>CM042878.1:9468890-10068890 GCA_023658055.1 Thaleichthys pacificus
TTTGACGATCTCAAAACACAAATGTCCACCTTCACAGTGAATATCTACTGCATATCTAATAAGTATTAATCTGCAAGCAACAGCTGTAACATATAACAGCTAATGTGTCTTATACTTGATATCACCTTCAAGACATAAAACCCTAATGTACTCAAGACAAAACAACCATTCAACATCTGTTAAGATCCCCCTGGCTGTGCTTTAATGGCACGGTAGAATGCATGCATTCAGAGGGTATGTTCTGAAGCCTGCTAGACAGACAGGCAATGATCATCTCCACTAATCATTACAGCATTGCACACACTGAATTGCTGTCAAGTCACAGAGTGTTATAGGCATCCTATCTGAGGAAATCTGCAAGCGACTAAGATCATATGGTGTACATAAAGTGAGACAAATCAATTTGCCTTCCAGTGCCACCTTAATCCAATAGGCTATACCAAGTCCTATCATTATTGAAATAATTAATAGCCTATTTCAGAATCAACCATGTAATAGGAATTTAGGAATAGGAACCACTTAGACTACTGAGGAGTTGGTAAGATTATTGTAAATAAGATCAAAGCAATTTACCCATTTGTATTAACATAAGAATTATTTTTTAGAGATGGAAATGCTCCTCAAATGGAACTTGTGACCATTAGAATTTTTTCTTTAATTGTTAAGGTTGCTGAAACCTTAGCTCAGACAGCATTCATTGTCTGTGTGACTCTTTCTCTGTAGTCTGGCCATTCATTCACATGATAACGTTTTCTATTCTTGCGATGTCAATGCAGCAGTACCTGCATTTTGATAATACAAAAGTATTTTAATACTTTAAAATATCCTTGACAAATAATTCTGGGCTTGCTCCGCAGATGCAAGCTGGCGAATGTGCTGACAAGCTATGTTGTTTTATTGAAGATATAATACTATATGTAAGATCAAATAAAACAATGTGCATCCTTACCTATTATAAATAGTATTGTCATGTGATACATATTATAACTGAGATAAACTTTATTATTATACCAGTATCATGGCACACTAATACATGAGACAGGGACAGTGGTTGTGATATTTAATGGCTATGATAGTCATGCTATCTAAAATAATATCTTAATATACATCAAAAAGCAAAATTTATTTCTTTAAATGTATTCCTATTTTAATAAACTGAAATTCGATTAGATCTCGCCACACTTCACTCATGTTATATTGAAAGTGACCTTGGGTTCATAAAACATTATATTATGGGGGGAAGAATTCCTCAATCTAACCAGCTGAGAATGCTTTATCTATTATTCCCTGATGCTTGCCTCATAACTGCATTATTATTTGTGAACATATACGCATATTGCGTGTGAACCAGATGACAAAGGTGCAATAAATACACTACAATAAATGAACTGATCCAAATCAAATGATATTGGATTTACATGTGACTGATTTGAGTTTTAAATACCTATAAATGCATTTTAATATTTTGACAAAGTATTGATTCACTTTTCTTTGGCCAACAGTTCTGTGCCCATTGAAAATAACTTTTTCTATTCTACAACCCTTTCCCAATTTTAAGGGAAGCCTGTAAGACAATAAGGTAAGCATGACCAGCTTCTCCCAGATTGCCTTCCTTGAATCTTGATTAAGATTTTAAAAAGACACATGCAGACAACACACATCAGAGACAGGTAGAGTATACTATATTTCATTTATTGTCTTCTTGGTCACCTTGTACTCTTGCCATCAGCAAGGGAACTTACAAAAAGTTCCAGTCCCAGCGTCTGTTGTACCTATCTGCACCCATTTCAATACCCAGACAGTGTTTGATTGTAAATCCTAAGTAACTGTCACTCGAGCTTGATATATAAGAATCAACAACATGTGGCTTGATTCATCATAATCCGAGTCCTTTTATTTTTCAAAACATGTTTTGCAGACTGTACTGTAACACTAGTAGTTGTGACATGGATTCTACATTTGAATGTTTCATGGGCCAAAACATGTTATACAAATTTTTGACGAGGTTATTAATTCATAACATATTTGTGGTGCCTACCAAAAGCCTTTAAATATTAAAGAAAGTATAAAACATTCTCTTTTATTATGTGAAAACTGATCAAATGAAGAGAGTACCAACCCAAACAGAATGTACAGCGAATTCTACAGCATATGCATCTTTACACCAAAGTCATTTTATATTTAAGACTAATTAGTAATTATCTGTCCAAAAAACAAAAATGTGTTATTCAGTAAAGTAGTTTTTTTTAACATTAGTCAGCCACAATTAAAACAAAGACAAAAACATGAACAGTGTCAATTTAGCAAATTCTCCCTGGAATCAAAGTTTATTGCCTTTACTGCTCCAGTAAAACAATGAGACAATGGTGCCATTACAAAGTACATTATGAACGTTAACTAACACATTTATGTACAGTGAAGCAGATCTTATGAGGTGATTGCATACTATATACTTTAAGTATTTACAGTCCTTGCAGAAATTGAACCCATCACTAACTCCAATGTCAGTTAGGCTAATAATGCAAATACAATAACAGCTAAAATCCTTAGTTCGATTGTGCCTCTGTGCAGGGCTGTTTATTACACAGGCATTTTCCCATATAGGCCCTACAGAAGCTTGTATAGAGCAGGAGAGTCAGTGGTTGTAGCCTGAGGCTTCCTTCTAGCAAGTGCCAATGAGTTTATCAGGTGAATGTTAGGACACTGAGGATGTGCGCACTCCTCCTGAACACCTGGAGTGAAAATAGATTGTTCCTGATTCGAATGAATAAATAATGTGACATTTAACAAGGGTCATTGTATTTGTATTCAACCTAAAAAAAGCATTGCACATTGCCAAAATATCAAAATGACACTGATGTGTTCATGCATTATTAGCAACACAAAAGCCTACCACACAAAACCAGTTGAAGGCTTATCCATGATCTGCAACTTTTACTTTTAGGACCATAATAATCATGTTAGATGCAATTGGGCTTCACCTTTGATCCTTGATCCAAAATAAAAACTTCTATTCCTTCAGGTAAATATCAACTTGCCAAAAATGTTGGCTTGGCATTATTTCACCTTGTTGCTTTTCAGTGGAGGGAATTCTCATCCTTTTTTAAATTCAAAATCCTGTATCTGGTAATTTCATAATTATGGGAGGGGATTATCGAGCTGGCGGCTGGAGCTGCAGGTTAATTGTGGTTTTCACCTCTGAGGGACTGGATCTAAGTCTCCAACAGGCCACAAATCCACGCATTTGAAGTTGGACAGGACAAAAGTGCTTGGAGAAGAAAAGGCCTGCATAGTTAAAGGTTCTCCTTTAACTAAAAGAGTTTTAAAGTTACTTTGCACTGTAATGCTCAGAAGGATCAAATCACCATCCACAAAACTGACAGCAACCATACAGTATTTGGCACGGTGTGTTTTGGTCTAAAAGGGGGTTCCTATGGCATGCCAATATTAATTAAGGGAATCTAAGGGGTAAAGCTGGTCCCACCAGACCAGATTACAACTTTAAAAACCTTTTTTATATATACAGATGTTTCATAAATTGGTATATGTTGGTCAACATGTATATTTCATATTCATGTTACATATTTGACAAAGCCATCAATATATACAGTAATAACGTGTATAAGGATACATGTGCTGAGATAATGTATATGGGAAACGGTCTTCATCAGTCTTATAGAAGGGCTTATAGAACTATTTATATATTGCTGTAGATCAGTTTGCTATGACATTTGCTATGACATTGACGTTTGAGAGCAATGAAAGTATTAATAAAGTAGATGTTATTACAATGTGTACATTGTACAGATGTAAAATACACAACAGTGTATGACAGGACAGTGTTCTCTATATTTAATAACCTCATACATGTTTATTCTAAACAGATAATCAGTTTAAAACGTTGCTGTTTTTTTTAAAGCTGACACATTGAGTGTTCCAAATCCCGTTCAGAAAAAAAGAACCATGTATTTGACATAGCAATGAAATATTAGTCAAAAAGTCATTTCAAACATATGTGTGCCTGTTAGTAACGGTCATAATAAATATAAATCCCAAAAGGCAACTGCAATGTTCTATCCCAATTTCATCAAATGGCAGTGTGGCTGTCCTTTAAGTCAACTATCAATCACCATTGCTTTCACTGCATTATACTTCCAGTTTTTCAGTCCAATGCATAAGTGCCTCCTTCTGTTTCCAAGCTCTTTTCTATGGGAGACACAGAGCCGAGTGCCCCTCGGCTGCTGGCCTACATCTAAATCACTGTTTGACAAAGAGTGAGACTCCCCAGTGCAGGAGCGGGAGCTACGAAGGGTCTCAAACGACAAGGAGGCCACACACAGGGTTGCAGGGGCTGATTCCAGACAGCTTGTTTCAGACTGAAGGGCTCATCCCAGATCATATTGTCTCTTGGTCACTGCGCTCAGGTAAATAAACTACAGAGAGGAGGTGAGGAGAGTTGTGTATTTGTTTGCTTGTTTTGTTCCTATATCAAATATGAAATGGAGTAGGGAAATGTTTTTTTTGATCAATGAACATTTGCATTGATAAAAAAATCTTCAATTAATAAAAATTGGCATCACCAAGCTGATGTAACATCTATTCTTTTCTTCTTGTTGAAAAATTTACTGTAGAATCAGGAAGAATATTTCATCCAAACTATTTGTAAAAAGGAATGACATATATATACAACGTATTATTTACCATACACTTTTGTAGTATTGCGTATTGTAGCAAAGTTAATTTGGCTGACCACTCAAACAATTTGGGTCAACAACAAATAGTGTGGATCAATGAAAAACAAGACAGTTCTTAGATTATAATGTCCGATAAGAATTTAGCTAAATGTTTTATGTTCAATTATATCAAAAGCCAAATCAACACAGAGCCCACACAGCATTAACATTAACATTGCTCTGACAGGAGAGTGTCAGAGGAACTTATTTCAGTGGTAAACAGTTCAAATTCCAGCCCCCCTGCCATGAGCTGTTTTCTGCTTCAGTTGGTATCATATGGAAATGACCCATCATTTAGTAGTAGCTGTGGCCATGTCAAGCCATGTCAGACTGACTTCTTGAGTAGACATTGTGTAAGTAATATACTTATTAACTATGATGAATTTTCTTCACATTTCTCAAACTGTAACAGTGAGAGGAGTCAGATGGCTGAGCGGTGAGGGAGTCGGGCTAGTAATCAGAAGGTCGCCGGATCGATTCCCCGCCGTGCCAAATGACGTTGTGTCCTTGGGCAAGGCACTTCACCCTACTTGCCTCGGGGGGAATGTCCCTGTACTTACTGTAAGTCGCTCTGGATAAGAGCGTCTGCTAAATGACTAAAAGTAAAGTAAAGTAAAAGTAACAGTGACCCTTAAAACTAATTTCCTACCAACATACTGAAGCCAGCTAGAGATACAATGTTTTACTGCAGGTTTTAATGTTGTCTGGAGCAGTGCTCAATAATATGCTACGTGGACAATGCTGTGAACCGATGTCATTTTTACTGGAACTTTTATTGGAGTGTTACAACCACACAGAGTAACATTTACAATTGAATTTTCCCTACCTGAGTTCTCATTATTAAATTACATGAAAAGATTTGGCTTCTCCAACACAAAGGGGAAATTAGCTTGACTAACCTGCAATGCCTAAAGGAAAACAAAAGTCAAAAATATATTTTGTCTATAGCAAAATAATCAAAGCTGAAGTGTTAAACAGTACAAAAACACAAATTAATAAAGGAACTGGCATTTGACAAAAAATCTCACATTTATTTTTTTGTTAAACAACTGTTGAACTTTACATCAGTCTTTAGTGATAGGCCCCTTAATAGTTTACAGAAAAAGATGAGCTATGTATACCAGTGCTGGAAAATATTTGCTCATTCTCCATTCATTATTTGGAAATATTTCAATAAATTAATGTCCAGACCCAAGCGTAATAAATACATATATAATGAATAAAAACGTTATTGTCAGAAGATGGTTTTAAGTGATTGCTGCCCATGAACCTATATAATGACAGAAAAGATTAATTTCATGTTTTGGCATTATCAAATAAACCCAGTGCAATTGACAAGATGAAATTCATTCAGGAAAACACTGTTCACAAGTGGAAAAAGTGAATATGCATTAATCAAGTTCTTTGTTGACTCATTTTGTTTTAATTATCTTTTTTTTCTTCAAATGTAGATGAATGAAGTGTAAGAACAATTAACACATTTTATAACATGTGCAACTTTTACACAATAGTCTCTTCAAATGTTAGATTTTCAATTAAAAGGTTTCTTTATATGTACTGTTTTTATTAATTTTTTCCTCGAGCAATACAACAAAATATATATATTTTTGTAATTTTTAACAGCTCAATGTACAATTGAGAAAATATAAGGCCAGGGGCTTGATTGCTAGTGGTTATACAATCCAAACTTCACGGTGATGGGGGGTAACTCTAGGACCTTATATTCCTAATTAAGTAATTCATCAGGAAGTCTCAGTTAAATTGTTGTCCTCATCCTGGCCCAAAAGCTTTATTTTGTATATAATACAAAAACAGGCTTTGACAAGGATTATGGAAGTGAAAACTGCTGATCTGAAATAGCCTATTTGTTTATTCTTCCGTTTTTATATAGATTTTTGTATCCGTTATTCAACAGCAGCATCACATTTAAATACATAATTGGTTCATTTCTTAAACTGAAATTGACTCTGCATTGTATGTACATTCTGTGTAAACTTCACAGCGATCGGAGTAACACTGAACTGCCGTTGCTGTGCACTTAAGTCTGTGTAAGGGTAAAAGAGGGTTAAAGGGGACGTTGTTTGGATGGTAGTGGGACAGTTTGGTTTGGGCTCTAGCCACTTCCCCAACCTCTCTCAGAGTGTGTCCTCCAAAAGATAGGGCTGGTACGGAGAAGAAAAGATGGTGATTTCAATCTTAAAGGCTTGTCACTAACTGCATCTGTCCTTCCCGTACATCTCCTTCAGGTGTACAGCCCTCTTTAGTAATAGGAATAATATAACCATCACTGTTCCCTCGACTGATCTGGTAGTATGCTTGGAGCTGGTGTCCAGATCCTAAGTTAGGCATGCTCTTGTAGTAAACGTCCTCGTTCTCACTCCTTTTGGAGGGGGAGGAGAGGTCCTCCTCTACGTCGGGGCTGCTCTCGGGAAATGGAGAGTCCCTCAGGTTAGGCATACTAGTGTACAAGGAGTCTCTGTTGGGGGACTCCAGGCTGTTGTGTGGCTCTGCCGTCTGGCTGACAAAGCCTCCGCAGCTCTCCATCCCCTCGGTCTTCACTCTCTTCTGAGGCTGGTAGAGAAGCGAGTGAGTCCGCTGGGGGATGAGAGGTGCCTCCAACTCTCGGCTGTGCAGCTCCAGGCCCGCTGTGTCACCATGCACCAGGGAGGAGGCGTCTGCCATGATGGCATTGTTTTCACCGCTACTCCCACCCACCGTCACCTTGGGCGGGATCCGTTCTGGGTGAAGGTGGTGGTGGTGCTGCTGTTGTTGGTGGTGGTTGTTCTTAGCCCGCAGGTTGTTGTGCACCAGCTCAGAGATGATCATTTTCTCAAAGGCAGCATCATCTAGGCTGAGGCCACAGTCTACAACCTGCACACTGTCGCCATAGTCCCCGTTGCGGAGCGAATAGCTATTATTAAAGTTACCATTTAGCGGTAGAGTATCCATTGCACTTGTGTCCCTCGCGTTGTTCAGTGAGTGTCCTAGAGGAAGAAAAGAAAACACGTAGAGTGGATTTATATTAGTCAAAACCATTTCTCTAATAATGTGAGAGAGAGACATTATGTGAGAAAACTGGTTCAATGCTGTACAGGACAGTTCATTAGTTAAGACATAAGACAAAAAGTTGTTTATCTCTATACAATTACTTTTTTTTAAAGAATATGTATGCATGCACCTAACACAGCATCGAAACACTTTACATGAAGGTTACATTAACAACCATGTAATTACACAGCAATACCTAGGAAACCTTGCAAATACATAGGAATTGCTAGGTAATTAAATGATAAGTATAGGTTATTACAAAAGTGTAATGCACAGTAGTGGGGATGTGTGTAAGAGGTAAGTGAATGTTTCAAAAAACATTTGAAGATTTTGTTACAAAAACAGTATCAGTGTTAACATCTACTTACCCCTAGAAATCCAAACCGCCTCCATATAATTTTGTGTAATAACTAATTTAATTATCGCAAAACTGAATATAACTACATAGCAGTTCCTATGTAACTACAATGTTGTTACTACAGGTATTGCTATGTAATTACATGGTAGATGTAACCTTAATGTTAAGTATAGAGCCTTTCCAATTCACTCAAGCATGTTGCCTTTGACTAACATACTAGTGAGAAAGGGGTGGAGGGGATCCCAAACAACATTAAACGAGAAAAAATATAATCATGACCATCAGAAAACATACAGCAAAGTTAAACGTAACAGGAGTAGCCACAAATGGGTAAGCTACAACACTGACAGGAGATTCTCTAGCAAGTCGTTATAGGATGAGTTGTGGGGGAAATCAAAACAAGACTGGGAGAATATGGACGTATACAGAGAAATAAGTAATGGTCAACACGGGACAGCCATCTTTCTCACTACATGGGGAGGCCCACAAGCACCATCTGACATCATCACACACAGCAGGTGGAAAAGACTCACTTTGGACAACTCACATCATGTCTGTCTGCTCAGGCTATCTGGCCTAAGAGTAGCTGATGTACAAAAGAAAATAAAATGATTTATTTGTAACATGATGAAGAATCACTGACAATAACAAAAAATAAAAAAACTTTGCAACTTAGTCAGACCAAGGGTTCAGCAAATTAAATCAACAAGCAATCAAGGCTTTTTGGTTTTTCAGAATTAATGATAACAGTTTAGGTTTTGGGGGTTTATATTTTCATTACGTTTTTGAGCCTGTTTAAGTTTGGTACCAATTGTTCCATGCCAGTATGTGCCCAAGGCTGGCAAAGGTCAGAGCAAGTCTGCTGCCCTGTGCTCGGCATCCATCAAAGTGACAGTTTCCAGTGTAGCCCCAGTCACTCTAAAAGCAGTCCCCCCAAAAAAATAATACACAGCTAGGAAGGTCAATGGCAGTCATTTCAAGAATGTCTGCAAGCACTGGGGTTGTGGAAATCAGGAGTGATAGAACAAATATTAGGTCAGATGGACAAAAGGCTGAAAAGGAACAGAGAAGTGAGTGAGTTTGCCATAGTTGGTTAGGCAACAATAGAAAATTAAGATCAATTCAGAGATACGAGAGTGAGATTAAGAGGAATGGGTATTTTGTGGTGACACTCTGTTGTTCAGATAAAAGATGGGAATGTTATTTGCAGACACAAAGATGAATAAAGATGAATAAAAGATGAAAAAAGTATCAAAGAAGTTATCGAAGGTATGAGGAACAAATTTATATGAAAGGGAAAAGATAATGAAAAATAAACCAGCTGGCACAATGACATACAGACAAATTGTTTACGCATTGCGATTAGACAATTTGATTTCAGACAGGTGACGTCTGGACACTTGGGGACAGATGTGACGGGAATACAACTGGACACTGAGACAGCTCAATGCTACAGGGAAAAACCTGTGCAGGTACATTACCCCTTCTATTTCCTAAATATTATCCTTTGCTACAAGGTAACAAAGCAGTATTTTCTTTTTATTTCTCTAAAAAGAGAAAGATACAGAAATGGGAAGTGAAATTTCCCAAATCCATTCTCAACCAACACTCAAGACTGAATTGAATGAAAAGTACAATTTGATAGTTTGTGAACCACTTGTCCACTGAGTATATGTCAATGACCTTAAATAAACCATTGATTGTGCCAGGGTTTGGTTGTTTTTAATAAGCATGCTGAAAAAAATTTACATTTGATAGGCAAAGTTAAGTTTTACTCCCATACTTGTCTCTCTGTAGGTCACTGGAGGAAAGCATAAAGGAAAAGCAAAAACACGACAAAAGGAAAATGTCATTTCAATTTCTAAAACATGATTGCAATACATACTCATTGTCCTTTAACATATTTCTGAAATACTGGATAAACTAGACCCCTTAAATACCGAGGGATGTTTTAGGGCTTTTCATGGTTTTGATTACGATACCACAACTCCTTATCAATAAATAACTCGAAACCCACATATTCAATTTAAATCATAAACTGATGTTGTGCTTGCATGGTAGCATACAGGCCTCTAGGGGAAATATCCTTGTGAAAACAGAAGAAAAAAGCATAGACTTAAAACTTAAATTTCAAATAATCATGCAATTTAGAATGTAGCTCAGTTTCCTCATTCAAGCAAGGCAGAAGATACGGTATTCTCTTCCTCAAGTTAATCTTTATGTTTTATTCTAAAGAATATTATGATTATTTAAAAAATCTCACACCAGAAGGGGTAGATAATAATTAATTTCACTAAATTGTTAATAATGTGCTGTGTCAATTATTCATTTGTGAATGCTAGTAAGTGCAAGTATTATACAGTGAAGAAGTTGATACTGCTTGTTTTGCTTATAATAATGGCACAATAAATCAGTTGATATCAACAAGCAAGATAAGAAAGTTGCTATAGAAAACAGAGAATGCACAGTGAGAATTAACAGTGTTGTGAAGTGTTAAAGCAAGCACACCTGGAGAGTTAAACACAGGAGCCGTAGGAGTGTTACATACGACTGTTTCAGCCAGTAAGGTGTTATAAGGGTTGTTAGTGCCTTGTGGTCGAAGAAGAGGATTTGTTAGTAGATAATTGCCCGTCATTCCTGGAGTAGCAAGATAGAAGAAGAAAGATCAGGTTCCTTTGTCAGGCATTGGCAAATATTTTTTTCCTAATAAATACGGTATTATTCATAAATTTTTTGAAGACATTTATCTATGGGCTAGTTTAATTATGACTAAAGAAACGTGACATTGTGATATCAAGCTAAGGATTAAATGACGATGAGCAAAGAAGAAAATCTACACCGTTAGATTTACTTCACATTTACTTGTGATTTTATTCCTGATGTATTGTACTGATATCTAACACAAATGAATTGCAAAGCAACATTATACTACAGATGGCAATTATTACGTCAGCTTTTCATCTTTCTCTTGTTTAGTAAGAGGGGCAATGTAATGCCACTGTACTTACTGCTTTTTGCCTTTATTTACCTGTTATCCACAAAAGTACTGCAATGTTAAATAATTGTTCTGATTTTTTTTCCCTCAACCTAAACTGAAATAAACCCATGGTAAGGGCTAACTTAGCCTCGCCCTCATATGTATTGCTTGAATATTCCTTGACTAATTCAGATTATGAATAGCTCTACTAACTCCCCATGTCATTTTCATCCTACACTAAAATTCACTCCCAGTAGTAGTGCTTCTGTAGATGGAACAGAGCCTTATGACGCATTTCCAGTCCCATTCATCACTTTGTGTGAAATGCCATTTGTCTTGTCAGGCGGTCTCGGAGGATGTTTTAATGACAAGGGAAGCTTCCTTCAGATAGAACCCTCTTTAGTACACTATACTCAAGGGTAATTAGGCAGGGATCTTACAGCACACCAGAGACGGATCGATACTCAGCCTTAACATTAACATATAATATAAGGTTTATTCTAGAAAGAAAAACTAAAAACTGTACTGATAGATATTGATGCTTTGGCATGTGACCTGTTGTAACCATTCTACCCTGTGCAGACTGAAGAGCTGGGGAGTAAAAGTGGGGGGGAGGTGCAGGGGAGCGAATGGGTTTAAAGTCTAGACTACCTCACTGTAACCCCACTTTTCCATGCATGCTTGGAGACCCATTTTAGATAGAGGCAGAGCAGCATAGCTGAACAACACACTAAGCACTCAGGGTCACCCAGAGTTGAACATCATCTTCTCATAATTATATTTGTGCTCAAGTTAAATAATAAATGACAGTTTTTTTCCTCTACTCTACTCGTGGATCTCTGTTATAGCAGAAGCCACCTCACATGCTAACCAATTAATGAGCCTCTGCTAGTAAAGCACACCATTTTGTGCAGAAATAACTTGTTTGGAGTAAGGATTTTTTTTTTTTTTTCGTGGATTGAGGTCTGAACTTTGAATGGCCAGCACTTTAGCACAAACAGCACCGCGCTGCCCCCAATTCATGGTTGATGTTTGCTGCCCAACGTGAAAAAGTATTTGAAGAAGGGATTTCTGTAATCCTCAATTGGCAGACACAGGGATGCTAGCCATCCTATGGTTAAGTCCTCTCAAGCCAAACAGGTTTCATTGAAATTGTATGTATTGGACCTCTATCTATCTATCATGTAAATGGTATATGTGAAGAAATAAAGAGGTGTGTGACTGACCTTGGTTAAGGGTAGAAGTACTGTTGATGTCACCTGAGATAAAGGAGGACTCAGATTGCTTTCTTACGGTGTCATTCCACATTCTCCTGATACGGCTCTGTCAGATTAACAAGGAATAGTTATTCGGACTTGAAGAAGCATCTTTCACTTCAAAGATCCACTTTCATTACGTCTGGTATTGTAAGTATTGCCCTGACTGACCTAAGCTTATACAGTGTACCACATGCCTAATGTGATCTTCCTGAATTATATTAACAGCAAATGACCATTTTAATACTCAAAATCTTGAAGTTGATGAAAACGTGGTGTCCCATTGCTTTAGAAGTTAAAAGAGGAATATCCTGTGATTTAAGCAATTTTTTTTTGCTAAGGTTTTTACACATTTTAAGTTCAATGGTTGGAACATTTTCTCCTATCCAAAATAAGTATTGTGCCCTTGGGAAATAATTCACATCAACTGGTATTTCGATTTTCTTAAGTAAAAACTAATGATTTGAAGTAAAAAAGTAAATAATGCTTTGGAAAAGTGCATTCATATTTTCCATGCATGTGGCATTAGTGAGAGAAAAAAGAAGAAGCAGGTGCTAAGGGGAGGAGCAAAAATTCATGCAGTATACTAGATTTTGCTTGTTATTCTTGGCTTATTCTCCAGTATGCACAATTAGACACAGCTACCATTTACACTAATCTGTAACTACTGTAGAAAATAATTCCCACTACATTTGAAATATATGTTGTCTTTAATTATCTTATTTTCTCAATCATAACATCATAGGGAGTTTGGTAACAATGTTTGTTACTTTCTGTAGTTGATTTCCTTATTTCACTTTTGATGTTGTACTGTATTGAACTACAATATATGCCTATTTTATGGATGCTAATCTGGTAGAAACCGTACCTGTGTGCCAGAGGAGTAGCGGGCACTCGTCCTGGCTGTGGATGTCTTAGCAGAACTATGGGAGCTCTCTGTGGGCAAGCCACCACAGCAGTATGTGTGTCGGAAGCACTTGCTGTACTCTTTACGGACCTGAGTGCACAATTATTCAAAAGGATTTGCTACAATGTACAATACAGCTCTATATACCTTTGCTAAAATTAGGCAATATTGTTTTAACTGAAACATGTCAGTAATTAAACGGAAGTGTGATTAATGTACTATTACTGCATGAGTAAATTGTCACATTTGTGCAGGATAGGACCACTAACTTACTTTTTTCTGGAGGAGGCAGTGGAAGATAAAGATAAACATTCCTTGGAAGGTGTTGAATGTAGTAAAGAGGTAGGCCATCACCACGGAGGACTCATTGATGAAGAACAATCCAAAGGACCAAGTCAGGCCCAGCAGACACAACAGAGCAAAGGCTCCAAGGACCCAGGACCTAGACTCAAACAAACACACAATGAGACAAATCCATTGTGAGTTAGTGTTCAAAACAGCTGCATAAATCAAGAAGGGTAAATAGAAACCCAAATCATAAGGCTTGATTACAATAGTTGTTTGCTTCGTTCTGTTAAGGAGGAAATCAGATTAATTTAAAAGACTGCATTTATTTATTTTTCATAATGAAGGACAAAATTGTCCATTATTACGCAACGCTAAGATGGTATTGGGGCAACATTTCCAAAAAAGGAAGTGGACTGAGTGTTCCACGTTATTCCTAGAGCTTCTTGAAACTATTTCAACAAGTCTCCACCATATTTATTTATACTGAGGGTAACGTTGACAACTGGGCAGTTACGGAGCTGAGGAAAGAGTTGGAGGAGAAGGAAACCCATGCCTGGTGTCTGAAGGCTTCATAGGAGCCTTCAGACACCCCTAAAGGTTAAAGTTCAAAGGTTGTACAGATACACAACACCAAACTGAACAGAGAGACGATGGACAATGGAAGTGAGGACAATGGTCAAGAGAAATAAGTATGAATAGCCTTGGGGCAGAGTGCTTGAGAGATAAAGTGAGAGAGACAAGAAAGACAAAAAGTTGAAGGACGAATGTTGAGGAAGAGTCAACTACAAGCTGAGAACAGACTTCTGGGCTAAGTGTTCCTTACTTGATAAATGGTTTATTATCTTCATAGCTAGAGAGCATGATAAGCAGGAAAAGAGAAACACAAATTAGATCAGATGCATCACAGCGTGGGTAGGTTGCCATTTTGTGTCAAAGTTCTTCAACTTTGATGGGTGAGAAATTACAAGCATAATAAAATTAAGAAGCTAACAAGAACGGAGGGCTTTTTAACCCTAACCCGTATGTAAAGGATCCTGTCAGATCCCTGGTACTGTGTATCTATCTACTTGGTGGAATTAGCATTTGTGCTACAGTGTGTGTATTGTGTGAGGAAGACATTGAGGATGCACAGTGGAGGCTTACCCCGGCAAATCGGTATTATAGTATCCATCACAAACGCGATAATTACTGGTGTGAATGAAAGGACAGAGAAGGGGAAATGCAACAGGAAAAGAAAGGAGACGCTGTGGATTAGCCTTCTCTTACCATGCAACATTCAATGATCCCCCATCTACTTTATGGTTCGCAACTCTTGAGAACTGGCATAGGCAATTTAATACTATAAAGAGCATCATCCTTACAGAATTGGATGTAAACTGTTTTAATTAGTCTTTTTGCATTTAGAATTCATTTTGATTGGAAAGAGTGTAATCTGTATTTCAAGACTTATATTATATATATGACATACTAAATACGTTGAATGATCTGCTATATATTTGTTTAGATATAAAAATAATTACGACAAGCTGTATTGCCTGTGGAAAAACCCAGAAAAACAAAAATCTACAATGGTTTAACAATGCTAAAAGGTAGCTGTGATGCTCTGTCCGGTGAGAAGGCTTGCAAAAGTAAACAGGGTAAATGTCTTAATTAGTCAACAAAGATTAACCACTGATCATGGGTGTAGTTTCGCAACTGCACTGTAATGGAGAACACACAACATAATTATCAAGTAAACGAATAAAAGAAAATAAAAGTAGAAAGATATGCAGCTCCTATATGGGGTTAAAGGGAGTGGAGCCTGTGATACCACACAGGTATGGAAATAAAAATAACTCCCAGCTGTCAGGAGGCCTGAAATCAACCCTCTATTAACAGATAATAAACAAACAATTAAGGGATGGAAAATAATTGTTCTCTTTAGTTTTACAAACCAAAACATTTTGCAAATTGTAAAGCAACTGAGGAAAACAAACTTATTAGAGGGGTGGAGTGAGTTGGGGGAGGGGCTGGAACTATAAACATGTTTTGTTCCATTCGGCTCGCCCTCACGGCGCATACTTGAGTCACAGACTCCGAGTGCTGCGTTCCATGCCAACACAATCCTGTGGTCAGCAGCACAGTGGAACAGAACAAAGACTTAAAAACCACTCGCAAAGTCAATGTTGTCATCATTATGGGACGGTCATGCCATAATTCTTATTCAAAACCACCAGCCTCTGTGTAAAATTGTATATATCTGGAGTGAATTTAAATTCCTCTGGTAATGCTCTGTCTGGACAATTTAAATTTCTACCAGAGGGCCAAAAAGATAGATACTGTGAACAAGAAGAAGTCAGGGAGAGTGAATTTGACATGAAAGAGAAAAATAATGCTTTTTCCCATAAATGTTATCACGTCAAAAAATATTTCCTCAACCTTAGAAGAAAAAAAGGCTCTGACTGCCTGACGGTGTGTTTGAAGGGGCAAGAAGAAGTACAAATAACTGTATATTACCAGTAACTTAGTGTATATGGGTTACAGATTAGCTTTACTTACTTTATATTTTCCAGCCGACTGGAGTCTGGTTTTAGGGTAGTTGAGTGCTTCACCATTTTGTACATGGTGATGACCAGGAAGATGAGATTGAGCTGTCAAAATAGAGTAATGACATGTTAATACATTACGATGGATGGCATAATGCAGGAGGAGAAGAAAAACTGTTAATTTTTCTATAACTATTAAAAGAGGAGTGCCTTCAGAGACGGCCTAATGCAATAGAAGTCTATCGTCCTACAAAACTGCAGACTGGCGCCAAATTTAGTGCCATTCTAAATCAAGAGCATGGAAATCCATTAAAATCCATTGCAGTGCAAAAAAAAACACATACACTGTTGTAGTCCGGCACTGTGTAGAGCTGACAGACATGAGCATTTCAGACAGTGTTGTTGTTTGAGAAAAACAAGCATGTACAGTTGCCTATCAGTTATTCATTACATAAAATATCATAACATGTAACAAGTGATAAAATGTAAAAAATTAGGTATGTTTTTCCACATTGTGTACAGGAGAGAGAAAGACAGATGGAGATTCAAGCTGCTCCAACTTCCTTATTTAAGACCACATTAAATCCTGAGTCAGTGGTGCATATCAATTTCAGACAAGCATACCTTGTGCTCTTTCATAGAGCATTTATTTGGGGCCTTGAAAGTCAAAATCATGATTTAGAGACACAAAGTAAAAATAGGTCCAAATAACTCTTTAAATATTTATTCCAGGACTATAGGACACATCCATGTACATACGCACGCACGCACACTCACTCACACAACCTGGTATGTGTACAACCTGGAAATCAATCAATAAGGTTCACAATATCAACTAACACCCTCATTTACGACCAAATAAAGCCTTTCAAAAGTATTTGTTTATCTTTTCAATGTCTAAACATTGGTAAGAGAAAATGGGAAAAAATAAAGAGAATTACATGTTTTGCAACTCACACCAACACACTTCCTATGGTATGTCATACCTTTCGGTATAGTTATAAAAAGGCCAAAGATAATCAATAACTCCCCTCCACCACCCAGTCATGAAGCCACACATAATAATCCAGTGAGAGAAAGGCGAACAGAGGAAGAAAAAAAAGAGAGAAACAAATAGCACAGGCTTTTTATATCACAGAATCAGGAGAAATGCGTTTTGTTGCCTAGCCATCAGCCATCATCTTTATATCACTCTTCTTCTCCTTGTATGAGTCGCAGGGGCCGCTTTGAAAATGCCTTTCACACAGCCCGAAGTGCTGACATGGATATGATGAGACAGAGGAAAGGGACACAGTACTTTAAAGTAACCTAGCTTCACAGCACATGTCCCTACCCCCTCAGCCCCCCACAACAAGCTTTCTTGGCCCTCCCCCAGGGACTCCCTGGTTACCTTGTCTCACTTGTCCTCTCTCTCTTTCCTCCTTCCTTTCTCTATCCTCCTGAATCATCACCGCTAGCCATGCAGAAGCACCTAGCCACAGTGGGACTGAGGAGAAAGCTTTTTGCCAGAGCATGAGTATGTGTGCACACTGAACTCCGGGTGAACCGGATGAAATATTAAAGGTGCAGATGGAGCTGTCCGGATGAGGAGAACTGCTTGCGACGTGTCATGATCTGAGGGGCTTGCGTTGAAGCATCTCAGGCATACTAATGGCTCTCTCCCAACACTCATTACTTCCATGTACCTTTTCATGGAGCTAATACCCTCTGTGCCTCAAGACACGTACAATGTTTGCCTGAGAACATGGCTCAAAGTGCCTCCTCAAGATTCACTCCTGTCTCACTTTAAGACAGGGTTTCAGCAAAGAGAAAGGGCGGAAAAAAGAAAAGAGAAAAAAATAAATGGGCGGAGGAGAAAAAACAACATGTTTTTGAGTGCTTTTCTTTGAGATAGACCACCTCAGGTCAGACCAAAAGTTACACAGCAGGAGCCAGGGTGGGCTTTAGGCAGAAGCCTTGGCTGCCATTGCATTGCATTGTGAGCTTTTTTCTATCTTCAGCTTTTTTCACCGTTCTCCATATTTTTCTCTTTCTAATTGACAAGGACAAAGCCAATTTGTAAAAGAACCAGGATCACAAGTAGTGGGAGACCTTGCTCCTACACACAGTCCCTTGAGATCACTTGCACACCTTTGTGCTTTGTCTTTAGTTGTCAATTGTTGCAAACAACAAAACAAAAGCACTGCAAATACTCATCCCTGTCTAACTTGAACACTGCAACAATACATAAGCTACATCAGGGTCATGGTTTTATGTCTCAGGTCACTAGGACTGGAATTTAGATCATCGTCTTACAACCAATCCATGTTTCATTCAAATCATTTTGAAAGCAATTCACAATCTGAAATACAATGAGGATGCAATTTAGAGAAAATACATTTGGTTTGGCTGCCTGTGTAAGATCATTTCTGACAGGACAAACGCTATAATTTTCCTGGTTAAAAATGGTATGCGTGTGTCCTCATAAGGGATATTTAATTTGTGTGATAAATTCTGGCTAGCCATATTGGCAAACTAACATCATGTGACCAACATAGAGTCCCCCTCCTCTTTATCCACTGTGAACCCAGAATTGTTTCAATGTACTGAGGAAGATGTGTCATCTGAACATACTAGACATTAAGTCAGATAATCAACACAGCACTGATTTAAAAAAAAATATTCCTCACTCTATGGTCATGGTTTGAAGCTGTTATTCATCCTTTGGTGTGAAAGGGGACAAAGTAATAACTGGTGCAAAAGGGCACAGAGGGCCTGTTTGACGAATGCCACCTGCTACTCCATATTTTTCCTGACTGTGGGGAGTAAAAACCTCCCCCAGGTCTGTTCCTTTAGAGTCCTTGTTGATCGAGTCAGAGATAATAATGTCATGACTAGTAAATAATTGCACGCTTAAACAGCACATTTGTCAATATAATACACTGTGTGTCCTTCACCTTGGTGGTCCTTCACCAAACAAGAGAGTCTGCTTCTCTGCCTGCCTCTGCTACTAGCCTGTGACAGTCATCAGCAATTTTGTACATGAAATGAACACACACTAAGGCAAACATAGAGAGACAACTGAATGTAATAATCACTGGCTCCTCTCATTCAAATTGAGGATTTGTTGCTATGAGGGCCATAGAAAATCTTCATGAAACCAAAGCCTTCAGGTTGTTTTATTTATTCTCATCTATTCCAAATACAAACTATACACTCCAAACTTTTCAGGACTGTTTTAGATTGACAGCACCGTATGATAATATATTAGAATATATGGGTGATATCCAAGAAGGCCCTGTTTAAAATACAAATAAAACAGTTTTATTCAACCATAACCATTACCATGGAGTTGCAGGAGGAGTGGATACTGGATTCCAATGAAAAGGCATTGGTACTATAGATATACATCAGACATTAGTAGTAATGGCAATCACATCATTGACAAAAATCTGAAACTCTCATCCTTTCTCTTTGTCTCTGTGTATATCTCTCTCTTTCTCCATCTATCTCTGTCTCTTCTCTATCTCTCTCCCAACCCCTTACTTCTATTTTTCTCTATTAGTCTAAGGAAAAGAAAACTTACCATGATGATAAAGGTGACAGGTCCTATAAAGCTCCATATGAAGTGATTGTCCACTCTTAGCCAGCAACTAGAAATAATGTATAAAAATAAACGTTATATCAGAAATCTGGGTGAAAAAACAACAACAAAATTAAGACCAGTATCAACCTCCTCAAGCCAAATATTAATGCAAGGAAATGGATTGTGAGTCAAAACAGAACCTAGCGCTCATGATACAGCAAAGTAAACGATTTTCAAAAACCAATAAAAACTTTCACCATCTTCCTAAGCCTTGAACACACACAGATCCAACAAGAAGGACAAAGTGCTGCTCTTCTGCCTTGTCTCAGCACTGAAGCTTAGCTAAAATACAATCATTAATCTATGTAAAAGGCTCTTCCCGGACAGCACTCCTCTCTTTAAGAGAGTGTTTAGAAACAAGAGGTCACAGGAGGGTCTTTGAGTAGAGAGGCATTAACATAGACAAGACCCCCTAAAACCACAGTGTTGTGTTGGTCAGCCTGCTCTCAAATGACATAGAGAAAATGGAGAAGGCATTCCTGGAATTGGAGCTTACATCAGTTTGGAGTGATCTCAGGGGTAAACACAATTAAATCTATCTCCCCCAATCATGGTGGTTAACGTGTTGTTTGTATTAAGAGGTTACCATATGTTACCCTATAGAACTATAAACATCATGTTATACTACAACATTATTCATTTGAATAATTTCATTGAGGTAACAAATACATTATTACAACAGTAAGGAATGTAACAAGTAAGGAAGTACATAAGGAAGAATGTAGAAAAGACCAAAGTAAGACAGCACAGTAAGTTTCACTCACGCTGTCTTAGTCCCATAGCTTTGGTAGTCAATAGCTGCAGACACACCAACTATGATGGCTGGAAGGAGGTATCCAGATACATAGTAATATTTCTTCCTGGAGTATTCGCTCTCAAAAACCTCCACCAGCATGAGGTACAACTGAACCCCTTCCAGACACATCCAGGAGAAAGATGCCAGGAAGAAGAAATGAAGAATCCCAGCAATGATGGAACAACCAATCTGTGAAAAGATGGTTTTGTTTAATAGAAATATTGTACAATTTAAATGTAACGGTGCATAGTTCCTGAAAATGTTGCATATTATTACTAATGTAAAGTTGGAAGAAAAAGAAAGTCAAACTTTTGAGAAGTTGAAATAAACTAACTATCAGTTAAGTCCATTTGATAAAATACGCCATTCAATTAGGTGTTATCACACATTCAATAATGTAAATGCATTTGAATGAAAACCATTAGAAACTATATAATACCTTCCTGAGATAAGAATTATGAGATTTATGTAGGGGCTCTCTCAAAGACAAGTTTCAACCTTGTACTGACAGTAGCTTGTACTGGATGACAGCTGTATTGTAAGAGGAAGCACTAGGCTCCAATGGCCAACCTCTTTGAATTACAGTTGATTTATGGTCTCAGAGGAGTGTTTTTACTGACTGTGTGGAGGGGAGAACATCATTTATATACCTTCAGAAAGGTCATCCCTTACAAAGTGAGTGGTATATGTGTAGAAAAGAACTGTAGTATAGAGGACAGAGAGGCCACACTTACTACAAAAAAAACAGTCTAGGCACAGTAAAGTATCAACAGTATAAACTACTCTGCACATTTACAGGACTATCCCACTCATGTTAGAGACCAGCATTGATGGTGAGAAACAAAGTGCATGCTTAAATTCACATCAATTATACACTCAGGCTTCTGTTTTGTTTTGGGTCTGTGAAACAAATAATTGATAAAAAAAAATAAAAAAAATTGGTACAGTACAATTGGAGGGCTTACCCTTGGTTCTGTCATATCGATTCCAATCAGGAATATTAATTCTGCAATGAAGAGATTGATGCACAGGTTCTTGTGTATGGTATTGCGATCACTTTGAAGGCCCCGGAAGAAGCAGAAGGTGAATATGCTGATGGCCAAGCAGACTAACGAGACCACGATCCCTACACGGGTGATGACAGTCAAGAGCAACTCATGCACTCCATCTTTGCCCTGTTGGGATAATGGATATGACAAATCAATATACCTGTTTGTCAATAAAGCAAGAAGCCTCCATACATAACTTTTGCCAAGCAGTCGGTGGAAATTTGTTGTACTATTTCACAGGAGACACCAGAAAAGGTGCATATCAATCAGAAGCCTAGCCCTTTAAATGAGTGTGATCAGTGGTTAATAGATGAGAACTGACTAGGGACGCATTTAAAGTAACATTTTGTTGAAGTTGCAATATATATAGGCTAAATCCTTTGATTATCTTCACTTGAAGAACATCGGCCAGATGTGTTCCTTATTTTGGAACCCTTCTAATGGAAAGCTGAATAAAACTAGCAAGAATTGGAACTACTAGATCCCAAACATGATTCTGTAGATAAGTTCCAGAGAGGCCCCAGAAATATACATAAAAAGGTAGCTACTTACAGAGATTTCTCGATGAGCCATGAGGATGGCAAAGTTGGTGAGGTGACTACAGGAACAGGAGGTATGGGTCTTGTTAGAATCCAGAAGTTTGCAGCCTTGGGTGGACCAATGCCCCATCATGCTCCTCTCTGAGTAGTTCCAGAAGGAACAATTTGAATTGAAGTAGTGCTCCATCTGATGATAATAGAGTAAGTAAGTATGTATACAGTATGTAACTAAGTACAGTAAGTATGGACATAATTGACTGTCCAAATTAGAGCTGTGAAAAGATCAAATTGTTGAACCCCTAAACACAGCAACTACGGTCTACAACACATGTGTTTTATATTTCATTTAAACCCATCCATGCATTTAATCTCATGTAGTTACTTTCTAAATCAACCAGGCCATCATGGACAAGAGTAGTGCATCCCAGGCTATAAAATGGGGATATCATTGTTTGATGACATCTTTTGAGTTGCATAATTTAGTTGATAAACGAGATGAATCACATGAAGCCCTGCGGGATCTCTCTTGTGACAACTTTAAAGACAGAAGATAATTGGTGCTTCAGTAATTTCTTCCTACATTGTACGGATAATCTTGGAGTTAATTTACCCCCACCCACACACACACAAACACACAATTTTATTATGTATATCCTACTGTTGATTATGGAATTACTTTTCATTACAAATTCAATTAGGACCAAAATACTTCAAGTATAATTTAATGTTAAATTACTTAATTAGGATGACTTGGCTAGACATTTACAATTCAAACACAGGATTTGACTCTGCTTTTTTCCATAAAAACTCTTATGGAAATCTAAGAGGATTAGATAGGCCTAAGCAACATGCTAAAAGAAGCCACTTGCATATTGGATAGGGGACTACTACAGTTATTTATTCTACTTTGCTAAACATCTTTACAATTGCTGGAGGGTAGAGCATATTGAGTTTAGACAGTGGAAATTACTTACATCAATGTGTTCCAGGGTAAAAATAACAGGGTCATTGCTAAACACGCGACTGGACTCTTTGTTGATGGAGGCGGCAATGATGTCCGAGTTAACAGCCATAGACATGTTCCGACCATAGGCCTCGTTGGTCAATTTGATCGTGGCATTGTCCGTGCTAAGAAATTGGCCCAGGTTTTTGTAGAGGACAAACACCAGCTTGGCAACACCTAAACACAGAGTGGAGATAGAATGTAAGAGAAGAAAACATGCTCTTTACAGTTGATCACATTGAACACACTGCTGTGTGAAAAAGAAGGGGATGAAAAATACAAGTATGGACTCGACAATGGAACACAAAGAGAATGAGAGAGAAAAAAACTTTTAAGTAGGCCCTGTCATTTTTTCAGGCAATATCATAGCACTGTGTTTTAGAGATCAAATCCTCAGTGGTGCTCCTTTTTTGCACTCCTGCAGAATAATCACACTATATAGTCAGTTTTGACAGGCTGCATTGGCAGACTGGTTTGACAAGACTCATCACCTTTTCATAGACAACAGGAAAGGGAACAAACGTCAAAGCCAACTCTCACACCCGTAGCTCGGCTGCGTGAATGAAGTGAGAGATCTTTTTTGTTGGTGTTAGTACTGTGTCAGTATGTGTATGTGTGTGTTTGCACACGTGTTTGAGACTTACCATTGCGACTGTTGAGCTTGACAGTGTTGGAGGACAGTTGAATAGAGATACCACCCTTGCTGGTTTGAGGAAATTTGAAGTCCTGCACCTGGCCGTCAGTGCTGAGTACATAAACATCCAGGACTTGGATTTGACCAGTCGGGTCAGGCCCAATGAAGAAGGGAGAAATAGAGATATGGAGTGAGAGGTTCAGAGGAGCGGTAGAAATGTGTGATAAGGAAGAATAGGGATTGAAATTTTGGGAGGGAAAGAAATAAAGAGAGAGATGGAGAGATACATGACGTTACAATGGATCTAAGTTTAACAAGAGGGCAATAAAGAGAGCATAGGAGATGTTTACGCCAAGGACTGCCTCCTTACATTCCTCAGTTGAATGAGACTGTGGGGCCGTGCAAGCCTATACACAGCCAACATTGTTGCAATTGATCTATGTTAGCGTGTGCCTTGAAGTTAAAATCTAAAAGCCAAATATAATCTTTACACCACTGAGCCACACGTCACTGAAAAATGCAGATAAATACCAAAGCAGAACATTTGAATATAAATTCCTTCCCCTGATAAACGGAAAGTTTTTAGATTAAAGGATGATACAAAGTCTAAACAATCTTTGATCATTTACAAGACTCTACAGCTGGGATAATGCTACATGCATGAATAGAGTTGCAAGGTCTGGACACACACATCGATAAACTAAGTAATCCCCATCAGAGAATCCAGTACTTTAAATTGTCTGAGATTCATCACATTGTCACTAATAGACTCATTTAAGCCCACCTTCCCTTGTTCTCAAAAATGTTAAAGGCTCATTGTGGAAAAATATCAAACAGATACATCTATTAAATAACACACTTGTGCATACTGTAAGAGAATGTAAATATACATCTTAACTGAAACTGGCACGTAAGCCGAGCAGGGTTTGCAAACCTCAACTTGCGCCATCCTAAAGCATGGCATTAGCACAACAAGCTAAATAGAGTTTTTAGCTTGCACAAAGCATTACTCAACCAAAATGCATAATTTGTTTACACAAAAACAACATATTGTCTTACTTATATTGTCAGCAGGTACTTTGACAATAGCTGGCTCCATGAGATTGTCAGCCAGGACAAATGCTCCTTCTTCAAGAGTATCCAGCAACATGGTGGCAGCATGTGTCTGCTCTGTGGAGTTCATATCTTGCCAGGATTTCAGAGCCTCTGGTCTCAAAAGGTTGTCCACTGTGTCCACAATTGCCTGTATCCACCAGGAAGAGAGTGACATAAGCACTTTTGGAAATGTTGGACACAACAAAAGTTTACACATGAAGCAAGACGTGAACGCAAAACAAACAACAAAAGTAAAAACATCAATTTTGCCCATTTCAGATATTGTAGCTTATCTAAGTATGACATTTCTTTGGCCGTTACCAAATAAAGCATCTAAACCTGCGTGTCAGTACTTGAAAGGTATAGTGGCCACAAGACCCCTATCAAACATAAGTGGATTATCCTCTGACAATATTCAAATCAATCAGTCTAATTAAATAATTAATGGCAGGACCCTGCTTGTCTGCACATCTAATGCTGCTGACTAAGGGCTCTATTGGGCATCCAAACATCCCCTCATATTGTCATTAGTAACATATAAACAGTTTTATGTTCATTGAAATCGTTAAAAGAAATCAACCCAAAAAACAAAACAAAAAAAGAATTTATAAACATTACCCACGTGCCACAGTGACATGCAACACGACGGACTTAAACAAAAGTACAGATTGTGATTATGTACCATATGGCATGATGTGTGCTGTAACATTCCTTTTCTTTATCTTTTACGAGAGTGGTGACCATCTAAGGGCTAATTAGCCCAATACATTTTAACACATCCCCAAGGAGCTATGTGGATGGGAGAGACCTTGACTTTAGAGGCAGGTGGAGGACAGGGAGATGTCCCTAATGGGGGAGAATAGGGCCAAAATACTCTGGAAGTGGCGGGCTGGAGCCATAAAAAAGAGGACACAAATTGGTTTTGCCTTCCTAGTCTTACTAGTCATACAGACTCACACATTCACTCCTATAATTTATGACACAAATGAAAATCTGACGTATGAATCATCATGAAATATGAGGTTAAAGGTCGGAATATGGCCAGGAAGACAAAGGTTTGATCAAATCCCAATTAACCCAGGTATTATGACATAGCTACCCTTGAACCTGGATAATGGTCTCACATATTGGTGAGACATTTGAAGTTAGCATCAACAACAAAGAATACTGTAGATATTTCAGGAATACAAAAATATTACAAAGTTCAATACATCCAGGCATTTTGAATGAGCAAAAAACATTAATTGAAGCATGTTTTTTTATTTATAATACAAAACAATGAAAAAAGGAAGACAATTGAAATTGCAATTGATATCTCCAAAACGTAGTTTCCACTTTCGTACATGTACTGTACTGGTACATCAATGTCTGGAAGGCAATACAAAAAAATGCAGGAAGCACAGGGGAGGAGAGGAGTCTACATGACAATTTAGAGAGGGTGCATGCAGCCGAGCAGAGGGCGGACTACAGGGAGGTGGACAGAGGTGTGCGGTGGAAGCGGAGTGTTACAGTAGCATAGCTCACACACCTTCATGTATGCCCGGCATGTCCTTTCTCGTTTTTGAAGCTTTTTTCATCCAAAAAAAGGAAGATATCAAACAAAGAAATACACAATTAGCACACTTACTGAACTTGAGCACAAGTGTTCACAGCCTCCACTGTGTTCTGTCTCACTGACTGACTGATCCGATAATCCCTCTCTTTTCAGTTAGTGCTCTCTCTTATGTTGTGGGCTACACTACCTGCAGGTTGAAGAACAAAAGCACTCCCATTTATGGCATGCTATATTTTCTCTGACGCCTGACACATCACAGACCTATTGCCTTGGCAGAGCCAATTATAGCAATTATCTCAAATGAACAAATATAACTGCAAATATCTGTCTTTCTGAGTGTCAGAATCTAAAACAGTGTAATTGTTTTCCTTCTTTTTTGTCGGTTCAATATTTTTACTTGACTTTCAGAGACAAAGGCAGAGGATAACTAATAGGAGAAACAAAAAGAGGACAATAATCATACACATCATCTTTTCGCAAGGTGAGAGGAATCCCATTTTGACCATCAAAATCAGAGAAGAACCGACTCAATAGAGCACCTCAGACGTCCTCAGTGTCTGAGACACAGAGAGCACCAGGGGCGAATCACATATTCATCACCATTACAGCTAACTACATAATAAGAAACAAGGATTTCAGAAGTCAATTGTGGAGATGGGTGTAGATGTGGAGTGACAATTACCTTGTTGAAGCTGCGTCCTGCAGAGTCCTTCTCGCTGGGCCTCAGTTCCTGGAGCTGAGCATCTAGGATGTCTACCAGCTGCTCCATCAGACGCACTGACGAGCTCACATCGCCGGCAAAAATTGGGCCTTTGGTGTGTTTGGCTAGTTCATTGGCTAGGTTAGCAGCATTCTCCCCACTACGGATCTGGAGGGTTTGATGACAATCACACATTAGGCTCATTAATGCACGTGACTCAACATTTGATATCAATGCCAATGTGAATGAGTTAGTCAGCAATTATGGAAAAATACATTTTCACACTACAGAACAGATGATGCAGTTGGACAAAAGATAATAAAAAACACTGTGCATGTGAATAGTGAGTTGTTAACATTGGGAATTTAGAAGTGTGAGGAGTGTTACTAAGTCTGTGCTTAAATGACAGCACATTTAAATCCCTTGTAACTTATTTGAGCAAAGAGAGCAACATATATGTATATGTCTATATATGGCCAATGACTCTTTCAAGTTGAAATGGGGAAAAAACACTTCTGCATAAATTAAACAGCTGTGAAAGTCTCAGTTACAGCTAGCAAACATCAACACCAATATCAAAACACAGTGGTAGAGTTACTGGTACAGACCTTCTGGGCAACTTGGTTGACCCAGTGGGATGTGCAGTTGCTGAGATCCGGGCCCTTTGGGTGCCAAGCCCCAGAGGCAAAAACACATAAATAGGAGGCTGTGCCTGTTAGAGAAAGAAGGTTAGAAGAGCCTTCTTTAAACTTTGACACGTCCAGTATTTTCCTTTCCAGTATGAATAACCTTTGAAAGTAACAAGCTGTTATAGGGACACTATCATGAACGTTTCAAAAAATATAATTCACCAATGTTGTCTTTGGTCAAAGAGCTACGAAATTACCTGAAACAGAGCATTTAAAGCCCAATGTCAGTTTCACTACAAATGAAGTAAAAGCAATTATTTTCTTCCGTTCCAATAACACCACATTTAGTAAACTCTGAATGTTAACACAATTTGACGCACAATTTAGACAGGCTTGAATATCTTTAAGCAATCTGGGTAAAGCAGCTGAGGCTGTCTTTCAGATTGATAAACGATGTTTTGGCCTAGAATGGCTCAGTAAATTATTCACACAGCTGTAATATTTTTTTATATTTGCAATATTTTCCTCTACACATCAAATTAGTGCACTCTACCAATAAGTGATCCAGTCATCTACAATACAACAACAGCAGAGATATGTACCAAACACATAATGTTCTCTTGAGGCCCGGCTTGTTGCCTGGGAACACAGAGCAGGAGCATGAGGCCCTGAGGTAAACAGGCTGCTTACCTCGTGTCCCCTTGGGGCATGGTCGCTCAACGAGCATGCCCCTCTGGGTCTGGGGCCACAGGATGTCCCTCTTCTCTGTGGCCTCGCAGAAGCGCTCTGGCAGGGGGAAGCTCTCCAGGGGTGGAGGGACAGTGGTCTGGAGAACCTCCGAAGGGGGTTTCACTGCTCCCTTGCTCCCTTCCTTGTGCCCTGTTGGGGTGGTGGTGTTGGCTTCACCTCTGTGCATCGTGGTGGTTGTTGTGGTGGTTGTAGTTCTCAGAGGCTGAGGAGCAATGGTTACCTCTGATGGAGGGGGAGCTGTGGATAAAAGGTTATGGTTAGTGTGAATTTTTTCTCCACTTTTTAAGCCTACTTAAACTGTAAGATACTGTTTAGGTACATTATATTACAGTATAGATGCACACAATGTTTTGTACGGTACAATGGTGGAAGCAACAGTTTTTGTGAATATATTTGCTTTTCTGGACAACGTCTTTACCAAGAAAATCAGTCTACAGCAAACAAGACGATAATTACAGTAACATCTTACATTTACATTTAGTCATTTAGTCATTTAGCAGACGCTCCTATCCAGAGCGACTTACAGTAAGTACAGGGACATTCCCCCTGAAGCAAGTAGGGTGAAGTGCCTTGCCCAAGGACACAATGTCATTTGGCCAGGCTGGGTATCGAACTGGCAACCTTCAGATTACTAGCCCGACTCCCTTACCGCTCAGCCATCTGACTCCCTGATCTTTCTGCCTGACAGTCAGTCTTGCCTGAGAGGTTTTAAAGCAAGGCTGGTTAATTTTCACATGAGAAACACAAGGTGTGGTCTTGGCCTTACATTGAAGTATTTCTCCCTTATTCTGTGTAGCCTGCTGTATTTTTGAGAAAGAAAGTATGTGGTAAATCATTTCATGCCGAGGGCAAAAACAATGCATTCCTGTGAGAGGAAACTGAAAAAAACTGCACTGTTACCTTTAACATGAACCACTAATGGAAACGGTCCATCAGATATTTTCTTGTAGGGATGAATGGCATCACATTTACTAAATATAGTATAAATATATATCCTTAAGTTCTAAATTAAAGCATTTCAACCAGTGAAATACAGATAATAAAAATGTTTCACATCTCAAGCTACTGTGATGTGGTTTACGTATTTAGCTGAGCACTGCAATATCAAAAGGGACAGAATACTAATATGTGTGAAGTTTAATCATAATTGAACACTTTGATTTTCTCTGCTGCACCAGGGAATTCAGAGCGGTATTTTGCTGTAGCTTTATCCATTTTAATCAAGTAAAAGAGTCCGTCAAACAACTGCTGAGTATATTTAGTAAGAGGGACGGATAAATATTGAGGAGGGAGGCAGCCCTGTCCGCAGGGGAGTCAGACAAGACATCAGCACCACCATATATATTCCTTCCATTGGATAATGGGACTGGCTGATGGAAATAGTTTATGTCTGTCTGGTTGTGCCCCCGTGATAGCCCCATGGTGAGGATAGGAGACATCAGCACAGCCTGGCTGAAGGGATTGCCTTTGAGCTTGGCCTGCTACCTGCTGGGAATTAGTCTCTATTGACCGGTGAAGACAACTCAACAGTCTCCTTCCTAGCAGGGGCCTGCTGGAGCAGGAGAACATTATTTAACATGGGCACGAGACAGTGACAGGAAGGCATTTTCAGACTGACTACACATTTTAACATGGTATTTGCTGAAGGCAGATTTGACCCCTCCCTCCCCCCCTCCCTCAACCAACAAAATCTATACTCAACACGGGGCAATTCTAAACTGCATACCTGTCTGTCATGGTGGTTGAGACAAATAAGTGCTCAGTGTTCTTTCAGAGCCACCGTTTAGCTAGCTGGGAAACATGACTGTATTTGTGACACGCTCTGGTGAAATTGTATGCTTGTATTGTATATATTAGTGCTGTCAAACGATTAAAATATTTTATCGCGATTAATCGCATTAATGTCATAGTGAACTTGCGATTAATCAAACATTTTTATCTATTCTAAATGTCCTTTGATTTCTTTTTGTCCCATTATTTTTTCTCATTTTAAAGGGATGATTGACTGGGTTTTTGGGGTATTTCACACTGTTCCTTAAGGTCTCCGAATAGGGTATGTAACATTGGTTGGGTTGAAAATGGCCCGGGTGCTGTTCTATGGTTCTAACATGGAAAAGTGGATCGGATTGCTTAGTGCAATTTTTTTTTTAAATTGAAAACAACATTGCAATCGCCTGGCTTTGACGAGGGGGCGGAGAATTCGCATCAGCTGTGTGCTTGGCCATCAAGTGGACGTGCTGCAATGATAGCCTGGCTCTGCCCCCCTTCTACTACTTCCGCTCAGTTTTGATTTTACTTCTGTACTAGGTCTGGGCTTGAGGTACACAAGTCAGATGTCTCCGGTTAATTTTCTACCTGTCCAATCAGCGAACAGAGGGAGTGGCTGAGAAAGATGACGTTGATGTTGTGCACTAGTTTTGTTGTTGTTCCGTAATGGCGGCAGAGAAAGATGCGAGCAAAGCCATTCGGTCCGTTGTGGCAACGTGCCGAATATCCAGAAGTTAAAACCGGAGCAAGAACAATCTTTGATCCCCATGGGGTTCGTTTGATTTTCCAGCTAGCTCCGTTAGTCGTGAAGGAGTTGGCTAAGGCGAACGCTAGCTATTGGTTATGGCAGATCCAGAGTGGCTCTGGGCAGATCCAATAGTTTTAAACTTCAACAGAGTACCCGCCTTCAAAGAAGTTAACGCTTGTCAATGGAGCGAGCCCAGACTCTCTGTACAAATGAAATGTACGAGTCTGGTTAGGACCAGGCTACTGCGACGATAGCTCAGTTCACAACGACAAAACACAGATCACTTTGGTCTTGTCAATGGAACCATTTGGCAACTTTTTAAAAGTAAACTTTCCATTCAGAATCTTATTGGCATCCATTTCGGCGTCTCGCGCTCGCCATCCACTCAAAGTGAACGTTAGCCTACTACTCTTTAGCCGGCTCGCAAGACAAAACAAGTGTGCGGCATGCCTGTTGTTTTTTTTCCGGTCTAGCTAGATCCGGTGTGGTGTTGTAGTTCTTCTAACGTCAGTAGTTGTTGCAAAAGCATGTGAAAAAAACTACAAAGTTTGCTAGGCCAAAAAGAACGTTAATCTCGCAATAAAAAAATTGACGCTGTTAAAATGGGTTTGCGTTAACGCCGTTAATAACGCGTTTAACTGACAGCACTAGTATATATTTTTTTGTTGCATATTACAAAAGTTAGTGTTAAAGAATTCATTCAATATACTAGACAACATGTTTAGGATGACTAAATACTCATAGTTTGTTCTTGTTTACCTAAGCTTCCAGTTGAGTTGTGGACACGCCATGCGTGATGCGATTTGATTTGTTTCACGGTGCAGCCGGTCTTCCCTAGGCTACTTTTAGCGCGGATAGGCGGTCAATGGTAGCCTGGCTCTGCCGTCCTACGTACTTCCGCTCAAATTTATTTGCTTCTGTACATAGGTCTGGCCATGAGGTCCGTAAGTCAGATTCTGCAGGTTGATTTTCTACCTGTCCAATAAGCGAACAGAGGGAGTGGCTGAGAACGATGACGTTGGTGTCGTGTGCTAGTTTGTGTTGTAGTTCCGTAATGGCGGCGGAGAAAGATGCGAGGAAAGCAATTCGGTCCGTTGTGGCAACGCTGCCGAATATCCAACAGCTAAAGCCGGAGCAAGAACAGAGAGTTTTTTGGTGGCCATGATGTTGTGGCCCTCCTCCCCACAGGGTTCGGGAAAAGTTAGATTTTCCAGCTACGGCAGCTAGCTCTGTTACAGTAGTGGTGAAGGAATTGGCTAAGGCGAACGCTAGCGATTGGTTATGGCAGATCAGAGTGGCTCTGGGCAGATCCAATAGTTTTAAACTTCAACAGAGTACCCGCCTACAAGGAAGTCAACGCTTGTCAATGGAGCGAGGCCAGACTCTCTGTACAAATGAAATGTACGAGAGTCTGGTTAGGACCAGGCTAGGTCAATGGTCCCCTAATGATCGCTAGATGGCGCTTCTTCCACGCAGCCAAGGCAAGGTCGGAAACTGAAGTGGCCTTCGTCAATCATTAATTTCCGTGTTGGTAGTCGGTGACTATTTCATTAGAACGATTGTTGTTTAGCCCTTTAATCATTCAGCAAAATGTTATTTATTATAAAGAATGCCACACACATTGAGGGTTAGACTGCAGTTGGTCTATAAATGCGTAGCTCGACATTAATCAACATTCTAGTAGGCTTATTGCAAATATGAGTACTTGTTTGAAAATTCTAAAATGTCTTCTGAAATGTTATTCTCCTTTTATTTGTTACTGTAACACTGGAAGTGTGGATCTCGGGTTACGCATGAGCAGTAGCGCATTATGCGTGCAAACGTACGGTATGTAGGCTGTGTTTGTCTGTACAAAGTGTGATATTCCATCCCCCCCTCCTCATCACCAAGTGAATCGGCAGATTAGGTCAACTAAATCAAGTACCCTTAAATATAATGTTTCACTATAGTTTTGTCAACTTTCAAGCATGCCTTCTGCGTGTTTGGCTTACATTGTTGTCATGGCCTATGTTCGTTTTAGCCTACATCCATAAACTTTTAACATTACAATTATTGTTGCCGCTAATGTCATCATAACATAAGAATTGCACTTAACTGTACACACAAATGGCTATGTAGTGAACTTCATAGAATTCAATAAAATATATCTGTCATAATTGCATAGGCTATAGGCCTACATATTTAGCTATAGGATATAAATATTTAAACAATATAACCGTCTGAAATACATGTTTGTGCAAGGAAGTCCGTGCAACATCTGCTGATAGAAAAGCGAATTATAGCCTTGATAGACAGGAAAAAATGTGAGAATGCGCTGCCGGCAACAATTGAACAGAAGTAGGAGGAAAATAGCTTTAAACTAGCGTTTCATGGTGTGATTTTAAAGAGAAAAAAATACTGAGAGAGAAAAGACACATATCTAGTATATTAAGAAAGTAGGATCCTGGAATTTGATCGAGTGCAAAGATACACTACCGGTCAAAAGTTTTAGAAGACCCCCATTTTTTCCAGTTTTTATTTAAAGATCCTGTAAAGTAAATTCCATGATTTGCTTCTCAATAGCCTACAATATATACGTGTGAAATGAGTTCCTGAAAGCATGTGCAAAGTGCAAAAACGTTGTCGCACTGAAATGTGGAGTTACAGTTACAGTCCATATACCTGGACTTTCAGAAAGCATTTGACTCTGTCCCTATTGAACGTCTGCTGGTAAAGGTTGAGAGTTTTGGTATCTGAGGACAGCTTCTCCAGTGGATCAGATCATTTCTTACTGATCGCAAACAAAGAGTGTGTGTGAACCAAGCCAGTTCGAGCTGGGCAGCAGTTACCAGCGGCGTGCCACAAGGCAGTGTGCTTGGACCAATCTTGTTCACGTTATTTGTGAATGACATGCCAGAATCAGTGCTGAGTAAGGTCAAGCTTTTTGCAGACGATACAAAGGTGTACCGTACAGTATGTGAAGCCAGTGATTGTGAGATACTACAAGAGGATCTTAACAAACTGCAAAATTGGGCTAACACTTGGCAACTTAAGTTCCACCCTAACAAGTGTACAGTGATAAGGATTGGCAAGAAACACCCTGACTTTATCTACTGTATGACTGATCACTCCGGAGAGACTGTCAACCTTGAATTTACCAAAGAGGAAAAAGAACTTGGAATTGTAATTGACCAGGACTTGTCCTTCGAAACCCACATTGTGTCAATTACCTCTAAAGCCAACCAGATGGCCGGGCTCCTGTGGAGAACATTTCAATATGTAGACAAGGAAGTCTTTACTATTCTATTCAAGTCTTTGATTCGACCTCACATTGAGTATGGTGCTCCGATTTGGTCTCCGGGTACGTGGAAGCTGACAGATCTCATTGAAAATGTACAAAGACGTGCAACAAAGAGAGTACCGGGATTAAGGGATCTATCATACGAGGACAGACTTAGAACCTTGAAGCTACCTACACTACTATACAGGAGACTGCGGGGAGATCTTATCAACACCTTCAAATATGTGCATGGGTTATATGACACTGTTCCGTGTATACCTGAGTTAAAGAGAGAAGGGAAAACGAGGGGACATAATCTATGTCTAACAAGGACAAGAACAAATAACAACAAGAGACAGGTCTTCTTTGGCAACAGAGTGACACCCTGGTGGAACACATTACCTGAAGAGGTGGTCACAGCGCCCACAGTCAACAGTTTCAAGGCAAGATTCGACAAATACATGGAAGATCACCCAGTCCTGTACAACTACAGATCATTGGACAATCCACACAGACTCAACATGACAGTCTGTTACTGAGGAGTCGAAAAGGAGTTCAAGAGGAGCAGTTTCAACTGGAGTGACACTCCTGCCTAACTGAAGAACTCTACTCTACTCTACACCGTTGAACAGTTTCTCTTCCGTTTTCAGCTCAGGTTTGACAGAGCCAAAACCCGACCGATCTACATCACAGCGACCTATCTACGTCAGATCACAGACGGTTGCATTCTGTTACTCAGCTGGTATAAGTAATTAATACATAAAACACTCAGAGACTGCAGGTAGGTCTGTTCTGACATTTGCAATTGATTTAGCTAGTGTTAAATTCAATACATTTGAGGGGGCAGGAGATTCAGCTCCTTCAGGTGACACCCCCCTAGCCTGGCTCTGCCCTCCTACGTACTTCCGCTCAATTTGGATTTTGCTTCTGTACTAGGTCTGGGATTTTAGTGCATCAGTCGGTTTTCAGAAACAATTTTTTTGTAGGTCCAATCAGCGAACAGAGGGAGTGGCTGAGAACGATGACGTTGATGTTGTGCACTAGTTTGAGTTGTAGTTCAGTAATGGCGGCGGAGAAAGATGCGAGCAAAGCTATTCTGCGGTTGTGGCAACACTGCCGAATATCCATAAGTTAAAGCCGGAGCAAGAACAATCCTTACTGAGTTTTGTTGGTGGTCATGATGTTGTGGCCCTCCTCCCCACGGGGTTCAGGAAAAGTTTGATTTTCCAGCTATGGCAGCTAGCTCCGTGGTGAAGGAGTTGGCTAAGGCGAACGCTAGCGATTGGTTATGGCAGATCAGAGTGGCTCTGGGCAGATCCAATAGTTTTAAACTTCAACAGAGTACCTGCCTTCAAGGAAGTTAACGCTTGTCAATGGAGCGATCCCATAACCCTCTGTACAAATGAAATGTACGAGAGTCTGGTTAGGACCAGGCTAACACCAGTCTTAATCAGAGAAGACTGCTGATTTTCTCAAGACTTCAAAGCCGAATTTAAGATACTTGTCAGTGTTTTTCCCATTCGAATTTGGATGGGTAGTTAACAACACATTCTTCTGTGGTGTGATGAACTTAAAACTCTTTTTCAATTCCACTTATCTTTAAATTTAAGCAGTTCAAGTCTAGTGAATAACCTGAAATGGTACAAAGGTAAGCGGTAAACTGCCAGAGGTAAAAAAAAAAAATATTACATTTCAGAGTTATACAAAAAGGCCTTTTTCAGGGAACAATAAGAACTTACAGCGGTTCTGCAGCAATAGAAGTAAATTAAGCCTTGAAAGTTGATACTAACAATTCCTAGAAGTGTCCCAACATTTGTTGATTATTTACAAACCCTCTGTCTGTATAAAAGCAGTGTTGGAACAGACTGTGTTACTACACCCTCTTGAGCATTATTTGGACAGTATTGTACTGCAGGAAGTAGTATATTGCTGTCATAATGGCGAGAAAAAGGCAATTAACAAAGGAAGACAGACAGACCATTATAACCCTTAAAAGTGTAGGTCTTTCCTTTAGAGAAATTGCAAAGAAAGCCAAGGTGTCAGTGAGTACAGTTTCCTACACCATCCAAAGGCACTTGGAAACTGAAGGAAACTGACAAGTTTCTGAGAGTCAACAGCTTGTGTGATAGGCGGCTCACAGAACAACAGCTTCGAGCACAGCTTAACACTGGTCGAAGTAAGCAAGTCTCAGTTTCAACTGTGAAGAGAAGACTTCGAGCTGCAGGTTTGACAGGTCGAGTGGCAGTAAGAAAGCCATTGCTAAGATGGCAAAATAAGAAAAAGAGGCTTGCCTGGGCCAAGAAGCACCGCATGTGGACTACTGAAGACTGGAAGAAGGTCTTATGGACCGATGAATCAAAATGTGAAATCTTTGGTTCATCACGCAGGATTATTATACGCCGTCGAGTAGGCGAAAGGATGGTTCCTCGGTGTGTGACACCAACTGACAAACATGGAGGAGGAAGCATGATGGTCTGGGGCTGGATCTAGATCCAGAGTCTGTGACTTCCACAGAGTGAGTGGCATCCTGAATCAAAACAGCTACCTCAGCATTTTGCAGCGCCATGGAATACTCTCTGGTATACGCCTAGTTGGTCAGGGGTTCATCCTACAGCAAGATAATGACCCAAAACATACCTCCAGGCTATGTCAGAACTACCTAAGAAGAAAATAACAAGATGGTAGGCTTCAAATCATGAAATGGCCAGCACAGTCTCCAGACTTAAACCCCATCGAGCTGGTTTGGGATTAACTGGACAGAAGGGTGAAAGCAAAGCAACCTACAAGTGCAACACATTTGTGGGAACTTCTGCAACAGTGTTGGGAAGAACTTTCCAAACAATATTTGATTTCCATTGTAGAAAGAATGCCACGAGTGCGTTCGGCTGTTATATCTACAAAAGGTGGCTACTTTGATGAGTCAAAAATGTTGATTACATTTTGTTAAACAAAACAAGATGATTCCATGATTTCTCTTTTATTTCCTATTGTTTATTTGTTCTATGCTTTAATTTCAGAGTACATTGAGACATTAAACTGCATAAATTCAATTAAAACTGGAAAAATGGAGGTGTTCTAAAACCTTTGACTGGTAGTGTATATTTTTCTCTTCACTGCGGTGAAATGAGCGGTGCTGGGCGCTTCTAATGATTAACACCAAAACATTCACACCCTGTCTGAAGGCATAAAAAGGTCTAGAATCTTTGGAGGGGGGGGGGGGTTTCTCTGCTTGAGCATTCCAGGTTCACCAACATTCAGATAAGCGTATCTTCAACTATTTTCAGATTTCAATGTATGACACATCATTTGTAAGCTTACAATCTGCATTTTCACAATCTGTAAAAAACTGAAAAATGACCTTGCCCGACAACAGCCCCTTTCACCAGAGCATGTCACCTTTTTCTTTTTGCTCCTCAATCAAAATACCTTCCTTTTATTTTTCACTATTGCTGATCTTTAAGAGATGAAAGCAATAAACTGAAAACTAGAATTGTGCTTGAGATGTTATTATGTATTATGCATGTTAGTGGGTACCTCCATAGATTACACAGGTCTGTGTACATTGGGTCAAAGTGAATGCAAATGAACAAGAGTTACAAAACATGAGGGGTTTGTAGGCAAAACGTCAGGAACATTATATGTGACAGCTATGCATTTACGGATTGTGACAGACAATGATAAAAAAAAAAATCTTTCTAGGTGGGGATAAAAAAAACTCAGTTATTCAAAGTCCAGGCTAAATTAAATGAAAACAACTCCAACCTGTCTTGTTGTGACATGACATGAATGACATGTATGAAATGTATGACATGAATTAAGATGAGGGACTTACTACCCAATAAATCAAGGTGGCTTCCACTGTAACACAAGCACATTCCTTTAGCATGTTAGCTGACTATTATATATTATCCACACCCATTTACACATAACTACTTGTAGTAGTTTGCTCAAGTACTGGGCTCTATGTTGTAGTTTATGCTAAGAGATGTAACACAATTATGTCTCTGAAGTCGTTTCCGAAAACCTGCTCTTCTGGTTCTCAGTGAAGTAATTGTGCTAGGTTAACACATATAACAGAGTTGCTGTGCAGTCCTGTCTCTTGTAATGGAAATTCTGGAATAAAAAATCTGCCATTACACTCACTTCTATGAAGCTACATTACAGACGATCTAGTCTGGTTAATTATATTTTGCTCCATAGAGCACAATTGCTTTGGTAGCAGGATCAATGTTACCACATTTCTGTAAGCATACAGTAAATGAATTGCGGGCTCCTGCTATAACAGTAAATCTTAAAGGTAGCCTACTTCAGACTTCATGTTTAGTGTAAGTAATAAAATATGATAACACATCGTAATCTAAAGCAGTAGTTTGCCACACAATAGGATGGAAATGCCTACGATACCAAAATATTGTTTTGCAATGCTGGGATATGCAAGTGTACACAGTCTGTTGGTCTTTAATCCTTATAGCCCCATAATCTCATTACCTTGATGTTGTAGCTTCACTTAATCCAATGAAAACGGGGAGGAATTAACTCTACAGGTATTAAAATGGATACTCCTTTCAGGTTGTCCATGAGACAGTTATATATGTAAGGCCTACCTCTGTGTTTTGTTCTGACGACTATAAGTGCTGCTGACACAGCAAAGGTTTTATTAAGTATGTATGTAACATGCAGATGAAACATATTTTCTGGGTGCTCAAATTAATTGGTTATTATACAAACATTTATCTGATAGCCTCAAATACCTTTTCATACAAATTTATTTTGATTACAACGGGGGAAATCACTCTCACTCATTCTTTCTGTTTCTATCTGCATAGCAGAAACAGGTAGAGGATCCTAAATTAATGTGTGTCACTCAGCCTAACAGGGACACTCAATTGTCATTGAGAACTGGTGGAATGAAAGATATCCTATAAACTACTGTGGAGATAGTGAAAATTGACATATTCATAAGATCTTTATGATTAAAGCCCACAGAGTTTGTGCTTTATCCCATTGGGGGTTTAGAGTATGCCTCTGGGATTCTCTAGAGACAATGACACAATAATGCAGAAGAAAGGGGGAGAGCAGAGGAGAGGGAAAGAAGAGGTGGGGGTAGAGGTGTCTAGTGTTGTCAGCACTCCACATAGACCAGATTGGACTTCTCCAGGCCTCACTAGTCACACCAGAGTGAAAAATGAAAACTGACAGCCAGTGTGTCTTTTATATTATGCTTAATGGCTGCACTTACGATGTGCACTGCATGGTTGTTCACCAGAGTAATGTTTCATACACGTTATCAGGAGCTGTTTATCTTCAGAGGGAGCCAAAAAAAAGAGGAAAATCAACAGGAGCTGTGTAGGAAAATTGTTTCAGAAATGTTTTACCCTACAAAATCAGTAAGAGTTATTTTATAATTCAATTTATTCCACTGCTTTCAGTCTCAGGAATATATGGGCCTAATGTAAAATAAGATGCTTGAGGGGATTTTCATTGTGATTGCTCGCCTAGTGTTAAAAGTGAAGGAATCTTTTGAAGACGGCTTTTAGTAACACTGAAATGTGACAAACCCCTACTAATGGAAGAGTAATAGCTGACAACAAAAACATCTACAGTGGCTCAAACTATTAAAACCTTGTTTCTCAGATGAAAAAAAGAGCCAAGATCCTTTTGAAAAAGGCTAAGAAAAGCAAGCAGAGGAAATAAACTAAAATGCCATCAGTTTTAAAAATGTCATTAAAATAATTAACCCTTTTTTAGCCCCATTTAAGTGAGGTGAAGGACACTTTTTAACTAACAGGAAGGTATAAAGAATGTATGTCCTTTTTATGCTAAAATGTGTGAAATGTACACTTATGTCACTGTGTATGTTACAGTTAACAGTCTTTTAAATCAATTATTTAGTTTGAAATTGAAGTAGTGTAATGTAGTGATTTCTCAATAAATTCTAACATACTCCTCTCATATCAATAATACACAAGGAACCTTACATGACACGTTATTTGTTACAAAGAACACGTTGCAAAGAATTGTTTGCTTTAGACGCACATACAGTGTCAAAGTGTTTTTTCATAACATTTCCCAGAATTCAGAGCCTTGTGTCTTTGTCTGTGTCGACGTCTGAGTGAACATGAACGAATATTGTAGCTGGTTTACTTGTTATTTAAAGCTGTCTCAATGGCTCTCACACCAAGGTACAGAGAGTAGACACAGCAGCTGCCAGACCTGAGTCTGCTTTTTTATTTCTCTACTATACGTGCCTCACATTTCAAGTGTTAGCTCCAAGTGTGCTAAACTAGCCTATACTGATGCTATGCTCAGCAGGTGTCTATTTCACAGTAAATTCATACAAGCACACGTGCAAAAGCATACATACACAAACACAAAGGATGTGAAGCAAACCTCCTTAAAGGCAGTGAGGATTGTTATGGAGGGGCTTATAAGGCGTCTTTGAAGTTATTATTTTAATATGCCTTGTTCCAAACAGTAAATAAACATGATACAGCAGATCCCATTGGCCAGACCTCAGAGAAAATGGTAATCCTCTTATGTAACACATCTCTCACTGACATTCTAAAACACATCCCCAGGCTCATTGTTGCACCCATACAGTATTGTACGTCAGTGGAGAGCTGATTTTGCGGCACTCTGCTGAGACTGCATGACCCAGAAGAGGCCTATTCATCAGCTGTTCAATATCAATATTGGCCGGGTTTCCCAGATTCGTTAAGAGCTTCTTAACGAATCTGGGAAACCCTGCCATTGTTAGTACTTTAAACATCAAAGAAATCATACAATACATCGAACCATCAAAAATACAGTAATTCTCTACTCTTAAAGAATAAGAAACATGGTTTACATTTCTAGGAAAGTCTCTCATGGACTGCTTGAATTCCTCTACTATTTAAATTGAGTCACATTGGAAAATGTTATGATTGGCATGAACAAAGTTGTAAATATTCATCCCAGCCACAGAACAAATTAAATTCTCCTACATCTTGGTATAACAACGCTTGGGTGTCATTAGATGAAAAACAAACAAAAAAAAGTCAAACAAATGTATTGTATGATGGAGAATCCGTCATTGAATTAGAATGTTGCTCCCATCTCCAGTGCATATTTCAGAGGTAATTAATTCCTTTGTTGCAGATGCTGAGGGAGACCACCAGTCAGGAGTATGACACTGCTGGCGGGTATCTGAGTCTGGAGAGGAGCTAAGGTACAAACCATCGCCTCTGGGTACGAACGGAGAGCCACTGTCTAGTCAGATCAGGGCCAGCAGACACATATCTCATCCAGACAAAAAATGGCACCACTAGAGCTGCTGACTATGGAGTACAATAGAGGGCTTCGCTATCAGCAATTGCAGTAAAACTGGGCCTACGGACATGTGTCCGCAGTGGGGAGGGTGAGGGGGTGGTGTGCGGGGTGGAGGGACATAGAAACGAAACGGTCCTTTTCCACACGGTGTTCTCCTTTTCATATTGTCTCCACTTGGATGAACAAACAAAACTATCTTGAATAGTTTCCAACGAACCTCAGTCTCTGTGTTTGAATCGGGGACCTATGGCAGAGGATGTAAACGCCTTTCCAATGCAGAGTGACTTCAATGACCATGAGGAAGCGTGCCCTCCTGTATACAAGCTCCCTCTCTTTCCTGCTCTGCCTCTCCCCCCTTATTCAGCTTAACTAAATATGTCCATACACAGTGTTCATTTCAGTTGGCTATGACCTGACAAAATTAGCACATTTACACTGAAAAACTGAATGATTCTATGGATTATCTGATGTTATTGAGAGAAAAATGTATGGAGAGGTCTATTAATAAATTGCACATGTATAAAACAGATAACACTTGCAACATGTAGATGTTATTGGATTCTGCACCCCACAATACTAAACCAGAATAATAAAGAAATTGCAGAAGTTAAATGTTTTTACCACATAGTTAGAGACTGGTTAGCTAATTGGCATGTTGTGTCACAGCCAGCTTGTTGTAGTTCTACATTGTAATTTACAATAAATTGGGTCATTCTGTGCCTTATGAGCTCCACTTGTGAATGTGTAATTTGAGGCCTCCCTGAGAAAATGTTATGCAAATGTATTGACATCCAAACAACTAAAGAGGCAGTTGTGAGTTGTGTGGGTGTTAACTGCAGCTCAGGGTCTTTTTATGGAAGTAATCTACAATCTAATTGCACAGCTCGGGATAAATAAAGGGCTTTCCCTAGCTCACCTGTGTCCCATTGAAGTTGTAAAATGGGACCTGGTCTGACAGTCTTTCAGTCAAAAAGCTTATTTTTAGATGCTTACTCAGTAGTTCGAGACATACAGTACACATACATGCATAAATCGCCCATATAAGTGAATATTGAATATGTTTTCATGCACGTCTTATTTAGATTCAATCGTTATAGTCATTCAGTCATTACAAAAGTTGTGCATCTTTCACAAGCTTCAACTTAAAAAGAGGGGAAAAGGATGTGGAGGTATACAATATGAGAAAAGCATGGAACATACAGTGCAGCTTTAGTGGGGACATCTGGGTATTAATGGTTATACAAAAAAGGGACTGACCCATTTTGACGTATTCAGCAACCACTACTGTTTGGACTCAAATCTACCCCCCATCTACTCCCACATAGTCCTACAAGTTTATCCAGCACTGACATGAGCAGCATCTGAACTTGACAAGGACCTAATTGTGAATAACTCAAACTCACTGTCTTACTGTAAAATAACAATGTGATTGCACTTACATCAGAGATCTCAGACACAGTAGTACTGTACATAAGAAATGGGATCACAGACATTAGAACAAATATTACTTATGTGAGTTATTTCATGATGCCTACTACATTATTACTCTTCTTAGTCTTTAACACCAACAAAAAATCATTTGATCTCTGTGTAAAATGAAGCAATGGCTAGATATGGATAATGTGTGCTCACTGAGGGAATATGTCAGAAAAAGGCCCCTGTGACAGCCACAAAAAGTGTCATCATTTATATTTTGGCAGGCTATTTGGGAGGACACGCTTATTGGCATCCTGTTGATCACTGTAGGCCATCTTCCACACACCCACTGACGGCAGCTCAACACACATTACTCAGCAGCCTGTGGAATAATTTATATCACTTGTCAGGTTAGGAGACCAGCTAAATCTACTAGAATTTACTAAATTTAGCCCTTTGGCTATGTTTACCAAGAGAGATAAGTGTAAATGACTCTTAGACATTTGTCTGACAAAAACAAAGTCTTATTTCAAGCAGCTCCTTTAACATTCTTTCTTGAATTTATATATTATCGTTTATTATCGTATTAACGTAATGTACGTTAAACCAAGCAAAAATAATAATAAAATAATAAATACACTGCAACCTATTCCACAAATCTCCAACAGGCATGAAAGCATATGTGTTACATTTTAATCCCTGTAGTTTTATTGCTGCATATTAGTACTGTAAAAGTGTATTTGTGCTCTCACATTTAGGAACTGCCAGGGGTTTTTCATACAACTATTACCAAAGCTATATGTAAACATTATTGTAATAAAGCATTTGTATTCAAGCTAATTGCCACCCCTTTGTATTTGAGTATCAGATCATGACAAATCGAAGACAAGAAACAAGGCTTTGCTTATACACATTTCATATTGAAACTGCAATTTACTTCTAATGCGGCAAATATTCAATCAAATCTGCCGATGCTTTTTCATAGGCAAGGGAAAAACTTCAAACAAGTTGCTCACAAACCAAAAAAAGGGAAATGTGAATTTTCCTTCTCCTTTTGATTGCTGCAATCCTATGCAGTTCAACCTTTGAATACTAATTCCCCTTTAGGCCTGCTTCAGTGTAAATTTGTGTGCTACATCACAGAGCCTGTCTGCGTCTCACTATGGTGTTTATGTTTGACCATCTGAACCGAATTTAGCCGCATTGACCATATAAATACTAAAGTGGACAAGCAAATACATAAATATTTAGCCATGTAATGTGTAGAAATGTTGCTTGAACTCTACACTTATCACACTCTAAACAGAGCATTATGTGGAATTTAGAACATTTGGATGAGGAGGGATTAGGACAATTACAGTTATTATATTCTCAATGCAAAGACGATCTGTGGCCGAGGCAGCCTTCATTTCAGTTGATGATCGCTAAATTAATAACATGCTGGACTGACATGACCAAAGTGATCGATCCTTTTCCCTCTGTGTCCACATGCCTCGGACAGAAGACACACAGGGTCTTCACACCATCCTCAGAAATTTGTTTAACGGCCAACAAGGATTTAAAGCTCTGGTACCTGTGGGAAAAATCTAACCTAGCCCTGAGGCAGACTTTGTACCTGTCCAGGCAGGTAGGGTTCCAGTGGAAGAGCGGATAGGTAGGACTCTCAGGGCCTTTGCACTAGAGAGACTTGGAGAAAGTCTGTTGTAAACCTCCATAAATACACCACATACTGTTACCCGTTTGATATGGTAACTGGCTTCTGAGACGTTGTTTACTGAAGAGTACCCTACCACACACACACACCCCTCCTTGATACTTCATACACTGTAGAGCTTCCGTAACATATCTCACACATATTATAGTCTAAATTAAAAATCTGTCAACCGTGACAGTTGACACACAGGCAGTGTGGAAACCCACGAATGCCGGCACACTTTGTAGGCAGCTGAAAATACAATGTCAAAAATGCAATTTACCAGTAATGTGTATTGAGGAGTGCATGATGTGTGTTGAGGTGAAGTGAAAGATGAATTACCGTGCGCGGGATCAGGTGGACCAAACTCCAGATTGTATCTTAGGATGTAAAAATTATTCCACACATACAGCTGGTTATCTCTTGGATTGTAATCCACAGCTGCAATGTACTGGTACTGGTTAGGAAAGTGGATATCCACGTACTCGCCCCGGTTCTGTTTGGTATTGTAAATGTAATCTATCAGGCTTTTGCTGACTTCACTCTCGTTATCTTCATAAGTGGACCTCACTACATAGAGTACTCCACAGATCATGAAGGCATTCGAAGCTGAGCGCTTGTCATAAGTCGTCTCCCAGGTAGCCTCGAAGCGAAGGGTGTAAGGGTTCAACTGGCTGATAACCATCATGCCGTTGTTCTGTTCGGTGGCGTAGATCACCCAGAGGCCGTTCTCGTCCACAGCCAGGTCGATGTCTGTTTTCCCGCCCCACTTGTATGGCGATGTGTCATGATAGTTAGCGTTATTGATGATGGCCTCGCCACTTTTGATTCTAGTCCGTAGGTCAAACTTTACAATGTTGCGGGTTCTCTCCTTGTTGAAAAATACAGCCCCGTCATATACCACAAATCCAGTGCCATCCACACGATGAGGGAGCTTGTATGTGATGGTCTGCCGAGCATTCTGGAAGTCGTCAAGAGAAGAATACTCAATGAGAGTATCTGTCCTGTATGGAGTCCAGGGCATAAAGTAGATTTTGTCGCCTGCTTGCAATGGGTCCTTGCACCATGCCCCGGCCTGCTGCTCCGCTTCAAAGAGAAAGGAAGGATCTCCGACAGCTTTCAGAGTCCCAGGACAAACAAAAACTAGTGATGGGAGAAGAGTAGAATAAGAAACATGTTGGTCAGCACATTCATGTTAATCAGAAAAAAACTACAGATTATTTTCAATATAGCTCTATTCAGCTCTCTTCACCATTTTGAAATATGGGTTGTCCAGGAAGAGTGGGGACAAACACACATTGAAAGTGGCCAAAAGACGACTACTGCTATAGCCAATGTTCACAAGCAGAATGGGGAGTTTGGTTTTGTGCATAGAAAGAAAAAAGGAATAGGAAAGTTGTTAAGCATAATGTATAATATATGAAGTTATAATGTAATTAATTGTCTGAAACAAAAGAAGCCTTGCCTCTTAGACATCTACTGTAGGGGAATAGAAAACAAATAAGGGGATAAAAGAACGTAACAGAAATGAAAAAACATTGGTCCTGTAAACAAAAAAGTAGCCAACTAAAGTCACTTGGCAACAGACAGGAGGTTACGAAAGAGCAGGAGTCAGCAGGCCTGTAACTGTGTGTACTGAGACATTTGTCACTTTGTCACAACACCTTGCTACAGTATATACCTGAGAGGCTTGTTGTTACGAAGTGGTGCAAATGTCACAACCATTAAAGTTTAAACAAATTAAGAGTGTGGGTCTCCTGAGGTGTTTTTGTTGTTGCTGCTCTGAACAGAGGCATACAGATCAACAGAGGGAAAGAGCAGCAAGTGGCAGGGGGGGATTAGGGGAGGCAGGAGGAGAAGGGGGAGCTACAAAAGAGAAAAAAGACAGTAGAAGCAATATATTTAAGGGCCAGAATGAGTTAACATGGCACACTCTGAAGGAGGGTTCAAAGCCAAGAAATATTAGATTGTGCTGAGTAGCACAAGCAACCATGGTCTAGAGTCAATATACACCCACTCATATTTTTTTACTTCTAGTAGTGTTGTGTCATCTTTAAAAAAAATCTAATCATTCTTACTCCCCTCATTGAAATTTACTAGCTTTGTCTGGTTTGGGGATATGTTTGTAGGTATGTCCTACTCTGGGTTGGGACATAATTGTGGGGATAGGAAGGTTTAACAACCATATGCCACAAAACAAGGAGCTAGGGTTTGGATTGTGTCAGTTATTTACCTTTTTGCTCCACTTCTATTTTAAGCGTTGGAAGAGAGATTGAAAGGGGTGCAAGGAAGAAAAGAGATTAATGTGAATTAACTGTCATCTCGATGGTTAGATATGCAGTAACATGTAATGAGACATGGACAAGAGATGGGTAGACCTAGTCTGTGAGACCAAAAATAGATTTGAAATTAGATACAGCATGGAAGCCCCTATGTCAGTGCTGAGGCAAAAGGTTAGTACATTGAAAGTGGTCCAAAAGTACAGGAAGAGCATTCATGCAAAGTTATGCTTTGTTTGTAAGATTAGTTTATAGTTGAGTTTGGTTACCATGCCAAGTGTAATTTCCCTTGGTACAAATAGCATACATGTTTAATAATATAAATCAATCATGGAAATGGTCATGATACTGCCTCAAATTAATTATCATAAAACCAAGCATAACAAAGGAATGCAAATATATTGGATTAACAACAATACTAACAATATATAAGCTTCTGTTCTCATTGACAAAATGTCCTAAACTGTCTTTAGGACTAAAAGAAACTGAACAAACATTATATACACTAGTAAGTAGTGACTTACACAATCTACTCACAACCCAAAGCTATATTAAATTACACAAACAATTCCAACAGTACTGGGCAATTAATGAAATATGTAAAAATATGTAATTTTAATATTAGATTGATTTTACATGACATGTGGACTACATGGTGTAGCATTTTAACGAAAAGATTACAGTACATCTGGCATGGTTTCCACAACATTCACAATTCACCAACTTATGTAGCCTGCTATGTGAATCTAAACACAGTAAGAACATCTGTGAAGCTTGTTAGACATTAAAACAAGAAGACATATTACTCTACCCTGTAAAGTCGTACAAATTGTATGTACATTTAACCCATATAATGATCTTGTTAACATGAAAATGTATATTTTGAGCTTGTACACTTTATGATATGTAGTATTATAATTATAGAAGACAAATATTCTGAAGTCATAATGTATAACATATTTATCTCTATTCATGGCATACACTCCTCAAATGAATGAGGAGAGATATAAAAGAATAAGGATGCACAGAGGCCTAAGTACACCACTCCCCTATGTAGAAATAGAAAGTGATTTGAGAATAAAGACATTGGAGATAGAATGAGAAGGGCTCAGGCTACCTATGAGAACAAATGCAATAAACAAATTAAAACAAAGCTGAGTTTCACACAGCCAGCCAGATAAAGGAAAAGAGAGTACAATCTGGAAAGAAGAATGGACCAGACGGAAGACCTGAGCATACGTTAGTGGAAAGGTAAAGAGTGATCAGAAACCGGTCAGAGGAGGAAGAGAATAATTCAAGGTGCCAAGAAGGTTTCCTGCAGATTGCACAAGGGAAGACAAGAGTGAATTACATTTGAAATATCAGCATTTCAAACAAGACGCCCTTCTCGAATCTCCACAAGCATTATTGTAAAACGCTATACACATTCAAACCATTCCAGTGGAAGACTCCCTGTTTGCTTGGAGACTATTAAGAATATGAACCTATTGATAATCTTTAAGTCTATCTTTATTTAATCGTTACTGTAGTTGTGCTCCAACAAAGCCTTTGGACATGCTAGAGGCTAAGGCTCCTTTAACCTGAATGTAATGCACTTTCAAAAATGGCTAGACTGTTAGACTGGCTGCAAACCTTAGTTGAAGATTAGTTGTCTGTCCACAGACTCAATCACTGGCTCCAAAGAGCAGAAATTCAATTGTCAAATTATTTAAACTCTTAATGGACAATATTATGGAACCAACACAGTACTACACAACCAATGGTTTGGAAATACATAGTTCAGTTTAATTGGTTGGTTTTAAATGTGATTGAACACAAACTAGAGCACTGTTTTTTTTCTTTACTATAAAAAATAAACCTTTGCATGCCTGTGTGGTCGAGTTGGTAGGCTAGCAGAGGATAGCTGGTGATGATGACATTCTGCAAAATTAAGTCTGATTGTCTTGGCAGCCAGTTAGCATGGGTTTGCAAGGCTGAATTTTTATGAGACGGCATAGCAATAGCCATGGTGGATTTTTGCCTTGCCATCTCGACAAGGTATGCAAAGAATAGCCTTAATGAAGACACTTCTTTGCTTTTATGTTGCCCGGTTTCAAAGCAATTAATGCAGCCTATTCAGAAGGCTACTGAATGCCAGGTGAAGGCCAAATTTGCATCCACTATCTGAACACTGAGATAATGTGCTAAATAGGGTAGCTCTTGACATTAACTAAATTAGACCAAGAGAAGTACCGTATTTGATAAAATACTGTAGGTGGTTGGTAGTGACTACTTTGAAAGCACCAGATCCAAGATAGGCAGTTTGAATAGAAAGCTCTGACAAGAGCAATGAATAAATTACACAGCATGTTACATCATACCAGTGGTAAAGGCAAAGGGATTGATTGGTACATCTCTGTAGGATTGTTGGTTTTGTTTCATGAAAAAGTATCTGAGACCTGGTTACAATCTAAAAATAAGAAACAGAATTTCCGTCAGCATAATATTTTTGGATCTGTTCACCCTAACAGTGGGGTACCAAGAGGACTTTATCAAGTAAATAACTGTGGTCTTTTTCTTCCAAATCAAAGGACAATGTCAAAAGAAAATTGCTGTTTAGTCTGATGTTGTTATATACTGTTTATTATTATCATCATCATCATCATCATCATTATTAGTAGTAGTAGTAGCAGTAGTATTATTATAATTATTATTGTATACTGTAGACCTTTTTATTTTAGAATTGTATTGCATTTAGCAACCTGAAATGAGTAAATTACATTTATGATGCATTACAAAAAAAATTGTGGATTGGAATTACTAGTCACGGGGAGTGGGTTTGTGTTTGAGAGGGGAGACACAAAAGGGTTGGTGCGGGTAAAATACCAAAACAATCTATCGCAGGGATCACAGAACAGGCTATTTTGACTAATTTGGGAGAAGAGACTGGACTGGGTACACTAAGAACTTACCAGGGCAGTTGCGATACGACACATTCTGTGTTCTTGGTCCAATTCTGGGTGGGCATGGACCTTACAAGAATTGAAAAGCAAAAAGATGGTCCTGCATATATTTACTCTATGATTCTGTAGGGTTTAATGATGCTCTTCTTCTCAAAAAAGTCACTACAGCCAGTGGTTTTGTGGTACCTTGATCATCTGTTTCACTGCTTTACAATATAATGTATTTATGTAAGTATACCTACAAGTTAATCCTATCATTAAAGTCTGGCAACTACCTGAGATGAGTTGAGCAAGCTCTACCAATAAAAACACTGGTAGAGATTTTCAGCATGAAATTGACACTTTCGTCTGGCCTGAGTAAGTTCAATACTAGTACTCATTCCATATTTCTATATACAAAAATAAAAAAAGAATTACATGATTTTAATGGCTAAATCAGGACACTCCCTCCAGGTGAAGAAATTGTGTTTGTGAACAATCAAGGGAACTTATTCACCAAGGAGGTGACAATCTATAAGCGTCCTTATTTTGTGATTGCTGTATTTTGGGCTGTTTAAATTGATTGACAATAATAAATGATAAATTAATTCGTTCAAATTCAACACTTTGAATGATAAACGTTATAGTATAGAATGTACTATACTAATCGCAATATATCTTTGCAAGTACTGTACACCACACCCCCTTCAAATGTTTTGAGTGAAAATGCTCACCAAACCATAAGTAAGGATTCAGCTAATTACAGGTCCTTAAAGATGGAAAAGTCACCTTATAAGTTGTACAGACGTTCACTTTCTAATTATGTTCAATCAGATATTCAGATGGAACAAGAAGGGAAGTAGTTTGGGTATACAGTATTTACAGACATGGGGCAGCATATGAATAAAGATTTTAATATGCAACTGCAAACAACTATATAAACATATTTATTATGTTTATGTTTTAGATTATGATTGCTTTATACAAACAAATGAAAAATTATTATTTGACAGAATATTATCTTCTTGCCTTCTTTCCTAGTGGTCCAGTACCAGCATTTACTGTGTATGGTTGGCAAGGAATATTACATTTAAGTTATTGAAAGGAAACAACATGGAAGGCATGATATTGCATGGTATAGTCAAAAGAGTATTTAATATTTTAGCATCCAAGGAGCAGCCAAATGTTGGTAATATTACTTTGTTTAATTGTATTTATGGTGCCATACTATTGTGTTGAAAGAAAATTATGTATCTCTCACACCTGTTGTTAAAAATGTCTACTGAGCCATTTGGATGAGAAGTCTTAATCCCTTATAGAGATCAAAAGCCTGGTACCTGAGTATTATTTTTAAGCGTGATACTGTAGTTTAAACCCCTTACACTATCTGTTTTATAACAGTACAAGAATATGCATGGAGTAAGGGAGAGAGATAGTGAGAGGCAGACAGAGTGGAGAAAGAAAGAGAGAATAAATAAAGAGTCCATCTAGTTTCATTAAATACTCTTCATACTTACTGTAGGGGACACACTCATACTGGACCTCCAGGTATTTGTAGGTTCCTGGGCATGGGTCAGGGAAGACGTCAGAGCCTGTGATCACTATGCACTGGGTTCGATTGTTGCACCTGGAGGACAACGGCAGCCATTTAATACATTACATACAGCACAAAAGTAATTGTTGGAATGCTGCTTCTTCGTATCTTTATTGTTGGAATGCTGCTTCTTCAAATCTTTATTGTTGGAATGCTGCTTCACTATTGTTCTTCGAATCTTTATTCAACATCTTCTATTTCTTCCGTCGCACCTTTCAGCTCCTTCAAGTTTTCAGCTATTAAAACCATTCAGCTATCAAAAATTCAGCAGTTTCAGGGGTTTCCAGCTATTAATATAAATCAATATTCATAATATTTTTTACATGGTTTTCCAATGGAGGTTTTTTTCAAATCCACTTAAACTTCTTCAACTTTCAAATCCTTCTTCCTCAATCTTTCAGCTACAGCCACCATTTAAACTTTAAAATGTTGACAAAACCCTAAACTACTTTTGTATCTATTTCTGAGATTTACATGGCTGTGTATGTGAGAGCCTAGAGTGCGGACTGAAATGCTAGAGTGGAGATGAGATTCAAAATCTGGTACAAAAAATATTTCTAGTTTGACAGCATTGCCACAATTTTCACTCTTCATGCTTCATTTTTGGATCAATAGATAGGAAATGTTGTGCTGGTCATAGACAGTTGTCTTGGAATCCAACAGACACATTTGTTCAGAGCCCCACAAGAGCGAGACAAAGTCCAACTCTCGCCCCATAGAGACCAATGCAAATCTGGTGACAAATTTCTCATAGAAAGCAGAAGGTTTTTGAAACTGCCGGTAGAGTCGTATTTCTGTCAGCACAGAAATATAAAGGATATCTCTGGTTCGGCAGAATCTTGGGTCTCGGAAAATATCTGTATTTTTTGGATTGGACGTATAGTTTTACGTCTAGGTTAACTTGTTTGAGGTGTGGATTTTAGGTAAATTTCTGCCCTTCGATCAGCTCGATAACAATCTAGCCATCACCGTGGCAACCACACAGACACGCACCACTCAGTCTTTCACACAGATGATTGGTATTAGCTGATTAGTGGAGTCACATGATGGAGCTATTCAGTCAACTCAGACCGACATCTTGCAAACCCCTCACTTGTCCCTCCCTCCTCCACACTGCCCCCCCCTCCCTTCCTCAAAAAAATCCACCCCTTATTATTGGGTGTGCTTTGCCTTCGGCAAGGGCACAACCTTTGTTCTCTCACATATATCTTCTTCTTCTTATTATTATTATTATTTTCCCACCCCTAAAACTCAGTCAATATTTGGCCTACATAGACAACCTAGGTGTCAAAAGTTTCGTCTTGGTCTCGATTGCGTTGCTTCTATTGGGATTTACGTTCCGTTGCACGGTTTAGGCTGAGCTCAAGTTTTTGTGGCGAAAAGTGTCTTCTGTCAACGAAGGGTAGCAGTGCTAGCCTACGTCACTACGTCAGCACACGTTAGCAACGACGCATGGATACAACGTGATAGAGACGTTCTAGCACGCAAATTGGAGCTTGGATTATGAGTGAAAAATGCCAACCCCCAAAATTACCAACCATTGGGTTTTGTTGAGAAAGCAATTTCGAGTGGAACTGCCATCTCAGATTTTTTATTTAGGTTCTGAAAGTCTTTGTAATTTCAGCGAGTGCGGGTCGCCCGTGAGACTGCCTAGGCGGCAGCCATGCAAGCGTCATAGTAGTTTAGTATTTTCGTATTTTTATAGTTCGGTCAATTCTACACCACAAAACAGAAGGAGGGCAATGTTATGACGATATGACTATTGTGAAGACAGCCAGATGGTGAGATTTTAATGTAGGTTGCTGTAAAAACTTGGATTGGTTTGCTACGTGAGAGCCCCGTCAGCCTCCGTTGACGATTGCGTCAGCTGTTGTCGATCTTTGATGAGTATTTTCTTAATTTCGTACCAGGGTCAATTCTACATCAAAAATCAGAAGGAGGGCAGTGTTATAAAGATATGGCGATTGCGAAGACAGCCAGCGCGTCAGCATATTTTTGTGATTTGTGTAAAACTTGGAATTTGAGTGACACCACGGCTTGTTTTGACGTTAGCCTCAGTCAGACTCGGCTCACCCACTGGCAGTGTGTACAGTAGTACTGTCTTCAATGCCACAGCTAAACTTTATGTCAAAAGAAACGTTCTCATTTCCGGCGCTTTCAAACAATCAGTGAAATGTGGAGCAACAGCAGCTAGCTTGCCTCTAGCAAACTTATTTTGAATTAGCCATTTCCCCCTACATTAATGTCAAACTTATTTACGTTTTGGGGGGCATATTTTCAGTTAGCAGACGGTACTGTTTGAATCGCGATTCCATACTGCCAGTGACAACGTTGTTACAGTAGCTTGTTTCAAAGGGGGTTTGCAGCTGTTTCAAAGGGTGTTCTTAATGAAATATGCAATATGAGTAGGCTAAATGCTTGAAAATATCACTAGAAGGGAAAAACTTACAACCGACGCAAGCAAGCACACCCTACAATTTCCCCAGAAATTGTACCCTCTCTAGTTATTATTTATTTTCCCACCCCTAAGGATCCCTCAATATTTTGACTACATAGACAACGTCGGTGTCAAAATGTTCGTCCTGGTAGTGATTGCATTGCTTCTATTGGGATTTACATTCCGTTGCACGGTTTAGGCTTGAAAGGTTTTTGTGGCAAAAAGTGCCTGTGTGCACCAATCTGTTTGTGAAAATGGCTAACATGCCCTGCCCTAGCACTAGTTAGCTTGCCATAGGCATTTTCATATGGACAGATGAGGGGAAATTGTGTCTCGTTTTCGCTCATTTAATCCGTTCGACCTCATAATCTGTTTCCATACAGTTGAAACGTAGGCCTATATCTACGAATGTGTGGACTCAGATATACATAACCCATCTGCAACCGACGCAAGCACACCCCACAATTTCCCAAGAAATTGTACCCTCTCTAGTCAAATATTATTTTCCCACCCCTAAGGATCCCTCAATATTTGGACTACATAGACAACGTCGGTGTCAAAATGTTCGTCTTGGTCCCGATTGCGTTGCTTCTATTGGGATTTACGTTCTGTTGCACGGTTTAGGCTTGAATTACGTTTTTGTGGCAAAAAGTGACTTCTGTGCACCAAGGGACCTAAGTGCTAGACTAACAGCGAGCCTTCAGCATTAGTACCGTAGCTAAAAGTCAAGGAAAGTTGAGGCTACTTTTCGCCAGGTACCTACGAACATGTCTTAATCTGCTAGAGAAGTGGGTTCCCCTTCGTTCTTTTGGTGAGCAGTCACATTTTAAGATTCTGAAAATCCAATCTAGTGTCATAACTCTCTAGATTGTGTTTATGCATACAGTCAAAATACTTTTGAAGGTCTTTGTTAAAAAAAAATTTAAGTATGGTATTTCACACACATTTAAAAAGACGCACTAGTGTATAACGGCTACCGCTGCAGCGGTTGTAGCCAATTCAGTAGTCTGTCCACGGACCATGGTTGCAAACACGGACGCGTGTTATTCGTGGTCTGGACCAGTTGCTCAGTGTTCTATCGGCGTGGTCTGCGTGGAGTAGTAGTTTTGGTCCTAATCCACCTTTTCCCTTCTCTGGCTGAGTTTATAACACTGTTGTTGTCAACACTAAATGTCAGAAATCATAATATTTTGTCTATTAAATATTGACCTACTCATGCCTATACTTTTATTGTTGCACAGTTTTTTGCAGTTTGTGGTTATATATTGTTTTATATCTATCGCATGTGAGTCGTATATATATATATATTTTTTTTTACTGTTTATGAACCAGTGCAGTCCAGACCGTTAGTAAGTGGTCTGTGGAGTGGCATTTGTGGTCCTAATCCACCTTTTCCCTTCTCTGGCAGTGTTGGCTACACTGTTAGCTGTTAGTACAAGGCCCATTGAAAGACTAGTTTCGACCACCTGCCCCCCTAGAGGCAGTAACCAAGGACCACGCAACGGACCACTGAGCAACTGGTCAAGACCACTAACTTCAGCACCCCTAGTGGTAGTGGCTATAACCCCTCTTAAGGATCCTAGGAATTACAGCTGATCACCTCTGGCAACATTATAATTGGGTTAATGACACCAATAAATAAACACAAAGCGATGTTTAGTCTCTGCAGCACAAAACTCCCTGACTTTAACAAACGGTGCCTCTGTTAAAATCAAAAGCCCACAAAAGCCCACTAAATCATGATAACAGCGGGAAGCTGAATTAGCCATTAGATGTTTTTCTGACCAGGCCTGAAAACAATTCATCTCTCGTTCTTTTTTTCTTCTTGCTCTTCTTCCTCTTATTCGACAATTAATATTATTATGCTCCATCTTCTTCAAATGCAGAGGGTGAATGTTTACTTTGTCAAAATGTAATTTGTTTTGCTTTTGGAATTAGTAAAAGCAGTTAAAGCTCAGTGCAAAATCCCATTTAAACGGTGTCATATGGCTTCACAGCCAATATATTGACAATGGTGGCCGACCATATACTGTAACATTCACTAAGACTCGACTCAAGCTGGGGAGAAACCAGAAGTATTGCATACTGGTCCCACATTATCAACAACCCTAATGTGTGATAACATATGAAGGTAGGACCTCATACTGTGTCCCTTGTGCTACACAGCATTATTTATATCTATTTTTGTAGGTTGTGTTTTATTGGTCTGCAGTGTGAAGCATATTTTATGTAGTCGCTTTGATTATAACTTATCTTTGCTCATGCATTACCTGTCATGTGAGAGTAATGCAAATTATTCAGTCATTCTTTATATATTGCAAGACGAATGGAGGATTAACATCTGGTTTGTAACATTAAACATTAGTATGACACTAAATAACCTCACAAAGACACTGACCTGTCTATGCCTACCATGCAAATGTATGTCAATAATGGGAAAGCATTAGAAATACAAAATAACCTTGAATATTTCATTTGACTTAATCTTACTAAGTCTTTATAGAATGTTGTGATGTATTACCCTATTTTTTGGCTAGGGTGCAAGGAACCCTCCTCCAGTGAAATGTGTGACTTACAATTAGACTAATTTGCAATGCTGGGCATCTCCTGAGACCAATTAAGAATGCTTTAATTACTTTTTTAATATACAGTACTAACCCTAGATTTGAGTAAAGGAGTGTAATTGAAAGATTATCCAAGACAAACTGAACTTTTGAACGGTAAATATCTGCAGTGTTTTCATTTGTAGTAAAGGATTTATCAACAAATTAAGCTACATTTAGTCTAACTGGCTTAATATTAAAATTATTATTGTATAGTTCAGAACTTAAGAACTTGCAATGTTGCCAGACATTCCTTCCTTCCTTCCTTCTTTTTTTTTTTTTTTACATTTAGCAGACACTCTTATCCAGAGTGACTTACAGTAGGGAGGGAAGTAGGGTGAAGTGCCTTGCCCAAGGACACAACGTCATTTTGCACGGCCAGGGAATCGAACTAGCAAACTTTGCATTACTAGCCCAATTCCCTAACCGCTCAGCCACCTGACTCCTTACATTCTAATAATGTGATGAATGAACAGATAATTATCATAATTATAATCAACCATACCTGAAACAGAAGATGCTACTACCTTCGATTTCACGTGCTCTATTTTCTATATGCTGGCCTGAAAGTAGGGGTATTCTGTATTTAATCCCACATCATTCCCTGACCTTTTGGGGAAGACAGGTATCAGTACAATTAGAGGGTAGAACGCTGCACAGATTTGATGCCAATCTCTTTTTAGAAATGAGTATTGGCTGACAGCAGTAAGTGCCTGATAAGATGCCAACAAGGTATAACTGTTAGCACTCTTGCTACCATGTATCCACATGCAATTTGACCTTTTACATTCAGATCATAAAGCAAGTCAAATATATAACTGGACAAAAGATAAGGGCTAATTGATTCATAAATTACATAGAGTTTAAAAATGCTATCCATGTTCCACATCCGGATGGTTTTTCTGTGTTTGAATGAGTCACCGTTTCACCATTTAGCTATTTCTGTCACATATTTGCTTTCTTAAATCTTAAAAAGATGGACCTAAATTACATTTTATTGATAGACAGTTGATAAAGAGGCAATAAAAAATAAACACTCATGGCTAAGTAGTGGAGAAAGGCGATGTGACAAAATACGTTGCCACACCAAAAGCAGACAATGTATTTCCAAGAACTCCCTCTTTGAATTTCAATCAAATTAAGAGTCTGTTAAACTCAGAGTGACCCGTCTAGTAACATTTCATCTGTAATGCTGATGAGGCTCATGGCACAATTATCAAGACAGACTTGCTGCTCTTGGGGCTGTCCTGCTGATTTGAAGGCCACTGAAAGAGATAATTTCCATCACCACAAATAGTAGACATACGTATTGTAACAAAGAAGAACAAATATAAAATACCCCCTGGAAACAGTCATCTGCATAGCTATGAGATTTAAACCATGTTTCTAAGGGGTGCCTTAATAAGATTACAAATATATTGGTTGGAGGAAATGTGTTAACATTCAACAACCTCTTTGAACTTGAGTTCCAACCAAATTGCTGATGGAACATCCAATGTAGAGGATGCAATCACTGTCACATGCTCATGTTTACAATATTTTCACTGGTGCTGTAGAAGCCACTACCTCCCTTCCTGGAAAACCAATTGGAAATGCAGTTAAACTATAAATCACAACTAACTGATTCAGATATAGTATCGTCATACAGTATGTATAGTATATCAGTGGAGACTACTCAGGTGAGGACCATCCTCCTCAATGAAATTTCATACAAATTACAATAGTGAAACATTATTTTTTTAAATCTTTTTCAGATACAACTATACTAAATACATTAATATGTCACCAAAATATGTTTTTAAATACACTGCTTTGTAATGATGGTCTATAGTAACTCAACAATCGACTTTAATACAAAACCTAGGCGGCTGGTAGGCCTCACCCCTTCCAAAATTTCCAAAAGGAAAAAGTGCAGTTAACAAGGCCTGTACAATAAATACAAGCTGATATGCTCCCTGTATTCAGTGGAGACAGACGAGAAGTCTTAAGTCTTTTTGCTACTTGCATAGCTAGCTACAGCTGACAGAAAATACAGCCCAGGGTGGTGTTATTGCAAAAAACATAGTTGGCTACATCTGCTGTGTTTGTTTTACAGCTATTTCTCAGCTTTTGTCAGCTAAAGCTAGTTACTGAGTTACTGCAGCAGGAAAGCTAGCTGGTACAACTGTAAATCGACTACGCTAGTTACAGAACAAAAAGGGCACAGGTTAGGGTGATAATGTATCATATGTAGCTTGATATGAGTTGGTAGTCTATGAACAAACGTTTGTATCTTAATTACTTGCTAGACAACAGTGATAGTGCCAGAGAGTTAAAATCAGCTTGTTTCAAAGGGTTAGAATCACATTGTTTCAAAGGGATTTCTTTATTAATTAAATGCAATATGAGTAAATGCATGTATATTAGAAGGGGAAAACGTAAGGGGAAGTTTACCGTATTTTACGGAAAATAAGCCGCGGCTTACTCCGATTTTACAGTTTTCTTGTTCTTGTGCGTATATTTCGAAGCGGCTTATAGTCCGGTTTTAGAACAAAAAAGTGGCTTCTCTCAAGATCTCTACTGACCGTGCGGCTAATTTTATGCTCAACACTTGAACGGGGGCTTATTACTTGAAAGAGGAATGATTTACTGTTTTCTCAGTTACACTATCAGGGCTTGGAAATACAGTGACTTGCTAAAGTCGGCAAATGGCTAGTAGAACATAACATTTCATAATAATTTCAGTTAATCAAACAGCTGCAAACCCAGTGAAATGTTATAGGCTAGGCTAGCTAGTAAAATAACGCTTGCATCGCTAACAACATTAGACATCCCAAGTCTCCCGGGAGGTCCGGGAGTCTCCCGCATTTCAATAGCGGCTCCCTGACGCCCGCAAATGCTGTACAATCTCCCGGAAATCGGGGATTTTGTATTACAAGCGAGCGAGAGACTGTCCAATGGTCATTTCTGTTATAGATAGGTGCGGGGGGGGGGGGGGGGGGGGGGAGGTGCAGGTTGAGGGGGTACATCATGCGTCCGGATTGCGGAAACTGAAAAGCTACTAAGTTAAGGGCATTAGCTTAGTTAAATAAGCATTGTTTGGAGTTCTATTGTTGTGTTCGTTCTGTTTTGATATGTGTAATGCTATGGTCTATAGTTGAGATAATTTCAGTGTTCACCCTGATTGGGAGTGTTGTCTAGTTAGATCGCTATCCAGGCTGTCCGCAGCAATAGCATGAACGTGCAAGTGATCATTTGTCAGCATCGGTCCACGCAACGGTAACATTGTTTGCTTATGAAGTACGGTTTATATTCCAGTGCGGTTTATACTCTGATTTACAAACATAAAGTGCTCATTCTGGGGTGTGCGGCTTATACATGATGCGTCTTATTTAACGTAAAATACGGTAAATCGTAATAGAGGTTAGGACCAATTTAACACAGGATTGCCCAATTTATTCATTTTAATGCAACTGTTTCAACTATGTGAGGCTGCCACATAACACCATTCCCTCTTCAAATGAGAAAAGAACCATGTTTCATTTTACACTTCACTCTTAGTATTTTGTAGTGTAAAGTGTAAATGAGCAGCAACAAATGTATGTTGTATGCTTTTTAATCTATGCAATCTTCATCAATGATAAGTAGCATAGGCCTACTTATTTAAAATAATCCGAAATATCAGTTGTAAAATGTAAGTATACCCATGAAAATTCTCCAAATGTTTGGATGTTTGATATTAGTTTAAAACAATTGTTTTGGAGTTGATATAGTAAAAATGTATTAAATATTTAAAAAAATGTAATCTGCAACCGAAGCAAGCACACCTCACTATTTCCCCAGAAATTGTACCCTCTCTAGTCAAATTTGCCTTGCCATATCCAGTAGTAGCTAATACCTAGCTGCTAGTAGCTAGCAGCATGTGTGGGAGAAAGCAGTTTTCTCCGCCAGAATATCTAACCCTACCGAAGATGTTGTAGATTTGTAATTTAATAACCCCTTTAGTCTCTCGGCTTCACAGAATATGTGCAAACATTATGTAATTGTTATAAGCACGAACGTGCCAGGGGTACTGTATGTACTGCTACCTTAAGAACATTGGCATCACAGAAGCAGGGAGCATGTAAATGCCAACGGAAGATTCAAGCTTCTGGGTACAACTGAATCGATCATATTTGCCTACCTGGTGATTAATAAGGTGTTACCTTGTCTGTATCTTGTTTTTACTTTTTAAATCAGAGGGTGTTGAGTAAAAGTTGTTGTTCATTCCTATATGGAGCCCGCAGTGATTAGATACGTCTTTCACTTTCGGTCACCTAGTCCCTTAATATTCATATTTTTGTGTTGTAATATGATTGATAGGCTATACAGTATGATGATATGATATTTGTTACTTAGAGCTATGAAAAATGGGGATACACTTCAGATGTATTACCTTACCCAAATGATATAGTAAATTTGCATTAGGTTGCTAGTCGGATTATTGCTATATTGATACAAACAATTAGTTTTAGTCCCGTCCTCCCAAATTTGTTGAATCACCAGTATGTAATACATATTCTTTGCCCTATTCTTTAAAAAGGTGGTTTACAGTGCCTTGATTTTTGTTCGCCCATATGAATTGACAAACCAATTTAAAAAGAGATATACAAACAGATAAAAACTAACTTGGGAGCCTTTACTGCATGTAATTATAACAACATCCATTTCAATTAAACCAATTTGGGGATCTTTCAAAATCATCTGTAAACGTTTTTGATACATTTAACTATATCTGAATCATTAAATATATACACAAAGTTTTTAGGAATTAACTTTCCATAAGTTACTTAGGTAGCAAATTAACTACGGTCTACGGTTTTGGAAACCAACGTGTACCTAGACCTCTATGAAAGCTTAATCTGGAGATTCTTTAAATAAATACGAACACCATATGTACAGAAGGGAAGTACAAGACTGTGGGCTGTCAAGCGGCAAAGATGGGCATCCTTAGAGACCCCTGCAAGCACTTCTGTCACTGATATAAATAGTGTAAGCACAGAGCATTATTCAATTTTCAAGACCTGGTGGACACTTTTAGTTTGTCCTTACTATCTTCTAGAAACAGCGCAAATGAAAAGCCCAAATAAAATGTTATCAGATGATAACTGGATAGTAGTGGTGAACCAACATTTCAGTAGTCTGACTTTAGAAGAAAAAGTACAATTCTTTTCATTTAAAGCCTAACTGGAACCTTGTATATGAATATCCCAGGAAATTCTTCTCTCTTAGATGACCATATGCATGGATCATTCTTGTTATCAATTCATTAAAAAAAAAACAATGATGCAAAAACCCAACAGAACGAGGTAATTTTATTGCAATCAATGGCCTTGGTATTGAATACCCACAGTGAACATTCTTATTCAGAAGAAATTGAGGGATGTGTCTTATTTCCTCATATTTTATCCACATACCAGCTCAATTAGTAAATCTGCTTAATAAAGGTTGCAGGTCCTACAGCTATTAATGGTTCATGCAGCAGTTGTTGAAGTTGTAGTACTATTAGTAGCTTTGTTTAATGTTAATATTTCGTATGTTAGTAGTCGTGATTGTAATATTTATGATTGTATTATTCATAGGTGATGCAACTATTTACATTTATGCATTTAGCAAACTATTCCTTTGTCTTTGAAACCAGGCAAACATGAGTTAACTACTTATTAGTGAGATTAAACCATTATTACAAACTGTACACACATGTAATTTCACATGTTTGGAAGGGGTACCCCTGTAAAATTCCTGTACAGATTATCACCTACTTGAGCAGACTAATTGCTTGCAGCTAAACATTGTAATTGAGCCACAACAGTCCTAGAGCTATTTTCACAAAATGATTGTGCTCATATAATAAGCCAACCCGATATAAAACTACTTCTAGTGCCAACAAGGTCCATTGAATTAATTGAAGCTCCATTCTCTACATTTTAGGATCACAACACTTTATAAAGTTGAAAACCTAGTTTTCACATGTGCTAATGGTCTTACTTATCTTCGATAAGTAGGTGGAGATCATTCTAGAAATAAATATTCGAGATGTATACTCTTAGCAGGGTCTATTCCTAATAAATGGAGTTCTAAGCAAAAAAGATTGAAGAAAATAGAAAAAATAAAATATTGAGCAATATCATCTACCCCGAATATGGAATGCTTCAGTTTGTTTTAGCAAAAAAAAACATTTGGGCTCAAAGTAATGTAAAATAATCTGACATTCTGGCTAAAAGACTCTTTTTGCATCCAATTGATTTTGGCAGCTCAGTCATTATTTGATATCCCCTCCAAAACTCAATTCCATCCAGTATGAGACATTTGACGTGCATTATTTTAACTTCCGAGATCGGACGAGATCGGGCGTTGCCATGCTGGTTTGGCCGTACGAAATACGTTGACAACCATAGGCTACTTATTCATATCCAGATTTGGTATTTGACAATCCAAGGTGGTCTCTCTCTCTCGGCAAAATGAAAACAGCTTCCAGCCCCTTTCATTAAGGACTACTTGTGCATATTGCAAGATTTCAGTTTCTAAGTGAGTGAGCAAAAGAGCATACAGCACCTGGTATTCCCAGGCGGTCTCCCATCCAAGTACTAACCAGGCCCAACCCTGCTTAAGTAATCTTTCATGCACAGAGTATAGTTTAATGATATAAAGAATGTACAAAATGCAATGCATACTGGGGCAATTCTAACTCCTACAAAGATCATGCTGTGATGATATCAAAAGATTGGCAAAATAGATGGGCTATCGATGGATGGTAATTGTCCAAGGAAGGGTGACTAGTGATTTTTGCATTGGTGGACTCTATGAGGATGAACACATTTTAGCCAGGATCCCAAGAATAAAAAAGATAAGGTTGGGGGAATGCAGACTTTTTGAGTCAGCTATCCGACTTCATCAAATATGGCTTGACAATAACCCCCCTGACTACAAGGGCTATGCGCTGTTTTATTTCATTATTTCTTATTTCCCAAGACAAATAGCCAGAGTTGCTGACAGTCTCATACCATCCAATATATTTGACTGTGGCAGTCATACGTTATCCTATCCAATACACTTTGGGTCAGGGCAGCTTTGTCTGACAATGAGTTTAGGTGTATGGTGTTTCCACTGAGCTGAAAGTGTGTGTGCTGTCTCTCTGTGGTAGTGTGTGCCTGTATGTGTCATGTTAATCTGTTGTCCTCTTCTGCAGTGTGATTTCAGACAGAATGCGTCTGGAAGAAGTGGGGCATCCAGTGGTCCGTCTTGCCAGGAAGTCTGACCTTAATCTGAGCAATGGGATTTGGCAAACAACTCAACAGAAGAGCAATCCCTTTCATGTTAAGAACATTTTGTTGGGTCATGTTTGAGTAAGCTTGGGTAGGTTTAATGTAGTTCCATTAATGATGGCTTACAATCAGTACAAAGTCTTATAATACACTTCTAATAAGGCAGAACACTATTCTAAACATTATTATTAACATTATTAGCATCTCTTGGCATCTCCAAAAGGTTACCTTTGTGACATGATCTTGTAGGCATCTGGGAGGTAGCAGTTTATGTTCTCCATCTGAAAGGGGTCAGCGTCACAGATCTTGTCGTCTGTTCTTCCGTAGTTAGCACTCTCTATCATGATGACATCACTTCCTGGACAACGTAGGTCGATTGGATAGCCCTCACAAGACAGCTCTCTCCTTACCAAGCCGAACGGCAGTGCAGCCCGACTGAACCCTAGGGGGAGAAGAGGAGTCTTCTATCAGTACAAAAGAAAATCAAAAAGAGAATTGTAGTCGGTTCTACAAAGACCATGAAGACAACATTTTCAAAAGAGGTGACAGAAAACTAGCGCTGTTACAGTGCAGAAACCTTACTGGGTTTAATTAGTTCTAAGAAGTCTATAGAATGTGGAAATCTATAGTAATATATTGTACCAAGTAAAGTTGATCCATCTGCTGGCTTTATTCTATTTTGTAGCGATATTTCACTGCTCTTGCCCTATTTTTCTTTCTATTGTTATAATGGTTACATTCTAGTTGGGACTAACTGTTGCATGACCAAATCTCACGCAATTTCATGGGTTTAAATAATTTGAACCAATATGAGTACCTTTGTCTTTCTTTGGCCAATGTTGTGGTACACATTACAATAACAAAGTCTATCATTGGAATCTTGTGGTTTATTGCAATCTTTTTTCTATCAGAGAAGAAACAGCAAAACAACCATCTCAACAACATGAAGTGTAATTTAATCCATTTTACAGCACTGACAATCGAAGGGAGGTCTGGCGGGAGGTAAGTTGGGGGGTGAGAAGAAAATCAATATTGTGGCTTTGTGCTCTGCAAATGTGAACACTGCCAAATAGCTGCGCTTAGGGTAAAGTGAACTATTTTGCTCCATTCCCTCCACTCCCAATGAATTATTTTGTTCGGACAGCTTTCTTCAAGCAAAGAAATGTCAACTCTTGGAAGAAGAATGAAAAAGAAAAACAGTTCCTTTAATTACAACAAGAACAGCACTGACCAAAATTCTGAACTCAACTCGCAGATGCTTATCATAACGTGTTTTAATTAGGGCTGCTCGATTATAGCAAAAATCATAATCAATTATTTTTGTCAATATTGACATCATGATTATTTAACATGATTACTCATTGACTTTGGAAACATGCATTTACTGAACAAAGAAAAACTTACAAGTGGATTTTCTTGAACTATTTTTCAACAAAAAATAAATAAAATTGAGACATAAATCCAGCAGAAATTAGGAATGTGGATCTCAATGATATGCTTGTCTTAAAAGCCTCACTCAAATGGGAATCCTGATGATAAAGGGTTAGCTGATACTCAGCTGCAGTGTGCCAAGCTGGATGTAGAAAGTAACGCATTTGACAGTGTGCAGCTCTCTTTTTGGGGGTGTTGCTCATTCTTCTTAGTGTTACTGTACCCACACATTATTACCTTGAAAAACACACCAGTAGTCATTAGAGTGCGGCAGTAACGTTACTGCCGCACTCCCCGTTGACTAGTATCTATAGCAGAGTGGGTAAGCTAAGTAGTAACAACAACCCATACAAACGAGCTGTGGGTGTAGTGTACACGTAACAGCTTGGCTGAGAGTGATTTTGGGCTTTTAAAGAGGGGCGAAGGAAAAGGGGTGCACTGGATTTATAACACAAGACAAAACGAGTACCATTGTAAAAAGGTATGGTCATTTTATCTAGACACAATAATAGTTTTATCTGGATTTTCTTGTTTTTGTAATCATTGGGAGGCAACATCTTAAAAAACTAATTTTTAAGAAAACAAACAATTAATCGCCCAGCCTCTCGTATAACCGTGACAATTTATAGTACAGACGCCATTTGGCATTTGCACTACTGAGGGGAACTCTGGTCACTCCTCGCCCTTGTAAATAATAGTGTTGTTAGTTGAAACTTTCTGTCTTGGTGGAAGCAAAGGTCGTTTGTGTTTACACAACTCTCTCTAATGAGTCTCAGTTCACAGTCTGGTGGTTGAATAAAACGTCATTACTCCTTCCATACACTAATTTGTTTGGTAAGACTGGCACTTGGAAACTCAGACCAATCCTTTGGTGCTATTCATGATAATTACCCAGGGCCTTTGCTTGTCATGAGTGACATTGTTTGTGTCTCACAAATGCAGTCTACAGGAAGGCATTATTTGAACAGCGTTGAATCGGTCCACAGTCTCCGTTGATTTGGCAGAAGCTTCATCAATTAACAACCAACACGATTGCCCATTGTCTTATTTAAAGCTATGCTACTGTTGTTACAAATAATTAATCTTCAGTATTGGGCCCTTCAGTAGAAATGCTATAATGGTATTTTCCTAAGAGAGATAAATGTCAATTTAAATTACGTAGTGGCTCACTCTATGTCCCAATCAAGCGGCGTTGCTACTTTACATTGAGACAGGTAGACTTAAGAGTAAACAACGCTGTGTCTCTATGGAGTAGGATAGGTGTTTGTCTCTGATAGTTGTCCCAGTGTTTTACCTTTGTTTGGAAGAGTAAAATCATAGGGGATCTGTTGGTCTGTTTGACACCAAACCTTCTCCTGCGACCACTAGACATGAAAAAGAAAAAGCATTCAAGTCTGTCAAGACTTTCACCATACTTCAAAGGCTTTGCAGACTTTTTCATTCGACAGCAGAGAAAAAAAGAGAATGCTTTAGGTGATACACAATTCATCAGAGGTGTTTACTCATGAGACAAACCTCAAGTGGGGAAAAATGGAAACATGGCACGTTGGGAACCTGACTTGACAGCCATTCTTACATTTATGTCAATGCACTCCAGCATTGCTCCATCAAAAGTCCGTCACACACGACGCAATAACTAGGAGAACCTATGTAATACATCAATCAATGGCAAATTACTATTTTCATACACCGCCTTGAGACTATTGGATATATAATGAAGACGTCTATTGCTTTTCTGTCCCATGGTCTGTCATCTGAAAAAGCCTGTCTCGGATTGAAACAACATACTGTATGATGCTTGCAATGACATAATTTGTTTTCCCTTTTAAGAGGTTTTATTCCTGCTCATGATTTAAATTAGGTACTCCCACTGTGCAGGAAACAATGAGTTCATTACATATTTTCAAGGAGAACAGAGAACACACTAGGCATAATTAATATATTTTCTCATTATTCAGGTATTTTTTATTCCATTTGTCAAGACAAATAAAACAAATAATTAAAAACAATTATCCACAATTTCAATCTTGAAAACAAAAGTAGTATAGTTATGTAAAACTTCAAACCATTCAGACAAGTATTCTTCTCCGTGGCCTATATTGTATTGCATTCCAGTTTGACTCAATAGAAAGGTCACATGGATCAATTTGGTTGCCGTTATTGAAGACTGAATGGGATACATTAGCCCGCACTGCCCCACTTTTTTGCTAGAATAGATCTGGATCATTGGCCATAAACAAGGCCTCTAAGTTTGATCTCAAAGTATGATGCCAAACCACCCATGCTTTGCATCCCTAGCCTAGCATTGCCAAATCAATTAGCAAAAAGCGTATTTGTCTGGAGCTCCTCAGTTGATTTTTGTTTTACAAGGGGCTTAATCAAGGGTGAATGAAATGGTTCTGGACGCAATTGGATAGATACAACCAATCAAGCAATGAAACGTCATCTTGGATGTTTACAAAAATTCCTCAATGGTTCTCCTCTATACAATCATTGCATTCAACCTGCTCCATATTAGATAAACGGTTGTGATTGGCCCAACCAGTTTCTAGACGGAGGGACATCTCTTTGAAGGAGAAACTGGCCAGACTGAAATAAAACATGAGCTGGCAAATTCATCTGGTTTCAGGCTACATTGTTTCAAAACTTAAATGCCTTTAACACTCAGCTTCTGGCTTAGACTAAATTATGTGATTATATTTAAATAGTGACTCTGAATCCAGAGCATCATAGTCAGTAAACAAAGTACATCACAAGAGCCATGAACAACTGTTACTAGTATCCATTAGCTAGGATAACTGACCATTCAGTGATCAGTAATTTTGTTGTTTAAATATCTGGAAATAAAACTAAAAGCATGTCATCTGCCAGCGCAAACTACTCAATGACGGATTCATACATCATGTAGTCGAGGCATGTAAACAACATCCGAATATCCCTCTCAATTGATTAGGCCCTGGGCTGAACTACTTTTTCACCCTGGTGTTGGAAGATCTTTTAGGACAAAAGGGTGAGTGACATGGATGGATCAATACTTGGGAGGAGCAGGGGGCAGGGGGAGGTGAACAAGTCAGCTAGCCAATTTCGTCCCTGTGGATTTTAGTCACCTGTAAGCTCAGTGTTGTTACATGAGGCAACACAAAGTACATTGTGTAAAATGTCTTTATATAGATATTATATTAATTTAAAATAAAGATGGATGTACCTGTGATCTTTCTCAAATTAATTACACAATACAAACAGTATTAATTCCATCAATTACATTTGCTTTATTCAGTTGGAAAGCTATTCCTCAGAAAATGAAATGTTAGCTATGCAGGAAAATGATTTGGATAAGCTTAATGATCTATTCCAAATATTTTTTAACCAAAGAATGCAATGCTTTAATGAATCACTCCTGTCCCCTTTTTCTCAAAGACCTATTATAAACTTATACAGAGGAGACAAAGGGACAGAAAACACCATTGGTCATAGCCTTGTACAACAATGCATATGCAATTATGCAAGAATAGTATGATCTCCACCAATGGTTACCAATGCTGATTGTGTCATGATGTCTTTTTGTACATAATAATTGCATCATCCAAAAGATTGACGGGCAGGGTTTCCTGCAGAAAATGTGTTAGTTAAGGTGGTAGGGTGGGGTTCGCCGTCAGACCGGGGGGGGCTAGTTTGTGCGAGACTAATGCATTCTGCAGAGAAGGGAGACTGGCGTTGGTCACGGTTTGGAATGAAAGGGAGAAAACAGTACAGAGTAACACAACGAATATTGCTAATTTTTTTTTACAACGTAGTTAAGGTGGCAGGCGTTTGTTGCATAGGCGGCCACCTTAGCTGCAAAGCTAAGGTGATTTTGCTCAAAATGATAATACAGTATGGCAATGATAAAGTATGGCACCAATAATGTCTACTTTACCATCTCTCTAAGTAGTTAGATGAATGAAACTGTACCTGTCATTGTTCAATTATATCATTACATTTTAGTTTTTTTGCTGGCTTGTCACTAAGCAGACAAAGGGTTTTAACATTTAAAACGTTTACATTTAAGACTATCAAGGGAGAGCATCTTGATATATTGAGCTTCTTGGACTAGTCTAATACCAGGCTTGATGCCATGCAGAAGGAATGTAGAACCAACAGAATGTACAAACAGGAACATGGCATACTCATTGACCATAGAGCCCTGTTCCGATCCAGTTGAACAAACATGACAAAACTGATAGAGAAGAACATTGATCTTATTTGTGTTATTTTCTGCCACATTCAACCCCCCCTTTTTTCTCACTCATGTCTCACTTCAGTTGCCTCCTCAAAAGGTGTAATCCTCTTTCACCAGCTCTGACACAGTGTCGCTGTTTGACAGTGTGTTAACACCTGCACTAAAAAACCCTTTCTGCAAAGAAAGACACATGTAAATCAAAGACGGAAAGGTGACGAGAAATCACAGACATTCAATCCTTACTAATTACATGGCAGCAAGCAAGAACCAGAGCTAGTCAAAAATATATTTTGAGGAACGCTCCATGCTGTGTCCATGGCAACCTGTCCAGTTGCCATAATTGCGGAGATCCCCCTATCCCCGGCCTTGTTGACACAGCACCTTATCCGGGATTCTGGTCAGTCACTCGCCAAGTAGCTTTTCAATTCCTGTCAGGCTACTACGTATATAGCCATCCCTGAGCTCCAAGTGAGCAGGCCCCATGCCTCAATAGTCTGCATTCAGCTGGACCATGGCCCACTCTCTCAGTCCACAGACTGTGATTAACTTGTAAGCTCTGGTAAAAAAAAAAACACGAAGCACATACCCATGGTGAAGCCCTGATTAAAGATAAGCATAGGACATTTGGGAAAATACCATCCTTTTTAATTTTCTATGGACTAATAAACTCTCTTAATAAAATATTTTTTAATTTTCTTTCTACATCACTTATTTTTAACACATGTAGATCATGTGTAGTCAGCAACAGTGACCTGCTCCGAATTTATTTTGATTGGTACTCAGGACCTTAGTTTCCACGGGTTACCACCCCTTATTGTTGCTTTGGAACTGCTCCAAAGACCCAGCTGAATGACACCCACTATTATGTTTAAATTTGTGCAAGACATTAGGTCAATGCACATACTAGAACCAAAGAACAATAAAGACTATAAGAAATTAAAAGGGACGTATTACCTATGGTCTCTCTGGTATTATAATGTTTTCATTCTGGGGGTTTTCCTCCAATGAGCCCAATCAATTGGAAAGTGACCATCTGCCATGGTGAAAGTGCTACTGAAGCAAAGGTAATGAACAAAATGTCTCCTATTTCACACAAATGTGTCATAAGGATCATCACTGGCCATGTGTAGGCCTTCTCTATCACACAGGGCTGTAGGGACATTACTCTTAGCAAACATACAGACCATATTGAGAAACTAGCTAAACCAATAACTCATGATGACCCTATGATGGAATTAATTAAAGAGCTGAATGGCTATTGCACTATCATCAGCCATAAAATATAAATGCAGAATGGGATACTGTTATATTTCACCAGGATTATTGTGCATACAATATAGGGTTTTGATATTGAAATGCCAATTTTTTTACTCAATAATCCTCTCAAAGTATGGGCTGAACCTTATCAAAAGGCCTATTCACTTGCTCATACTGTGGCCAATGTGGCCCAAACACAAAAAGGATCTCCAGATTATTTTGATGAGAAACCAAAAATGTTTTCTGTTCAGTGGAAATGTGAGTGTGACAAGGACGCTCCACGATGCTTGTCTACTTTTAATTCAGCCTTTGATTTGTCTTGCTTCTGATGAGGGCTAAACAGCTGCTTATAAATGACCTAGCATTTACTAGCATTATCCTTTTTCCCACTCTTCCAATGACAAGGTTGTTTGCTGGGGGGGATTGAGTTTGATAGAAGAGTGTAGCCTATAGCATTAGTTTGTAACCACAGGAAACTCAGCTGGAATCCTTCAGGTTTTGCTTTCGCTCCCTCCTCAACAGCACTGGCAACGGAAGTCCGTGGAGGAAAATTAAACCTAAAGTCAAGTTTTTCTCACAGTGCTGAGTCTATAATCCAGAGATATCCTTTACAAAAGAATGTATTCAAAAAAAAGTCAGGTTCACTCAGGGGAAGGATGAGAAGGAAAATATTGCCAGCCTAAGAGCTGGGCAGCTTTAAAACAGTATATTTATAAAGTTACCCTTTTACTGTTTAATATTATTTGGGTAACCTGTCATTAAAACCATTGAATTTAGAGACAATAAGGTTAGTTTGCAAACCATTCCACTATAGGCACATTTAACAGCTGACATGGATTTGATAAGAGTGTTAACGTAAAAAGGTACGTATGCTGTGTATTGGGGCTGACTAATAGTAAAACCCATTCACTTAAGACATGGTTTTTGCCTAGATATGACACATTATAGTCTGAAAACGGATGTTGGTACAATGTCTTAAATAGGAAGCATTGACAACTCTGCATGTCATTTAAACCAAATCCCACTGTAGCTCACGGCAAAAAGACAAAAAAACAAAAACGTGTCTCTGGATGTCTACATCTAACTATAAAGGCAGGAATCTCTTTGTGTGTGTGTGTGTGGCTCAATTATCTTGAGAACTGGGCACTGTATGAAGTTGACAATTTCCAGGTGTATTGCTCAATACCCAAGGATGTCCTTGTTATGGATGAGTGACTTGTGAAAAATACATAGAAATACAGTACCAGTCAAAAGTTTGGACACATTTTCCCAGCCATGGATCTCGTGAGAAATAAATATACACATGTTTGCCGCCAACAGGCACTGCACTAGCAATCGCCACCAACGGGCACTGCACTAGTACAATGAAGAAAAAAAAACATCTCCATCTACAATAATTTACGTACTAATAAAGAATATAACTGTAATCATAATTTAATAACATTTTACGTTGTAATGTGTCATATACAGTATTGTGCCTCACTGTGGATGGATGCGAAATATCAGGCTTTTGAATGAACCCCATGTGTATATGTGCAACGGTTCTCCACAGTGACACAGAAGTGCTGGGATGCCAACCTCATTTGTATTCTCCACCAGCCAGTTCCCTCCAGTTCATTTACATCTTCTCCCTCCATAGCAACAGCGGGAGGGATATCAGAAGCATCTCTGATATAGGTACATGACTCTGAAAAATATCTTGTCATTTATCTCAGAAAATACATCATAAAAACCTCTCACGCTGTTTTTCCCCCTTTGGTGCTCAGGTGGGACTCTTTAAACAGAATGTACCCTGTCAGTGAATCTTTCCGATTTCATAACCCTCTCTCCTACTCACTTGTGGATAGACACACAAGCCCACACAGGGACAAAATGAGTGTTTTGAACCCCTATATACTGAATTTGCATAGAATAACAAAGGAATCCAGTTACTACATTATTGTTTCAGCATCACTGAAAATACAGAATATACTGCAATGCACATAGCAGATGAGTATATTTATATTAATATCACACTATTTGATCAACGTTTGATAACAGGTTTCTATCGTATATTAATTCATAATTCTGAGAGGGGGGAGCATTAAGCACTGCACAATGTTGAAATAGAACATCATTGAGCCAGAGGGACATAAAGCTCATCGGTATCCTTGTACACTTGTATGTAAATCAACATTTAAGCCTAATTAGGCACTAGGGGGCTCATCAAGGTCATGAATTCAGTTTTTTATAATGCATTATTGACTACACATCATCTGCAGGTTTTGGCTGACTGCGCTAACACAGGCGGTATGTCATTCTGAAGTTGAATATTGGATAGCCCTCAGGCCAGGGTTTTTTTTTTTCCAGGTCACAAAAAAGTAAGGACATCTTCACGTAATGACATGGCTAGGATGACCATCAGACAATTTGTGTTCTTTTGGAATAGCCATCTGTGGTCTAGGGCCTTTTTACAATATATTAAGTGAAACAGGACAGAGCGGCTTTCAACCGAACTCTGATTTGAGTCGAGAGAGAGAGAGGGGTCACTATTGTGAGTTGTGGTGAGCAGACCTTTTGACTGCATCTGCAAGCCTTATAATTGACATACTTCCGACATTATCATGTCATCAATAAAGTTATCGTTTGTTGACCTAGACTTGGCCCTACTTCATTTCCTCTATTAAAACTTCAAAAATAACAGTCAGAGACTCTGAGAGAGCAGAATTCCCCTAATCTCTGCTCCAATGAACCATTTTATGCTCCTCGACCCAATAAGGGAGCATTCCCCCTTGAGTCAGCAGTGGCAGCTCACGCAAATGAGAAGGGTCCTTCTGCTCCATTTCTGTTTCCACATGGAGTTCCTTGCTTAGACCATGGTGCCATTTCCTCCCTGTACGAGAATACATTTGTGCCACATTATTGAGACTGAGCTTCCCCACCTGGTATTTAAATTCCCTGGCCAGCGGGGTAGACATGCCCACATGATGCTTGTGCGCAAGCTGGATTCTTTATGCACTAGTCTTAAGGCTGGGAGCTGGGCTAGAATAGTTCCTGGGTTGGGCCGATTGCTATGTGAAACAATACTGTTCCAATTCAGAGCAATGCTCTGGCTTCCTTCCTGATGGGCCTTGCTCAAGGTTATGCACATGAGATCAACAGAATGCCCATCTGATACTACCTTGGTAATTCAGAGGAAATATGAATGTATCTGACAGTAAAACGACTCATAGCATTACAATGTCATTACTATATAGCGGCTGACAATAATCTTGTTTCAAATGATAATTTTTTCAAATCTATTGTTCTGACATCAAAAAGGTTCCCCTTGCCAGGTTTTCTGATAAGAAATTTGAAATTTGGATTAACCTCCTTGAATCAAGTGCATGGACAAAGCGTACCTCTGACTATTCTCATTCTTCTCTCTGTTTTCAGCACTCAAACTGACACAGCATGAGGACTTTGATGTTCCCATTTTAAAAAGTTTATCAGATGTCTCTCATGCTTATCAGCTTTAATTATTGCTTGTTGACTTTTTTTTAAATATATATATTTGGAAATTCCCCCAAAATATTGCAAAAACGTACTGGAAATTAGGTTACAAGGCAACAATTAACCCAGCTCAAAGCTCCAGCTGTGATAAGTCAGTATCATAAAGGCTAGCAGACAAACCAAAAGGGATCGCTATGAACAACTTATTACTTTGATACTGATTGTTAACAGGATTCCTAAAGGGAATACACACCATATATTAGTTAATGACTATTTGCATAACTATCATTCACTTCTGAATCATGCCAAAGTGTGGAGGCCTGCGGCTTCTGACACACAAAGAGACTTAGAGGTCAAATGATTCACAAGGTCAGGGGCTGACACAGGATGAGGTTGTAATGATTCCTCAATACATCAAGGACTTGGCTGTCGTATGCTAAGCTTGACAGAAAGTAAATCAACTCTTAATGAGCTTTCAACTCAAAATAAAAGCCACAAATACAGATGTTTCTGATTAAATAGATTAATAACTGATAAAAAAATTAAGCACGTCAAGTAATGGCTGGTATACAGAGAAGAGACCAAAAAAAACCTCCAGAACAAAGAGGGGGGAAATTATTGGGCAAAACTACCTCCATGAGTGGGCAGGGTCTTTCCTGCATAGAGAATTAAGAGGTGACCACCTCCGCCAAAGTTTGTGCCGCCTCCAGCTCTCGACAAAACTTGTGTCTCTTCATTGAAAACACAATTTTCTAACAAGGGTTGCTATCTGTGGTTATTTTGTCTATAACTTTAATTGCGGCATTATGCCAATGTGGTTGAGCTGTGCACCGGGAAAAGCGCTGACAAATCTTTTTTTCTCCTAGAATGTTTCAGGCGGAATGCCCTGATAGTTCATGGTTGTTCATATAGGTGAATGTGTCTTTTGGATCCAAGCCAGTCCCATTTCATAAAAAGGTAAAACGTTACATAAGGTTAACTAACGTTACATCACATCAGTGTAATGTATTCAGCTTTGCTTTGTTTAGCAAAGTTAAATACAGTTTGCTTTAACATGATAATTGTAATTTTTATCATAATTTATTTGAATGAATAATTGCTACTTGTAAAAAGTGTTTGCTTGAGCCAGTTGAAGGCATGGTACACATGCACACGTGCACATGATCAGGATGTTACCACCTCCACCTCATTTTGAGCCAGGAAAAACCCTGAGTGGGTACTCAGAGTTCCTTCATAAGACATTGCTCCTAAATCCTGTATATTTATGTGTCTACCCTTACCGCCTCTGGTTTACAGGACTCACTTTAGGATTTAGAGCTGCTCTAAATCAGGCCTGAAAGCAAGAGGACAGAGGGGTTTTTACTGAGGTCAAGGAGGAATACTTAGCTTTCTTGAATTTGTATGGGAATTGATCTGTAAAATGGTTCCACTATGTGTTAGGCTCTTGCAATTTGTGTCTATTTGATGTGACATACAGTATAATGTTATATTTATTTTTGCTTTAAAAGCCTGACTATCATTGAATCCCTCCTCTATCAGTTTTCTATATATATTGAAGGTAGTAATCATAAACTCATGAATTTCTGTGCTTTGGTACCCATACCTCTCAATGGTCAGAATTGGCCACCCTGATTGCATACCTTAGAACACCTGCAGTTTCTCTGACTTTACATGTTTTTTATTTGTCTGAAAAAGAATAGCCCCTAAATTGATGGCTTCACGAATTGTGCTTCACCAAGAAGTTCATCCTCTTTTCCTCAAAGGTCACTCACTAAGAGGAAGGTTTTTGAGGGTCAAAATAGGGGCAATAAGCAAATCAGAATACAGAATTAAAGACCATTATACTTCTGCCAATCATAACTTGATGATTGGCAAAAGGGACTATGCCATGAGTGCCAATAGTTGTTTCTAGGAAGTCATAAGCCCCATACATAAGCACTGTGCTCAGACTAACACGAGTCACATTAAATGAATATTGCTATTGGTGTGACCTTAATTCTGTACAGTCTAATCACCTCAAAATTCCACAATATTAAGGTAGCAAACAGGAAACCTCTTCACTTTTAAACTGTGACCCCACTGAGCTTGTGCACCCACCATGTAGCAGATATCCTGGATTCAGTTTTCTATCACATCTTTGTTAGTTAATCCACAACTTCCCTCATCTGTTTGTCCTTGAGTAAACACTTTGGCTTTACACTTTAGTCTTCCCTTATGAGCCTCCAAAAAAAGTGTTTTCATATATTTTTTAAGTATTTTGAGGAAATACAGCAACAATTTGAGAAGCCAAAGCAAACAACTGTGTAAAGGCAAGACACTGCAGCTTTGAGTGCTCATTGTGTGAATTATAAATATAAGGCATCTGGGAATTGCATTATTGCCCAGCCTTTTTAAGTAAACCGTTTTGGAAAAATGAGTTACAGCAACAACTTCCTACTGTTAATTCTCACAAAGGAGAGATTCACATAACAAACAGGCACAGTATAGGCACTAACCATTCTCAATTAGAAATTCAATGATCTTTTTTCCCAACAACAAACATTCCTCATGCCATGTCTGCAACAGATAAATTAGAGGCAAGCAACAAAAATGCAAAACAACAAATGTTCCATGTAATTGTGGTTTTGATATTGGACATTTCACAAAAGATTGATAAGATATATGTGTTTGTCCCCCTTTTAGTGTTCTGAGAATGGAATATGCAGCTATCTGACTAAGGTCTGCTGATTATTCTTGATATACTTGTTAGGGACTCAGACAAAGAGAGGGAGAGAGAGAAGCAGAACACCAATGGGATGTGGGTAGATGACAACAGCCTGAGCCCCCACTTGGTAAGGGTCCTCTGGGATTTATGAGAGATGTCTATCCAGTGATATTTTTGTCTTTTTTTGTCTGAAGTCAAACTAACACAATTCTGTTGTTGTTTTCCTGAAATCCATGAGTTGTCATTTACTTAATTAAACAACTAGCATACCTCCCTGTAGAAAAGCCCTTTAGATTTGGTTTACAAAATACAAGGACCAGAACTAAGTAACTGGTAGTTAAATAGATCATAAACTACTGTTGGCCAAGCCTTCACTGCAACTGTTAAGTTTACAAATCGAGAGAGTGGATGTAGTTTATAGACACTGTATCCACTGCCTGTGCTGCCAAATCTGTATGATGGGGGAGATCAGAGTGAGTTACAGATGGTGACAGCAAACAGCAAACTAATGATGCTTCTCAAGGTTATCCCTGTATAAATAACCATTAGGAGTAATGCTGATGCAGCAGCCTAAACTGTCGGAACCTGACATGGAGCATCTAGAGAAAGTATAAAATCCTAGGCAAGGGATTAGGCTAATAATAATCATCATCATCAAGTGTTCCCTTTGTTAAACTATGTTTCATATTCTTCCACTCCCTAGGTATTTGGTGGCTATGTAGGTGGGCCAGCACTCCATCAGGGTGATGAGTGTTTAGGTGATGAGTGTTTAGAATATTGTCACAGTCCCCTCCATGGTCTTGCATGACAAACACCAACCTGGGGCCAGCTGTGACAAAGCCTTAATCCATTAAATCCCTCCTTCCTTTGCTGAAAATCCTAATGAGGATTTAAAGTGCTCATCAGGGTGGAGACCAGGGGGCCTGCAGTCACACCTTGCCATGGCTTGCTCTCAGGGGGCTATTGTCCTCTTATCTCCTTATCTGCAAGGGCTGGCCAATGATGAAAGAGTCTAGCAGCATGATGGTTCTTTGTACATAAGCCCAACATTGGCCCTAGGAAAGTAGATTCAACAGTCTGCCACAAACAATCGAGATTGACATCAGGGTGATAATCGCCTTCAAACGCCAATCCTTAGTTTCTTAGCAAAGTTGTTTTATTTTCTTGATTTAAAAAAATGTTCTCCCCTTACCTTGTTGTTCAAACAGGAAGTCATAAACGTTTAGTATTTTGACATCAACAAAAGAGGGACATTTAATAGCCATTTTCTGTTGCCCTTGAGTACTTCAAACATTTCAAGCTCTGAAAAGGGTTTCAGGCCTAGTGGAAGATTTCTCTGTCAGCATTACCCACATATATTCTACCACTGAATGAGCTAGAAAAAGCTCCATACCCTGGCCTGCTCTACGTGACCTTAACTTATGTGAATGAACAGGTAAGCAGCAGGAGAAATGTCTAACCTGACATGAAAACAAACAATCATCTGCTCCCTATGAAGAGGGTTGGTTGGAGGGGTGGGGGGTTCTACCAACTATATGTTACATCAGTTGGATCCATAAGAAATACATTACATGCCAGAAAAAATACATGCAGTACAAGCAGGCACACTTCTCTTCTAAAAAGGTTCTGCCAAGTACCTCTCTCTCTCTCCCTTTGTCTGTCTGTTTATCTGTCTGTCTGTCTAAGGCTCACATAAATTACACAGGATCTAAGAGTGCTTTCTGCTATTACTGACAAACTCCAGAGGTCAAATTATGCACAAAATTGTGTGTAAGTTGCTGTGCTAATTTCATCATTTGTTGAAATAAGGGTATCAGAATTTTGCTTTTTTGTTTAAAAAAAATTCAATGTCATACTTTGAAGGCTTCTCTAAGATAACATTATAAAAAGACAAAAATATGTCTTCAAAGACGATCACACAAAATGCTAAAGGTACGGGTGGGCTGATCTCTAACCAGGGCTTACAGGTCACAGCATTAGAATATACAACATATTTTTTAGATACAATACTGCCTTTGTGTACTTTATTCAGTAAGCTTAAGTACCTAACACCCTCTTATAAAGAGTTACAGTAAAATCGAATGAACAGTCAAAACATATATGAAGTTATCTTACAGCATACCTATGAGTGGTGCGGTAAGGACTGAATCTATTTCTCATGTGGAAGAGCCTTGGTATTAGTGATCTCAAGCACAAAATTACATAAGATGATCTCATAGGGTTGAGAGTAGATCTGTAGGTCGATACAATGTTTAACTTCATTTAAGCAACAAGTTAATGGTTACTTGAGAAACCATATACTAGAAAAAAATATGTCCTCCAGCTACTATAGGCGATCTCACGGAAGTGGACTAGAAGAGGATTATAATGAGGAAAGTAAGAGATGAAGGACACAGGCACTTCCACACAGTCCACTCATGGAGTCAGATGCAGAAGATGCTAAGTGAGTTTGTGAAGAATGTTTGCAAGGAGCAAAATCCCCTGGTACCATTACTCTTGCAGAGTCTCCTAAAAAAACAAGAAAATGTATAGCTATTTACAGCACGGCTGCAGTAACCCATTTAATTCAATTAAAAAAATGCATTAAAAAGATATTAGGGACAGGATGCAGTTTAATGAAGCATGTTTACTTGGGGATATTGTTCATAATGAACTGTTGTTGGACTGAACTGATTCCTGCATGCGGAATGAGACAGAATGACAAAGGGTTCTAAGCAGCATACTAAACTTAAGGTGAATGACAAATTGAATCATACTGAGACAGACGCATCTATTTATATACACAGACCTAAAAATGGTGACCACTGACTTTGCCTAAGGCTGATTTTAAGGATGATATCTCTCATTTCAGACATATACATGTAAGACGAATGATTAGCGTCAGTGCTAACCTTGGTCATTCCCAAATCCATTCAGCCCACAGGCAATGAAATAGACCGTCAACAAACATCACATAAAAGACTGCAATGTGGCTAAGAATTGTACTGTATGTAAAGTATCACACACTGATAATTGGGTGTGCTCACGCCTTCGGCGAGCACAACCATTGTTCTCTCACATATATCTTATTATTATTTTTATTATTTTCCCACCCCTAAGGATCAGTCAATATTTGGACTACATAGAAAACGGCGGTGTCAAAATGTTCGTCTTGGTCTCGATTGCGTTGCTTCTATTGGGATTTACATTCTGTTGCACGGTTTAGGCTGAACTTAAGTTTTTGTGGCAAAAAGTGCCTTTTGTCAACAAAGGGTAATCAGTGCTAGCCTACGTCACAGCGTCAGCACACGTTAGCAATGACGCATGGATACAACGTGCATAGATGTTGCACGATACAGCGAGTATCGTGCCGTGGTGTACTAACAGCATCATACAGCAAATCAAGACTTGCATGTACAGTAAGTAATGTAACATTAAATAATGTATTAAACTCAAGCTTGTGTGGTGCGTTGCTGGCTTCAGTGCCACAGCCTAAACTTTATGTCAAAAGAAACTTTCTCATTTCCGGCGCTTTCAAACAATCCCCTCACAGTTTGGCTAGCCACCACAACTAGCTTGCTCGTAGCAAACCTCTTTTGAATTAGCCAATTCTCCCTAAATAGATGTCAAGCTTATTTACGTTTTTGGGGGCATATTTTCAGTAGGCAAATGGTACTGTTTGAATCGCGATTCCATCTGAAATACTGCCGGTGACAGCGTTGTTACATTCGTTTGTTTCAAAGAGAGACTTAAAGGGACAGACCCACCTGCAACTGACGCAAGCAAGCACACCCTACAATTTCCCCAGAAATTGTACCCTCTCTAGTTATTTATGTAATTTTGTGCCAAAATATCTGATTTGGGGTTTGACTAAATAAACCCTTTTCCATCTTGACTTAATGAATGTGCAAGTCTGTTACAATCAATACACAAAGGAATAGTGAACAGTTGGCACAAATTAACTGAAATACTAGTGCCTGTGCTGAAGTATTTCATTGACAAAAGACCAAGTTTAAAACCTAAGATTATGTGCAATTCCTGGTAAGCCACATGAATGTGTATATGAGATATAGTTCTAGAGTTTGACATTTTATTAATTTAATCATAATTTACTACAATTTAAACATGACATTTTCTGTGGAAAATATATGCATGCCATGAGACGGATCGTGTGTGTATGGAAATAAACATGTATTCTGCTTTGATGTCACCAGGGACAAGTGATGCTTTGAAGCAGAAAATCTCTGATGAATCACAATTTATAAACTAATGAAACCACTCCAGATTATCCCTTTCCTTAGAGACACTTCAGGACAGTATTATTTGTAAGTAGAGCAGGCAATCAAAGGAACAGCTCTGGTAAAAGTGACCCTTCTGGGTTCATATTGCTAAATATGAGCATGACAACAAATGCTTCCTATCTTGAACATGGTTCTCTCAATATAAAAGTTGACACAAAACAAATTGCCACTACGGACATGAACATTGCTGAGTTTGAAACATTTCAATACTGCAATCCATGTGCTGTCATTAAAGTGAGTGAGAGCCATGTGTACTTACCCTCTGATGAATGTACTTGGGCCAGTACGACAACAAGCCCATAGAAGGTTGGTAGTTTCCAAAGAAAGCATGCCATCATGCTGTATGTGGATGGTCTCTCTGCAAAATTATGCTGAGTTAAGAGTGGTTAAAAAGGTCCAGGCCAGCAGCTTTCAAAGATGTTCATTGTTGATCCTCTCACCTGCAAAGCAAAGGAAGACCTACGTTCAGCCTCATATTTCTTCCAGGGGGGTTTTCAGTAATTGTTTCTCCTTGCAATATATACATAATGTTAGGACATCCTTGTTACCCCCTCATTGCAATTGCAGTCTTCTTTCATTGCAACAAGAATATAACCCCAAACTGTGAAATTTTACACATCCATACAAGCCAGTAAAAGGCCAGAAGGTCAATAATACTGAGAAGGGAAATCCCTTAATGGAAGCTAAGTGTTGGCCATTTCATTCAAGGGGAGTGTGCCTAGAGCTGCAGCCACGCAGATAAGCCCCTCCCCATCTACATGACCAACAGCCAGTCCTGCTAATTCAGTTATCTCCTCCCCAAAACAAACAAACAAGCAATGCTAGCAGATGGCTAGCAACAATGCCTTGTTGTGAGAGAACACAATCCAAATTAACTCCTTGGGCCCCAACTCCCTCCGGACTAAATCACTCTCCTTCCATCACAAACCATACACAACTGTTTCTCACGTACTGGCCTGTTTGGTTTTCCTCACTGCCACAAGCAAAAACAGCCACCCTCTGACATGAATACAGTGAACAAAACACTGACCAACCACAGGCAAAACTCAGTGCTTACTTGGAGCCTAGACATGCATTTCACAACCCAAACAGCTCCCCTTTTGTCTGTGTTTGCATTGAAAAACTGTGCCCATACTCTTCTCCCCTGAACCATCAGCACATACACCCAGGGAAACACTGTCACTTTGGTAACAAGCACACAGGACCCCATTAGAAATTGTTTTACGGCTTTTTTGAGGGACTGAAAAACAACAAGTTTTTTTCCATTTCTACATCCCTCAAATCCCCATATAGTGAACTGTAGAACTACAGTGCACGCAGCGGTACTAGATTAGCTGAATGCAGCAAAAAAGGCAGGTTAATAAAGCCTGTTTCTGATGTGCATTACTACATGAAGACCTAACTCCTCTCATCTGTTTCTTTTCTTGTTCACTGTAAATGTGGTACAGTGGTAATAAAGTTTGTCTCATTGAATTGTACAATATTTGATTAGTCTATTATGTGAAGTATTACACATCACAGTGAAAACATGCATAGCATGCATATTGGCAGACTGAATTTATCATGAACTGGCACATAAACTCATTTGGAATAGCAAATTTGACCTGAGACCTCTAATTTGATTGATTCAAAACAGGTGAAAATAAAATGGTACACAGTACCACAGGAATGTGGGCATTCTGTTTGAATGAGAATTTGATGCTCACAAGCCGACACATGAATGTGTCCACTCTTACTAGCCCAGGCACGCATGAGTTTAGGCTTACCTTGAGTATGATTCCCTTCTCACATAGATCATCTTTTAGTTCCCAAATCAGGACTGGATTAAGACTTGATGATCACTTTTGAGATGTTCTGAAATTTTTTACATTTGCCTGAGGGCAAGCCTTTCCTTACTTCTGGAATGTTTTGAAGGATCAAGGTCTACCTGGAACTACTCCTGTCTTTACTTTATTTTACATCCTTACCCTAACCGAGTTGATCAATTGTGTGGTCAACATCCAATTTAACAGCGAACACTTTTAATGCAAATCACTATTGTCGTTCTGGGGTGGCAGAATAAACATTACCTAAAATGTCCCTTTGTTAGCTGGAGACAATTATCCTGTAACAAAGTGAACATGCTTTAGACTCATTCAGCGTTTAGGGTAAGGCTTGTGACAAGCACCAGCTATTTACTGAGAAAGGCTGTAAAAAAGGACATGATGCCTTCAATGCTGCTGCCTCCAAGGCAGCCAGGACTCCCCACATAGAAAATAAATAAATAAATACAGATAGAAGATCCCTAATACATGGAGATGGGTTTAATGTAAATCAACAACAACACTCCAATACTTTAAGAATCTTTATATCATGCTGGGTTTAAGATGCTGACACCAAAGGCAACCATGGGGGGAGGGGGTTTGTCTAACTGACATTCTCCTCATTAAGCAGGCTGAGGTATCCCTTCTTAGCTGGAGATCTTTTTTCCTTCTCAGCTCGTACAGCAACATTCGGTGTTCATACCCTGACTTTTTCTTCAAATAGCCCTTGACCGTGGATCTGATCTCAAACTGGTTCTGTAAGGTTCCACATCCTGTTGTACTGTGTGTATACAGCTTGCCTATGTGTTGGAGTGAGTAGATAGATTTATAGACAGAGACAGACAGAGAGGGAGAATGTGCATGCATGCGTGCATGAGTGTGGATGGGGGAATCATGATCACACCCTCTAATTCACCAGACATATGATAGAGGCAATGTTCTGTAAATGTTAAGCACAGATGCCAAATGTCAACAGGCACTGCATTGTTTTGGCTGAATATGAAGCTAATGCAGACAGATGTTTAAGTACTCTATGAGTTAGTGAAGCCACAGGGGCATGGACCCAGAGGTTTTAAACATATGTGAACGCAACATATTTGCTTTTTCCAACAGCAGTGACAGCAGACCGTTTTTAACTGGATGCAAGTCTGATAAAAAGTGGGCAATTGCCCAATGCGTTCACTTATCAAAATGCAAAAGAGCTAAGTATTTGGGCGGAAAGGACCTGTCAAAAGGAAAGCGGAGGTTGAATGGATTAAGACAGTTCGAAATTTGAATGGTAGGGGGCTTTAAACAAGAGGCAGATGTGAAAGAATGCCGAGTCGATTGGACAAAGCTTCCAGTTGTCCCTCTCATGCTGTTGAGAGGTATCCTAGAGAATAGGGGAATATTTGGGCTATTCTATTAAACCAAGTCTGTATGAAAGGGGAGGACACAGGACAAAGAAAGTAAGAGGGGGAGAGAACTAGGTTACAATAAAAGATTGACAGCCTGCAAGTCTTGCTTGACCCTTGTATTAGCCCACAGGCTTTCATCAAACTTGAAGAAAGAGTTAGGATGTTAATTGTCACGCAACATCACAAGGATGTAAGAATAGAAAGGAAAAAAACAAGAAAAATGGGTCCAGAGATTCACTGAAATGTAAATCAGGAACAGTGAGGCACCAATTTGTTGAATAGGAATACATTTGGTTTTCATTCTGTTTTGTTCACAAGGCAGACACACACGAATTCATACTACACAAGTTTTTTTTAACTGTTGCCATATATCTATGCCTTTTAGGTAAAATGTGTGACACCTTGGAACCCAGTCTGATAGAGCATTCTACTCAGGCTGCTGAGGAAATATATTCCTAAAAGAGATTGCGTTTCTTCTTTGACACTCCATAAGATGTACAATTTGTAAGAGTAAATCAGAAAATTCGCACTCCAGTTGGGAGAGATTGGGTCAGTGATCAGATGACTCTGGAGCCCCACTGAGTTAGATATGGGGGAACAAAATCAGTCACTGACCTCTCCATGGAGGGAATGATTGAGAGCAGCACGGAGTAGTGCAGGAACAAGGGGTATGACTGGCACCACAACCAAACACTGTGTGACTGCTGTTGCCCTGAACAAAGCCCCTAACCCTGCTGGGGCCTAGCCAGTGAAATACCAGGTCAAACACACATAGCTTTGCAAATCTAGGAGTGCGGAGGCAGAAAAGTTAGCTGAAAACTGTCATTATTTTGAGGCGTTCTTTCGGATGGCTTTGCTCTTATGTAATGTGCATGTTTACATTTCCTAGCTAAAACAATCAAGACCTCAAGTATAGCACACATTAGATGATCCACCATACAGTGATAAATTGGCAACAACATTTTATGAAACAGATGGGTTGAAAAATGTGGCTTTGAATCCAACTGACTAAAATGTCAAACTAATTTATTATCTAGATAGCAACATTTAACATGGTATTGTACAATTTGCTGTCATTACTGGATGTTAGTTTGTAAATCAATAATTACACAGTTTCTTGAGGAATATAAAGTTAATTGGTGGACTATGCGACCTGTAAATACAAAAGTTGGGAATGAGAGTACCTTCTATAATAATATCCTGAGATGGTCTGTGCTGTTTTGCAGTCTCAGTGGCCATATAGAAAAAAATCCATAACCTAATACTCAGTCAAGGAAATGCTAAATCAATCCAACTCATTATGAAAGATACCAACACCTGCATCTTTATGTGAATTATAGAAAGATTATGTGAAACTTTCTTTCAAGATTTTTATATATTTTGTGTGGGACTTTTTCAGATTTATATAAAGAGACAGCTGGAGAGAGAGACAGGAAACAGGGGAAAAGGTACGGAAAGACATGCACGAAATGGCTCAGGTAGCCACCATCATTTTCATCTTTTAGTGGAAGTGAAGAGGATAATCTTGAATGAAAATTTAAAATGTCATTACAATTTACTGATAGCACAAGACTATTCCTTTCAGGTCCAAAGAGATAAGAATTACTCATAACCATTAAATAGTGTTTTTGCCATATGCTTCTCTGCCCAGAAATTAATAGACTGACATTAATACAAAAAGATAAATGCGAAAGACAGGAATTTAGAAGCCTACCACTACTGTATCACCAAGATATGGGCTATCTTGGTGATACAGTAGTACCTGTCAATCAATATCAGTAACTCCTTGACATTACCCATTTCTCCGTCAATGGAATATGCACCGCTTTAACATTGTGGATCTCAGGAGATACAATGTTGGCATTTAGCAGGATTTCAGCTAGAATGCATTGAGCACAATCAAAGAAACACTGTTGTGTGTTTGGATAAATTAGTCTTAGCAAATTAGCGATCACAAACGAAGCTCGGCTGTTGGCATAGACTTCTTCTCTAAACTTCATCTTCTTGAAGGGATGTGGGGATGTGGCACAAAATAGCATTGGGTGTCAGGTCAATGTTGTCAGGTTAATCTGTGCTGACATACCTGGAATGAAATCGAACAAACACAAAGAGCACAGTTATAGAATCTGTTAGGTTGCACAGGCATAACGCCATAAAGCCAATCTAGGCTGTAGATTCCTTTTTGAATCGCACATCACAGTACATGCACGAGTACAAAGTGCAAGAGACGAAGAGAGACGCAGCTTCCTAAAAAGTCTTCAATTTTCCGAGGTACAGTCCTTGACTTCACACTTTGATCATTCAACTGTGGGACATTTACCATGACTTGCACTAGCGGGCAGCTTTGTCATTCTTTCTCGGTATGAGAAAAAAATGTGCAGTCAAATGGTTAAAAAAAACTGCTCTGTCCCCTGTTTAAAGAAGAGGCCTATAAATAATTCACTATGATTGTGAGGCATTATTCAACAGGATGATTAATTTTTAAGATGGTGGGTGGCAACATAAAATATGCGGAAGGTAACTGAGAAGATGACTTGAAGAAGCCACATCTAAAATGGAAGGGGGTAAAACAGTAAGCAGCCAATTTATCAGTTCTTGTACTTGTTAAAGCTTCACAGACAAGGGAATGGCTACTGTTAGATGTGGCAGAGTTATGATATCATAAAATATAAAAAAATTATTGATTGGCTTCAAAAAATATAATGTTACATTTTATCAAAGGTGCTAATTTCTTACATTTTTATAGTGTACCCCTTTTTTGCGTAAGCACGGCATCTGATTGAAGCGTTTGACCCATTTGGCTGAGAGGAAGGATAAATAAAACCAAAATAAGGGACACCACATAATCTCAGCATTTGCAAAAATAGAATGTGAGGACATTTACAGTAGAGCAACACAAACACATTCAGCCAGCATGGTTACCGACATGACATGCCTCAACCTCCACATTTCAATGCTGCAGTACTGTTACATTTGTTTATTTTGAATGCCTTTTCAAGACGAGGGATGTTGTGTATGTCACAGCATCCCAAACAAAGTATAGAGCATTGCTTCACATTGGGAAGCTCAAACAAAAGAAGTGGGTGTAGTCTTTCCTGAGAGCAATCAGTTGTCAGCCGTAAATCTCCACTCACTTATGACATAACTGACAGGTAATGCAGCTTGTTAAACCTGAAGGTATATTGACCCATTTTCAAAGACACAGACCAACCTAAAAGTCCATACAGCTGCTGCCCACAAATGAATGGTTTACATGCTTCATTCCACAATGAACATGAAGCATAGTCTCACAAAGACAAGAACAGGAATGTTATGCTTAAATTACATAAATTGACTTGTTTCAAAGTGGGTGGATTGTGTGGCTATATCGTTCTCTGAAAAAACAGGTTCAGTCGGTTTCAATCCCCATGCTCACTGCATTCTGTTTAGAGTGATGAAATAAGACAGCGGCATTCAGACTAAGCTCTCTTCTAAGTCATTACAGGGGCATTAGCATATCTTCGCCTGAGTTATACAAAGGATTGTATATTGGATTGGCTCATCGAACACACCCATCTGAATTATCAAGGCAGTGGGACCCAGAGTTGATTACTACAGACTGGGATTGTGACTCACTTTGCACTTTGATACAGGGTAAATCATAAATGTAAAGACGAGTTACATCTTCTTCTTGAAAGGAATGATTGTCCCACAAAAACACTGGGATTGTAGTATTATTTTTAAGTATTATTTACATAAAAAATACATGTTTAAATGATTTGCCACAATGACTTTAACAACGTTGTTACCCTCTGCTAAGAAAACCAAACAGCTACACTTTAGAGGCAACAAAATATATATTTTTAAGCACTGTATTATCAAGTGTTAATATAGAGCCTGATTGTAAAAAAAAAATTCTAGGGATATGTGCATTTTCTACAATAAATATTTTGCCATTAATCTTCCCATTAATCAGTCTTGGTATGATAAAATAATACATTTTAATGTAGATGGCTTATTGGCAACCTTATCATCTGTCACCACCCACGGTAGAACAGCCGATACAGCAATCACAAATTCTACACCTTGTGTATGTTTACAATGTGTTTGCTCTTCTGTGATAACAAGGAAGAGAAAACAAACACATGGTGAAGTTATCTACCTGTCATAAGGCACCCCCCCCCCCCCACACACACACACACACACACACACACACACATACATACATACACACATATACACCTAAAACAAACCCTTAAAGGTTGACCAATTTCATGTTCTACAAGCTGTTCTACAAATTTCTTTCTGAGTCACACCTTTGAACTGGTATGCATAGAGACAGCATGAGCTGGAGATTTGCATCTAAGTGTCTGTGCACAGGTAATCCACTGAAGTGTGATTGCCACAGTTCCGACTGCTACAAAATAACAATAGGAGGATAAGACTCAATATGAATATGGAGTGTGATATGACAGCTCCATGCAGGGAGTGAGCGTAATACCTTGACAATTGCTCTTTGTTAGGAGGGATTCCCTCATTGGAATAAACCAGTGCCTCTGTGATATCTACCAAAACGTTTCTTGACATGAAAACACATTGACACCAAAATACAGCATTAGGCCACGGCACTAGAAGATTATCTAATTGTAAGACTAAAGTTGCTGTAGCAAAGGTAATTGTTTAAAAAGGCCAAACCCAAGATTCTTTCCTGTGGTACAAACAAGTCTTGGCATGAATATTGTCTTAGCTAACATATGCGGCAGGATTAGTCTCTTTCAAGAGTTGCCAGAATGTGTAATGTAAAATGTATTAAATCTTAGATGCTACCTCCATCCAATCTCTAATGATAACAGTGATTGTTGTGTGGAATATTATACACATTTTGTGGGCAAAGGTCCTTTTGATACACACCCATGATTATACATGTACTCTTTGTTGCTGTTATAGGCTACAGCAACATGCTCTGCAATACTTAATACTGTATTAAACCTTACTGTTCAATACATGACAAAGGTAAGCAGTTGCATTGAAATCCATAATGTGATTGCAGCTTCTTATTGTTAGCACTGGCTGAAATGTTTCACTTTTTCTGCAAAGCTTTAAGCTCCCTTGTTCAAAGGTATAGCAATTGTTTTGGGACAGTGCATATAGGTGTATAGGAGGTTTGGTTGTAACCCTCTCACTAATGGTTGAGCTCTGGAGGCTACATTTTCACACACTGTTAATTTAGTAAAGGTTACATGGTTAACAACAGTATTTTTTATTTATTTTTACCAAAAGCTACCTCGCTTTAACCAGGCCACAACAAAGCAACTTTCAGAAGCTCTGAACAAACCCTCTCTCTGAGCCTTGGCTCCTTGGCTGCCCCCAGGCCTGCTGGACCTATTTCTGATGGTAATGGGTACTGGAGCTGCATCCTGTCAGAACGTAACTCCAGACTCACTAGTAATCAGCTGTAGGTGGTGAATGATGGAAATGCCACAAGCGACCAGTGCCGCTCATTGCAAGAAGTAAAATACACCCCCTTACTTTCACGCCCCTTTTTTGGTCTGTATTTTTTTATATTTTCTCCCACTGTGGCCAACACAATTTAGTATGAATGGGACAAAATAGGGAATGACAATACAACTTGATACAAACAATACATCTAAAATTACGTTCTTATTAATTGTGCAGATAAATTAGTCCAGTGAGTTATTTACAACTGTTAGACATGCCCTTTCTTAGAACAGTATCATTCTAAATATGAGAAAACATTTCTGTTCATCCCTTAGTGCCTCAGCAAGAAGTGAGTAAATGTGAGTGGAATCCAAGAGGATAAACATGATGAAAAGTTAAGTGAGTTTTTATGTGGATGTGGTAGCTGGTACCAATTGTATTTTATTAATGGATAAATGGGCAAATGTTGAAATGTGTTAAGATAGTGAAGACGTATTTGATAATACCCAATTGCTGTGAAAGTACCAAGTCAATGAAGGGCATAGTTAATTACAAGTTCAAGACAAAATCAACGTATTTATTACATATGCAGGTGTCTGATACACTCAAGTTGAGTATCTCAGAAGACTGGACAAAGAATACAGGAAATCAAGGGAGTTAAATAGTATCACAATATGGGAGGATACCTTTAGCATTCGCAAGCACAATTATAGGACACTGCATGCTAGATAGCTTTTGTTTAGGTCTTTAGATAGGGCTCCCAGAAATGGCCTTGACGTTCCTTCTATTTTCCTCATTCAAAGTTGCATGGCATTATACACTTTGATAATAATGTGACCTCTGACCTACACTAGTGTCACAGGCCTTTCCTAGTCGCACCTTACAAAGAATTAACTATGTGGTTCCCAACCCTGGTCCTCAGGGCACCCCTGTCCTGCATGTTTTAGATGTTTCCCTGCTCCAACACACTATTTATTATCCAGCTCTGCAGAAGCCTGCTTATGACCATTCATTTGAATCAGGTGTGTTGGAGCAGGGCAACGTCAAAAACATGCAGGACAGGAGTGCCCTGATGACCAGGCTTGGGAACCACTGAACTAACTTATGGCTATGCAGGCATAAGAAAACTGCATAATGACAGTTTATCAATGATACAAGAAACATAATTAATAGATTTTTCTCTCCTGGACATAACCAAGGGTTATGTGCTCATGAGATTCATATAGCAGGGTATAGATCAAACATTGTTTATTATATTCAGAGCATTCCAAACAGATTAAAGTAAAAAAGTAATCATTATCTTAAATTATTGTTAACTGATCTGTGGTTTAAGGACATACCTCTTCAATAGCTGGGCAACACTGTACATTAAGGTTACATTCATTGCCATGTACCTACCTAGCAATAGGTTTAGTAAAATTATTGTAGATATGTAGGGATTTCGATGTAATTAATGGTATTAAGTATTAGCAGTATAGGTTCCTACAAAAGTGTCAGAAGGCACAGTATGGAGATTAGTGCGAGTGGTAGGTAGATGTTGTAAAGAGGCAGCTGAAGATTGTGCTACCAAAACTAGATCAATGTTAACAACGTGCACTACTGTAGAGCTAAATACAAAATAAACTGTAACAACATAGCATGCGGTTCCCATGTAACCAAATAGTTGTCAAGATAGGTATTGCTATGTAATTACATGGTAGTTAATGTAACTAATGTAACAGAGTTGCTGATAGTTGCCTTTTAAAGTGTAAGGCTTTGATTATTTGCCTTTATTGAGAACATTTAGCACACTCTGAGCAAACGTCAATGACTGCCAGGCGCCACATGCAAAGAACTAAGGAGTCACCATAGTCACTGTTGCTACATTTCACCCATTGCTAAACGTATACAATTTGAACTCACAGCACAACACAGTAATTTCTTGTTTTTGCTTTTTACACCCAAACAAGGATTCTCCACAGTTGGAGACATCACAGGCCATTCTCCACAAAAGCACGGTTCTCAAACCAAAGTCCATTGTATGTTTAGTGCTATGTTGTCAAACAAGGCATAGACGTGCAAGTGTGCAGAAACTACATGCTAAAACCTCAGAATGCTTACAGGTCATTGCCAGCTACATATTCAATTTTACCATGGTATAAAATAAAAATCAGAAAGACACATTTAAATCTGCTGTTGTATTGTATGGAAAAATAGGTTGTTTGTATAGAGCAGTGAAGGACAGTTACGTTTCTTACACACAGTAATACTTCTATTTACGTCTATTTTTCCCTTGTGATGAATGCTACATTTTGTCGAGAGACATTACATACAGGCCGCAAATGGAACTAAATCTCATCCTTAAGGGACAAGATTTTGATTTTAACATCTCATAGTGAGAGACGTTTGTCTCAGAGGTTCCTCTTAAGTTGACCCAAGCAAAGCTCATTACCTGTTCTATTCTGTTCTGTCAGGCAGAGAAGAATGATACGGTAAACCGATGCCTCTTACAGAGACAGCAGCAGGTGCAGCAGTGACTGTTGCAGTGTTGTCATTGGCCCCACACTGTAGTCAGGATGAGGTTCACAGATGTAGCCACTTATTGTTAGTGTTTATAGGCTGCCCTCAACAATACATCTTTGTCAAGAGGAGCTAATCCTGATGCCGTATCTTCTTCTCAAATTTCTGAATTCTGAAATAATTTTTTCAATGCCCTGAATTATCAAGAAGCATTACGTTATTTTATCATCCTCTTTGCTCTATCCTCCCAAAAAGAGTTGTTATAAAGCAACGTAATTAATTAAGTGAATCAGCATTATTTTCTTTTAAAGTATTTTTTTTTCTCTTGGATAAAAAGGGAATTTAGCATGAGAAATGCAGGTTAGCGTTGGTTGTCAAAATGCCCCATTTTTGTAATTACATGCAATCTCATATGCAAAAGGTTGCCTCAACAGAAAATCCACCAAATGTCACCATGGGCAGCACTACACCCTCAGGTGGTTGTCGTCAACTTTATGTCTAATTATGTGAAACTCTCTATACTAACACACCAAGGAAATACTTATTTAGCGACCAAAATAGACAGTTTGTAAAAAAAACTAATCTGAGTGTTTAAATAGAACCATCTCTGACTTTGTTATATCCCTTAGATTTCACACATTTTCAGTTATTTTTAGCTAGCTCAGTTAGTTTACATTTAGTTTGTGAATAGTTCGTTTTCAGACATTGATATTCACCATCCAGTAATAACATGCCTTTTATTGTCCTGTAAAGAACTAAACCACTGGTTTTTCCAATACTGGAATTAATTATTTTATGAGGGTGTTAAAATCATTTGCAGGAACATAATCTCCACACACCCAAAGCAGAGGTCGATGCAAAACATAATCTGTCACAAAGAGACTCAAACTTGAACTAAAACTTTTTTTAAACCACACAAGCAAACAAAGAGTCTTAATTATTGACTTGAATTGATTAATACAGTTTTACTGATTCAGAGCTGAGACTGTATGATGACTTGAAGGGATGAAATTATTTGCTAAAAGGTTAGATGAAAGTCTATGCATAACAAATACTTTTAAAGTTAGTTTCCCTCGAATTTGTGAAAATGAAACATTTTAAAATCTTTATTTGTCAGAAAGGAATGTTTGTAAAAAGTATAATCTATACATCAGTGTCATTCTTTAAGAGATTACTATCAATGACGATATTTATCGACAGAAGGCCATAGGCCAAAACAACTGTAGGCCCTATAACTTAAAGTACAAACTTTTTATTTTCACTTAGTGAGTCTCACTTGTCAAGGACAATCTGAAGGATATATTGCACACTCCTATGTTTACCGACACCATCCCTAAATAACAGGCCTGTCTTGTTGGAAAAAGGTCCTTTTAGGTGTGGATGTGATGTGCTCTCCTATAATCCAGCAGAGACACGACTCTTTCCCCTGGCAGACGTCTGTAGATCCCCACTCTCTCCCAGCCAGCCCTCGCTCACTCGCGGCTGCCATGGCAGAGGCACAATAACTGCTGTTGACTTAGAGCCTTGCCTCCCAGGTTCTCCTCTGTCACAGAGAAATTGAATATTTTCCCAAATACTGTTGCAGCTGTGCACAGATAAGACGCGTCCTTTTCACATACCACCACTTATGAGACAGGTGTGTGTGTGTGTGTGTGTGTGTGTGTGTGTGTGTGTGTGTGTGTGTGTGTGTGTGTGTGTGTGTGTGCATGTGCATGTGATATGTTAATGTATTGTACATTGTCAGTAATATACATGACATCAATAAATGTGAAATTAGTCTTCTTTTTTTTATGTAACTACAACTTGCCCTTTTATAAAATAATGATGGTATAATATAAATATTTTAATTAATTTTCATAATAATGCTGTTATTATAGTTGTTGTTATTTGAATTACTATGACATTATATAAATTACCCAAAGTAATAAGTAGCACTACCTATGAAATTGTGTACACCTGTGAAATTACACACACAATCGGCCACCGGGTGTATTTAGTTTGCCACAGAGCAATGTAACGATACATTTTTCAGCCCCGCTTTTGTCCGTTGCTCTTACAGTAAGTATAAATATTTTTTACAATTCGATGCAGAGCAGAACAAAATGAATAAATGAAAGGCAAAAAGAAGCTATGGAAGGTTACTACTTGGACAAGGTGGAAAACGTGAATTGTCAATAACATTATTCCTTTCACAAAAATTTGTATTCACTGTTATGCTCTACACTTCTCCATTTATTACAACATTCTGCTAGGAGATTACTGAATTAGCCAACGTAATGTTCCACCTGCCATTTCAGGGAAGAGGGAATCCCCACTGCCACAAAGTTATTTGGCAAGTGAAAATAAAATTTGCACAAAATGGCAGAGAAGTGAACACCCTGGCTGATGGTGTTTAACCGATTTCCAATTGTAAAATTAAATCTGCCTAAATTCTGTGTATTCCATTTAAGGGTGAACAGTTATCCACACAGCAAGGCTCCATATCAGGAGATCCACCAAATGATTGTATCGTTGAAAACAAACCCAAAAGCTGAACACAAAGTTAATTCATTTTCTTTCATTTGTGACTAACTAGACCTCCATGTTCCGTCCACCTTTTTGTGTTGTTGGCATGTTTACTCAGTATATCTAGGAACATCAGGCAAATAACTCCCTGTGCCGTATTGTACCCATGGTTTGACGTTGTGAGCGCAAATGCAGGTGCTCTTGATTAGGGTCATACTGCTGGTCCTTACATTGTGAATAAAAGCAGCCTAGCCCTAGAGCAATCTGGACAGTACCGTCAAAGGCACAGCAGTACTTTGACACCACTGATTAGGAGAGACTAAGCACTTATCAAATTGCCCATAAGCAATAACAGATTCAAAGAGTGATTTCCACCAAAAAATATGTTTCACAGTTGGATCACTAGCCGGTATCCAGTGAGCATTTTGATAGTAAAAAACGATGGCAAATGTTTCCTCAAGTGTTAGAGAGTCTAGTTTGTTTGATAAACTTTTACTTTGTTTTATATAGAGTACACACACATTTGTATTATCGCATTGCAGTGATGAGCTGTTTTTTGTTTTGTTTTCATACTACTATGAGTAAAATAAAGGTTAATTCTGTCATTTTAATGTGCGTTACAAGACAGAATAATATTTTAAAAAGTAAGAATAGAAAGTGAGTGTTAATATTTGGCACTTTGTCCCCTTTGTCCATACAATACTAGACTGAGCTATTGATCTAAGAGTGGAAAGGAACAGAGAAGCAGAGAAGCAATCCAGGCTCTGGAACATCAACAACAGCTGTAGCCGCACTATCACTCTCATGCAAGACTGTAGTGAAAAAGCTCTTTTTGGTTTGAATCAAACTATAATATGCTTAAGGACAAGTTGACTGAGCGATCCAAGTTTACTACAGTCAGAGGATGCTATTGACAAAAAAACAGAATAGTTAAAATGCGCATATGCTGTCCAATTTGCAGCGGTAATGGAGACACATTTGATGGTCTTTGTACACTAGTTCCATGCAGGCTTTGAAGGACTGAGATGGTTTCCCGTCTGACGTGTTTATAACTATGACAGAATGTTTGGGATTGTGCCATCTAATATTTGGCAAATACTTTTTACCAGTCAGAGTGTGACTGATGATTCTTCCATAAAAATATGCAAAGATTCTGGTATTTGTATTATTTTGATTCAGACACAAAGAAAGGGGCTAAAGACAGGTTATAGAGAAGAGCCCCCTCCTATTTTACTAGCTCACGCTCCCTCTACCCTTTCGGCCTCAGTCAAAACTAATGGGGGACCCAGCTACAGTTCTTTCCATTCAGCAAGAGCTATGACCACTTTGATATGCAAATATATTCCTTCCAAACAGCAAGAATTTGCACTTGCATTAATTCAAGCATTTTGTGCAAAAATATGTGAAATAACATCTTTATTAGCGAGGGTCTGAAGAATATGATACTTGTAATGTGTTCTTGGACAGCTAACAAGACTACATTTCTCATTTTGCATTGTCTAACCAAATATTTAAAGTCGGATTCTGACCAAACTGTTAAGTCATAGCATTATCCTTGTTTAAAGTAAATGTGGTTAGTAGTTTGAGCAAGAATTTCAGTCACCATACAGTATATTCCGCTGACGAGTCTACACAAAGCAGTAAGTGGACCTGACCATGCTGAACATGGTCATAGCTTTTGGGAGTTTTCGGACCAATGCAAATTTGCATTGATGGTGCACATTTCGGACCGTTCTTAAGAACTTAAACAGCATTACATTAATTCCTGGTTGGAATGGCACATGCTTTTCTTTTGTAATACACTGTATGTGTGTTACAGAAAAACAAATGCATTTAATTGCCTGCATTCGAGGTTAATCCAGTCAGGAATTTGTCAGCTTTTCGCATCAGGCGCACAACTTCAAAAAGACAAGCATCACGAATCATGTGCGTGTAGTTTAGTGGAAAAAACGATTGCAGCCAAATCTACTACAATAACCTAATGTTCGGAGTTCTACTGCAACACACTGTCGTGTATAGACTACAAAAAACTGACCCGGGTATGAGTCCCTCTCCGCATGTGGCTTTTCACCGGTTGTTAACACATGGTTGACAAGGCGGCTTTGGTAATGAAAGTAGGCCACATAAAAATGATCTGTATTTTAGACTTGAAATACACTGAAAGATGTTTGAGTGCGAATTTCAGATTTCCTTTTATTTGTACGCTCTAATGACACACAAGCTTATATGGCTTTAGCCTACTACATAATTATAATAAACCTATACTGGATTAGCCAACCAGAAAAATAAACTATTGCATCAAAACTAAAAGAAACTGCTTGAATTTCCCTGTTCACAAAATAGTGCAATCAGGAACAAAGCCCAAGAGATTAGGTTCCTACTATCCTTTATGTCAAGAATCACACATATCTGTTCCTAAAGTGAAACTACAGCCTAAATCCAATCAAACATCTCATCGGAAGAGTTACAAAAACAGCGATGAATGCCACTCAACCTATGACTTGGAAGGCATTCATTTAAATAAACTGACGTCTTTCGGTAGGGCGTATGTGTGGTTTAAAAACCTAAATGTATAAGCTGTATGATTAAAGTCGTTAAGCATATCTTTTCTTATTCGACAATGCAACTTTTGGTCAATGAAACAGATTTCTTTGTAACGTTAAAATAAGTTGCTGCATGTTCCTCAACTTGTCAGGTCTAAGCCCTACGTGAAATAGACCATAAAGGGAATATTACAAAGGTGTCATCATCAGCTATAAAAAACAAAATAGTAACGCTTACCTTTCTGATTATAACCGTCGGTTTGGATTAAATATGCTGAATTCTGGAAAATCTGTTGGACAATGGCAATGTGTTGAAAGCAGACAGACTTGTAATTGGAACTCCTCTCCAGCTCAGAACACAGCAGGCAGCGTAGAGAGAACCTCTGCAGTTCTGATGCATGCTCCACTTATCCGGGACAGATGTGTTTTTTGTGTGGGGCTTTAATCAACCGACCAGTCCCGCTTTTAGCCCATACAATCACCCAGACCGGACACAGCTTCCATGACAATTTGCTGTTCAGTCTTAACCCAAACTATTCACTTCGAGCATTTGTTCTCAGCTCCCCGATTGTCTGCAGTCCAAGCACAACAAGAAGTAACGAGTCTGACGAGAGAAAGAGAGTGCGAAGTGATATGATGGGAAAATTGTATGTGGACTGCTCTCCGTGGACTGCTCTCCGTGGACTTGGTCCTTTCCTTGTTCCGATGAATAAGAGAATGGCGGTCAGCGTGACTGCGAAGTTTCAGCGTCTCGCCCGCGGAAAAGATCCCACTTGCAGCATTGAGACACTTGCCTGAAACAGCGGAGCAGGGTTCCAGTAAACAGAGCAAGTGCAGTAAGTCGAATGCAGGCTGCCTTCTGCATTAGCCGTCTGTGAATGGGTTCGCTTCAAAACATGACATGGATTCCAAATCAACGCTGAATTGGATTTGACTGGCCCAGCGCTGAAGGAACTAATCATGTGAACCTATTTGCACGTTCAACAAGAACACTTATATGCTTTTAAACCCTTGCTATCTAAAGAAGAATACAGTTTGTAGAGTACAAATGTTCAAGGGTCAGTTCACCCCAAAATCAAGAATAGGCCTACATAGTTACCTACATACAAGCCTACATACATTATCAATGTAGATTGTAGAAGCAATCTATATGTAGGCCTACCAAATCTATGTTGGTACATATATAATCAACCGGAGAGTTGTCTGATGTTTCTTCAACATAATGGAACTGGATTGGGCTAGTCTTGTGGTAGCCTACCAGCGCCAAAAATAAATAAATAAATAGGCTACATTTGAAAACTGCACTATACAAAACTCAACAGCAATGTTTTATTCAGAAAATAGAGATCAGTGCTGACCGTTTATATGATATTTTGTGTATTTCAGATAATCCAATATTTTTGTCTAAATACAAACATTTTCATCTTACAGTAGGCCTATCATTTAACCACAGGCTTATTAACCAACTGCATAAATCCCAAAGTGTTGTTTTACTGAACCGAAGATCTGTTTTTAATGCAAAAATAATGCAGTTAGGGGTAACCATTAAATAACAGTTGAATAAAGTTTACAATAATATTAGCGTGAAACCATTATGTTTATCTCATGATCCAGGGATGCCATGTAAAATGTTCTGGTCTGGCTGAAGAATTTAGCTAAGGACATTATCAGGCAGGAGGCTGGTTTACACCTGGCTTCAATAAAACCTGCTATGGTGAAAAGTGAATGCAAGTCATGTTCACTATAGGTGAAGGTAAGCAAAAGAGAAGGGCCATAGTGTTTTCATAAGCATAATTGGACATAAAAATAGAAAACATATGTAATAAAGGTCAACCATTGGCTGATAAACATTTGGAGAGATAATGTTTATGTAGGCTATAAGCACTAGAGAGTACAGGGTTTCTTAAAGAGGACATTTCTTAACCAGAGGACATTGAAATCACTAAAACAACCATTTTGTTTTCATCCTTTACATTAATTTAATGCCAAACATTCTGTCTTATGTGAATTTATTGTGCTACACGTGTCCCTAATGTTTAACATTTACAATTCACATCTATTCATTTAGCATATGTTAATGTAATATTTAGATATTAGGAATTTAATGTAAATTACAAATCTCATCAGGTAATTATTTGAATGGTACAAGAATGAGGAAACACTGTGTGTTGTTTCGTATTTTAGTGTTCTAGAACTTCTATTCAAAGTGGTTCTATACAAATATAGTTTGTGTTTATTATGAGCTGCTTGCATGTATTCTTTCAATCATCTTCATAATCACTAACCAATATGTAGTCTGCAGATGCACAACGTGATAAAGCCTCTTCCCTGCTCATGTTTCCTGACCTAACTATAACTTACACAAAGACTTAAATTAATTAAAAATCTAAATGAGAAGTACTATAATGCCATCGAGTCTCTATTAAGGTGAATATGTAATTAAAATGTAAATCTATGTTTTATGTTGCATATGGATATTTAGGAGGCACATCAAAGGACCTGAAGTAAATTTATGAGATTAAAAAATGTATTTAATTTCTCAAGTCTCTAGTGACTTGTTCTTAACCCTGAGTTGTCCCATGAACAATGCTTTCTCAAAATATTGTCGATTGTCATCTTGTACACAGATGAACAGTCACTTTGGTACTCATTCCATTAATGACGGGTTATGGATTAGTTGAGTTGTGTGCTTCACAGCTAAATCTAGATATTTCTAACTTGGACATGCAGTTTCTAATGCTGTTATTCATACAATTTGGTAAAGGTTAAGGTAAAATCATTGCTTGTATGCAAAACAAGCTACCCCCCAAGCTACCCCCCCAAACTCCAAAAGCTCATGGTTCAAATGTGTCCTTTATCTTAGAAAACAACATATTTTTTGATAAAATTATCCATGTAAGCTTATTAACATTAGCTGCATAACATTATAGAATAGAAATGTGACAATTCTCCAACTCTTTTTTGTAACAATGAAATGTCCCTGTATGTGGTTTTACTATTCAGAATATTTACCCCACATAATAGTATGGTGCATTCAAAAATCAATACAAATGTTCTTTTTTAATGCAACGTTGACTTGACCCAAAATCAATGACCAATAATTGAGTCTTCTTGAATCCTTTCTCAATCAATACAGGTTTTTACCAATCATTCAATATATTACTTCAACAAAAGATGCTCAAGTACCCAAGCAATATGTATGCAACAAGTCATACCAAGTCATACCAATAATACCAATTATTTAGAAGCGAATATGCTTTTACAACCGATATTCAGCTGCTTTCAAAGGGGCTGGCGAGCTAACAGAATGACAATATAAAGTGGATCTACTTTCAGTATAGATCAGTGAATTTTGTTACAGAAATTCATGTGTTTACTTATGTCAAAACTGCCTGCACATTGCAAATTATAGCAAAAACCAAAAGAACCAATACAGTACATTTTGATCAACATAATCAATTTATAACATAGGAAACAGCAGACACATTTTCCACTATCTATCTATAATTCTATAAATTTGTGTGTGTCACCGACATCATCGCGGGCACTGTGCCCTATCTATAATTCCAGGAATCTGTGTGTGTGTGCCACCAATTTTATCACGGGCACTATGCACTATCTATAGTTCAAGGAATCTGTATTTGTGTGTTTCACTGACCGATCTTAATCACCGACTGCATCACGGGTACTGTGCACTAGTTTGGTTTGAATTTCAGTTATTTAACCACTATTGGATTTTAAAAGCCTGCTATGCCAATGTCCACATCAAGCACCATTCCTCATAATTTGATAGGCAGACAGGAAGCAATTAAAAAGAAGAGAAACACACGAGGCTTTGAGATCAAATTTGAACAACCTAGACACATAAAACTCTGGCTTACACAACTGTCAAAATAACTACACTAAATAAACAAATGATTCCAACAAGATGTATCATGGCATAAACACAGCAGAGTTCCTTGAAAGGGCCCTCCCGGATTCTCAACATTGAGTCTGCTTTGTAAATATATAAAAGATATGTTACATATTAATGGAATAATATCTGTTTTTAACTAACTAATAAGGCACATTACTCCATGTTACTGTGACATGACAGACAGTTATATATTGCAGTTGTATATCACCTGACCATCTCTCATCTCTTTCACTATCTTTGCTTTCATGCAAAAAGCTAATTCAAATAGAAATATCTTAAAGAGTTGTACATTTGTAAATAAGTAAGGTAAATTTTAAGGTAGGTTTTCAATTTCGGATTAATCCTTAAAAAAAATGCTCTTTCTCTCCACCTTGACTCTTGATCATTTATCTGCCAGAGAATTCAAATGGCTCATGTATGTGACTGATGCAGGTCTGATGAGTGGTACAAAAAATTATATATTCAATATTCCATGATGAAAACTTGGCAGAGTGGAAACAGATGTGCATCACTTATGGCCTATCAAAACAGTGTTCTATGGTGGCCAATAATATGGTTGAGCAAAAGCCAACAGTTTTAATTTGCTTCGCTTTGCAAAGCTGGGCTCTGGTTTGTGTGAATGTGGACAAGTTTTTTTTTACAAAAAGGGTCATCCCTGGACACAGTGTAACATGAAACTGACTGAGGAAGTACCTTTTATTTTTTTATGAAATGATAATATTCATTAAAATAAATTCTAATTTCCACTGCTTCAATACATGTTACTTTTATCATATGTTTAAAATCATAAACATTTGTTCATGTCGATGTGGACAAAGCATCCCAACCTAAACAGACAATAAAAATCTACTAAGGATATAATATAGTTTAGTTAGTACACTCCTGTTTGACGAAAACATTCCACATTGTTCTTTCTTATTAACATGAACACTATGAGGGAGAGAGGAGAAAGAAAATATGTGACATCACAAGTCCCTTTAGAGGTCAATAATCTTTTCGAATAATTGCCTGCAATTTTAATTGAAGCAAAATCTTTCTAAAGCATTCATCATGGTAAATGCACATTACTTCTTCCAATTGTGCATTCCTATTAATTCTGTTAATTTAAAAGTAACTTCTTTGTGTGAGTATAAAGGACAGCAATTATAAAAGTTTTAAGTACATATAGCTTATTATTGTTCTAAATACATGCAAGGACTGCTTATTAATGCTTAAAAAGTATTTAACAATGACATAATAATAATAATGTTAAAAAATTGTGCTTGGTTTTACTTGCTTGAACATTTTACTAGTCAACACTAATTAATTTGCCCCCTAGGAGCTAAATTGAGTTTGTACTGGCAACAGAAATCAGTGTCCAAAATGTTGATTACTGAGCCCCAGTTTTTTGTATCAAACCATGAACCAGCAAGTTTTTCCCCGCAAAAGATGAGTAAGTCTCGTTAGTATAAAATGCAGAGCTCCATAATGAAACACATCCCAATGTTTAAATTCAGGTGTTTATTAGACGTCTTCCTTTTTGACATGGCATGAAGCAAATTAATGTGATGCTGTGGGAAGTGGCGAGGGGGGGGGGTGTAATTTCAGATGACAAAGAATAGAATTGTTCTATCCTTGTTTCTCAAGAGATACTTTGAAATCATCTCTAATTACTCTAGCATTCAGAAGTGGGTAACAGTAATGTCTTCCCTCATATATTCCAGTCATCACAAAGGACTGCAAAAGAAGGACAAATCTGAAGGAAAAGATGGCTTCATGATACCATAAAAATGTGTCAGAAATACTGAGTTATTAGAGTCATTACATTGATCATGCTTTAGTTGCCCTCTCCTGGGTTTGATGTTGGGACTTTACCACAAACACCAATCCTAAATGAAGACAGCTAAAACACCACTTTATCCAGCTACAATACCAAAATGCTCATTAGATAGTGTGGATGGGTGTTTGAGAGCCTTCCAACTAAGCAAAAGATAAGACACATTTTAAAGGTAGTTTAGTCTGCTTGTCAGATGAGGGCAGGTTTAGCTGTTAATGGAAGATTCCTGACTGTAGCATTGAATTTGAAAGTACCCAAATTATAATAATTAATTGCAGTCAACTGCTGTTTTTTGAATGTTTGCTATACTTTGCTCTACTGCTTTAGTATCACATAAATGTGTGCTGGCAAAACCATATGAATACTCTGTGGTGTCAATGGTAATGTTGTAGAAACTGAAGAAGCTGAATAAGTAATCGTCAAATTAATAGATGCAATAAAAGATCATAGGCAAAAGGAAATGGAAAAATGGCCATATGCAATGGATCCCATACATATTTCAGATGACAGGATAGGCTTGTCATGGTTAAACTAATACTTGGACATTTGATTAACTGTGTTAATCATTTCTCATCTGCACTTGCGCCAGCCTCAGCTTTGATTAAATTCTGACTAGTGTTACATTGTTCATTATGTATACTTGCAGAATAATTGACTGGACTGCTCGTAGGCACAAAACGAATCCTTTCTATCAGATGAGGAAGTGCTATAAAATCATGTCATCCACTTTGCATAGCATGTCATCAGATGAGGGGGCAAAACCTCTTGTAGCTTGACCTCTGTGGACAAAGGACATCAGTAAATTAGAACATTATTTTATAGGCTTAATGACCTGAAGTCAAACAGATGTCCCAACTTTAGTATGTTTTGTCAGATACAGATCATGCATGTAGCATACGTTAATGGAATTGTCCTCCTCTTAATTTTCTCCACTGTCATGACAATGATGTTTAGCTGTAACTCTGTAAATGCACTGAGATCTGTAGTGCTTTAGATTATAATTAAGATCCAGTTCCTTTGAACATTTGATCCTCAACACAATCCTCCTTGTATCTAACATACAAGCATCACTCTCATGGCTAAGAAATCTTAGCTTATTTTCAAATGTCACATTCAATTGAGCTCTCACAAGACCCTTTTTCAGGAAGCAGAGAATATCATGAATGTCATGGTTTTCTTTTATTGTAAAGGCTATTCACCATCTTAACTTCAAACTGCTATGGCAACACCAATAATAGCCTCAGTTTGTGTTTAATCGCATCGTTCATTTCTGGTGTTCAGACTAACACATACAGTGCCAAGTCCAATTCTCATGAGGCAAGAATGATACATTGTTGACAGAGCCCTCCACAGCTTCCCATTAGTTTTTAAATATTACACTTTTTTGGAATTTAATTCTCTTCAAGTTAGTAATGTAAACGCAGTAGCAGTTTTTGGCACGGGCGAACCGGGCAGCCGCCCGGGGCGGCATGAAGAGGGGGGCGACAATTTCCCAAGTGCATCAAATTAATTTAACCCTCCCGCTATCCTTGAGTTTCAAACGCACTACCAGCAGAGAGCGCCAACCGCAACACGCCATATTTTCTATAATTGTGCAGAAACATATTATTACATAGTCAGAGAGAGCAGGGAGAGACTCTTTCAACCATTTCACTCAACTCCTCGGTTGTTGGTTTGTTGCACTAAACCTAAGCCGTTGGAAATGCAATTCTGAGCTTTCTCACCAATGCATGTTGGTAAAAGCTCAGAGATGACTACATTCCTGTGTCTTCCCATTACAACTGAATGAATACCTTGGCGACAATGGTCATGTAGTCAATTGAAGAGACAACAGTGGGCAGTTCAGACATGGGCAAAGGGTGAGCACTCTGGAATGGACTCTTTAAGTCACAGCTGTTGTGCAAGGGACAAAGAAGGCTATGCTCTTAACAGACCTCTTCACCATCCAAATACTTAAACCCTAACGAAAGATGTGTTGTGGAATGGGATAAGGACTGCAATGGCTAAGTAGTTGAAAGCATGCAATTGTATTTATCTGTCTAAGAACTTTGTAACTATTTATGGGATGATGTGGGCTCTCTGCTACAAAAAGAAATAGAACTAAACACGTTTCTCTCATAATTTTTTTTTATAGCAAAGACTAATGTAACTAAAGTAATGGGTTGATAATACAGTGCATTGGGAAAGTATTCACAGTGCTTCACTTTTTCCACATTATGTTACAGCCATATTCCAAAATGGATTTTTTTTTAAATCTCTAAAAATTCTACACAAAATACCTCATAATGATAAGGTGAAAAAGGTTTTTCCACATTTTTTCAAATCTAACCAAAATGTCAAAATCACACGTACATAAGCATTCACAGCCTTTGCTATGACACTCAAAATTGAGCTCAGGTGCATCCTGTTTCCACTGATCATCCTTGAGATGTTTCTACAACTTGATTGGAGTCCACCTGTGGTAAATTCAGTTGATTGGACATGATTTGGAAAGGCACACACCTGTCTATATAAGGTCCCACAGTTGGCAGTGCATGTCAGAGCACAAGCCAAGCCATGAAGTCCAAGGAATTGTCTGTAGACCTCCGAGACAGGACTGTATCAAGGCACAGATTTGGGGAAGGGTACAGAAAGAAATCTGCAGCATTGAACATCCCAATGAGCACAGTGGCCTCCATCATCTGTAAATGGAAGACGTTTGGAACCACTAGGACTCTTCCTAGAGTTGGCCGCCCGGCCAAACTGATCGATCAGGGGAGAAGGACCTTAGTCAGGGAGGTCACCAACAACCCGATGGTCAGGCCAATCAGGCCTGTATGGTAGAGTGACCAGACGGAAAGTGTCAGTAAAAGGCACATGACAGCCCGCCTGGAGTTTGCCAAAAGGCACCTGAAGGACTCTCAGACCATGAGAAACAAAATTCTCTGGTCTGATGAAACAAAGATTTAACTATTTGGCCTGAATGCCAAGCGTCATGTCTGGAGGAAACCAGGGACCGCTCATCACCTGACCAATACCATCCCTAAGTGAAGCATGGTGGTGGCAGAATCATTTTGTGGGGATGTTTTTCAGCGGCAGGAACTAGAAGACTAGTCAGGATCGAGGGAAAGATGAATGCAGCAATGTACAGAGACATCCTTGATGAGAACTTGCTCCAGAGCACTCTGGACCTCAGACTGCGGCAAAGGTTAATCTTCCAACAGGACAAAGACCCTAAGCACACAGTTAAGATGACAAAGGAGTGGCTTCGGGACAACTCTGAATGTCCTCGAGTGGCCCAGCCAGAGCCCAGACTTGAACCCAATTGAACATCGCTGGAGAGATCTGAAAATGGCCAATCCAACCTGATGGAGCTTGAGAGGTCCTGCAAAGAAGAATGGGAGAAACTGCCCAAAAATAGGTGTGCCAAGCTTGTAGCATCATACTCAAAAAGACTTGAGGCTGTAATTGCTGCCAAAGGTGCTTCAACAAAGTATTGAGCAAAGGCTGTGAATACTTATGTACATGTTATATATTCGTTCTTAAATTTGTGCAAATCTATAAGAAAAATGAAACCTATTTTTTCACTTTGTCATTATGGGGTATTGTGTGTAGAATTGAGTAAAACAATAAATTGAATCCATTTTGGAATAAGGCTGTAACAACTGTCTTTATCAATTATTTGTTCATGAAGTACATTTATCAATTAAAGTTGGGTTAATTTGGGGTTTTATATTTCTATAATTGTTCCCTGGTGCCACCAACATAACATACCTCATGCCAACACAGCAAGAGGAAGCCAGCAAAGCAAAGCCATTGACCTCAGCATGGTTTACTGCACAAAATCATACAGGCCTTCCTTTCTTCTCTAAGCAGTCCCCTGCTGCTGAGGCCTTGGTACAGCCATGCCTACACCATTGGTCTAGATTGGATTAGAGAGACAGCTTACTGTGCGATGGAACCTGGATTTGCTGGACTATTTCTAATGTTAATGACACTACAGTCAGTTCATGGTGCCTGATACAATAGAAAGGATAACGCACAGTACAATGTTCCATTGTTGACATAAAAACATATGGAGTTTCTTGGAAATAGCAACAGAGTAACTCCCCTCCCTTGTCATACTGCATTACTCTGTCAAATTGAGATTTTCTTGAAGCAAATAACACTTTTTTCACTATTTTCACACGTTTACCCTTTTCCTCTCTGTTCTGGAGCCTGTGTTTGTTTTGGAGGGGATACTTGACTTTAAAGGACTGCAGAAGTGGGCCCATCAGCAGACCTGAAATGTTAACTTGCAATAACAAGGTTTGAGGAGGCATTTGTGCATCATCGACAATACATTTACATTTATGCATTTAGCAGAGCTTTTATCCAAAGCGACTTCCAAGAGAGAGTTTTACAAAAGTGCATAGGTCACTGATCATAACAACGAGATAGCCCCAAACATTGCGGGTTGCCAAACATGATGCATACATTGTGAAAAACAAATAAGTCCCAAAAGGAAGAACAATAAGAGCATGTAGTTAGACAAGTTACAATTAAACAGCAAGAACCACAAAAGTGCAAGAGTGTACCTGTGGAAAAAAGCAAGCAACAATAATATATTTCACAGCGAGTACAATAATTTTAAGACAGTTACAACAAACCAACAAAAACAACAAGTCTCTCAATAAGAGACATTGTGATCCTGGAGGAAACTAACATCAGGTCCAGCCAATCATTCCTAAGTGCCGTTGTACTCCTGGAACAAGTGCGTCTTGAGCCTTTTCTTGAAAGTGGGGAGACAGTCAGTGTCCCTGATGGAGGTGGGGAGTTGATTCCACCATTGGGGGGCCAGACAGGAGAAGCACTTGTGTTGGGACCGGGCGCTCTTGAGCGGTGGGACCACCAGACGGTTGTCAGAAGAAAACCGTAGGTGGCGTAGGTAACCACATTACCTAAAAGGCATCCAAATGTGTTATTATATGTTATTATATAGAACTAGAGAGGGTACAATTTCTGGGGAAATTGTAGGGTGTGCTTGCTTGCGTCGGTTGCACAAGGGTCCGTTTTTTAATGACATTTTTACAACTGATATTTCTGTATATTATATATAAAAATGCATCGGCCTACTTATTAATTATAAAGATTACATAGATTTAAAAGCATCTTTTTTTTGCTGCTCATTTACAACTCAAAATACGAGTGAAGTGTAGAATGAAATAGGCTAGATGTCTTCTCATTTCCCCTGCAAGAGGCAGCCAGCCTCATAGCTGAATCAAAACGAATACATTTGCCAGACCGGTGTAAAAATTGACCTAATCTCTATGATTTAAACGTCCTTTTAAGTTTTTCCCTTCTCGTGATATTTTCAGGCATTTAGCTATGGAGTTAGATTAGTTTCATAATTCAAACAAACAAACGTAACACCATTCACAAATGTATTTCATGATTCACAAATAAATGTAACGCGATTCACAAATGTATTTCGTGATTCACAAATGATGAAGACCCAACACTCTGCCGAAACCAGAGATGTCCTTTATATGTCTGTGCGGTCAGAAATACGACTCTACCGGCAGTTTCAAAATCTTCTTCCTTCTGCTTTCTCTGACGAATTTTACCCACCTCTCCATTGAAGTTAGTGAGAGAATTTGAAAGGCTGCTCTCGCTTCAAGGCTCATAGCTGAAAATCTGTCAATGTCAGCTCTTTAGTAGTTACATTGGCTGAAAGAGGACAATTTTTCTCTCTTTTTCTTTTTTTTTCTCAAAGGTGGAGAAGAATACCCAGGGCTTGGTTTACACCTATCAACATTTCTAGCCACTGGGGGACCAAAGGAAGGCTAGGGGAACTCATATTAATGTTAAATAACCTCCTAAAGTGAAGTTTTCATGTCATGGGACCTTTAATTACTGTAAGTCGCTCTGGATAAGAGCGTCTGCTTGAATGACTAAATGTAAGCCCTTTTTGGATTTAATCACCAACAGTAGGTTTCTTGGATATCTAAGGAGTAGTGGATTAGAAGTATATATACACGATATATAAGATATGTATACGTTAAAAGTACTGCATTATATTTAAAATAACTATACTTCAGCTGAAGCTAAAACCTAAATGAATGAGTAAATTCCACAAATGTCCACTCTTTTGGTGTTCAATCTCCCATAGATAACAGATATAAGGCGTCTCATAAGAATTGGAAATCAGCAGTTTCCCCCATCTCAATTAAGTTCAGTGGTGTGTTGTGCTTGAGGTGGTGTTGGCCATCTCATATTTACCCTGTGGTGTTAGATAAGCATACACCCTTGACTCCTCTACCACCACCCCAAACATCTCTTTAAAATAACCCCCACACAGCTGTCTCCCTCCCAAGGGATATTGTGAAGGCCAAGCATGCAGCTGCCAAATGAGCTGTTAATCCCAGTACAGGGTCCCAAAAATATTATAATACATAGTCCATCAGTCTATCAGCTACTGGGCATACGGATGTGTGTGTGTGTGAGAGAGAGAGATAGGGGAGGGGGAGAAAGACAAAGAGAGCAAGAAAGTGTGTATGTGTGTACACAGGGGTGTGTTTGTGTTTCTCGCAATGATTTGTGTGTAAGTTTATCTCTGTTCAAGTTTCAGTTATGTATCATACAGTGGGTATGTACGTAGCCCAGTCATTCATTATTAGGAAACTATGACGAGCATACTTAAGCATTTGGTATTCAAAACAGAAATGCATTTGTATGGATTTTCAAATGAGATGGTCAGGAACGGTAAAGGACATAACAAAGCTGACCTTGTAATTACTCAGTCACAGGTCCAAAACATGTCCAATGTTTTTTTTCTTCTAACCCCAGCTCTCACTCCCTACTTGTTTACAGCCTATTCTTAACCCCGAGAGGCAAGCTTATGCTTCCCCTTGTGTACAACAGCTGTGAAATCGGTAACACTCAATACAATAATCACCTCAATAACCATGAGCATCCCCCACATTCAGAAGTGGATGTACACATAGAAACACAGCTAGACACTAAAGCACAACATGGCAGCAAATTTCGAGTCACAGTTAGCAGGTCATAAATTACTAATTTGAAAGCAACTCACTGTGAACATGAAAGTTAAGTGATTTGAAAGAATCATTGCTTGAACAAAGACTCTGTATATTGATCACTATTCTGCTCACGGGGCTGTTCCTGATTAGTATAATTGCAAAGGTGAATCTCTGTTTGTTGTCACTGTTATGACATCATGCATTTTTTACAAACTAATTTGAGTTGCAACACTGATTGAAATTGTCATCAGTGTCACAGAGTTGGCATCATCATATGCAACAATTAAATAACATGGTCTTGTCAAAACATGGCTACAGTCAGGACAGGAGATTTTATTTTGAATACCCTTCATGAGTTCACCTCTTGATCTGAACAGTTTTGTATAAATTATAATGATAACAATAATATGTTTATGTATTTGTTTTTTAAAGGTCCCATGGCATGCTGTTTTTGGATGCTTTTATATAGGCCTTAGTGTTCCCCTAATACTGTATCTGAAGTCTCTTTCCTGAAATTCAGCCTTGGTGCAGAATTACAGCCACTACGAGCAGTCCCACAATGAGCTTTCCTTAGGACGTGCCATTTCTGTGTCTGTAGCTTTAAATGCTACGAGGAGGAGAGAGGCGGGGCTAACTGCCATGGTTCGGTCGTTTGCCAGCCATGATGTCTCTCGAGGAAAAAACAATATCGCGCTTGCATGGTCGTAGCTAATTTTCTCATTTGAGGGCCAAATTCTCTGTGCGGGCAAAGCAGAGAAAGGGGAGGTAACCTTTCCCCTTATGACGACATAAGGGCAAGATTTTCAGATCGGAGCATTTGAGCTTTCATTTTCTCAAAGGCAGAGAAGAATACCCAGGGCTTGGTTTAGACCCAGGGCCGGACTGGCCATCGGGGATACCGGGGGAATCCCCGGTGGGCCGACGGGGTTCGGATGTTCCAAAATAACGGCCCACTTTCATCACCAACCGGCCCTCCCTCTGACATCGCTGGCACCTCCAACTATTTTCCATATATCACAGCTTGAACACGTATAACGTGTTGCCTTGACAACTTTATATATTAGGTTATACGTGTTCAAGCTGTGTAATATGGAAAATAGTTGGAGCGAGCCGACAAAGTAGTTTTTGAGAGTGAGAGCATGTCGGCACCCAAACGCATAGGTGGAGCTGAAAAGCTCAAGGAGAAAAAGAAAAGATATCTGGAGGAAGGTGCATCAAAATGTTTAAAAATCTCTCATTTATTTGGGAAACCACCGACTGGTGACAGTGATACGATGGTAAGTTGTGGCGTTTGACCAATGTAGCTTGCTTTTCACAGATGCGGTAACGTTCCCTACAAGCTAGCCTAGCTAACATTAGGTAGATAAATGTCCAACATTGAGACCGTTATGATCTGGTAAAATAAGCAAGCTGGCGATGTTGTCATCATCGAAATTATCTATTTTAACATGTCAATCGTATTTACTTGCTTACAATTGATGAGAAAGCTATCCATTGTGGTAGTTGTAAAGAGGGCAATCTTATCATTTCTAATAACTTATGTCAAATAACCTGCTAGCTTGTTATGCTAAAATCACTGTGTAACACACAACAATTACATTATAAACAATGTAAATGTTGTCTAGATTGATGATTCTGCTGCTGGAAGCAGCAGCCAGGGGCCCCAGAGCCAAGATAAGACCCAGGGTACAAGGTACACTGTAAGTTACACTTTAATATACTAAGTACAAAAATAGGGTATTTCAATTTAGCACATGTATTTAAAGTATATTCAAATACACTTTGAGTGTACTTACTAATAGTGGAAAGTTAAGTACAAAAATTATACTTAGTACACCTAAATGTAATGCACTTAAGTGTACTTTTTTCACATGGGGCACTAATACTAAATACTACCATAGTTTGCTGATAGTGTTGTGTCAATGGTTTAACATACTAACATAATAATCCCTATTTACCACTCATGTAGGCTGAACATGACAGTGACAGAGATAGCAGCCAGATTGACAGAGAAAGTCAAGGCCAAGATGACAGGGATAGTGAAGGCAAAGATTTTGATTATTTCACCAGGCCAAAGTCAGACACATTTGACCTCTTCTTCAGTTTTCATCCCCAGCAGAAGGCGGTGGGGAATCGATCTGGCAACCTTCTGATTACTAGCCCGACTCCCTCACCGCTCAGCCATCTGACTCCCATTCCCATCTGACTCCTATTCAACTAGCAAACTATACCTACATTGGAGTGTTACTATAGCTCGTGCCACTCGTTCCGTGTACTCTCGGGGCGGCCGGCGGGGTAGGGGGCGGCACAAGATGTATTCGTCCCGGGGGGTGGGGAGTGGGCCGGTCTATGACAGAAACTCCCGGGCCACTTTTTTCCCCCAGTCCGTCCCTGTTTAGACCTATCAACATTTCTAGCCACTGGGGGACCAAAGGCTAGGGGAACTCATATTAACGTTAAATAACCTCATAAAGTGAAATGTTCATGCCATGGGACCTTAAATGTTTATTATGTATGACCTGTCAAATCAAGGAAAATGTATACTCCATGTCAGGCCCGTAACGGAACACCCCCCCCCCCCCACCACCACCACATATGTGTAGCCAGGTGGGATAATGTATATACTTATTAACGCCACCAGATGGCACTGTCAAGATTTCGTTATCACCTGTGGGGCAAGGAACTCTGGGAAATAACTGGAGAAAAGCACCAAGCTATGTTGACGGTCATTGAACACACATTTGCCTGGGTTCTGAGTTAAAAGGTAAATATGTATATCTTGTTGATTGTGGGCATAAAATATCAATGTGTAAAAATCATTTATTGTAATGGATGCCTATAAATCCCGAAGATGTTGTTAACTGATGTTAGTGTTCCATCGGATGTTAACAGATACTGTGTGCAGAGATTGTCCAGATGTAGCCACATGGCGTAGAACGATTATTTTCTTTAAGACGGATCTGTACAGGTTAGTAAGCTATGTGTATTAAGCTCAATACATGTATTTACTGTTTTTCAATGTACACATGTTAATTGTGAATTATCTTTGTGTTCAGGAGTCACTATAGTTATTTTTGCACGCTAGAGTTTTGAGAGAAAAGAAACTGTGGTACACGTTATTATAACACTATTGCATTATCTTGGTCGATACTAGGTTTGTTTTATTTTCATTACCTATCTGAACACCATTTTTATAGTCCAGAATAAAGACCCCAAAAATATATTTGTGTCCTGTGCTGGTTCGATTTCGCCAGGCTACATATGTAACGGATAATGTAATACAAATACCGACGGGACGAACAGGACCCCGACGCGATCAACTGAACTTTATGGAACATTCTGAAGAGCCGTATAATAAATAAGATATAGAAGATATCAAAGTAATCAAAACTCAAGCTTGTCTTGTGAGGGAAATGTATTCAATAAGAAAAAAACGCTCAAACAGAGCATATGTTACAACAACATAACAAATAGGCCTACATATAATCTATACTTTCTACAGGTTTGCAGGTGAATAGCCTACACATGTGCGCGTCTTTTAGCAAATCTGTGTGCAAGTCTTTTACCACACTCTTTACATCTAAACTGCGCGCACGTTCATTTTCTATGGTAAGGATGGCCAGACCTGACAGCCTCTCTTGTGACATGGAGCTTCTGAGTTATGTTTTGATCAGTTTCAGCTTGGAAAATTACCTTTCAGCGCTTGCGACAGTCACGGGTATTGTCAGAAATAATTTGATGGCCGTGGCTACATCAGGCACACTTGATAGTATGGAGTTGTGTTTTATTATTAGCGTGTTCGCTAAATCATAAATTGAGCCATTTTTTGTCGTGTGAATTTTGTAGAAAGCAACTGTACATTTTACACGATCATAATATGTATATAACTGAAATACAATTAATGACTTATTGTAACTCTGATTATGTTTTTTGTATGTTTAAATAGTCAAACGCAATCGCTGCAACTGCACGATACTACTGTCGCATACGTTATCATGTTTGCTAATAATGTCAGTTATGTAGCCTATATTTTACAATTAAGCACTTTTTCTACTTTCTCTTTTTTTTGTAGTTTCACTCCATTTCAATGTTGTCAGCTTGATAGGAAGTCAATAAAGGAGCAATTGCTCCTTTATTGACTATTAAGGCTAATTTTCCTGGCTCTTGGAAAGGAGGCTTGCTGTTAACGCTAGGAAGCACAACACAGACAGAGCAGTAGGCCTACAGCTGTCAAAGTATAACGTAAGCTACGTGGTACAGTAATGTTAGCTATAGCAAACAGTACAACAGTACCTGTCTCTTCTGGCAGATGAGTGCATCCTTCACCGGCTGGTCGAAAAAGACTTGTAATTTTGGGAAGTTTGGCATTTAATTCAGAAATGTTCTGTTTTGAATGCCGCTTTTGGGCACCGCTTTTAAATGTGCGTTTCATTTTTCCTAGCTACGCTACAGTTAGCTACCTATTTGCAGCGGGCTCGCCGGTCTGTGTGACCATCTGACCTATTTCGTCATGTCACTTACCTAGCTAACAAAGAAAGCACAATATTGAATATTGTATATTGAATACAATTAAATATACTTTTCTTTATTTTTATATCAACTCTGGAAACACAGACAAGACAATAAGACCATAGTGTGCATCAAATGTAATTCAAATTGGATAAAAATAAACGGGGGGCCTGCCACGCGAGGCCCCCGTCCCTGCGAGGCCCCGCCGCGGTGTGGGGGTAATCTTTACGGGCTTGCTCCATGTCAACATTCTTCCTCACAGGCCTGTGGACAAGCTAATGCGTGGAGATGTGGTGGGACTTTTAAAGAGGGAATAAATGCTGTGATTTTGTTCACACAAAATACATCTAGGAAGTTTCAGCCACTTTTGAATTCCACAGATACCTTAACTGTCTACAGGCAAAACAAGGAAAATGTTTTACACGTACATGTCCTTAACACATTGTCCATTTATCCATCAGCAGGCCTCAAAACGCAAGCATTTGCTCCAGGGGCGTCGTTAGACCCTTTTTACTGGGGCACATGCCCCAGTATAAATTTGCTGTGCCCCAGTAAAATCTAAAGTTAGAGTTTTAACAATTTACTTTATTAGTCAGTGCATTAATTTAGGTTGATAATCCCGGAAAAAAATTACGCAGTATCCCATTTAACGCTTGTAAAATCAAAGCAGTTTAACTGAAAACACAAACCAAATGCATGTCAGCATGCTCTTCTGAGCTTGCCAAATAGCCACTGCAGCACGCACACAGAAGTCCAGGTGTTGGACTCGGCACACAAGTCAGAATTGAGGTAGGCTAAGAAAACATTACAAAACTAGAGAGGGTACAATTTCTGGGGAAATTGTAGGGTGTGGTTGCTTGCGTCGGTTGCAGGTGGGTCCGTCCCCTTAAGTTTTTCTCTTGTAGTGAAATTTTTCAAGCATTTAGCCTACTCATATTGCGTAATTCATTAAGAACCCCCTTTGAAACAAGCTACTGTAACAACGTTGTCACCGGCAGTATTTCTAATGGAATCGTGATTGAAACAGTACCATCTGCTAACTGAAAATATGCCCCCAAAAACTTAAATATATCTATATCTATTTAGGGAGAATTGGCTCATTCAAAAGAGGTTTGCTACGAGCAAGCTAGTTGCGGTGGCTAGCCAAACTTCACTGAGTGAGGGGATTGTTTGAAAGCGCCGGAAATGAGAATGTTTCTTTTGACATAAAGTTTAGGCTGTGGCACTGAAGCCAGCGACGCACCACACAAGCTTGAGTTTAAATACATTATTTAATGTTACATTACTTACTGTACATGCAAGTCTTGATTTGCTTAAATGTACATGTATGATGCTGCTAGTACACCACGGCACGATACTCGCTGTGCAACATCACATCTATGCACGTTGTATCCATGCGTCGTTGCTAACGTGTGCTGACGTTGTGACGTAGGCTAGCACTGATGCCCTTTGTTGACACAAGGCACTTTTTGCCACAAAAACTTAAGTTCAGCCTAAATCGTGCAACGGAACGTAAATCCCAATAGAAGCAACGCAATCGTGACCAAGACGAACATTTTGACACCTACGTTGTCTATGTAGTCCAAATATTGACTGATCCTTAAGGCCGATATATGCTTCTGCGTTTTTCGAAAAACGGACACATGGGAACGCCCTCGTCTCCGTGGAACGCCCTCTACGAGCTCTCCGTCAGCCCTCGGAGAGCAACGCAGAGCTCGACGTGCACCTCCTGAATTTTCTAACTATCCGTCGTAATTTCGGAGAGCGACGGAGAGCTACGGAGATCCCCTTGGCTGTGATTGGTCAGTATTAAGAACCGCTTGCGTCAGGGGCGGGGTTGCCGTGATAAACAGGACGAACAGAATCCTTTGACCACCATTGCTGAAAGTTTTTACAATTCATATTTCAGCTAAACAGTACATGTAAATCAGTATCTGAATTAAAATGTGACGAGAAATGGGCAGTGTAGTTGCTGAAAATGTGCGTATTTTATTGATGAAACGGCTCATTTGTAAATTTGCTCCGACTTCTCGATAACCTAGGTAAATAAACACTCCACGATGACTTACAAAAAACCGTTGCGCCACCTACTCTTCTGGCGGTGAATTGTTTTCAGCACCCACAGCCTGCGGAGAACCATAAACGAAGTCTATCCGTCCGTATCCGTGCGTATCCGTGAGCCCGCCCATCCGTAAACGGAGACGCAGAAGCATATTTCGGCCTTTAGGGGGGCGAAAATAAACAATAAAAATAATAATAAATATATATGTGAGAGAACAATGGTTGTGCTTGCCAAAGGCGTGAGCACACCCAACTAAAGAACATTTCTAAATGATAGGCCTACCGATCATCTTATTTTGACTAAAACATAAAAACAATATTACATGAAGCAAAAAAAATTGGGGGGCTTGCATTAACTTCAGATGTCCCTGCCAAAGCTGATATCAAACTTGCGTCCCTGAACTGTTGTATAGTGGGTTAAGCAAGGTAGTGCATTGTGCGCAACACGCTTGGAAGAAAAAAAAGGGATATGAACATATATAGATATAACAACGCCACTGATTTGCTCAGAGTTTTTATCTATGTGATGTCTGGGTACTCGCATCTCATCTTTGGGTAGATATGGTTGGTAAAGGAAAAAATACAAGACAAAATCATTTGAGGTTTACCACTGCATAAAACAAGAAACACATGTGGCCCTATTTTAACGATCTGAAACCCAAGTATCAAAACGCAAAGCGCAAGTAACTTTGTGGGCGGGACTCCGGCGCTGTTGCTATTATACCAGCGGGATAAATGACTTTGCGCCTGGCGCAAATCTAAAATGGGTTGGTCTGAAGTAGCTACATTACTAATGGGTGTGGTTTGGGCGTAACGTGCAAAAAAAAACAACCAGAGCGTCATCTCACATTCCCTTTAAGAGCAGCGCTTGTTCCATGGCGGATTGCTATTATAAAGGTGGATTTGCCAGGCGCGGTTCACAGCCGAGGAGACAGACGTTCTCGTCAGGGCCGTAAAAGATAGAGAAGTGACATTGTATGGGAAAGGCAGAGCAGTTTTCTCATTGCACTAAGTTGCACACTCATGCTGCTCATTCAAATTCTTAGTCTTTATTTATTTGTATCTATTTTTTAAATTGTAATATGTTTTAATTGTTTAGTTCTTAGAATTAGTTTAACCATTGTACTTTTTAACTTAATTTAAGACCTGTATATGCTTATTGTTTGCACCTTCCTGCCACAGTAAATTCTGTGTTTGTGTAACATACAAGGCAAATAAACCGAATTCTGATTCTGATTGGGATGGGAGAAGAAACCCACCCAAACTAGCTTTGGTTAAACAGGCGTGGGAGGAAATTGCCACAATTGTTACAAATCAAGTTCACATACGTACATCGACATTTCTCAGGAAAATCTTTTTAATCATTGACATGAAAGAAATGTAACACAGCCATACAATAAATCAAAACAATGTAACGCTTCGCAGGAAGAAGACCCTGGCCTAGCCAGCAGTGCGCATGGGCCAAGCATGCGCCCTTAAAATAGCATCTGAATAACGTGCCATTGACGTTAGACTACATTTTTCCTGGTCTGAGGTGGAATTGTTTTTCTGAAACTGCAAAATAGCACCAGGGAATGTTTGCGCCGGAACACGCCTCCTTTTTTCGCTGAACCGCCCCCGGGAGCGCAAGGTCATTCCCTAATTTACCGACGTGTGTCTGTGGAGGGAAAAGTCCGCGTAGCGTCGAGTGCAAACTAGGAATGATACTGATTGACAAAGTCAATTGCGCTGGGTGCATGATAGGGCCCATGGTCTACAAAACATACATAGGCTACTGCTGAACATACATTGACATTCACAGACAGGTATAGCTTTGTATATTGATTATACAAACTAAACATTGTGAATTGAAGGAAATCTCCCAGTACAGTGGAATTTGTATCCCAGACTAGAGTGATACAATTGTGTATGTGATCATAAAATATCTCAATGACAGTGCTGACATACTGTGTGCTTCCCTCATTTGTAGGGTTACTCAGTATGTCAAGGGCTGGTGTGTAGGCTGTTAAAAGGCCATAACTTCTGAGTGATTGGTTGTCAGCACACCACTCCTGTTTCAGACAGAATACAGGCTCAGGTGACCCAACAGGGCCTTATAGCTCTAAAAGGTCAGCTTACTGGCCTCCAAAGCCATGGCAGTTTTATGTGCTTCAGCCCATCTGCGAGTTGTAGATACATTTTTCACTTTTCGAAACTCAATTGTTGTCTCGGGTAGATGAATATTAAATAATGACTAGAAAGCAAAAACACATTTTCTAAAAAAGATTAAAGGTTTGTAGGGTAGTTCACACTGTTCCTTAAGGTCTCCAAATAGGATATGTAACATTGGTTGGACTGAAAATGGCCCGGGTGCTGTTCGATGCGCCCTAATAAGATTTCTCCCACAATGGGGAAATTCGGGCATTGCAGCAGCAAAGTGGACAGAAGTATACATACAATTTACAAAGTAAGTACGAGATATTATAAAAAAAGATATAAAAAGATAACACCAGTTGCATATGGAGACCAAATATAAATAAACTAATATAAATATTGCACAGTAGTTTGCACTTTAAGAGTTTTTCATGAGTTATTTGGAGTGGTTGAATCCCGTGTGTGTGTGTGTGTGTGTGTGTGTGTGTGTAGAGCAGTGCTGGTTGTATACTCTCACAGCAGCAGGAAGGAAGGACCTGCGGTACCGCTCCTTCACGCACTTAAGGTGAAGGAGCCGGTTGCCAAAGGAGCTGCTCAGTGCAGAGACAGTGTCCTGCATAGGGAGGGATTCATTATCCATCATTAATGATAGCTTTGCTACCATCCTCCTCTCTCCCACCACCTGCACTGTCGAAGGGGCATCCTGGGACAGTGCTGGTCTTCCTGATCAGTCTGTCTAGTCTCCTCCTGTCAGCTGTTGACATACTGCTGCTCCAGCAGGCCACCCCATGGTAAATGGCTGATGCTACCACCGTGTCGAAGAAGGTCCTGAGGACTGCCCCCTGCACTCCAAACGACCTGAGTCTCCTTAGCAGGTATAGTCTGCTCTGGCCCTTCTTGTACAGTGCCATGGTGTTGTCAGTCCAGTCCTGTTTATTGTTCAGGTGAACACCCAGGTACTTATAAGAGTCCACTCTCTCATTGTCCTTTCCCTGGATGTTCACCGGTGTTGTGGGGGGGTGACTGTGCCTGCGGAAGTCCACCATCAGCTCCTTGGTTTTCCCCGTGTTGACCTGGAGGCGGTCCCACTGGCACCAGTCCACAAAGTCCTGAGTCAGTTCTTTGAACTCCCTGTCATCGTTATCTGTGATGAGGCCTACGATGGCGTAGTCGTCAGAGAACTTTTGCAGATGGCAGGTGGCTGTGCTGTACATGAAGACTGCAGTGTACAGGGTGAACAAAAAGGGAGCCAAGCCTGTTCCCTGTGGCGCTCCTGTGCTGCAGACTACTGTATCAGGAACACAGTCCCTTGTTCTCACATACTGGGGGCGGTTGGTGAGGTAGTCGATTATCCAGGATGTGAGGTGGTGATCCACTCCTGAGTGCACCAGCTTGTCCCCCAGGACCACTGGCTGGATGGTATTGAAGGCACTGGAGGAATCAAAGAACATGATTCTCACAGTGCTTCCAAGATTCTCCCGGTGAGAAAGAGCTCTTTGGAGGAGGAAGATGACGGCGAGGTCTACCCCGATGCCAGGCTTGTAGGCAAACTGTAGCGGGTCCATCGATGGTCTCACCAGGGGGCGGAGATGGACGAGCACCAGGAGCTCCAATGTCTTCATTAGGTGCAATGTAAGTGCCACTGGCCTGTAGCTGTTGAGGTCCTTCGGGTACGGTACTTTTTGTACTGGCACCACGCAGGATGTCTTTCACAGCTGTGGAACTCTCCCCAGCTTCAGGCTCAGGTTGAAGACCCGCTCCACAATCCCGCACAGCTGGTCTGCACAGGACTTGAGGAGCCGAGAGCTGATGCCACCCGGACCGGCTGCCTTTCTTGCCTTGATCTTCCTGAGCTCTTTTCTCACCTGGTTTGTGGAGAGGGACAGAGTGGAGCACGGGGGCTGAGTGTTTGATGTTATAGGGGGTGTTGATGGTATGAGAGGGGGTGGAGGTGAGGGTAAGAGGTGAGATGAAAGGGATGGGGCAGAAGAGCCGAAGCAGTGGGAGTCACTGCTGGATTTAATCTTCATGATAATGATGAAATGGAGTGAAAAAACGTGTGTGAGGAAAACAAAATATATAAATATCGGTCTTCCTGTTATGTTCTGTCTTGTCCAGTCCTGGTTTTGTGTGTCTGTCCAGTCTATGTTCCAGGTCACATACCCCAACACTCCGGTCCACAACTTCCAGTTCATCTCCCAACCAGACACACCTGTTACCCATCTATCATTACCTGCACAGTTCATCTATCCTGGCTTCCCACAGATGCCTTTGCCCTGCCTTGCCTTAGCCCGCCTCTGTCCCTGTGTGCTACAGACACCACCTTCCACATTTTCAGCCCCGTTTTGTGCGTACGCAATGTTTATAAATGAAACCCCTGAGCCAAAAAAGATAGAGCCACATTTGTGACGTCACAAATGTGGCTTTTTGGAAACTGACAGTTTCACAGCGGCAGTTTCAAATTGTGAGATTTGCATAGGAAAGAGGTGTCAATGGACTTTGAGGTTCACTGTATGTCCATTTTACCCACCGAACTGTCGTTATTCAACTATGACAAGGTAAACTCGGTTTTGCAGTCAATGACTCCTTTACTGAACCAGGCTGCCACATAGTTATCGTGATTCTCAGTAATATCCATGGTGTGGCCACAATAGGTATGTGGGAGCGTCCCTACATCATAACCTTCTCCTGTTCGTAAGAAGCAGGTGTAATTTCCCTGATATATTGTAACTGATGGTGGGACATCCAATTTCTTAACTTGAGGGAACAATAAGGACAGAGTTTTACATAGTGATTGTGATGGTGTATAGAATATTTCAAAAAGATGCAAAACACATTGTAAGCCTGCAGGATCTTTTTCATCAGTCAGCTTAAAGGGCACTGTGCCAAGTTGTGGTCTAGCTTTTGCACAGGCTAGACAGTCAGACTGTCTATTCTGATGGGCTGTAAACTGATGGGCTGTCACTCCAACCATTCGTTTTTATCTGTGAACCCTGTTTCCAGAGCGAGTGTGTCTTCATAAGTAAGGTTATTTAAGTACTGAACCTTAATACCATTGTCTGAGTAGGAAGATAAACTTGGGAGTGCGGTGGACGAGTTGCTGGTCGAAAGTCTAAAGTGTCCTAACGGATCCGCTGCCAGCACCTTCGCCCCCAGTATATAATTCCCCTCATCACTTCTAGCCACATTTTTTATGGTAATATAAAGTGGGGCACATTCCCGATCCTTCAACTGCCACCCCTCCCACTATGGCGAAGCGAGGTTGATGACCTCTGCTGGTTTATACCCCCAATCCGGTCCCGTTGTGGCAAACACATGGTGCCACGACTTACAGGGTGTGACGCAAACATATGTAATAGGATATTGCCAATCCCGTCCGTGTCTCCAGGGTGAATGTCCACAATTGATGATGTTACAGAGGTCTATTTTAACTGAACAATCTTGTCCTACCTCACACTAAATGATTACTGATCGATCTAACACTGAAACCCCATCTACCATTTGCCTCTGTTGTAGGGATAGTGAGGTGGTCGCCTGGTCATGGGAAATCTTCTTCTTATACCATAGTAATGGAATGAGCCCTATTGTGATTGAAAATAGCAGTAGGCTACATACGGTACCACGGACACCACAGTATTGTGGACAAGGAAATGGATGCCACATTTTGTTTCTATCTTTCCCTGTTCACTGTCTCCTGTCCTTTTAGCCTATTTTAGTCCACACCCTAAGTCCCTCTGTCGGCCGTTGGTGGCTCCACTGAGGTTGAGACGGGCCTTTCGATAAAAGAAAGACTCCCCTTTGTATTCAAACGTGTGCCTCAAGAGATGGTGGTGAGTAACTAATCTGTCCCTATATATTTGTTGGTATTGTTTCTACAACAACAGTGGCTGGTGTGAAGATGTGACAGTGATTCTGCAACATTGTTCTCCGGATCGGTAATCATTTTTTATAATCTGTAAACCCTTTTACTCGCCAGGCGAATTCACGTTGCTCATTTGGGTCAGAGTTTACATGGCGCCGGGTCCACAGGTTAAAGAAGGCCAACGCATGCTCGCCGACCAGATTCTGAGTGTGGAGCAAGCAAATACGGATTCCCTGGTTGTCGTACTCGGCAACTTCAACAAAGGTAATCGCAGCCACGATCTCCCCAAATACAGACAATTCATCAAATGCCCAACCAGAAAAGAGAACACTCTGGATCACTGCTACACTACAGTCAGTGGAGCCTACCACGCCCTCCCTCGAGCAGCACGTGGACACTGACCATGCCATGGTCCATCTGATTCCTGCATACAGGCAGAAATTAAAGCTCTGTAAACCTGTTGTGAGGACATCAAAACAGTGGACTAGTGAGGCTATGGAGGATATGCGGGCGTGCTTGGACTGTACTGACTGGGATATGTTCACGACTGCTACCAATAGTCTGGATGAACTCACAGAGGCTGTGACATCATACATCAGCTTCTGTGAGGACTGTTGTATTCCAACACCACCAGGGTGAACTTCAACAACGACAAGCCCTGGTTCTCAGCAGAGCTCAGAAGGTTGAGGTCAGAGAAGAAGAGAGCATTTAGGAGTGGGAATAGAGACAGATTGTCAAAGAACAGGTTTAGCAAGGCGGTGAGAGAGGCTAAACGACTGTACTCAGAGAGACTGAAGCACCAGTTCTCTGCTAACAACTCTGCCAACGACATGAACGAGTTATATTGTAGATTTGAAAGACAAATGGACTGTCCTGAACTACCCCTCCCCACCCATGTGACCTCCCCCCTCCCTCCCTCTACAGTGACGACTCTCTCCATTCAGGAGGGGGAAGTTAACAGACTTTCAAGAGGCAGAATCCCCGCAAAGCAGCTGGGCCGGACTCTCCAGCTACCCTCAAGCACTGTGCTGACCAGCTGTCTCCGGTGTTCACCAACATCTTTAACACCTCCCTGGAGACAATGCCATGTGCCAGCCTGTCTCAAGTCCTCCACCATCATCCCTGTGCCCAAAAAGACAAGGCCAACAGGACTTAATGACTACAGACCCGTCACCCTGACCTCTGTGGTAATGAAGTCTTTTGAACGCCTGGTGCTGGCTGTGAAATACATTTTGGGCCTATGTACAATGAATGTGTTTTAAGAGAAGTTTACAGTTGGTTAAGAAGCTTGATACAATGAATGTTGATTCAACTCCATTTGGTAGAGATGCCATTTGCAGTTTTATGACACCTAACTAGGAGACGTGAAGTCTAGAGACGGGAAGTCTGGGTGACCTGGGAGAGTTCTTGTCACCTAGGGAGGAAGAGACAGTTGGTCTGGAGACAATGTGGATTCAACTGTATTGTTCTTAGGAGTTAACCAATAAACGAAGAGATTTGGTATAGCTGCATGTCTGTAGGATGGACCAATGACTTTTGAGAACTGTCGTATCTATAAAATGGTCTGTTGAAGAATGTTCTTGGGGGTTCAGGGCCATCAGCTGCGTAGTGCTGGTGGGCTGGATTCTCCCTGTTCCATTCTAGAATGCTAGATGGAGCTGTATGGAATTGTCTTTGTGTTATTGTCTTATGTTTGTGTGTCGATGATGTTATGTCGATAACGTTATTATGTTTACATCTACGTCAAATAAACATTAACTCTGTACTTCACCCGACTTCAGCTTAAACGATTGATTCTCTCAAAAACTTCCACGACACTGGCACACCTCAAATCCATCACGGACCCTTTCCTGGACCCCCTCCAGTTTGCCTACAGAGCCAACAGGTCTGTGGATAACGCAGTTAACATAGCCCTCCACTTCACGCTACAGCACCTGGACTCCCCAGCATCCTACGCCAGGATCCTGTTTGTGGATTTCAGCTCTGCCTTCAACACCATCATCCCCGCCCTGCTTCAGGACAGGCTCTCACAGCTGAACGTGCCCTGACTCCACCTGCCGGTGGATCACAGACTTCCTGTCTGACAGGAAGCAATGCGTTAAGTTGGGAACTCAAATCTCTGACTCCCGGTCCATCAGCACCGGATCTCCTCAGGGCTGCGTCCTTTCCCCTCTGTTCTTCTCCCTGTACACCAACAGCTGCACCTCCAGTCATCCGTCTGTCAAACTTCTGAAGTTTGCGGACGACACCACCCTCATTGGGCTCATCTCTGACAGGGACGAGTCTGATTACAGGTGGGAAGCTGACAACCTGGTGTAGCCAGAACAACTTAGAGCTCAATGCTCTTAAGACAGAGGAGATGGTTGTGGACTTCAGGAAGAATACAGCCCCACTCACCCCCATCACCCTGTGCGACTCCCCAGTCAACACTGTGGAGTCCTTCCGCTTCCTGGGCACCATCCTCTCCCAGGACCTCAAGTGGGAACTTAACATCAGCTCCCTAACCAAAAAAGCACAACAGAGGATGTACTTCCTACGGCAGCTGAAGAAATTCAACCTGCCAGAGACAATGATGGTGCACTTCTACACAGCCATCATTGAGTCCATCCTCACCTCTTCCATCACCATCTGGTACGCTGCTGCCACTGCAGTCTGCCACAAGAGCAGACTGCAGCGTATCCGCACTGCTGAGAAGGTGATTGGCTGCAATCTGCCTACCCTCGAGGACCCTGAGGCGAGCGAGGAAGATTGTGGCTGACCCCTCCCACCCTGGACACTCCCTGTTCCAGCTACACCCCTCCGGCAGAAGGCTGCGGTCCATCAGGACCAAAACCTCACGCCATAAGAACAGTTTCTTTCCATCTGCTACTGGCCTCTTCAACAAGGCAAAGGACGTTGCACGTAATTGCATAAATATTGCACATAGAAGTGATTATGGACGTGGTCCAGCGGCAGTGTCAGCAGTGTTCGTTGAACAATCTAATGGCAGCAGGAAGGAAGGATCTGCGGAACCTCTCCTTCACACACCAAAGGTGAATCAGCCTATCGCTGAAGCTGCTCAGAATCAGAATTCGGTTTATTCGCCATATATACTTTATATTTTAAAATATTTTTATTTTTAGATTGTTTAGTTCTTAGAAATACCCCTCAGGATCCCTCAATATTTGGACTACATGGACAACGTTGGTGTCAAAAGGTTCGTCTTGGTAGCGATTGCGTTGCTTGTATTTTTATTTACGTTCCGTTGCACGGTTTAAGTTGAAATTAAGTTTTAGTGGTGGTTTCGGTACCTGTAATATAGCTGTTTTTCTGTTTTCATCCAAATGTTTCCCCTCTTGTGAGATATTATAACCTAAGTATTTAACGGTTTTCTGCCACAATTGTAATTTGTCTTTGCTTGCAGGGTGTCCTTGTTCTGCTAAGAATTTCAACAATGCGAGTGTGTCAGTTTTACAGTTCCCTTCCGTTTCCGAAGGCGATCAGGATGTCATCTACATAAAGTAATATTTGGGTCTCCTTCGGTGGTGTGAATTTGGCCAGGTTTGCAGACATAGCTTGAGAGAAAATAGTAGGAGATTCACAATATCCTTTTGGAATCAACCACCAAAATTTACTATTTTGATGCACAGGTATAGAAAATAATGCATTACTAATGTCAACCACAGAGAATATGTTACTAGTTGGTCTTAAATCGTTCAACAGTGTGTGTGGATCTGGTACTGTGGGAGCTCTGGGTATTACAGCTTTGTTTACTGCCTGCAGATCCTGGCCCTCCCTCATCCTCCCCCATCCCACCCGGATGAGGGAGTTAACTTTTTGACAACGACAAGTGGGGTATTACACAGAGAATCTGGACAAGGAATTATAACACCTGCTTTTAAAAGATCCTGTATTATTGGCTCTATGCCTTTTTCTGCTTCTGGTTTCAATGGGTATTGTCTCTGGTGTGGTCTGAAGGTGTATTTAGCTGTTATCTCCACCGGCTGTATAACCTTGATAAGCCCTACATTGGCTTTCCCTTTTGATCAGAGGCATTCCGGAACCTCTTTTAACGTCTCTTCTTGTTATTCTGTTAAGGTGAACATATGTCAGGCATGTCTAGGTTTGTTTTTCCCATCTAAATGTGTTGCCACTTTTGCATGGGTTGTCCAGTTCAGAGTTTTTGAGAAAATATCTTGATTGGGGCTATGACTGTCCCCGTTCCCTTGCAGCTGCCAGTCAGCTGCTTCAATCCCCCTTACAACTAATTTGCCTAAATCCTGCCATTTAGTTTTTGAAAACCAAAACATGTGGTGTTCCCCAAGTGTGAGTGCCTCAGGAGTCAACACACAGTAACGAGAGAGCTTTACAAAAGAGCATAGGTCACTGATCATAACAACGAGATAGCCCCAAACATTGTGAGCGGCCAAAACATGAAGCATACATTGTGAAAAAACAAATAAGTGCCAAAGGGAAGAACCATAAGAGCATGCAGTTAAACAAGTTACAATTAAACAACATGAAGCTCAAAAAGTGCAAGAGTGTACCTGTAGAAAAGAAGACCAAACAACAATCAGCAGTAAAATATTTCACAGCGAGTACAAGAATTTAAAACCGTTACAACTAACCAACAAGAGCAACAAGTCTCTCAATACGAGTCATTGTGATCCTGGAGGAAACTAACATCAGGTCCAGCCAAGCATTTCTAAGTGCCGTTGTACTCCCGGAACAAGTGCGTCTTGAGCCTTTTCTTGAAGGTGGGGAGACAGTCAGTGTCCCTGATGGAGGTGGGGAGTTGATTCCACCATTGGGGGGCCAGACAGGAGAAGAGCTTGTGTTGGGACCGGGCGCTCTTGAGCGGTGGGACCACCAGACGGTTGTCAGAAGAAGACCGTAGGTGGCGGGTGGGGGTGTAAGGCTGCAGGAGAGACTTGATATAGTTGGGTGCAGTCCCGTTCACCACTCGGAAAGTCAGTACCAGAGTCTTGAATCTGATACGGGCCGTGATGGGAAGCCAGTGGAGGGAGATGAGGAGCGGGGTAACATGGGAGCGTCTGGGTAGATTGAAGACCAGACGGGCTGCCGCGTTCTGAATCCTCTGGAGAGGGCGGGTTGCGCATGCTGGGAGACCGGCGAGCAGCGAGATGCAGTAGTCCAACTTTGAGAGGACAAGTGCTTGGACTAGCAGCTGGGTGGAATGCTCAGACAGGTATCTCCTGATCTTCCGGATGTTGTAGAGGGTGAATCTACACGACCGGGAGACCGCAACAATGTGGGCTGTGAGGGAGAGCTCGTCATCCATGGTCACCCCGAGGTTCCTGGCAGAAGATGAAGGGGTCACCGTCACCGATCCCAGGGTGATTGAGAGATCGTCGGAGATGGATGGTTTGGCCGGGATGAGGAGTTCTGTTTTGGCGAGGTTCAGCTGGAGGTGGTGCTCGGTCATCCAGGCGGAGATGTCTGTGAGGCAGGCCTCGATCCTAGCTGAGATCCCCGGATCAGTCGGGGGGAACGACAGGTACAGCTGCGTGTCGTCAGCATAGCACTGGTAGGAGAAGCCATGGGAGGTGATGATTGGTCCAAGCGAGGTGGTGTAGAGGGAGAAGAGGAGGGGTCCAAGGACGGAGCCCTGTGGGACACCAGTGGAGAGTTGGCGGGGGCCTGACACTTTGCCTCCCCAGGAGACCTGGTAGGATCTTCCCGACAGGTAGGATGAGATCCACTGAAGTGCAGTGCCAGTGATGCCCATCTCAGAAAGTCTGGCCAGCAGGATCTGATGGTTAACCATATCAAACGCTGCAGAAAGGTCCAGCAGAATGATGACGGATGACCTCGAAGCTGCTCTGGCAGACTGAAGGGCAGTGGTGACTGACAGGAGGGCAGTTTCTGTGGAGTGACCAGTCTTGAAGCCCGATTGGTTGGGGTCAAGCAGGTTGTTCTGAGAGAGGAAGTTTGACAGTTGGTTAGATACAGCGCGTTCAATTGTTTTAGAAAAGAAGGGTAGTAGTGATACCGGTCTGTAGTTCTGGAGGACGGCTGGGTTAAGGGAGGGTTTTTTCAGTTGAAATGATTGTTTTGATGGCTTGAATAGTGAAGAAGGTTTTACAAAAATTTGAAAAGAGGTATGTGCTTTAAAAACAAAATGGTGAGAAAAAGTGTTAAAAGTATATCTGTCATTGTTATGCATTGCGATATTCTCTTACTGTTGAAAATTGAGAAAAAACAGTGATGAAAAGAGTATCTTATTGACTTTCATGCATTTTTAAGCATTACAAGTATTAAAGAATGAAAGACTGAGAAACAGAAAACAGTTTGAAGTTAGATTAGTTAGTTAAATGAGCCAATATAGTGATGAAGAGTATATTGCATAACAGTTATCAATATCATAGCAGACAAAAGTATGTCAGCAGTATGAAGGTGAAAAAAAAGTGTTGCTTTGAAACCAAAATGGTGAGACAGTGTTAAAAGTATATATGTCATTGTTATGCATTGCAATATTTTCTCACAGGATAAAAAAAGAGTGATTAAAAGGGTATCTTATTTAATTTCATAAATGTTAAAGCGTTATGTTAGAGCCATTTTATATTTTATTTCATTCTAACCCTTTTACATTTTTAGCCCCTTAATATTATTTAGACTTGTACACTTCTTATTTAAGATTCTTATATGTTTAATGTGTGCACCTTCCTGCCACAGTAAATTCCTTGTCTGTGTGATGTTTCTTGGCGAATAAAACCCATTCTGAAAAGTATTAATAATTGAAAGATGTAGAAACAGAAAAAAGTTTGAACAGTGGAACAGTGAAGAGCGTTGGCCAATCGGATTGGTTCCTTGTTTCTTGTAACGTAGCAACCGTTGGTCATTGTCAACATTTCTAACCTAGAATCTAGGTTTCAGTATCAAGATGGAAGAGAAACTAATCATGTGTGCCTGTGTGATGGTATGTAACAGATGTAGCCACGCTCCGTCACAACAATGTGTTGTTCGCCACTCGCTGGGCTCGAACGCACAACCTCTGACTTGCCAAGCGCGACCACTACCAGCTACGCCAAAGAAAATCTAGCTATTCGTTGACGCGGGTGGCCTGTTACATACCTGAGGAGGGAGTTTCACGGTTCTAACTCCGTTACACCTGCACACCCAGTCCTGTTCAGACACTGAATTTAAAGATGCCATAAATATAATAATCCATGGTGCAGGTTTGCCGATGTTGTCGTTGTCCCTGGTGAGTTAAAAAAAAAAAACTTTTAAATTCAATCTCGTCACATTACGTGACTTTGTTGTGCAACTGCAAAAGCTACTCTAACTCTGGTTAAAATGCTGCTGCAAAAAGGCTGAATTATTGTGGGTAGTAGATAAGATCATGTTACATCTAGCCAGCGGATCATGTATGTCAAAGTGGTATTTGTACAGAACACCGTACTGTAGACGTGAATAATGCATGCATGGTCATCATTGTCGTCCATATTTGGCCGAAGCGAAGCTCGAGAGAGGATTCAATGGGAGATTTCCTACAGTAAGCTAGATCTACTGCTTCAAATTGAAAACGGAGACGATATTTTGATTACAGACAAGTTCCTTAACCTCTGTTGTCAATATCGCCGATAAAAAGTAAATACTGTTACGAAGCATTTGTTTGTAGGTAACGAACGATAGACGTAGCTAGCTATGTGACCTTGTTTCGCCATTCTATGGCAGCTATGATGACAGTGTTGTAAGCACTCGTCACTAGAATGGCCATAACTTTAAAACAAAAGATCATATTTCAAATCTGTCTGCTGTTCTACATTGCCCACACAATTATGTATATATATCAACTGTAGCACAGTCAACAGACAAAGCACGGTACCATCACACCTTCTCCTACCCCCGACAAGGAAAGGGTCTTCCCCCTTTGTCCTTATCTCCCAGAGGAGAAGCTTCAAAGCTTCTGGCCCAGCATGGGGTCAGAAACAGAGGCCACATGGCCTCAGTATCAGACAAAGGATTTATAAGGAAGAACTTTCTTATGTGGATATACAAACATATTCTCAAGGACTACATGGCTCATGGACACTATTTCAATGGCAGTAGTTGATGTGTTATAATGTGTGCTTTTCTCATTTACTTAGAACGTTGTTTAATTGAGGTTTGATTATAACTTCCCTTCAGGTATAGTTAAGTCAGCCAATCTTGATATCAAAATGATTGTACCATACTAACAAAACCATTCATGAATGTTGTATTGTTATATTCTGAAGTATAAGCATTCCATGGACAGTTGAAATAACGGAACTCAAAAGCCACAGCCACTTCACACCTAGGCAGATCTCAGGACGACGCCCAGGTGGGGAGAAACTGACCAATGAAAGAGGTCACCTTCACGGGGACCTCCCCCTTGTTCTTTGGAGTATAAAACCCTCAAACGTACAATCACCCCCGCTTGTTCGTAGGATTCGTTGAGGTGAACGCGTCACTCTCTAACCTATTCCTCTCAACCTGCACACTCACTGGACCACCAGGAACTTTAACGAAAGATTCCTTTGCTCTAACCGTTTGACAACGACGAACGGAACTTTGACTCTTCTTCTTCAAACTGACAACAGTAACTGCGATATTGCTACATTTCTTACTTGTGAACATTGGCATATTGTGATTTAATTTGTTACGTTTGATTTTAGTTTGCAAATGATTTAACCTAACTTTCGTTAGGATTAGTTAACATACTCTCCCATTGTTCTCCAGAAGCCTATCTCTCTCCCTTCCCCCTACCCACGCGCTCTCAACCTACCATCTTGTACCAACCCTCATCATAGTTAGGACCTACTGTATACAGTTCAACTCGACTCCCTCTGCACTAACCTATAACTTCTGGTATTTGTTCATTATAATTACATTTCCTTAAAGGTCACATGACATGAAAACTTCACTTTAGGAGGTTATTTAACATTAATATGAGTTCCCCTAGCCTGCCTTTGGTCCCCCAGTGGCTAGAATTTTCGATAGGTGTAAACCAAGCCCTGGGTGTTCTTCTCCGCCTTTGAGAAAATGAAGGCTCAAACGCTCGGTTTGAAAATCTCCTCTTATTGACGTAACCAGGAGCCAGGCTACCGCCCTTCTCTCTGCTGTGCCCGCCCAGATAATCTGGCCCGCCAATGAGGAATTGAGCTACGATTGTGCAAGGGCGAGTGCAATATCGTGTTTTCCTGCAGAGACATGTCATGGCTAGCAAACGAACGAAGCATAACAGTTGCTCAGTGCTTGGATGTACAAATCAACACACAAGTCTTTTTGTAGTTCCGTCATCCGAGCCTCTAAACAATCAGTATCTTAATTTTATTTTCGCTGAAAATGCGCCTACACAACTTCTGTTGTAGGCGCATTTGTTTTGTATGTCTGCGCCAAACACTTCAGCCACGACTGTTTCCTCAACTTGAGCTAATACAAAACTGGCCTTGCTGAAATTAAATTCTGGATCAGTACTAACTCTCCTTCGTCCAGCTACTAACCTCGGACAAGTAAGTTAACTAACGCTATATCATTTTGTAGCTTTACTGTATATGGTTACCTAGCTTGCTACCCTTAGAATGTGGCTGTAACATTAGCTCTGCAGCTAACAGCTGAGTTACTGTCGCTATGGAAAGGTAGATAGCATCAAGTATAAGTGTGAATACATATGCTGTACGTGAGTGTTGTACACTTCTTTGTTATTTGGATAAACGTTCTGCTGTTGGTGTTATGGCGCGCGCGATATCCACCTTTCCCCTCATTGAAATGACTGAGTGTGTACCTCTGCAAACCAGGGTTATCAGATGAGAATGGGCAAATTCGAGGTATTTTACAGCAACGGGGTTACAGCCATTGCGATACATCCGTTGTAAACATTAGCGCATGGTGCAGCCCCTCCGCTCCTCATTAGCATTTAAAGCTACAGACACCAAAACAGCGCGTTCTGAGGAAAGCTCCTTGTGGGACTGCTAGTAGTGGCTGTAATTCTGCACCAAGGCTGAATTTCGGGAAAGAGACTTCTGATACAGTATTAGGGGACCACTAAGGCCTATATAAAAGCATCCAAAAACAGCATGTCATGTGACCTTTAAATAAATCATTGTTTATAATACTCGTGATCCCTCACGTTATATGATCTGCTCTACTTTCATAGAATTCACTACTTAAGATTAGACTGATTATTACGAAGGCTATTATTCAATAAGGTTAAACAAGGTTTCCTCTGTCCCTTTAACAAATAAGAGGTGGTGCCCCCAAGAACTACATACTTTATTATAAATTAAGTATTGCTAATCTTAAACGAGCAAACCCCGCTACACAACTCTAATATGGCCTGTATCTTGTATTGAAAGTGCTTGAAAATTAGCTTGTCTAATGTATGGTGGACTGAGAAAACATATTTGTCAAAGCAGAGCGAGCGGATGTCGTGGGAGAATTCCTACTGTTAGATTTACTGCTTCAAATTGAAAACGGAGAAGATATTTAGAGTAAAGACACGTTTCTTAACATCTGTGTTCAATATCGTCAACTAAAAGTAAAAACGTTTCAGTTACGAAGCCTTTGTTTGTAGTAACGCCAGCTGCAGTAAACCTTTCGTGACTCCGGTTTGGCTGTTCGTGACGGTCGGCTATGACAGTGTTGAGCCTCGATTTTTGCCGATTTTTGTGAAACTTGCTTAACCTGTTTACGGTCCTGTATCGCCCGCGTTACAAAAATGCTGCCCCCCCCCCTCCCTCAGTTACTACGCACTTAATTCTAACAAATATATATTTTTAGACTGCTACACATGTTATACATCATTGGAAAGCTACGATTCTTGTGCTTCCATTGAAATAAACCAATTCAAGATCAAGTCACAATAGCAAGCAAAGTCAACGTCTTTTTCCGGTGACCGTTCCTTCAACAATGCCAAAGAAAAAAGTTTTACTCACCCTAAACGGTTCAAATAGGTCCAGGTATGTTGTTTCTTCACAGAAGAAACAACGTGTTCACATAAGTGTTCTTTTCTCCGGTTAGCAACGGAGTATTTACGATATGAAGGCATCAAAATGTCCGTTGAACCCTCCCCTTTCGATTGACACTCGATTGACATTGTTTGACCCAATAGGAGCTTCCATGCCCCGTTGACAGCCCTCTAAAGCCAACTAGGTCTGTGCGTCCTGCCCCCCCCCCCCCCACACACACACACACTCGTTCTAAACAAATTTCTCGAACTGGCTCTGACGGGCTCTGAAATTAGCTCGTTAGCCTTGTAGCTGACAGCTAGCTGAAAATGTTAATACCTCATTTGTATATCTGTAATGGTTCACTTCTTATTGCTCTAAACTAGGGATCTGGAATGGGACTTCAGTGACAACCGGTAGACTTCACAATTCTTAGTACCATGAATTTATTACGTACAGCTAAAAACAGCAGCAGATCGTAGGTCTAGTGCCCCAATACAGTATATGCTCCATAAGCCAGTTCACATAAATAAGCACTGCAAAACACCCGTTTACGTGTTAACACGACACACTAGGTTAACACACACACACACAACACAGGCACACGCACTACAAACGGCAGTGAGGTTACACGGCAAGCAAAGATGTAAGTATAGCTAACAGGTATAACACTGCTTAAGACACTGACCATATATCTACGATTAAAACAACAAGCAATACAGAAGATTAAAAGGTACAAATAAGACAAGGATCACAACTTCACCAGTCCACATTAATCGCTCCGCTGTTCGCTCAACTCTACCCCGTACAAATGCCCACATGCCCCTTTTAAGGGGCTTGTCCTTCATTGGCGTCAATTGTCCATTGGAGAAGCAATTCTGGAACTCTGGTCACCCATTGGAGGAGCCGAGGGTGTGGCAGTAGGCGTCACTTCCCCCAACAGGTAATGATGGTTCAGCCTCAACTATGGGTGTCCTATAGTTCACCGGACATGACCTCAAAAGATTACGGTGCAACACCTTTTCTGTCCCCTCACCCGTTTCTGGTTTAACTACATACACCGGTATGTCTACATTAGGCTGTCGGACAACAATATAGGGTGCCTTTTCCCAATTGTCTGCAAGCTTACCCCAGTCCTTTGTTCCCCGCTGTTTCAGCAGGACTCTTTCCCCAGGAAGGAGGGGGCAACTTAAAGGGGCTTGGTCATGCTTCCGCTTCTGCCGTTGTCGTGTGCTGTCCAGGGTTTTGTTTGCTGTCTGATGCGCATAGGACAGTCTCTCATAATGGCGTTGTACCCAGCTAGAAGGGGTCTCAGGAAGGTTCACCACCGGTGTACCCAGGACCAGATCTAGGGGAAGGCGGGGGTGCCAGCCAAACAGCAAATAGGACGGGGTTTGGCCTGTGGAGCAGTGGACTGTGTTGTTATACATGCAGAAGTTCCTGAATATAGTCCGGCCAATGGGGCTTACGGTCTTCTTCCAGGGTGCCTAGGAGCTGAAGTAGAGTGCGGTTAAAACGTTCAGAGCCTCCATTCCCCTGGGGATGATATGGTGTGGTGTGGCTCTTTTTTGCCCGATAAAGTTCACATAACTGCTTAACCACAGCCGACTCAAAATTTGCACCTTGATCAGCATGAAACCTAGATGGACTTCCAAAGAACCGAATGATATTACTCCACATTGCTCGAGCTGTGGTGACTGCAGTCTGGTCTTTCGTGGGCACTGCCCATGAATACTTGGTAAAGTGGTCAGTCATTACTAAGACGTATTGATGGCCATCTGTGGAGGGATGCAATTTCAGGAAATCCATGGTAACCAGTTCAAGGGGATAAGTGGTTTCAATGGACACAAGTGGTGCTTTTGTGTTGATGGGGGGCATTTTACGCAAGATGCAGTGTGGGCAGGCAGCACACCAGTTAAGAATGTCCTTAGTTTGGTAGGCCCAGAAAAACCTTGTATGTATCTTTTCTCTGCCAAAGTGCCCCGCTTGTTCGTGGCATGTCGTCCATACCTGTCGCTTATGGGCGTGGTGCTTTTGTGTTGCACCAGCTGGTGGCATACTTCTAGGGTTCTTGGATCTCTGCGGCGCCGAAAGAGAACACCATCTTGGAGGAACAATCTATCCCTTTCCTTCAGGATGTGCAACGCCTCTGGTGGCGAGGCAGCCCGGTCACTGGCAGAGAGCTTAGACTTCTGTAAAAACAACAACACTTTACCAATAACACCATCTTGTTGTTGCGCTTGCCTCCAGGCTTCTGGTGTCATACCTGACCACTGATCCTGTACGGGGGTATAGTGAGGGGGGTGTTTGGCTGCAGTAACACTACCAGCAGCTCCAGAGCAGAAGGCAACCACTACCTCGACACCAACTTCAGTGTAGGGGGCTACTTCGAGGTCATCCTCCTCCAACGGGCCTGGTTCTCCCACTGGGACCCGGGAGAGGGCATCCGCATTGAGGTTTGTTCGGCCGGGTCGGAACTGGATATTAAAATTGTAGCTGGACAGACGGGCACACCAGCGTTGTTCCACACTTCCTAGATTTGCAGTTGATAAATGAGCTAGGGGGTTGTTGTCTGTAAAGACCGTGAATGTCGCCCCAAACAGATATTCCTTAAATTGTAGGCTGTAGGCTACGGCTTGCATAAGCAATAACTTTATCCACGCCTCCTTGAACTTGGCCAAGGACAGCACCCAGGCCTCGCTTACTAGCATCCGTATACAACACAAAAGGTAATGAAAAGTCAGCAAATGCTAAAATTGGGGCCCTTACCAGAGCATGCTTGAGCTGCTGAAATGCCCCCTCACATTCTGCGGTCCAGCTCTGAAGGGGAGGGCTTGTCCTGCGGGGAGACTTCTTTGGTTGCCCCACTAGTTGCGCATGGAGTGGCATAGCAATCTTGGAGAAATCCTTAATGAAACGTCGGTAATAACCAATAAGGCCAAGGAATGCCCGCAGCTCTCTTACCATCTGGGGGCGTGGCCACTCCGTTACGGCCTGCACCCGCTCACTGGTTGGGGTCACTCCATCCTCCTTCACCACATGTCCCAGGTACTGTACCTCAGCTTTAAAGAGATGACATTTGGAGGGCTTTAGCTTCAGGCCATGTTGGACCAGGCGCTGGAACACCTGTTCTAGGTTTTTCAGATGAGATGGAAAATCATGTGAAAAGACAATAATGTCATCAAGGTAGATCAAAAGAGACTGGAAGTTCTGATCACCCAGACATGACTCCATCAGCCTCTGGAACGTGGCCGGGGCATTGCACAACCCAAAGGGCATCCTACTGAACTCGTAGAGTCCCATGGGTGTAGTAAATGCAGTTTTTTATTGATCACTGGGGTGCACTGGTACCTGCCAGTATCCACTGGCAAGGTTGAGAGTGGAAAAGAACTTTGCTTTTGAAAGCATTGTGAGAGACTCTTCTATGCGGGGCAGCGGGAGGGAGTCTTTACGGGTTACACTGTTAAATTTGCGATAATCCACACAAAATCTTAAAGTACCATCTTTCTTACGCACCAGGACTACGGGTGATGCCCAAGGGCTAGTGCTCTTGCTGATCACGCCTGCCTCCAACATGCCCTGGATCAAGGTACGCACCTCCTGATAGAGATTCGGTGGAATTTGGCGGTGGCGCTCCCTCATAGGTAGTGCCTCTCCCGTAGGGATCTGATGGAACACTGCATCGGCCTTTCCATAGTCATGGTCAGACATGGAGAATACATCTTTGTGCTTCCCCAAGAAAACATGTACCTGCCGAGTCTGTTCTGGGGTCAGAATCGCTCCACTTAGGTCCACTGGAATTACATTTACATTTACATTTATGCATTTAGCAGACGCTTTTATCCAAAGCGACTTCCAAGAGAGAGCATTACAAAAGAGCATAGGTCACTGATCATAACAACGAGATAGCCCCAAACATTGCGAAAAACCAAATAAGAGCCAAGGGGAAGAACCATAAGAGCATGCAGTTAAACAAGTTACAATTAAACAACATGAAACTCAAAAAAGTGCAAGAGTGTACCTGTAAAGGAGAAGACAAAAACAACAGTCAACAGTAAAATATTTCACAGCGAGTACAAGAATTTAAAACCGTCACAACTAACCAACAGGAGCAACAAGTCTCTCAATACGAGTCATTGTGATCCTGGAGGAAATTAACATCAGGTCCAGCCAAGCATTCCTAAGTGCCGTTGTACTCCCGGAACAAGTGCGTCTTGAGCCTTTTCTTGAAGGTGGGGAGACAGTCAGTGTCCCTGATGGAGGTGGGGAGTTGATTCCACCATTGGGGGGCCAGACAGGAGAAGAGCTTGTGTTGGGACCGGGCGCTCTTGAGCGGTGGGACCACCAGACGGTTGTCAGAAGAAGACCGTAGGTGGCGGGTGGGGGTGTACGGCTGCAGGAGAGACTTGATGTAGTCGGGTGCAGTCCCGTTCACCGCTCGGAAGGTCAGTACCAGAGTCTTGAATCTGATACGGGCCGTGACGGGAAGCCAGTGGAGGGAGATGAGGAGCGGGGTAACATGGGAGCGTCTGGGTAGATTGAAGACCAGACGGGCTGCCGCATTCTGAATCCTCTGGAGAGGGCGGGTTGCGCATGCTGGGAGACCGGCGAGCAGCGAGTTGCAGTAGTCCAGCTTTGAGAGGACAAGTGCTTGGACTAGCAGCTGGGTGGAATGCTCAGACAGGTATCTCCTGATCTTCCGGATGTTGTAGAGGGTGAATCTACACGACCGGGAGACCGCAGCAATGTGGGCAGTGAGGGAGAGCTCGTCATCCATGGTCACCCCGAGGTTCCTGGCAGAGGATGAAGGGGTCACCGTCGCCGATCCCAGGGTGATTGAGAGATCGTGGGAGATGGAGGGTTTGGCCGGGATGATGAGGAATTCTGTTTTGGCGAGGTTCAGCTGGAGGTGGTGCTCGGTCATCCAGGCGGAGATGTCTGTGAGGCAGGCCTCGATCCTAGCTGAGATCCCCGGATCAGTCGGGGGGAACGACAGGTACAGCTGCGTGTCGTCAGCATAGCAGTGGTAGGAGAAGCCATGGGAGGTGATGATTGGTCCAAGCGAGGTGGTGTAGAGGGAGAAGAGGAGCGGTCCAAGGACAGAGCCCTGTGGGACACCAGTGGAGAGCTGGCGGGGGCCTGACACTTTGCCTCCCCAGGAGACCTGGTAGGATCTTCCCGACAGGTAGGATGAGATCCACTGAAGTGCAGTGCCAGTGATGCCCATCTCAGAAAGTCTGGCCAGCAGGATCTGATGGTTAACCGTATCAAATGCTGCAGAAAGGTCCAGCAGAATGATGACGGATGACCTCGACGCCGCTCTGGCAGACTGAAGGGCAGAGGTGACTGACAGGAGGGCAGTTTCAGTGGAGTGACCAGTCTTGAAGCCCGATTGGTTGGGGTCAAGCAGGTTGTTCTGAGAGAGGAAGTTTGACAGTTGGTTAGATACAGCGCGTTCAATTGTTTTAGAAAAGAAGGGTAGTAGTGATACCGGTCTGTAGTTCTGGAGGACGGCAGGGTTAAGGGAGGGTTTTTTGAGTAGAGGGCTAACTCTGGCCTGTTTGAAGGCAGAGGGGAAAGTGCTGGAAGTAAGAGAAGAGTTAAGGACATGGAGAAGAAAAGTTATGATGGAGGGAGAGATGGTTTGAAAGAGAGGGGAGGGGACTGGATCAAGGGGACAGGAGGTGGGGCGATGAGAGAGAATGAGGTCAGAGATCTCTGCCTCGGACAGGGGAGAGAAAGAGTTTAGACATTTAGTTGGGTTAGTCATAGAGGGCGAGTGGGTAGGAAAGGTGGGTTCAGGGAACCGACTGCTAATGTCAGCAACTTTTTTCTCAAAGAAGGAGGAGAAGTCGTCTGCTGTCAGGGTGGAGGGGGAGGGTGGGGGAGGTGGGTTAAGAAGGGTGGAGAAGGTAGAGAAAAGTTTGTGAGGGTTTGAGGCAGAGTTAATTTTGTTAAGGAAGTAGTGGGTTTTAGCATCAGTTATGCAGGCAGAGAAGGATTTGAGGAGGGAGTGATACTTATCGAGGTCCAGACCGTCTTTGGACTTGCGCCATCTCCTCTCAGCTGCCCGAAGGATGGACCGTTCTGCACGAATCACATCCGTGAGCCACGGGCAGGAGGGAGAGGATCGCGCAGGCCTGGTTGACAGGGGACAGAGAGTGTCAAGTGATGCAGTTAGTGTGGATAACAGGGTGTTGGAGGCAGTGTCAGTGGGGTGGCACATAAACTCGTCAATGGGAGGGAGGGAGGATGTTACAATGGAGGAGAAATGGGAGGGGGATAGGGAGCGGAGGTTGCGGCGGAAAGTTACTAGGGGAGGGGAGGTAGGAGGAGTTGGAGGGAGAGAGACAGAGAATTGGATGAAGGAGTGATCAGAAATGTGTAGTGGGGTTACAGAGGTTAAGTCAGTGATACAGTTACGTGTCAGGATGAGGTCGAGCTGTTTTCCTGCCTTGTGGGTCGCCGGTGTGTTCAGCAGCTTCAGGTCGAAGGATGTCAGAAGAGACTTGAAGTCGACGGCCTGCGTTCCTTCGAGGTGGATGTTGAAGTCCCCAAGGAGTATCAGCGGTGTTCCATCATCCGGGAGGACGCTGAGGAGCATGTCCAGCTCTTCCACAAAGTCGGCTAGCGGCCCTGGTGGGCGGTAGAGGACAACTAACAATGCTTTGATAGGATCAGTTAGCATCACATAATGGTGTTCAAATGATTTGGCAGTAACAGAGAGTGGGGTGGATGTGTATTTAATATGTGGGGAAAGAAGCAAACCTGTCCCACCACCTCGCCCAGTTGAGCGGGGTGAGTGAGAGAACGAGTGGTTGACGGAGAGAGCAGCTGGAGTTGCAGTGTTCTCTGGGCGAATCCATGTCTCTGTCAGCGCAAGGGCGTGAAGAGAAGGAATACCTGCATCACTGGGGGCTTCAGCTTCCGTCACCTGTTGTAGCTGGACCCTCACGGTGTTAGACGGTGGATAAGAGCGTCTGCTAAATGACATGAAATGTTAGGTGCTTCCAAGATCAGGTCCACCCCTTCTGAGAAAACATCAGCAGGCATAACTAGGGAAAAACAGGCAACCTTTTGATGACGTTTCAGGTGGACTGGGACTGTACCCAGATTTTTCATCCTCACTGGCACCCTACCACAATCAGCATTGGCCACAGCCCTGGCCACCAGGCAGTCCAAGTCAGCTTGATCAGACAATGGCTCCACCAAGCCTAGGTATGGGCGTCCTCCATGGCCCCCCCGAACCCTGCCCATGAGTACCATTTCCTGTTTAGGTGGAACAGTAACATTGTATAGTGCACGTACATATCCGACTTTACCATCTGGTTGGGCAAATCCTGCCTCCTGGCTGCAGATAGCCATCGCCTCCTGCCATGTTTTTCGACCCCCTGAGTTTGCCTTGGAGGGCAAATCCTGTCTCTGAGGTGTCCTCCTTGAACAACATGCTCCAGCAGCGTCGGAGAATGTTCATCCCCAAAAGACCAGGGGTCTCATTTATAAAGCTTGCGTACGCACAAAACGGGACTGAAAATGTGCGTACGCCACTTTCCACGCAAAGGTTGTGATTTATAAAAAACAAACTTGACGGGAGAATGTGCGGTCCTCCACGCAAACTCTGACCCTCCCGTAGGCCTACGCACATTTTGGAAACAGTTGGAATTGGCGACGCAGATGACCGTACTGTAGTCAGACTGCAGAAAGTGAATGTGGGAAGAACATTACTCGTAATATTAATATATTTTGTTTTCCTCACACACGATTTTCACTCGATTTCATCATTATCATGAAGATTAAATCCAGCAGTGTCATTTGCGCTTGTACTGAGTGATAATTGTTCCATAAACACCTTGTACAATCCAACTCAAATTTTAAATAAAAATTCAGCGCTGTATGTCTCACCATCAGATTGTCCACTACGGGATGTAGGAGGGGGAGATTCCCGAGCCTGACTGCATGGAATACAGGATAACATCACATATCCTACCTTTAGATAACTGCAGAACACATTGTATAACTAAATATATTTATTTAATACTGTGCATATATATCATCATATGTCAAAAACTGGAAATACAGTCGCTAAGCTCCCGCGCAATCGCTACACTCCTCGTTATCAGTCCAGACTTCAATAGACTACTGTTCAATAACAAAACGCTTTTGTTATTGAACTTGAATTGTATCTCGACTCGCGGTATCACTGGCACAGTTGACGCCACTCGCACTGTTTTTTTTATTGGTGATCCACCGGCCACCAAATAATGTGGTTTTCGGGCCTCCGCCAATAGGCTAACAGTGTCTGAGAAGTTGTCATGCGCCATGGTTCACCGTAAAGAAGAATCGCATGCCAGGGTCATTCATGAGGTGCTTTGCATTGACCATTTATGGTCAAAAATGGGCGTGTTTAGGGCGGGGTAAAATGCAGATTCACGTACGCACACTTGTGGGTAGTCTGTGATTTATAAAGGGAACATTGCTTACAGGTGTGCGTAGGCACGGTTTTATAAATCAGATTTTTTTTTGGCGTACGCCATTTTAGGCTTTTGGGCGCACGTACACTTTTAGTAAGAATCCTACGCACAGTTTTATAAATGAGACCCCTGGAGTCTGTAGGAGACAATGATCTTTCACTATAATAATGCCACATTTGGGAAGTACAGTGGTGCCAATACCAAGGATAAAGGGCACATCTTCTCCTGAAATCCTTACCGTGACAACGGGTGAGTTTCCAATGAGGCCTTCTCTACATACGGTTGCAGGAACCACACCACTTCCCCCCACTGCCTGGCCTCTGGCAGCGGGGCCTAGTAGTTTAAAGGCGGCTGGGTATGAGACTGATTCCTCTGTCTTGGGCAAAAGCGCTGGATGTGTCCAGTGGTGTGACATCGGTTACAGATGGGTCTTCCTTGCTCATCGTATTGAAACATACTGCTTGAAGGGGGGGAGGGGTTTATATTGCCCTGGCTAGGCCGACGATGGTGTGAAGATGGGGCCCTGTGATCATACTGAGACTGGCCAACCACAGGAGGAGCACTTTGACAAGTCAGGCGAGGGTATGGCGCTAGGGGCTGACGCTGCCATGTGTTTTGACCATCTATGGGGGCATGTGGTCTAGGGTGTTGGCTTGCCATGTTATTAGATTCTGCCCTAAGCTCTCCAACAACATCCTTGGCTAGAGAAGCCATCTGGGATTTCAGTTCTTCTACCATTTCTACCATGAGATCTTGGCGGAGCTGTTTCAAGTCCAGTGGTACAGGAGTTGGTATGTGACTAGTCCCAAAGCAGCTTGGTGACACTCCTCCTTCATCGGCTTTGATCCGGAGCATGGCTTCCGTCTTAACCCTGGCAAAGGACAATTCTGGGTCTACCAGGACGAGTGTTCTAAGCTCCCGCCGGAGCATTCGGTCTTGGAGGCCCTCCAGGAACTGGTCTCTCTTTAACCGATCCATATTGCCGTGATTATCCCGGTCTGAGTTCTTCAACTTCTGGAACAATTCTTGTAGCCGTAGGGTAAACTCAGAGACTGTTTCATTGGGCTCCTGCTTACAGCCGAAACAAGAGGGGGCGAAGAACTGAGGCAGACATTTGGTCACCATACAACTCCCTCAACACAACACATATTTGGTCAGGACTACTCCGTTCTCTGTCCTCCAAAATCAATATTTGTCTTTTAGCTTCCCCCTCCAAACAATTGATGATCAAGTCGAGCTGTACATTTTCGGGCACTCTACACATTTTAAACATAGCCTTCAAATTAGCTTGCCACTCCCCCAGCCCGACGTCTGAATTCCTACCGCGGAATTTTTGTCCCCACATGTTTGCCGAAAAGAAAGGTGGCATAAACATAGGCATAAATCCAGGTTGTGCCTCATCTACAGACATTGTTTAGCACACGTAGATGTCACTGGAACCCAAACCAAATCCTGCCGACTACGCCAGTTGTAATGGTTCGCTTCTTATTGCTCTAAACTAGGGATCTGGAATGGGACTTCAGTGACAACCGGTAGACTTCACAATTCTTAGTACCATGAATTTATTACGTACAGCTAAAAACAGCAGCAGATCGTAGGTCTAGTGCCCCAATACAGTATATGCTCCATAAGCCAGTTCACATAAATAAGCACTGCAAAACACCCGTTTACGTGTTAACACGACACACTAGGTTAACACACACACACACAACACAGGCACACGCACTACAAACGGCAGTGAGGTTACACGGCAAGCAAAGATGTAAGTATAGCTAACAGGTATAACACTGCTTAAGACACTGACCATATATCTACGATTAAAACAACAAGCAATACAGAAGATTAAAAGGTACAAATAAGACAAGGATCACAACTTCACCAGTCCACATTAATCGCTCCGCTGTTCGCTCAACTCTACCCCGTACAAATGCCCACATGCCCCTTTTAAGGGGCTTGTCCTTCATTGGCGTCAATTGTCCATTGGAGAAGCAATTCCGGAACTCTGGTCACCCATTGGAGGAGCCGAGGGTGTGGCAGTAGGCGTGCGCGATGCTAGGCAAGTCGTGGTCCACCCACTCTGTTGGCAGCGATACTTCGAAAGAGAGACATCACAATGTTACGATTACATGTATTACATATCTTTGTGGAGCCTTCAAAATAAAAGTCGATTGCGCAATATGGTTGACAGAATCAGTGTTCTTTGTGCGCCAATCCTGGGAATCAGATAAAGCACTCCAATGTATTCATGCTTCAGTTTTTGTGTTTCAGTAATACTAATTAGGGATTTAGCTATTGTATATGATAGTTCTAAGTACCACCTTTCATTATAGTTAAGTTATGAAAAAGAATACCTTTTTATCCTAAGTATTTGACCTTGGTTACAAAGGGTCATTTTGGAGTCTCCAAAAGGCCCTTTTAGAAAACGCCTGGATGTACTCTTATAAAAACATGTGTCAAATATGAATATATTGTGGTATTATGTTTGACTTTTGATTTGAATTGGGTAAGGCTTCAACCTGTGGTTTTTTTCTTCCAGCTAATACCTACCACCTCTAGGCCTCTTCAGGCCTCTGTTTTCAAAACAAAATCTAGGCGGAAATAGAAACTTTCACTTTCCTTGTGTTCAAGCTTCTATTACTCAACACTAGTAGGACTGACAGGGGTCCTGACAACAGGGGAAATAACTTCAGAGTGTCAGCTTTCAAAAGAGACCATTTACATGCATGTACTCCAAATGGTTCAAGAACAGCTTTCAATTTACTTTGGGTATGCTGTTTAGGCGTTTTTAGGCACATTTAACAGGAGTCTTAAGAGGTTAAAGAAAAATGATCTAGCTAGATTATGTACACTTTAAGCTCAATGTACATACCTTGTTTGGCCAGATTGGTCGATTGTGGAAAAAAGTTGAACCGTTTTTAGGTATGGAGAGCCATCGTGCTAGCTTGGAATTGCGTTATCCCACTCATCACTTCAGTGGTCATAACTTTTAAACAAATAGTCTATCTTAAATCTGTCTGCTGTTCTGAATTCACAACAAAATTACGCACATTTCATACACTCTAACCTGTCCTCTAGCTTGTATTTAAAGTGGTTAAAATGAGGTTTTCTAAAAAAGTATTGACGACGGAGAAGATTTTTGTCAGACTGGCTCCGTGAAATCGTTTTGATAAAGGATGATTTGCCTAACATAATCATACAAATATTTATATCATTAGAAAGTCCTACTTCTTGTCTTCAAAATGGTATAAACAGTTCAGGTCTATTATTTGAAAAACTATGCATATTCAGGCAGGAAAGTGTTAAACTGTCAAAAATTGACGCGGTGAGAAACAGTTCTGTCAGTGCATGACGTCACAATGGAATTTGACTTGAACATTCTGAACCATTGAAACCCATTCATTTTTTTTAGCACTTTAAACTTTAATACCTTAAAAAAAGTTAGCAATGAGAAAAGTAATAGCATACTAGAGCAGTTCAGACTTTATCAAATGAAGTTTGAACGGTGTTTCTAGCTTAAACGGTGTGAAAGGAGTAGGCGACGGAAAAAAGTGGGAGAGAAAAAAAAATTATAACTAGAGCGGGTACAATTTCTGGGAAAATTGTAGGGTGTGCTTGCTTGCGTCGGTGGCAGGTGGGTCCGTTCTCTAAGTTTTTCCCTTCTACTGATATTTTCAAGCATTTAGCCTACTCATATTGCATATTCATAGAACACCCTTTTAAACAGCTGCGAACCCCCTTTGAAACAAGCTACTGTAACAACGTTGTCACTGGCAGTATGGAATCGCGATTGAAACAGTACCGTCTACTAACTGAAAATATGCCCCCCAAAACGTAAATAAGTTTGACATTAATGTAGGGGGAAATGGCTAATTCAAAATAAGTTTGCTAGAGGCAAGTTAGCTGCTGTTGCTCCACATTTCACTGATTGTTTGAAAGCGCCGGAAATGAGAATGTTTCTTTTGACATAAAGTTTAGCTGTGGCTTGAACACTGTACTACACACTGCCAGTGGGCGAGCCGAGTCTGACTGAGGCTAACGTCAAAACAAGCCGCGGCGTCACTCAAATTCCAAGTTTTACACAAATCACAAAAATATGCTGACCCGCTGGCTATCTTCGCAATCGCCATATCTTTAAAACACTGCCCTCCTTCTGATTTTTGATGTAGAATTGACCCTGGTACGAAATTAAGAAAATACTCACCAGAGATCGACAACAGCTGACGCAATCGTCAACGGAGGCTGACGGGGCTCTCACGTAGCAAACCAATCAAAGTTTTTACAGCAACCTACATTAAAATCTCACCATCTGGCTGTCTTCACAATAGTCATATCGTCATAACATTGCCCTCCTGTTTTTTGGTGTAGAATTGACCGAACTATAACATTACGAAAATACTAAACTACTATGACGCTTGCATGTCTGCCGCCTAGGCAGTCTCACGGGCGACCCGCACTCGCTCAAATTACAAAGACTTTCACGACCTAAACAAAAAATCCGAGATGGCAGTTCCACTCGAAATTGCTTTCTCAACAAAACCCAATGGTTGGTAATTTTGGGGGTTGGCATTTTTCACTCATAATCCAAGCTCCAATTTGCGTGCTAGGACGTCTCTATCACGTTGTATCCATGCGTCGTTGCTAACGTGTGCTAACGTGGTGACGTAGCTAGCACTGCTACCCTTCGTTGACTAAAGGCACTTTTTTGCCACAAAAACGTTGTAACCTCCTAAACCGTGCCACGGAACGTAAATATAAATACAAGCAACGCAATCGAGACCAAGACAAAACTTTTGACACAGGCGTTGTCTATGTAGTCCAAATATTGACTGATCCTTAGGGGGGCGAAAATAAACATTAATAATAATATATATGTGAGAGAACAAAGGTTGTGCTCTCGCCGAAGGCTTGAGCACACCCAACTAGAAACGTCTGTTCCTGCGAAACAGCAGTGAGAATGCTGAAAACCTGAATGGGGATAGCTGACCATGCTAAAAAAGCGGAAAATTGTGAAATTTTAGTAGAAAGTTATAAGCTGAAGAGCCTGAAAGGTATTTTTGAAAGGGGCTGGAGCTGGACGAAGGTATAAAACTACAGAAAAGAGAAGAAAAATGCAAAAAGAGAAATAATTCTGAAGAATTTGAAAATTTAGCAGAAAATTATTTGCTGGAGTTTCAAAAGGCCTGAAATGTATGTTAGAAAGGACCTGCAGCAAGATGAAGGCAGACAAGTACAGAAAAAGAAAAATGCAAAAGTACTGGCAGTTGGAAGGTACTGCTGTGAAAGGTATTTTTGAAAGGACCTGGAGCAAGATGAAGGCAGAAAACAGAAGAAAAGAAGAAGAACTAGAAAGAGCATTTCCTGCAGAAAATGCGTTGGAATGCTGAAATCTGAAATAAAAATTTAAATGGCTGAAAATACAGAAATGAGAAATACCTGCAAGCTGAAATTAATTTTAAAAATGTGTGAGTCTTACAAAAGAGGCAGTGTGGAAGCTGAACTGCATCATCTAACAAAGCTATAAGAGCTTAAATACAATGCAGAGAAGCTAAAAGCCGAACTGTTAAACAGAAGAAGAAGTAGCCTAGGCTAGCTAGCTAGTCGTAACAAGAATATTATAGTTTTAACAGCTGAAATGTCCCTGGCAAGCATAAAAAATTGGTTTGTCAGTTTAGCGCCATCTAGTGGCCATTATAGAATATCAGCTTTTTCCGTTGGTCATTTGCAGCAGCTGTGTGGTTGCCACGGTGATGGTGCAGCTATGATTGCTAACGCTCTGAGGGCAGAGAGAACAGAAATGTAGCTAGAATTCACACCTCAAACAAGTTAACCTAGACGAAAAACTATACGTCCAATCCAAATAATACGGATATTTTCCGAGACCCAAGACTCTGCCGAAACCAGAGATGTCCTTTGTATGTCTGTGCGGTCAGAAATACGACTCTACCGGCAGTTTCAAAATCTTGTTCTTTTTGCTTTCTCTGACGATTTTGTCACCAGATTTGCATTGGTCTCTATGGGGCGAGAGTTGGACTTTGTCTCGCTTTCGTGGGGCTCTGAACAAAAGTGTACGTCTGTTGGATTCAACAGACAACTGTCTACGACCAGCACAAAATTTGCTATATATTGATCCAAAAACGAAGCATGAAGAGCGAAAATTGTGGCAATGCTGGCAAAATAGAAATATGTTTTCAACGAAATCCTAAGCTCCCCTCCACTCTAAGCGTTTCAGTCTGCACTCTAGGCTTTCACTTACACACCCATGTAAATCTCAGAAACGGCTTGAAAAAGTCATGAAACATAATCAGTGATATTGAAAAAAGTTTAATAGATATCAAAAAGCTGAATTATTTAAAAATAGTTTAGGGTTTTGTCAACATTTTAAAGTTTAAATGGTGGCTCTAGCTGAAAGATTGAGGAAGAAGAAGGATTTGGAAGTTGAAGAAGTTTGAGAGGATTTGAAAGAAAACTCCATTGGAAACCCATGTAAAAAATATTATGAATATTGATTTATATTAATTCAAGCATAAGAGGTACAAAGCTGAAAAGTCATAGCACCCATGGCCTGAAACTGCTGAATATTTTGATAGCTGAACGGTTTTAATAGCTGAAGATTTGAAGGCACTGAAACGTGCCACGGAAGAAATAGAAGAAGAAGAAGAATATGAAGAAGTTGAATAAAGATTCAAAGAACAATACTTGGAATGCTGAAGCAGCATTCCAACAAAAATGCAAAACAATAAGGGCAAAATTTCAGAAAGATGAGCTGCAGGAACTGCTTCAAATTGATAACGGAGAAGATATTTGAGTAAAGACAAGTTACTTAACATCTGTGTTCAATATCGTCAAGTAAAAACTTTCCAGTTACGAAGCGTTTGTTCGTAGGATTAACGCCAACTTCAGCTAAACTTACCCCAGCCTCGGTTTGGCTGTTCGTGACGGTCAGCTATGACAGTCTTGAGCCTTGATTTTTGCAGATTTCTGTGAAACTTGCTCAAACAAAAACGATCTAGCTAGATTATGTACACTTTAAGCTCAATGTACATACCTTGTTTGGTCGATTGTGGGGAAAAAGTCGAACCGTTTTAGTTATGGAGAGCCATCGCGCTAGCTCGATTATAAAAGAGAAATAACATGTACATGTAGCTAGAATCCACACCTCAAACAAGTTAACCTAGACGCAAAACTATACATCCAATCCAAAAAATACGGATATTTTCCGAGACCCGAGACTCTGCCGAAACCATAGATATCCTTTATATGTCTGTGCGGTCAGAAATACAACTCTTGGCAGTTTCGAAAACGTTTACCCAATTCTGCTTTCATGGTGCGTGTCTGTTTGGTTGCCACGGTGATGGCGCAGCTGTGATAGCTAACGAGCTAGGCAGAGAGAAAAACGAACATTTACCTAGTATCCACACCTCAAACAAGTTGACCTAGACGCAAAACTACACGTCCAATCCAAAAAATAAGGATATTTTCCGAGACCCAAGACTCTGCCGAAACTAGAGATGTCCTTTATATGTCTGTGCGGTCAGAAATATGTCTCTACCGGCAGTTTCGAAATCGTCTTCCTTCTTGCTTTCTTTGACGGATTTTACCCACCTCTCCACTGAAGTTAGTGAGAGAATTTGAAAGGCTGCTCGCGCTTCAAGGCTCATAGCTGAAAATCTGTAAATGTGAGCTCTTTAGTAGTTACATTGGCTGAAAGGGGACAATTTTTCCTACATTTTAAGGTATGACTTGTTTCTGTAAGTTAAACTATATGAACGTTAGAGGAATTTGTTTGACAATTTAGTTGAATATCAGAAAAAGAACAGCAAGCTTGCTGCTCATTCATAAAAATCAAGAAGGAGCAAACATTTTAATGTATTTCAAACTGTCATAATTCAAAATTGGCTGAATATTTGAAAAAGCTGAATCATTTTGGAATAGCTGAATGTCTTGTGAACATTTTAAAGGTTGAATGGTGTCTCTAGCTGAAAGTATGCTGAAGTAGTTACGTTTGAAAGAGGAGGAAGCTTTTTAATGATTTGAAAGGATTTACCATTACTTTTAATGGGAGAATAATTTGCACAAAAACCTTAATACATAAAAAAAAAGTATAAAAGTGAGAAAATTAGAAAAGTCATAGCACACATCTCCTGAAAGAGCTGAACGTTTTGATACAAAAATTTTAGGAATCGGTGAAAGTATGCAGGACTAGTTAAAGGACAAAAAACGGCGGAAGAACTAAGAAGTTGGAAAAACAATAGTGAGAATGCTTAACAGCATTCTCACAATAAGTATGCAGAATAACAATAGTGTTTTTGCTTGCAGCAAACACACTAACAAGTATGCAGAATAACAATAGTGTTTATCCGTCCACTGCAAACACGTATCATATTCTCATGTAGGTTAGTGCATGACATGTGCACCAGCAGATACTATTTTAAAAGAAATTCCTGCATTAAAATAATGTATCATGACAGTTTGTATGATTTGGTCATTTATTATCACACTAGCATTTAATTATCACGGCAAACAACAATTACACTGCACTGTAAACTGTAGGCCTAAGTGTAAATGTAAAGTGAAAATAACAAAACCAGTCAGTATGATGACTTGAGCGAATATCATTCACGTCTTACTAAAACAGCGGCCACGCGAAAGGGAATGAGGAAACTGTTTCCTCTACTAAAAAATACAATGCGGGTCACGTGTAAAAAGGATCCAAAGACTCGTAGAAAGACCGAGTCGGGAAATGAACGAATCGTGTTTCCTCCAGTACAGAGCCTATGCAGGTCACGTGAAAAATGATCCAAAGACTCGTACCCGAAGACCGAGTCAGGAAATGAACGAATCATTTCTGTTTACTTGGACGAGCCTATGCAACAGTCCCGATGCACGGCCACGAGAAAATGAACCCGCTGTAAATTTTTTAGGTAGGTAATTGGGAGGCCAGAGAATAAAACATTGCAGTAGTCCAATCGGGACGTAACAAATGCATGTATTAGTTTTTCAGCATCATCCTTTGAGAGGAATTTTCGTATTTTGGCAATATTACGTAGATGGAAAAATGCAGTTCTGGTGATTTGCTTAATATGGTACTCAAACGAAAGGTCTGGGTCCATTGTGACTCCTAAATTTTTTACCAGCTGGCTCTGAGAGACTTTGACGCCGTCTAGGTCTAAGGTCAGATTGGAAAAATTATTTCTATATTTTTTAGGACCGAAAATTTGAACCTCGGTTTTATCCGAATTAAGGAGAAGGAAATTTGCAGTCATCCAAGCTCTCACGCTGGAAACACATTTTTCCATAGCATGTGGAAATTCTCCAGACTTTATAGACATATATAGCTGAGTATCATCTGCATAACAGTGAAAATTTACCCCAGAACTTCTAATTATGTTTCCTAAAGGCAGCATATAGAGCGAGAATAACAGAGGGCCTAGAACTGAACCCTGTGGTACTCCGTATTTTACAGTGGAGCTCCTGGATGAGCAGCCATCATAGTGGACATATTGTGATCTATCAGATAGATACGATCTAAACCACTGAAGTGACGTACCAGAAATCCCAACATAGTTCTCAATACGTTCCAGGAGAATCTCATGATCCACAGTGTCAAAAGCTGCACTTAGGTCTAGAAGAACCAGGACAGAGATAGAGCCCGCGTCAGAGGCTAACAGTAGATCATTAACTACCTTGGCTAATGCAGTTTCAGTGCTGTGGTGGAGACGAAATCCAGACTGGAGAGGTTCATAAAGCTGATTTGTGGAGAGGTGCTCAGTGAGCTGTTTTGCCACAGCCCTTTCTAAAATTTTTGAGAGAAATGGCAAATTTGAAATTGGCCTGTAGTTGCTAAGACAACCTGGATCCAGGTTTGGTTTTTTAAGGAGGGGCTTAATAATAGCTTGTTTGAAATCGTTGGGGACTTGGCCAGTTACAATAGATTCATTAATAATACTAAGCATGGGCGGTCCAATAATAGGGAGAAGTTCCCTACAGAGTTTGGCAGGGAGGGGATCGAGGAGGCAGCTAGTGGGTTTCGAGGAGTCTATCAGCTCGATGAACGCTTCCATAGAAATAGGGTTAAAGTGAGTGAGAGCCTCAACATGCAGCATGCTTGGTATAGAGGAAAATTCAGTGTTGATGGCCACTACTCCAGGACTAGTCTGCAGTTTGTCCCTTATTGCATAGATTTTTTGGTCAAAGAAATCTAAGAACTCATTGGGAGAGAAATCTGAACTAACACAGAGTGTACTTTTCTTAGTGAGTTTTGCAACAGTATCAAATAGGAACTTAGTATTGTGTTTGTTCTTACTAATCAACTTAGAGAAATATTCTGATCTGGACCTGATGAGGACTTGCTTGTACTCCATTTGGCTGTCCTTCCAGGCCAGGCGGAAAACCTCCAATTTGGTGGTACGCCACTTATGTTCTAGCTTTCTAGTGGACCTCTTGAGAGTGCGGGTTTCCTCTGAATACCATGGAGCCAGTTTCTTGTCTTTTCTTTTCCTTGGTTTGAGCGGGGCAACAGAATCTAGGGATAGCTGAAGAACCAAATTCAGATCCCTTGTTTTAGCATTTAATGATTTATTTGGGACGTCAAGTGCTTCTAGTGCAGCGGGTAGAATATTAGCCAGTTCCCGAGCTGTGTTTGGGGTTATGCAGCGGCTAGTAGAAATATTCTGAGTGCCTCCAGGGCTCTGGCAGAGGTCCATTTTGAAGGTGACCAGGCAATGGTCTGATAATATAGGATTGTGGGGGTGGACAATGACGTCACTAATCTTGATTCCCCGCGTGAGAACTAAATCCAATGTATGCGAGTGAAGATGGGTAGGTTTGGAAACCACCTGAGTGAGACCTGTGGAATACATTAGAGCAGTAAAGGCCTTACTTAAAGGATCTTTTGGGTCATCCACATGAATATTAAAATCACCCATAATTAAGATGTTATCAGTATATGTCACAAGATCAGCACTAAAATCTGCAAATTCCTCCAGGAAGAGGGAATACGGGCCGGGGCCGGTATAGAGTAACTATACAAAATGAGGGAGGGGGGGCAGGAGTAATAGCATTATTCCTTTTTAAAGTAGTTGGTGGTTTCATGCAAATTATTTCAAATGATTTAAAGGTATTTACAGATTTTAGGCTGAGGTTGAAGCTAGCTTCATATATCATAGCAACACCACCACCTTTCTTTGATACACGAGGGATGTGTGAGTACGCAAAATCCGGAGGCGATGCTTCATTCAGGGGGGAATACTCGTCAGGTTTTAGCCAGGTTTCGGTGAGCCCAATCAGGTCCAGGCTGCATTCAGACATCAGATCATTAATCAAAACGGCCTTTGTGGATAGAGATCTGACGTTTAGGAGCCCAACATTCCAGTATGGGTTTTTGGCAGCTTTAATCGTAGGTAATTCTTCTGAGAAGGTGGCACTGTCGGCAGAAAACTTAGTAGGAAGAGCAACGGGGGAGCAAGGCTGAATACATATTAAATTGGTATAATTCCGAATACTTAAAGGCCGAAATTTGGAGAAAGGGCGGGGGACCGACACCGTCTCAATGGGAAGAACGACATCAGCAACCTCACTGGCTACACTACAAGCTAGGCTATCGGGCCCCCAACAGCTCACAACATACCTATCAACAAACCTATCAGACTCTCTAAGAGACTGTGGCCCGGCTTGTTCTAGTGAGTGTCAGGCCTGCTCTAAAATAGCTTCAATATTCCTAGACAATAGAAAAGCACCTCTCCAGCTCGGATGGAGCCCATCACTTTTCAACAAGCCAGGTTTGGCCCAGAAACGAGACCAATTATCTACAAATCCTAGACCCTGTTCTAAGCAGAAGCGAGCCAACCAGCGGTTAAGAGAGACAAGTCTGCTGTAGATCTCATCAGTCCCCCTAACAGGTAGTGGGCCAGAGACTATTACTCGATGCCGACACATCTTTTGAGCAAGGTCACATGCCCGAGCTATATTAACCTTCGTGACCTCTGACTGCCTCAGCCTAACATCATTGGTGCCGACATGAATGACAATATTCTCATACCTATCATCAGTGCGTGCGCCATGTGCCTTAGCTTGGGCATTTGCCTTAGCCCTAGTGCTAGCCAGCACCCTAAGATTAGCTTCTATGTCGGTAGCTCTGGCCCCAGGTACACAGTAAACTGTCGCTGGTTGCTCCAATCTAATGTTACGAGTGATGGAGTCACCGATCACTAACGTCTGAGGAGTCCCACTCCCACCATGCTGCAAAGGCGAAACCGGTGGGGCTAATCTTGAGTCCTCCCTAGCGCTAGGACTCCCTGTCGGTGATGTTGCGCCAGTCGCATCTAAAGTTACTAGCATACGTTCTTCCTCAAGCGACTGGACGCGACTCTCTAACAGAGTCAACTTTTCGAGCAAAATGACACATGTAGAACAATGTGAGTGGGTGTGAGACATTATAGTTAACTTACGTTAATAGTTTATGCCAACCAGGATAATCCGTCAAGAGTGTTGAGTTGGTTGGCTAGTTCAACAGGAACGGTAGCGTCGGGCTCCAAGGAAGAAAGCCGCGCCGAGTAAACAAGAAGCAAGAACAAAAGCTTGGGAAAAGTTTGGAGCAGCAGCTCAGGTGCAGCGTGGTAAATTGTATGTCCAAGTGGACTTGGTCAAGGACTGTCATCGTATTTCCTCCCACAATCAATATGTATTGATTGTGGGAGGACATTTTGGACTTCATCTAAACCTCATGCGGCTGCTGCAGCATTTTTGCTTTGGCATGACCTGCGCTGGGAGAGAGGGAAACAGCATGGATGGGGATAGTGTGCAGGCAGATGTGTCTTTATATAGGGTGAAATGGAATGAGAAATGCAATTTATGTATTTATGTAAGTGTCCACATTGCCTCAATATCTTTGTGTCAATAAATCAAATATAATTTTGACTCATGGTTTTTCAAACCTTATTGGCTTCGAGATTACATCATTCTGAAGTAGTACCATGTGCAATTGCATGCAATTTGACATTGAAATGTCAACCATTTCTTAACCTTTGTCCCAAAGCTGACCAAAGGTAATAAATACTCTGCCATTTCTATTCATTAAATCTCAACAGTTGGTGTGTAGCAGAGAGGATAGAGAGACTGACTTGTAACCTTATGCTCATGAGTTCAAATCCCCATTCAGCCTATTGTTGTTGGCCAAACATGAAGTCGTTTTGCTCTCTTGTTGTCCAACTCTTGACCTTCTACATTGTACATTTTTATAATATTTTGTCATTTTGCGTAGGAACCCGCATCGCTGCTTGCAGCTATATTTATTATTTTGTATTATTATTAAGAGGCCCCTGATTGGTCGAGGCCCCGGGCTTAAGCCCAGGTAAGCATTAAGGCGCCACTGCACACAACACTAATTTTCCAAAACCTCTCTCCTCGACCACCTCACTCTGTCTGCAGGCCGTAATGCCCCGCAGTCTGATCTCTTCTACGGACTCGGTTCCACAGATTCACCGAGATTTACAGGTGTTTCTCCTTAGAAAACTATTTCAACCCGTGGGGTGGCTTGCGGTTTAAAACTAATATATTTTGCGGGTCGGAAAAGTTATAGAACGTTATAGGTTGAAGAATTATGACAACCTATTTTGCTACGTAATGAGTTTTAAACACTTAAATGCTAAACAACATAAGAATATCTTCCATGTCAGAAGTACACTGTTCTGCCTGTTTATGGGCTTCCTTTTTAGCGTTATTAATGAAAAGTAAGCCTACAAAATCTTTTTGGTTTATAGTTATTTAAAAAATAACTAGTGCCATACAATTACCTTAAGAGATATCAGGGGAATGTCAGCCAATGTTTAAACCAATTAGAGTCTATTCCTTTCAATTTTTCACAATAGTGAGGAACTGAGTGTCCGTCTGGCAACGCCTCCAGTGAGAGTTCCAGACGGGCCGCGATTACCTCGCCTAAATCACAACTTAGGTAAACAGTTTTGTGTTGGTTTCTCTCTATTTACAGTGATATACAGCCTTATATGACTTTAGTCTAATATCTACTCATTCTGTTACATAAGTGAATTTACATGCATGAATTCTGGCCAATGGTGTTCTCTATTGCTTTTTTAGTGATGCGCGCAATTACAAAGTACTTTACTTCCCTTTTACCCAAGGGAAGGAAACCCTTTCCTACCCTTTGACCCGGCTCCAGAGCAACCCCGCTCTGAGAACTTTATGGAGGCATTGTATGAATGCATATTAGAAAGAACCTACTGCACTTTTAGTTTGCTAAACTTACTGCTCCATCCTAGAAAATGTCCACGTTTCCATAATACTGTCCCATAAAGTGATTGGAACAAGAACATGTACTGATGTACTTGTTTGATGACATAAGTTCTGCATCTTCAATCCATTCAAACCTCAGCATGAGATTCCTCAAAAGGCATATACATATGATGATCACATGTAATCTTGCTGAAATGGAGACCCACTCTGACGGAGACAGGGAAATATTCCTCAAGTTGTGACTACGAAAATTAAAAAACAGATTCAGTTGACCCAATTACGGCTCGTCTGCCCCAGCATGAAATGCACCGAATGAGCTGAATGATGAATTAGCAGTCAACTGGGCAAGTGGAAGCGCCTGAGGGGGGACGAATACCTGAAAAGCTATTTGATAAGGAAATTCACTGGGCTGGTGATGCTGGCTGGTCAAACAGAAAAGCTGCATTAGCCTTGTTAACTGGTAGCTTCTGACAGCTCACAATGGGGGACATGTCATATTGGCCCATGGGGCTGTGAATGACAAATCAACTAGCTTATTCTATTACATGTGAATACATGTACACACTAGCATGCCAGCACAGGAACAACACCTACAGTAGATATTAACACACAGGAGTTAGACTGGGGCCCAAACTCCCAAAGAAATACAGAGAAAGAGAGAGCTTGAATAAACCTTACATACATTTCGAAAAAGTCGTACACCAAAGCTGTTCCCTCAGCCAATGGATGATTAACAATCAATTAAAAGGGGTTTGACAAGAGAAGTGGAAGAAAAACTCAGGAGACCTGTCACTTCTGGAGCAGGCATTATAAAAGAGAAGTGAGTACTGTCTGAGAATAAGGTGTATTGTCAACACAGTGAGCCGAGTAGCACACAATGAGTGTTATGATAGTACCTTCTGGCTAATCACTTAATGAACTCTCTGTCAGCTGAGTCTAAAGTATGGCCACACCCCTGCAATTCACTGAGGTGCTGGAAGAATACAAGTGGTAAGATTAATAATGGTGGGAGCCCACAGGAGAACAAGGGGAGTAAGATTTGGAGCTTAGTGTATTCAAATGTTGTATTTATCATCTGCCATGAGCGCTGACAAACAGATTAGCATGTTTACCACAGGTTTCCTTCGAGAGATCAATCTTTTAATGGTAAATTAACGGTCTAACCCATGCTTTATAAAAATTCCTGGTGGTGTCACACTGTTTCACTTCTCCCCAGTGTTTTAGTGTTGTGGCAGACAGGCACTACTCTCATTTACAAGTTGGAATGAGTGTAAACCAAGTATTACATTACCAATAAATTGAGCTTCTGTTGGCAGCAAAGCAGTCAATGACTCTCAATGGGTGTTTACATTTATTCATTTTGCAGATGCTTTTATCCAAAGCGACTTCCAAGAGAGAGCTTTACAAAAGTGCATCTAGGTCAATGATCATAAACAATGAGATAGCCCCAAAAACATTTGCGGGTAGCCAAAACATGAAGCTGTCAGAAATATTAATCTATCAAGCATTGCAGTCAGTCGGTGAACAAGTTAAGACATTTCTTGCGGCCGGCCCACAAGGAGACAAAAACATCACACGCCTTTGTGCTAGCTACCTATTTAAACAGAACCGCTCTTGACAGTCATTGGCTAAAACAAAGGCATGCAAATGTTCCATGGCTCTTCTTTCATTGGATCCCTTGCATATACCTGGCACACGTTTGTGCGTGCGTGTTTGCATGTGTGCGTCCCTTGCAATGGACATTTACAACATCAACCCTACCCTTACAAAAAAAAAGTCTATTAAAGTATACTATAAGTGTACTAAAAATGGATAGTACACTTTTAGTTCACTTTTGATATACTTTTAAGAAGTATGCTTAGAAAATAGTTCACTTTTGATATACTTATAAGAAGTATATACTATACAAAAAATGGTATACATTTCTTCTGGAGTAGGATGTAGGCTACGTTTTCTTTTATTATACAGCAAAAACAGCCACTACTTTTAAAGTACATTACAAGTTACATTTTTTAGATCCATCTTGTATATTCTAATTATTCATGTCTAGGAAAATATATTATGCATTGCACATTGAATCTTTTTTGTTACTGAAGCTGTAACCTTAATTACGGCCAAAACATTTTGAAGCCCTATACTCTCATACGATACTAATAATTATCAATTGGAGTATTAATGGAAAAAACGAAAAAAAACTACTTGAGAAAGAAGCAGACAGAAGGGTTGCATTATGCATTTGAAGGTTATACTGTCAAACTGACTGAAGAACGAAAAAATGAAGATAGCGTGGCTCATTGGCTGGTCAATTCCCATGATGCAAGGTGGTAAATAGTGTTAAAATGTGCTGATAAATTTGCCGTTTGTTCGAAATACAAATGTAACTTCATGAATTTCGTTTTTTTATTGTGTCTGCTTAGAATGTAGTGTTTTGTTGCATGGTAATTGTCATTGTTGTGCTGGTTTACCATTGTAACCATGAGTTAAATGACTGTTACGTTTGATAAGAAGAGCTGGATTAAAGCAATATGAAAGCATACACAGGAATTAGCTTCTTTCACCTAATAATAAGTGTCACTTGGCGAGGGCTCCCGTTCTCGTCAAGTGATGCAAGATCGGTGGTGTTGGAGGGGCCCCTAAACATGTAAATATTATAGTAAATCATAGTAAATGGACATTATTAAGTTTACTTCTTGAATTACTTAGGCTACATTAATTGAAAGTGCACTTGAAACTATTCCAAAGTATATTTTGAAGTACTTTAGGAAGTATACTTCATACACTAAAAGTGCACTACACAGGCTACTTTACAGTATTCAAAAGTAAACCTCAAATACACTATAAGTGTACTTTAAAGTGTACTAAATGACCTAAAAAGTGGGCCAATTCAGTTTACTTAGTACAAAAATAGTATATAAATAAGTACACTGCTAGTACACTGCTAGTATACTCTTAAGTACCATGATAATAGTATACTTTTTATACTAAGTATACTTACAAAATAAACTTGAAGTATACTTCTTTTTTGTAAGGGACGGTTGACATACGCAGCATCTGCACAAGTAAAATAAAATGGCTATTTATATTCTATTATTATTATTATTATTTATATTCTATTAATATTTAGCTAGCTAACGGAACGTGAGTAGTGAGAAGTTCCTAGCAAACTAACGTCACTGTGTCCGATCCCGACCGCCGTAAACTCCTATTGTCCAAACCCGAACGGTGTTTGGACACTCAGTTTCCGGTCTTTTTGCCAGCATTTTCTTTTGCGATTGTTGTGTATTGATGTTAATTAAGTTTGTTCCCTCGGGGCATCCGTAATGCCCCACTGTTAACCCGCGTTGAATGCTGGGTATCTTTATACTAGAAAACTTACAGTAAAGTATACACCTTATTTCCATCACGGTCTCCTGTCCGATCATTACTTAGTTGTATGAGTATTGAGTGTGCTATACAACAAAATTGGCGACGAGGATGGGATGTTCTCACGTTTGTGTTGATTATTTTCGGGAAAAGTCAGAGTTTAAAAGTTTTATTTTCGCAGTAAAAAGACGCGAAGAAAACGAGGAGGTAGCTAGTGATGAATGAAGCTAGCTAGCTTCCAACGGCTCATCAGCGAGAGTGAAAAAGGGCAGTGAGTAAAAGTGAGACGATGGCTGCACTGATTGGAAATATAGGACCATTTGAGGAATCTGTGGAACAATGGAGTTCATACACAGAACGTTTTGAGTACTTTGTGTTAGCCAATGGAATGTGGTTGTGCCAACGTTTTTGACTGTCATGGGAGGAAAAACGTTCAATCTACTGCGCAGCCTAGTAACACCTGAAAAACCTGGTGACAGAGGTTATGATGAAATAGTGGCTATCTTAAAAGCACATTATTCTCCCAAACCACTTATCATTGCTGAGAGATTCAGATTCCACAAGAGAAATCAAGAGGAGGGGGAGTCAATCTCACAGTTTGTGGCTGTACTGAAACAGTTATCAGAACACTGAACACTGTGAATTTGGACATTCTCTAAATGACACTATACGTGATAGGTTAGTGTGTGGCATGCGCAGTGGGGCAATTCAGAAACGCCTTTTGACTGTGAATAACTTAACTTTGCAAAAAGCAATAGAATTGAGTACTTCAATGGAAATGGCAAACAAAGATGCACGGCAGCTAAGTACATCAACCCAAGTACATAAGGTGTCTACGGATTTCAGACACAAAACTGTAGGTGGCAAGCCATGCTATCGCTATGGGAAAACAGGTCACCAAGCAGAGGAGTGTTGGTGCAAAGACCTAGACTGCAGAAGTTGTGGCAAAAAGGGTCACATTGAGCGTGTGTGTAAAAACAAAAAGGGACAGTCAACCAGAAATACTGAACAAAGGAAAAGTGATTTCAGGAAGTACAAAAAGAGAGTGCACAAACTGGATCACACAGAGGAAGACGAAAGTGACACCCCATCTGAAGGGGAAGAGTCTTTGCATGTTTTGTCTTTTTCAGATGATGGGCATGGATACTGGGTTACACCGCTACTGGACGGAAAGGCAGTACGGATGCAAGTGGACACAGGAGCAGCTGTATCCTTGGTGTCTGAGGTTGTATACAAGGAGAAACTACATCACCTCACGCCACAGCCAACGAAGATCACCCTGAAAACGTACACTGGTGAGACTGTACCAGTGAGAGGAATCGTGACTGTCACAGTGAAGCTCAACAAACAGAAGATAAACCTACCACTCAACATTGTGAAGGGCAGTCAGCCAGCTTTGCTAGGACGCACGTGGCTGGAAAAGATCAAATTAAACTGGCAGGAAATTCATATGGTTGCAAAAGTTGAGGACATACAAGGAATATTGAGAAAACATGCTGAAGTGTTCAAGGGAGAACTTGGAAGTATGAAGGACATAACAGTTAAATTGACAGTGAAACCAAACAGCAAGCCCAAATGCTTCAAAGCCAGGCCTGTCCCATACGCCATAAAGCCAAAAGTTGAAGCTGAACTAGACAAACTAGTCAAGAGTGAAGTACTGGACCCAGTAAGTGTTAGTGAATGGGCTACACCAGTTGTTCCTGTCATGAAGAAAGACAGATCCATCAGACTTTGGCGACTTCAAAGTTACGGTTAATCCTGTCTTGACAGCTGAACAATATCCATTACCCCTCATTGACGATCTGTTTGCTGGTTTAGCTGGAGGACAGAAATTCAGTAAGATGGACTTATGTCAGGCCTATCTTCAGATGCATGTTGATGAAGAGTCACAAAAACTGTTGACCATAGTGACTCACAAAGGACTGTTCAGGTACCGGAGGCTTCCCTTTGGGATCACCTCAGCCCCGGCCTTGTTCCAGAGAGCTATGGACCAGATACTGAGTGGGATCACCGGTGTCCAGTGTTACCTTGATGACCTTCTCATCACAGGTAAAGACGAACAAGAGCACCTGAGAAACCTTGACGCCGCTCTACAGAGACTGGAGGACTACAGACTGCGGGTCCGGACGGACAAATGTGAGTTTTTCCAGTCTTCAGTTGAGTACCTGGGGCACATTATCGACAGTGCTGGGCTGCACAAGGCACCATCTAAGGTAAAAGCTGTCGAGGAAGCTCCATCCCCGCAAAATGTGAGTCAGTTGCGATCATTCTTGGGACTACTGACGTACTACGCAAAGTTTGTGCCGAACCTAGCAAACATGCTAAAACCACTGCATGAACTTTTGAACAACACCACCCGGTGGAAGTGGTCAGACCGATGTGAGGAAGCTTTTAAGGACGCTAAAAGAGCCTTAGTCCATTCAGAAGCCCTCACTCACTTCAACCCCGACTTGCCACTACAGTTAGCGTGTGACGCATCGCCTTATGGTGTTGGTGCTGTGATCTTACACATACTGCCATCAGGGGAAGAAAGGGCAATTGCTTTCGCATCACAGACTTTAAGCAAAGCAGAGAGCAATTATGCACAGATAGAGCGTGAAGCACTCTCTATAATCTTCGGAGTAAAGAAATTCCACCAGTTTCTGTTCGGAAAACGATTCAAGCTGCTCACAGACCATAGACCACTCACCTCCATCTTTGGTCCCCACACTGGAATTCCATCGCTCGCAGCCAACCGCATGCAACGATGGGCCTTACTGTTGTCTGCTCACCAGTATGACATCAAGTACAGAAGAGCTGAGCAGCACTGTAATGCAGACGGCCTCTCAAGGCTTCCCTTACCTGTCTCACACACGAAGCACTCCCAGGCTCAAATTTTCTACTTCAAGGAAGTGAGCAACGCCCCAGTTACCTCAGCCCATGTGAAGAAGTTCACCCACACTGACCCACTGATGTCTGAGGTCATGGACATTGTCACTCATGGGAGAGAAGGAGAGCTGTCAGACAGCCTAAAGCCTTACCTGGTGAGGAGGAACGAGCTCACAGTTCAGGCTGGTTGCTTGTTATGGGGTTTTCGAGTCATCATCCCGCCGCCACTGAGAAAGCAGGTGCTTGAGGAACGCCATTCAGGGCACTGTGGCATGGTGCGAATGAAGGAGATTGCCCGCAGCTACTTTTGGTGGCCAGGCTTAGACGCAGCTATCGAAGACAAGGCCAAGTCATGTTCTGCATGTCAAAAGATGAGAAACATGCCTCAGCTAGCGCCACTACACCCATGGGACTTCCCAGAGGAGCCTTGGCAGAGAGTCCACATAGACTTTGCAGGTCCACTGGAGGATCGTATAATTCTTAGTCGTAGTTGACGCACACAGCAAATGGCCAGAGGTCGCCATAATGAAGAGCACTTCATCAGAGAGAACCATCGAAGAGCTAAGGTCCATCTTCAGTCGCTTTGGATTGCCCACGCAACTCGTTAGCGATAACGGCCCGCAACTGGTGTCTGGAGAGTTCCAGTCATTCATGGAAGCAAACGGAATCCAGCACATCAAGTCAGCTCCCTATCATCCTGCCACAAATGGCCTAGCGGAAAGATTTGTGCAGACAATGAAGCAAGCTCTAAAATCATCACAAGGAAACGGATCGCTCAACAAGCGACTGAGCACCTTTCTGTTGACCTACAGAAACACCCCCCATGCTACAACCAAAGTGGCCCCTTCGTCGGCCATGAAGAAAAGGCAACTGCGCACACGACTCGACCTACTAAGACCACTGAAGACTAAGCAGGTCATACAGACACAACAAAGAGCACAGGTGGAGAGACGGAGCAAAACAAAAGACAGAAGCTTCAGAGCTGGAGAGAGAGTTCTTGCTCGGAACTACTGTAAAGGTCCAAAGTGGATACAAGCAACAGTTGTCGCACAAACAGGCCCTGTGTCCTACACAGTTCTAACACCAGAGAACATCATCTGGAGGAGACACGTGGATCAACTGTTGCCAGGAACCAACCTCAGTGATGACTCAGGTCAAATGGCAAACCCAGAACAGCTACTGGAACCATTCCATGGTTTTGAGCCATCATCTGAACATCCACTGCAGCAACCTGGAAACATGGAAAGTGTTCCCTACTCACCTGAAACAGTGGGTGTGCCTACTCAGGGTACTGATGCACCCCAGTCTGGGCATACACCATCACCACTCAGACTCAGAGACAGTGGGACTGTAGACTTACCTGTACATCGTCATTACCCCACAAGAGAACGACGACCCCGACAGATTGAACATGTAGTCTAGAGACTAACCTCCAACAGTGGGGCAGAATACACCCCAAGGTTAAGTCTGGGAATTGAGGCAGTCTACCCTCTTTCCCTAGTTCAGGAAATGTTATTTTGTTAATTGGGTAGATGTTATTTTGTAACATTGTTACAAGTAAAAGGGACTGTTTTATTAAAATAAAATTAAGTTTCTTAAAGGTTTAAGACTGTTAGAAGAGAATAATCAATACAGTGAATATTACTTTTACTTATGGGGATTTAAAAGTAAAGGGGGATGAATGTTGTGTATTGATGTTAATTAAGTTTGTTCCCTCGGGGCATCCGTAATGCCCCACTGTTAACCCGCGTTGAATGCTGGGTATCTTTATCCTAGAAAACTTACAGTAAAGTATACACCTTATTTCCATCACGGTCTCCTGTCCGATCATTACTTAGTTGTATGAGTATTGAGTGTGCTATACAACAGCGATCGCCAGCAAAGTGTAAGTAGTATTATTGTAGGCATACCAAACAATCTACGTGTCAAATTTCATGAACATATATGGACGTTTATATGTCTAAATAATATAGGAAAGTTACTTTGGCCGAAAGACCACTTGGCGACACTCGGGCGACGATCTTTACTCTGACAAGTGTGTCTGTGTTGTCATCGTACTGCTACTATATGGGTTAGCATATGAGTGCATTTCAACGCTAGCTTAACACTACTTTGTCTAGCCAATGAAAATACACGATCATGTGTGACGTGATCTGTAGTCGAGGGGAGGAAGGGATGGGGGCTAGCAAACTTTGAGAAGAGTTCAACAAAACATCCAGCAGGTGGTGGTATAAAGTCAAATTGAGATTTTATCGCATAGTTTGGAGATGTTGAAGCGTGATATCTTATTGTGGAGGACATAACTACGTCCCCGGATATGTTGACAGCATTGATGGTCAGTTTGGTGACCCTGGATCAAGTTAATATCCCCGTAAAAACAGCAGCGGCGAGTGTTTACTACGAGGATAGAAGTGCGGTCGGGTTTGGACAAGGGTAGCGCACGGCTAATTTACTGGCGCCAGCGTCTTTTTACCGGCTCTAGTAAATGCTAAGCTAACTCTAAATTTTTTAACAATATTTAGCTCGAAAGGTAAGAAGTTAAAGCTTAACGTGAAATCAGTAAATCAGCTGAAAACGTGATACGATGAAGTGGCATTTTATCAGAATGTTAGCTAAAAACCGGTCGGGATTGGACACAGTGACGTTAGCTAGCTAATCACAGTGTGTACAATGAACCTCGTGTTCAAGTAAAATAATGCAATCAAACTTTCTGCCCATTGGCAAACTTGCTTTACAAACCAACACAATACATACTTATTATAGAAAATACACGTTACATGTCGAAGTTCTCGACATTCACTGCATCTAGCTATCTAAAATGTACAAATTGTGATGGTCAAATTGCATTATGGACCTACCGCTGACAGGCATATCTCTTCTGTCTGATTATGGCAACGGCACATGAATATATCTTGCAGACCTGCAGTACGTCACATCCACAAAGGTGGCTCCAAAACACCAACACTAATGAAACACGCTTATTTATGGCGAAACTCACACTCTATTTACATTTAATCTATTTACATTTATAACTCCGTTACATTAGACTTAAGCCTCAAGCCGTTCCACTAACGTTCCGTTCCACTAACTGGCAACGCTAATTCAAGCTAGACCTCAATAAGCTTAGACTGTGCAGCCCAGATCAGGCGATCGTCGAAAACATAGATATATATAAACACTAGATGTCTCGTCCGCGTTGCCGGACAACGGAGTCGAACGTCCGCATATGGCGGCCATCTTGCTACAGGCGACTCGCTCACCCATAACATTGTGTTGATGCTACATGTACTTTTTAAATGACCATCACTTGCTCAATTTTCAATGGATGGGGTAATGGATATTTTCAAATAACGACATCTCTGACGTTGATAACAAACCAAACCGTTTCAAAATCGGTTGAAAATTGAGCAAGTGATGGTCATTTAAAAAGTACATGTAGCATCAACACAATGTTATGGGTGAGCGAGTTGCCTGTAGCAAGATGGCCGCCATGTGCGGACGTTCTAGACTTCGCCGTAAGACATCTAGTGTTTATATATATCTATGGTCGAAAAGAGGAGTTATGTCGCAAAAAGAAAAGCGTAAACCAGCAGAGGGGCGTTATTTTCAGCAGCGTAAATTGAGTTTGAGTTTTTTTGGAGTTGTCCCCAAAAAGGGCAATGTTGCCGCAATTGACACGGCAAGGGAGACAACTTGTCAAACCATTACGACCGTTAAAATGCGTAAATTGTAGGCCTACCAAATATCCTCAACATAACTATATGCAGTTAGGCCTACTGATAATTAGCGTAATTTGATGAGCTGTCTGAAACCGTTCTGACAGTAGCCTATGGCCAATATTCTCAACAGGAGATTGAGAATAATAGCCCAAAAAAGAACGTGGCAGCAATTGAAAATTGTGGGATAAAATTCAAAACACTGAAGAAGGCCATGGCACTTGATGTGGGCTAATAATGTTTTTGTCTTCACATCTTGAACAAAATTAATAAATTAGCCTACTTCAAAATAACTTTGCCACACACATTTATTAACTGATAGGCTAAGTGCTGAGCTTTAAGATAAAAGGGAAAGATAACCATGACTAAAATGGGGATTCACTGAAATAAGTATTATTGCACAGATCCAGCACAAACTTTCAGATCAGAAGGTGCCCCAAACTGTAGCACACTTTGCTTGGCAGAACAGTCATTTAAAAATGCTCCGCATGAATATATAATTATTATATTACACGTGCATATTTAATCCAAATCCAATTATTACTACTCTGGCTAACAGTGTATGGACAGCTGCCCCATATTTCCAATTAACATAATATGCCTCCACAGATCCAGAGGGGGCTTGGACAGTGGCAGACTGTGGCTGTTTGAAGGGCAGGGGCAGAAAAATTAAAAGGGCTGCTACTGCACAACATGGGCTCTCACCAGTGTAACAATGGGAATGGGACGACACCCCAAGTGTCGTCACAGCCTCACTTTAGGAAAGCATGTCCTAGTGGGCACATTGTAGGGGAGACTGTTGGGCACAGCATCTAATCTTGCACAGCATCTAATCGCTATATATGCTACCCCTGGGCTCTATTCTCCGGAAACATGGTGTATCCTTTCATTTCTATGCTGATGACACCCAAATCTACTTACCAATTAGGAAAAATAATCCTTCAGCTATCTCATCTCTTCTAAAATGTCTAGATTAGGTTAAAGTATGGCTGGCACAAAATTTCCTGTTTCTAAATGAAGAAAAGACTGAGGTAATAGTGTTTAGCCCAAATGAGAACTCTCAGCCCTCAAGCATCAACCTAGAGAGTTTATCTGGGAGTTTTTCCTTGTCTTCCTTGAGGGTTTAGGTTGGTTGAGGGGCAGTTCTAGGGGCGTATGTGAAGCCCTCTGTGACATGCTTGCGTGTAAAAAGGGCTATACAAATACATTTGATCTGTTTTTTGATCTTCACGGGTGCAGAATCTTGGCATCTTTATTGATCAGCACTTAAAATTTGACAAACACATCTCGTCTGTTATTGGGTCTAGCTTCTACCAACTGCGGATTCTCTCAAAAATTAAACACTTTCTTACCCGTAAGACTCTAGAAATGGCCGTCCATGCATTCGTAACTTCTCGCTTAGATTACTGTAATTCTTTATATTGCGGTATATCTAAAACTCAGATTACGCATCTCCAGCTCGTTCAAAATGCTGCTGCCAGATTTCTCTCTGGCTGTCGCAAACATGAACACATTACTCCCATTCTCAGATCTCTACACTGGCTGCCGTTTTTTCAGAGAATAGATTTTAAAATTGTACTCTTTGTCTATAAGTCTTTCCATAACACCGCTCCTCTCTACCTGTCTGAACTTCTTCATCACTACTCTCCTATTAGAAGTCTTCGCTCATCTGACCAGGCTATGTTAGTGGTCCCCCGTGCACGGCTCAAGCGTAGAGGAGAGCGTGCCTTTTCTGTGGCCGGCCCTAGACTATGGAATTCCCTGCCACTAGAGATTAGGATGGCACCCTCCATTTTTAGTTTTAAGACCAGGCTAAAGACCCACCTATTCTCTCTAGCCTTTCCATGACTGCTCTGGGGTTTATGTTTGTCTATATTTTAAACTGGTTATTTTATTTTGTCTACTCTTTTTAATAATGCCTATTTTAGCTTTTTGAACTCTTTCATTGTGTACGTGTGTATGTATAAGGTCAATCGCACTGTAAAGCACTTTGGCCAGCTGTGTGGCTGTTTTTAAATGTGCTATATAAATAAAATTGAACTTGAACTTGAACTAATCGTCTTCTTTGGAAAGTGCACCATTTCGGACACTGTCATGTAGGGGTAGCATAAAGGGCACTTCATAACAGCACCCTTTTCCTTTGGAAGTAAGGGCACAGGAACAGTCAAATATAGACCATTGTAAGGGCACTTTATAGGGTACTGCATCACATTTTCTCTACTATAAAGGAATTCATTAAGACATGTTTTGAAATTTATAGAGGGCACACTATCATTTATTGCGTTAAGGGGCACCCTGGGCACTCAAGCATATTTCACAATGTGAATGGCAGACAGTAGGGCACTTGGTCTCATTTTTGCCACTCTAGAGAGCATTTTTGAAACACTTTTTCAACCATGGGGGCACCAGAGTCATCCCCTGAGTCTTCCAGTGGGCCTGGATACATCCATGGGGACAGTATATTGCACCTATAATATTGGGGAAGCCAGAAGGAGAGGTAATATAGAGGCTTGTCAACATATAGGCTACTTTAAACAATGAAAATACTTTATACAATTGAATAAAAAGTCTCCTTGATTCTTTGTGTTTCAAGATGACCTGAAAAACTGATGATAATATTCAGGTACTGCTTTGGAGCAAGGTATACCCTTCATATTTCCTGGCATAGTTGCCCGTAAAAGAATGTCCCACATGCAAAGACACACAGAGATGCAGACAGACTGAACAGTGTCAAGGCTTGGCTACATTGAGTTTGCTTCCTTGTGTGTGATTCCAGCAGACTACATAGTCTAAGCCTACCTACATAGACTGCAGTCTACTACCCTCCTTTCCACTATTATAGTCTACTACTCTCCTTTCTGTTACTTTCTACAAAGGATGGTAGGCTGCTCTTGTGTTCATTGCCATCCTTAAGAGTTGCTAAAGTGTTATTTTATATATATTTATGTATTTATTTTTTAAAGAATGACAATTACATCTATCTAGATAAACTATGCTGGGCCTGCTGAACCTATACTTCTTCCACAGATACTGGTCAGGGAAGCATTACTTCTGTCTCGGAAGACCCTTGGGGCTGGTGGGATAAACGCTCTTTGTATAATCTGAGCACCTTCATCCACCACAGGGTTGTCAAAGACGCTCTGCTTAGTTTCTAAGGCCTTATGTCAATAACCAATGGCTTTTGAAAACAGTTAAAGTGACATTATTTCTTAACTTGTTTATTTAAATTAATATATTTTTTGGAGATGAAGTAAACACGTAAATCATTCATGTCTGCACTTCAAAAAGTCTAAATTTACGTTTCCGAACACGGACTAAAGTGCTTTGCGCGCAGGAATTTACTCGACGGAACTGTCTTTTGAGATTCTGTTTCCGCCTGTTTGAAATTATTTGCAACACATTTTAGTTTAGCTTGACTTTTAGCCTGACACGGATCAGGCTAGTTCCGAAGTATAAGTTACCTTGGTTACGTAGCTAGAACTAGAATAAGCCACCTTAACCTTTTCTTGAAGGTGGGGAGACAGTCAGTGTCTCTGATGGAGGTGGGGAGATGATGCCACCATTGTGATTCCACCATTGTTTAATTCATTAAGATGAGGTCTCCTTGGTCTTCATTTCAATTTTCAGACAGAGTAGATAACTGGGTCATGGTATAGAGTAATTAGCACTGGAAGCGCCGAGCAGCGGTCCTCGACCGTAATATCTAAAAATAAAATTAAAAATCACTCTATAAAATTCCAGGACTTTTCCTAGATAAGTGCGTTTCCTAGATATGTGTGTCTGTGCCAGGACAAGCTAGTTTAAACTAATATTGCTCCTTTTTCTGTGAAATTGCTCATTTCTCTCAGCAGATGTTTGCAGGGGCTTCTTTATATACGTTTTCTGTCATACATGTAAATCAGATGTATATTTCTAGCATGTTTTATAGTTTATGTAGGCTATGCTGTATATATATATATATATACATTTAGGGGAAAAAATATTTGATCCCCTGCTGATTTTGTAAATTTGCTCACTGACAAAGGAATTATCAGTCTATAATTCTAATGTTAGATTTATTTGAACAATGAGAGACAGAATAACAACAACAACATCTAAAAAAACGCATGTCAAAATTGTTATTAATTAATTTGCATTTTAATGAGTGAAATAAGTGTATGACCCCCTCTCAATCAGAAAGATTTCTGGCTCCAAACTGAGATTAGGAGCACTCCCTTTAACAGTGTGCTCCTAATCTCAGCTCATTACCTATATAAAAGACACCTGTCCACAGAAGCAATCAATCAGATTCCAAACTCTCCACCATGGCCAAGACCAAAGAGCTGTCCAAGGATGTCAGGGACAAGACCTACACAAGGCTGGAATGGGCTTCAAGACCATCGCCAACCAGCTTGGTGTGATTATTCTCAAATGGAAGAAACACAAAAGAACAATCAATCTCCCTCGATCTGGGGCTCCATGCAAGATCTCACCTTGTGGAGTTGCAATGATCATGAGAACAGTGAGGAATCAGCCCAGAACTACACAGGAGGATTTTGTCAATGATCTCAAGGCAGCTGGGACCACGGTCACCAAGAAAACAATTGGTAACACACTACGCCGTGAAGGACTGAAATCTAGTGATGGGAAAAAAACGAAGCTTTCCGAAGCAACAAGCTATTTGACACAATTGTGTCGAAAAAGTATCGCTTTTTCGAAGCGTTCGATACATCTTCTCCATAGGGACATCTGCTGGTCAGTTTATGGTATGGCGACTGTATCGAGCGATGGAAGGAATCAAGTGACGTCAAGTCCTCGAGACGTCAGTCTCACAATCGTCATTGACAACTTGATAAATAAAGGTTGTGACAAATGTATAATATATACATTTGACCAGTTTGACCAGTGACAAATATATCTTGTTGTATTATTAACAACGTAACGTCTTTACTACTTTACGTTCATAACATTTTTAGGTTCTTATTAATTACACAAACTGCCTAACTGAGTATGGCCTCGTGGTAAGAGCGCTGCCCCTCACTCAAACATTGTGAGATTGCATCCGCGCACCCCTTTTTAGTGGAAGTATATGCTAAATTAATACATTATTATATGATAATGTAGACTAGCAGTTAAGGTTTTGGAACATGCTTTTGCAACCGGGAAAGGGATGGCCACATTTGAAAGCTGGTAAAACTAGAGAAAGATGTAGGCTATATGTGCTTGTGTACACCTACTATCTCACATTTGTATCTATCTCTGTCTATCTAGCTCTGGCAATCTATCTGTATCTCTGGCTCTGTCAATGAATATATTCTATAGCGTCCGTAAATAGGCCTATGTCTCCTCTCTATAACCTACGAATATTAGTGATTTCTGATTCCTTTTAATTTTTTTCCTTTTTAAGCGTTTCAATAAAACGCAGTTTGTCTCAGCTGCTCGTGTGTGCACTTCGACAGGTGATCACGTGTTTTTTTCCCATTTGAAGCCACGCTCGACACGTATGTGTCGGTACCAATTGTTTCGAAAGGTCGATACCGCTTCGTGAGCACGGTATCGAGCGTAACATCACTACTGAAATCCTGCAGTGCCCGCAAGGTCCCCAAGCAATTTCAAGAAAGATGGGAAAGTGAATACATGTTTGTGCTTCAAGGAGAAAAACCAGTATGTATTTTGTATAATGAAGTGATGTCGTTCGTTAAAAAGTACAATTTCTGTCGGCCTTTTGACACCAAACACAGAGATAAATATGCCTTATTTAGCCTTCAAGATAAACAGCAGATTGTCCAATAATTAAAAGGTGGACTGCGATCGCAGCAGAATATGTTCACAAAATCTACAGCTAAAAAATTATGTTTTTACATTGTAAACATCGTAGTTACAACTGGCCCCTAGAGGGCAACCATAATGCTATTGTGGCCCTCGGTGAAAATTAGTTTGACACCCCTGATCTAGGACAACACGAAAGTACAATTACAGTTATTTTGCTGCTGCTCAAAGGGATGCACTATGGGAAGAAGAAAAGCTGGTGGAGGCAGTGTGATGCTTTGGGCAATGTTCTGCTAGGAAACCTTGGGTCCATTCATGTGGACATTTGACATGTGCCACCAACCAACCTAAGCATTGTTGCAAGCCATGTACACTCTTTCATGAAAACGGTTCAGGAATGGTTTGATGAACACAACAAGTTCAAGGTGTTGACTTGGCCTCCAAATTCCCCAGATCTCAATCGAGCATTTGTGGGATGTTATGGGACGCTTTGTTCTTTTGTGTGCACCCATTTTCCCTTTAATCCATAATAGTTACCAACAATTAAGTCCCAGCTGTAGAGAAACCAACAGAATGTTGCTACCACCATGTTTCACATTAGGTATGGTGTGTTTTGGGTGGTGTGCCATGTTTTTTTTTTGCACTTGAAGTTCAGTCCAAAAAGGAACATTTCGGTCTCATATTACCATAGAACCTTTTGCCACATGGCATCTGATTTTCCAGGAGTGTTTTTGTATAACACAAACGAGACTGTATGTGGCACAGAAAAGTCTCCTTTCTTGCCACTCTGCCATATAGGCCAGCTTTGTGTAAGGCTTTTGAGATTGTTGTTACTGTCACGGCTCACGCACAGAGGTAGACCCAGATGCAGACTCAGACACAGTAGGTAGCTTCCAAGAACAATAGGGTTTATTTAGGCAGAGTAGTCGGGGACGGGCAGGTGATCGGTACACAGGCTGGCGGCGAAGGTACAATCCGGTATCAGGTAGAGTAGTTGTGGACAGGCAGGTGATCGGTGCACAGGCAGGCGGCGAAAGTACAATCCGGTATCAGGTAGAGTAGTCGTGGACAGTCCAATCGAGGTCTAAGCATGGGAAATTTGAGCACAAGGCAGGAACAGAACAGGTAACAGGTACGCGGGAACGCTCGATAGAAACACACAAGACGAACTGGCACAGGACAAACATAACCCAACGGACTAAATACCCCACTAACGAGCAGACAAGACGAGACACACCTGGAGGGGGCGGGGCCAAACAAAACAGCGGAACACACATACACACAGACGTGACAGTTACATGCCTTCACCTAACTTTGGCCTTTCTACAACTTTAACCTTGATGTCTTTTGAAAGCATTTTTCCTACCATTCCAACCATGGTGTATTCCTTACAGTACCGTGCACTAGAAGAAGTGGAATCGCCAAGAAACAGCTGTTTTTATTCTGAGGTGATCTATACCAGTGTTTCCAAACCTTTTTTCAGTCATGGCACCCTTAGCCCTTAGAAAAGTTTCAAAATGTTGTGCCCCCCCCCCCCCCCCCCAAAAAAAAGGGGTTTGTAGAGTCGTGCCAAAACCTTGCCGCGTGATAGCCATCGAACGGCCGTATGTATTAACAAGCTCTGATGTTCCGCTCCCATTGCCTCGCATAAAATCGAAAATAGACGGCTCTTCAGTGGGCGTGCTTTGATGAAATTAACTAGGCCTATATCTACTGCTCTGTCCAGTACATCAGAGTTCCTTCGGGAGCGTCTTTGCTACCAGTGCCTCCCTATGTAAAAAGCAGTGAGTGGCTTTCACATGTGGGTTTTGCGCACACGCAACCCCTCAAAAAAAGTTCAGGAACATTATTTTGGTCGGTTATTCCTCCCCTTCAATAATACCAATTGGTATTGTATTATATATCGTTGGAAAGCCTGATTAGTCACCTTTACAACGAGGTACAACTTGTAAGGATTGTGCATTCATGGAATGAGCAACACAAGTAACTGTGGGTAGCGGCCCAATTTTTTGGCCAAAATCCCCTGCAATATTCTTCTGTTGGTATTCTCTCGTTTTGAGTTGCTTGGTGGATTGGATAATTGCACTCTCCCACAATAATAAGGAGAAAACAACACATATTGGCCATTTTTACACTTTATTAATTTTGCACTGTCAGGGACCTCAGTAGTGTGTGGAAGATCCATAGCAGCCACAACAGCTTGGCACCTCCTCCTCATGCTGGTCACCAGCCTGGTCACACACTGCTGTTGGATGGCATCCCATTCCTCAACCAGGATTTGTCGCAAGTCAGCCAACATGTTTGCGTTGGTCACTCTGGCACATACAGCATGCCCAAGCTGATCCCACTTGAAGCTCAAAACGATAGTGAATACCAACAGAAGAATATTGCAGAGGATTTTGCCAATTTTTTGGGGGGCTGCTACCCACACGGTTAGCTGTGTTGCTCATTCCACGAATGCACGATCCTTACAAGTTGTACCTCGTTGTAAAGGGGACTAATCAGGCTTTCCAACGATATAAAATACAATACCAATTGGTATTATTGAAGGGGAGGAATACTAGACCGAAATATAGTTTCCGAACTTTTTTTGAGGAGTTCATAATCCAAGATATCAGTGCAAGTTAAACGTGAACTCAATTTTTTTGTAAATCTTTTAATTAACATAGGTCTTGACATGGAATAGCAGGGAGTTGTCATATGATGTCATGAATATACACTTATATAATATAAGTGTTTGACCTAGTTTGATAGGCTCAAAGAACAGCATACTGAGCAAGTTGAGTAAAAATTCATTAGCATAAACCACATTTACATTTATTCATTTAGCAGACGCTTTTATCCAAAGCGACTTCCAAGAGAGAGCTTTACAAAGTGCATAGGTCACTGATAATAACAACAAGATAGCCACAAAAACATTGTTGCTGATTATTCACATATTTGTTATTACTACACATAATTCTAATTTGCAAGAGGCTATTTCATCCCCTCATCATGGAATATCTCCTTTTGCTAAATGTTTTCATGTAACATTAAGTTAACCAATATGTGTTTACCTGATTGTCTTGCAGGAATCCAAGGGCTTGTGCTGAAACGGACAGTGTGAACACCCTTCTTCAGAATCATAAGGCAACACACTGAAGTACACAAATTAAAAGTGTTTCATTCTTCCTAGACCATAAGTTAATAAAAAATCCACTCTGTTGGCACCAGACTGTCTGACACAAACTCAAATTGATTCTTAAATGAGTTTGCATGGATTTTTATCTAGCTTTTGCTGGTTACATTAAGGCATGACAAGTCTCATTTTGCAGTCGAGTGTACAGCAAATGTAAACCATGCTCTGTGCAATGTATTATATGCATTGCAAATGCTTTCTGAAATAAAAACTGATTTTGAAGGGAAATGTTGCTTCTTTTTATACTTACCCTATTCCTTTTCCATTGAAATTACCTTTTTTTTGTTCTAAATTCCATAGATCTTTATGTAAAATGGGTTAAATATGTTATTGCTTGTGTGACAAGATGACTCCTACAGATAAAACAATTAATTGACAAACAATACATTGTTAATCAATCAAAAAGAAATATAATGTAAAGCATAATGCTCTACATTAATGCAAATCCAGGAGCATATCAGTTGTCAAGGGCAAGCTGTCATTGCAGTGCTTTTTCATCAGCGAGGAACCCATACCAACAGTGTCAGTGAAGCGCTTAGGGCACTGGTACGATGCCAACCTCAAGGACAAAGTTCAAGTGGACCAGCTTAGGCAGGACACAATCTGCGGCCTTGAGAGTATCGACAAGTCCCTGCTTCCTGGCAGGTTAAAGCTCTGGGGCCGGTTGCACAAGTTTTTTCCTTAATTATGACACTTAAGGGTAACTTTCTCCTTAGCCAAGGGAATTACTTAAGGGGGTTGCACAGAATCCCTTAAATGGTTTCCTTGGCTAAGGTGAAACGTTAAGGGATTTACTACATTTAACGTGATTTCACAGCAGTAAAATTCGACCGTTTCCACGGAGACCGCTTTTGTTCAGTTGTATCGCTAGTGCATCACCTTAGCTCTAGCTTACTAGATCTAGCTAGCTTATAGACCAACGAAAAGAAGGCAAGAAAACCAAATTGGTCAGGAGGAAAATATTGTGCTTCTACAGGAATACCAAAAAACAAAGCACATACTAAAAAAAATTTGTATCCACAAATAACTGCAAACAAAAAACAACGAATGTAGGACGAAATTGCATCAAAAATAAACTCAAGAAGTTTGGTGAAAAAAAATATAGCTATATGATAACTTGACTGTCATGTCCAAAAAAGAGAGAACCAATTTCAGGAGGGAGTTCAATAAAACTGGTGATATCAACTTTACTCGTAGGTCTTGTGGCTACACAGTAATGTTTAGGTGAGAGCTAGCTTACTTAGTTCAACAGTTACACTGCATTTACCGGCGTGAGTCTAGGCTAGCTACTTTATTTACAGCAGTAGCCGACTCATAAATAGTCTTCATTTTTAGACTGCAGCACAGTATGCTATAGGTGTGGGATGGGTTCATTTATCTCCATGAACTCAGCCATGTTGCGGTAAAGAATAAGTCAGAGTTACCTTAAGTTTTCTTCCTTACTTTGTTTGCTAAGGTCTTTCGTGCAACGCTTTAACGAACTTTAAGGGAATCCTTAAGTATACGACCAAGATAAGGAGAAAACCTTAAATACTTAAGAGAACATTTAAGGAAACCTTAAGGAGAAGACTTAAGGGTGCTTTGTGCAACCGATTATATTTTAAGAAAACCTTAACTCTGACTTTAAGGTGTTTTGTGCAACCGGCCCCTGGTGCCTTCAATTCGGTCTTCTACCCAGGCTGATGTGGCCTCTTACCATCTATGAGGTCCCTATCTCAAAGGTTGAAAAACTGGAGATCAGCTCGTTTGCCAAAAAGTGTCTGGGTCTTCCCAGGTGCTTCAGCAACATAGGGCTGTATGGAAGATGTATTCTGGAGCTTCCTCTGTCCAGTCTTACAGAGGAATTCAAGTGCTCCAAAGTAAGGCTGGAAATGACACTAACAGAATCCCGTGACCCATGTGTAGCCCAAACAGCTCCTACTCCGGCGACCGGAAGGAAATGGACTGCAAGCGCAGCTACACAGCAGGCAAAGGCAGACCTAAGGCACCGTGACATCATTGGCCTTGTGCAACAGGGGAGAGGAGGCTTTGGCCTCAGAGAGAGCAGACCATCTTGGCACAAGGCAGCTCCATCTCAGCGCAGAGGTCTGGTCGTTGAGGAGGTGTGCCGGCAAAAGCAGGCAACAAGGTGCGCAAAGGCTGTCTCCCAATCGAAACATGGACAGTGGATGAGGTGGGCCGTGCCATAAAAGAAGAAGCGAGACCAGTCCAGTTTTTGGGTGAGAACACAGCGCAACAACGGACAGCTACCAGTAGTTAATCGCTCTCTCTCTTTCCCCAGACTCGGCCGATGAAAGCGGGCACGGCCCCCTCCCTCGCTAAACCCACGGAGGCAACCGAAGACGGACCCGGATTCCGTCCTTTTTTATTTACTTTTCCGACTTTCTTTTCGTACTGTTTAACGGGCCACCGGACCCTGTCTGCCGGGTACTTAAAAAAAAATTGTTTCGGCTTCAATAAAGAAACATTCACTCTCCGCCCAACCTCTTTCTTTGCCACAGTGGTGGAGAATGCGGGCACTGAGTTAGGCCCCGGCAAAGAAGATGGATCAGCGGAGCAGCCGATCTCCAGGCCAAGAGGAGGGCCCTGATGTCCCTGTCGACCCCGCTACTATACTGGGCCACCTACTCCAAGCATCCATAGACCAACAGAGGGTGACTCAACAGCTAGTGACAAACCTAGGCCAACTGACGGGAGGGTGGCTACAGACGCAACACGCGGCAGCCACTGATGCACGGCGCACAGCCAGCCAGGTCCTGACCAAGCTTACGGCCGACGATGACAGCGAGGCGTACCTGCACACCTTCGAGGTGGTGGCGGGCCAGGAAGGCTGGCCACGGGCTGATTGGGCTAGGTGCTTTCCCCGTTCTTGAGCGGAGAAGCCCAGCGGGCCTATTACGCCCTTCTAACGGATGAAGCCGAGGACTATACGTGCCTGAAGGCAGCCGAACTGGCTCGGGCCGGGTTATCCCCAGGAGCCGCAGCCCAACAGTATCAGACCTGGGGCCTCATGTATAAACGTTGCGTACGCACAAAAAGCTTGAGTACGCTGGTTTTCACGCACTTTGTGATGTATAAAGATTTACTTGACGTGAGAATGTGCGGACCGTCCGCAAAGTCTTGTCTGGCTCTGTAACGTAGCGAATTCTAACTGAAAAGTGCCGAAACTCACCAACATTACAAAATAAAGTTTCCACTACTACGTTTATGACTTTGACTATTCAAAAAACATAAAAATAAAAGTTTGATAATTAATGTGGATGATCACATCAAAATGCCAAAACCCAAACGGGAAATGCTATATAGCCTTCTGTTTAATCCACCACCACTTAATAACTTCTGTTAAACTTGAGGGTGTCAATGAACGACAAAATCACTCAAGAAATGCATGTCACGCTAACCCTATAGCTGCCATGCTGTTATGATGCGCCACCACTCGTTTCTTCATTTAAAGTTTTACATCGGACCATTTCTTCTTAATTTCTGCCATGGTCCGGTTCTCTAAATCCACAGCATTTATGGCCCTATAATAATAATAATGATTTTATTTGTAATGCACTTTACATTTAGCTAAATCTCAAAGTGCTACAGGTTAAAAACAAGAAATGGTGCAAATAGTGACAGTTTTCCACTCTTTCTGACTTTTGTCGCTGATACCTGATGACAGTCCGCCAAACAGGACACATTTTCTCGCCTCCACCTCTGTTGTCAGAACCTCGATCTCACAGTCACGGTATTTCTTCGAATAAACGCCGCAGCGTTTAACGTTCATTTTTGGTGCGGCGTTTATTCGAACAAATACGGTAATTCAGACAAAGAAATGACCTCAGGAGCGCATTCATAGCCTATCTGCATATTAATTTATGGGAGGAGGCAAGGCGGGGTCAGTGGCTCGTTCACGTGCGGTCCATCTCACGTTGATTGTGATTTATAAAGGAAAGGTGCGCAGGACCTGGCGTACGACCGGTTTTATACATGTGAATATTTCTGTGCGTAGGTACTTTTGAGTTTTGGCCGTATGCCATCTTCTGGTATGAAAGCTGCGCAATCCTTTATACATGAGGCCCCAGGACTTATGTTCCTGGGGTTCCTCCTCCTGTCCAAATGGCCCAGCTCCAGCGCATTGTATACCGTTGGCTACAACCTGAACGACCTGGTCCCCATGGCGTCGCAGACCAGGTCGTCATGGACCGTTTCCTGAGGGGGCTCCCTCCTGCTGACCGGAGAGCGGTGGCACAACAAGACCCCGATACAATACAGGAAATGGTCCTGCTGGCGGAGCAGGCGGAAGCGGCCAGGTCCATGACTTCCCTTCGCCCATGGGAAAACGGAACCCCCATGGGCCCTAGGACGCCACCCCCCAGATCTAACACCCCCTATAGCCCAAAGGTGACGCCGGGCCGGGGTCCTTCCCGGTCTTACCCCGTAGACGAGCCTATGCCAACCGACCCTGGGGCCAGGAGCCCCAGACCGAGTCAGCGTCTCTGGGAGGTGGGCTGTACACTGCACGGGGAATCCCAAGAGGGGGCACCCTTTCGTACGGTCAAGATCCAAGGAAGACCGGTTCAAGCCCTTCTAGACACCGGCAGTTCTATATCCCTGGTGCGCCCCTCGCTGCTACCGCGGGGGCAGCGGATAGAAGGCTCCCTGCTGGTTTCCTGTGTTCACGGTGACACACGTGATGTCCCTCCAACGGCACTCGAGGTGTCGGCCCGGCCAGGCAGATGGACCCTGCGAGTGGGAGTGGTTTGTGGACTCACGGTTCCATTTCTCCTCGGCCGGGATTGGCCAGGCTTGGAAGAATTACTGCGCACCCCGCGAAACCCCAAGCGAGGCCCCCGGCCAGAAGCCCCGTGCCCTGGCCCACCAGTAGTGTCCTACCTGGCGGAAGAAGAGGAAGCAGACGACAAAGGTGAGCCTGACTTGTCCATTAACCCTCTCTCTGACCTCTTCCAACAGGCCGCCCTCCGGGGCTCCTTCCAAAGGGAACAACAGGAGGACGAGAGACTGAAGCGCTGTTGGGCACAGGTCAGGGAAACAGAAGGGAAGCCGCACGGCCCCACGCCGCTCCCTGCAACGTACTTCTCTATCTCCAACGGACTCTTGTATCACGTCACCCAAGGAGGTGAGGAGGACGTACGCCGCCTGGTGGTACCACGGGGAAAAACTCTCACAGTCCTGGAGCTGGCCCATTCGCATCCCCTTGGGGGCCACTTGGGGATCCATAATACCCTGGCACGAATCCAACCCCGATTCCTCTGGCCAGGGATGAGAGCGGATGTCGAACACCTTTGCAGGACCTGCCCCGAGTGCCAAAAGACCACTCCCCAAAAGCTCCCACCAGCCCCACTCATCCCGTTGCCCATAATCGAAACCCCCTTCGAGAGGCTGGGTATGGACTTAGTGGGACCTCTACCGAAGTCAGGCCGCGGACACGAGTACATCCTGGTGCTGAACTCGTCCAGCTGTTCAGCAGGGTCGGGATCCAAAAGGACATACTGACGGACCAAGGTACCCCGTTTGTTTCCCGGTTGATGGCTGACCTCTGCCGTTTGCTACGGATTCACCACCTGCGCACCTCCGTATACCACCCCCAGACAGACGGCCTGGTCGAGCGGTGACTGAAGACAGCCGGGACTGGGACCTTATGATTCCGTACGTCCTTTTCGCCGTGAGAGGTGCCCCAGGCGTCCACCGGATTCACTCCGTTTGAGCTGTTGTACAGCCGGCGGCCACGAGGGCTCCTGGATGTCGTGAGAGAGGCCTGGGAGCAACAGCCATCCCCCCTACGGATGGTGATCGAGCATGTACGGGAAATGGAGGAGAGGATCCGACGTGTACGACCAATAGTGAAGGAAAACATGGAGGCGGCGCAGCGCGCCCAGCGGAGAACCTACAACCGACCCGCCCAGCCACGAGAGTTCTCCCCGGGTGACCGAGTGTTGGTCATGATACCGGATGCTCAGTGTAAATTCCTCGCGGCCTGGCAAGGCCCGTACACCGTAACGGAGAAGCTGGGTCCGGTCACCTACAGGGTGCATCAGGCTGGGAAGAGAAAAGATACCCAAACCTACCACATCAACCTGCTGAAACGCTGGAAGGAACCCAAACCTCCCCCCTCTCTGCTTTCGCCCGTCCTCTCGAAGACGTCGCCATGGGCGAAGACCTCACCCCCACGCAGCGCCAGGAAGTGAGGGAACTCGTAAGCCAGCACCAAGACGTGTTCTACCCTAGCCCGGGCTACACCCAACTGTTACACCACGACATTGTTACCCCACCGGGAGTACGGGTTCGGTTGAAGCCGTATCGTTTACCCGAAGCCAGGAGGAAAGCAGTAGAGGAGGCAGTAGCCGAAATGCGCCGACTAAACATCATAGAGGAGTCGCACAGTCCCTGGTCCAGCCCAATCGTTGCTGTCCCCAGGCCAGACGGGAGTCTGCACATCTGTAACGACTTCCGCCGTTTAAATGAAGTCTCCAAGTTCGACGCTTACCCCATGCCCAGAGTGGACGAGCTGATAGACCGGCTGGGAACGGCTCGCTACGTGTCCACTCTCGACCTTACCAAGGGCTACTGGCAGGTGCCCCTGACTCCTTCGGCTAAGGAGAAATCCGCCTTCAGCACACACAGCGGCCACTGGCAATACAGGATGCTACCCTTCAGCTTACATGGGGCGCCTGCGATCTTCCAGCGGTTAATGGACGTCGTGCTGAGGCCACACAGGGAATTCGCTGCCGCCTACCTCGATGACGTCGTGATCCACTCAGGGACCTGGGCCGAACACATGGAGCACCTCCGGAAGGTGTTGGGAGCTTTACGACGGGCGTCCATAACCGCCAACCCAAAAAAGTGCAGCCTGGCTCTGTCAGAAGCAAGCTACCTGGGATATACCATCGGCAGGGGCATGGTAAAGCCACAACAAGCCAAAGTAGAAGCGGTGCGTAACACCCCTACTCCAAGGACCAAAACCCAGGTGCGAGCCTTTCTAGGACTGGCGGGCTACTACAGGCGATTTGTCCCCAACTTTTCCTCTATCGCTGCCCCTTTGTCAGACCTGACTAAGAAGGGCCGCCCCGAGGTGGTGGTATGGACAACCACTGAGGAAGAAGCGTTCCTGAAACTAAAAGAAGCCCTCCACGGAGCCGGTCCTGCGGAACCCAGACTTCAACCGCCCTTTTCTCCTTCAGACTGACGCTTCGGAGACGGGGTTAGTGGCGGTTCTCTCCCAAGACGTCGGGGGTGAAGAGCACCCCATACTCTTTGCTAGCCGCAAGCTAACAACTGCCAAAAGCCTGTATGCTACCGTGGAACGCGAGGCTCTGGCCATCAAGTGGGCCCTGCAGGAGCTCCGCTATTACCTGCTGGGCCGACGCTTCACCCTGGTGACCGACCACATACCCCTACAATGGATGGCCCGGGCGGCAAGGACAGCAATGCCAGGATCACCCGTTGGTTCCTATCTCTGCAGGATTTCTGTTTTGACGTCAGCCATCGTTCAGGAACGCAACATGGTAACGCCGACGGCCTCTCCCGGCTGCACGCGCTATGGGCAGCTGCGCTGGACCCGCCTGGGACCCACCGGTTCCCCGGCTCCATGCTGGGGGGGGGGGACTGTGATGTCGCAGCCACGTAAAGGCTGGTATTAGCGTGGGTCCAGCCACCGCCCACAAAGGACCACTGGCACCAAGGACAGCTCCTCCCGAGTTTACACCTCTCATTGCGCATGGCTGGCGAGGGATAATGAGAAGACACACCTGCTCCGAATTAGACCTCATCAGCCGTGCCATAAAAGAAGAAGCGAGACCAGTCCAGTTTTTGGGTGACAACACAGCGCAGCGAGAGAACAAAGTAAAATTGAGAATATGAGATGATAATTGGGTGTGCTCAAGCCTGCGGTGAAAGCACAACCTTTGTTCTCTCTCATATATATTTATTATTATTATTTATTTTCCCACCCCTAAGGATCCGTCAATATTTGGACTACATAGACAATGGCCGGCCAATGTCAGTGTCAAATGTTTCGTCTTGGCAGCAATTGAGTTGCTTGTATTTTTATTTACGTTCCGTTGCACGGTTTAGGCTGAAATTACGTTTTTGTGGCAAAAAGTGAAGCTAACGGTGGCTAACTTGCTACAGTCACTGACATTGCTAACGTCACAAAAACACACGTGACTACCTGTAGCAGAACATTAGTTTTGCAGCTCGTTAACTTCAGGGAGTTAGCTAAGCTAACTAGCTTTACTGCAAGGCAGCTGCAGAAACGCCACAAGCAAAAAGACCAGGGTGATCAAATCAACATTTATTTGTATAGCCCTTTTTACACGCAAGCATGTCACAGAGGGCTTCACATACGCCCATATAACTGCCCCTCAACCAACCTAAACCCTCAGGGAAGACAAGGAAAAACTCCCAGAAAAACTCACTACAGGAGAAAAAATGGAAGAAACCTTGGGAAGAGCAATTCAGTGAGGGATCCCCTCCTCCAGAGACGGTTGGTGAAAGAGAGGAGCAGAACACAGGCTTAACATAGTCATACAGCAGGGAAGTGTCAATGGGTTTTGAAACACCAAAATCCATTGTTCGACTTGGTAGATGTAGGAAGGGACCGGGAAACTCGCTGTTGCCCATCATGGAGACTGGTTTCCGGTTGGCGACCAGGTCCAGCGTTGGCAGACCGATGACCAGGCAGGTGCTGACAGCTCAAACCCCCCACACCACAGGGGATGTGTGGAGGGGGGACAGAGAGGGGAGAGCAGGGATTAGAGAATGCCAGGAGCAGCTAACAGTTACAGTTATATTTAGAATGGTCAAGTGTGGACTAGTGCAGCAATTTAGCAGAGCAAAAAAGGGTATTTGATGCAGCCCTAGACACTAAGACAGCGCCAGCCCCCCTCGGTTGGAACATGAACTCTGTTCCAGGGGAGAGAACTCTAAAATAAGTTATATTTATATAATAAGGGTGAGAATGCCCCGTCCCCTGTTGTCACCAACTAGTAACGGAAACTATAACAATAACAATATACAGTAACAGGTTTACTTTATTTGTAAAATCTAGATGTTACATGTAAAAGTTACATGTGATACACACAAACAAACACACACCCCAGGTTTACATAGAAAGTACATACACACACTTACATTTAACAGTCATAGAATTGACTAAACAAGAAAGTTTTTAACCTAATTTTGAATGTCGAAACAGTATCAGCCTCCTTAATTGAGACAGGTAATTTGTTCCAGAGAAAAGGTGCTCTATATGAGAACGCCCTGCCTCCAGCAGTTTTTTTCTTAATTTTGGGAACCACCAGTTAGCCGGCTTCTTGAGATCTAAGTGTCCTTGCAGGGCGATAGGGTGCAAGGAGACCAGAGAGGTAAGGTGGTGCCAATCCATGCAGAGATTTGTAGGTTAGTAATAGAACTTTGAAATCAGCTCTGGCTTGGATAGGGAGCCAGTGTAAAGAGACGAGAGTAGATGTTATGTGATCGAACTTTCTGGTTCTAGTCAATAGTCTAGCAGCAGCATTTTGCACCTGCTTTAAATTTTTTAAGTAGGTAATTGGGAGGCCAGAGAACAACACATTGCAGTAGTCCAGTCGGGATGTAACAAATGCATGTATTCGTTTTTCAGCATCTTCCTTTGAGAGGAATTTTCGTATTTTGGCTATGTTATGTAGATGGAAAAATGCAGTTCTGGTAATTTGCTTAATATGGTACCCAAACGAAATGTCTGGGTTCATTGTGACTCCTAGATTTTTTACCAGCTGGCTTTGAGAGACTTTGACGCCATCTATATCTAAGGTCAGATTGGATAAATTATTTCTGTATTTTTTAGGACCGAAAATTTGAAGTCATCCAAGTTCTTAACCCAGAAACACATTTTGCCATAGCGTGTGGTAATTCTCCAGGCTTTATAGACATATATAGCTGAGTATCATCTGCATAACAGTGAAAATTTACCCCAGAGCTTCTAATTATGTTTCCTAAAGGCAGCATATAAAGCGAGACTAACAGAGGGCCTAGAACTGAACCCTGTGGTACTCCGTATTTTACAGTGGAACTCCTGGATGAGCAGCCATCATAGTGGACAAATTGTGATCTGTCAGTTAGATATGATCTAAACCACTGAAGTGAAGTATCAGAAATCCCAACATAGTTCTCCATACGTTCCAGGAGAATCTCATGATCCACAGTGTCAAAAACTGCACTTAGGTCTAGGAGAACCAGGACAGAGATAGAGCCCGCGTCAGATGCTAATAGTAGATCATTGACTACCTTGGCTAATGCAGTTTCAGTACTGTGGTGAAGACGAAATCCAGACTGGAGAGGTTCATAAAGCTGATTTAAGGAGAGGTGCTCAGTGAGCTGTTGTACCACAGCTTCTTTTTTTTTTAAATTGAGAGAAATGGCAAATTTGAAATTGGCTTGTAGTTGCTAAGACAACCTGGATCCAGGTTTGGTTTTTTAAGAAGGGGCTTAATAATTGCTTGTTTAAAATCATCAGGGACTTGGCCGGTTACGATAGATTTATTAATAATACTAAACATGGGTGGTCCAATAATAGGGAGAAGTTCCTTACGAAGTTTGTTAGGGAGGGGATCGAGAAGGCAACTGGTGGGTTTCGATAAATCTATCAGCTTTATGAATGCTTCCATAGAAATAGGGTTAAAGTGAGTGAGAGCCTCAACATGCAGCATGCTTGGTATAGAGGAAAATTAAGTGTTAATGGCTATTCCTCCAGGGCTAGCCTGTAGTTTGTCCCAAAAATTCTAGGAAGTCATTGGGAGAGAGATCGGTACTAAGACCGTGTGTACTTTTCTTAGTGAGTTTTGCAACGGTATCAAATAGGAACTTAGTGTTGTACTGGTTCTTACTAATCAACTTAGAGAAGTATTCAGATCTGGACCTGATGAGGACATGCTTGTACTCGATTAGGCTGTCCTTCCAGGCCAGGCGGAAAACCTCCAATTTAGTGGTACGTTCTAATTTTCTAGTGGACTTTGTGAGAGTACGGGTTTCCTCAGAATACCATGGAGCCAATTTCTTTTCTTAGGTTTGAGAGGGGCAACATAGTCTAGTGATAGCTGAAGAACCAAATTCAGATCCCTAGTTTTATCATTTAATGATTTATTTGGAACATTAAGTGCTTTTAGTGCAGCGGGTAGAATACTAGCCAGTTCTATAGCTGTGTTTGGGGATATGTAACGGCTAGTATAAATTTTCTGACTGCCTCTAAGGCCCTGGCAGAGGTCCATTTTGAAGGTAACCAGGCAATGGTCTGATAATATAGGATTGTGGGGGTGGACAATGACGTCAGTAATCACAATTCCCCGTGTGAGAACTAAATCTAATGTATGCGAGTGCAGATGGGTAGGTTAGGAAACCACCTGTGTGAGACCTGTGGAATCTATTAGAGCAGTAAAGGCCTTACTTAAATGATCTTTTGGGTCATCCACGTGAATGTTAAAATCACCCATAATTAAGATGTTATCAGTATATGTCAGAAGATCAGCACTAAAATCTGCAAATTCCTCTAGGAAGAGGGAGTATGGGCCAGGGGGCCGGTATAGTGACTATACAAAATGAGGGAGGGGGGGCAGGAGGAGTAGTAGCATTACTCCTCTTTAAAGTAGTTGGTGTTTTCATGCAAATTATTTCAAATGTTTTAAAGGTATTCGCAGATTTTAGGCTGAGGTTGAAGCTAGCTTCATATATCATAGCAACACCACCACCTTTCTTTGAGACACGAGGAACGTGTGAGTACGCGAAATCTGGAGGCGATGCTTCATTCAGGGGGGAATATTCATCAGGTTTTAACCAGCGTGTGCTAGCTAACCATTTAAACGACAGCGCTCTCCACAGTCATAGACAGGCACATGCCACATGGTTCATACACAGGCATGCAACTGTTATGTGGCTCTCCTTTCATTGGCTCCCTTGCATAGATCTTGCGCACGTGTGTGCGTCATCAACCCTGTGACCTGGTGTCATAAAAGCGCCTATCTCCTTTAAACACACAAACCCTCAAACATCCTCTAGTCTTAGTCTGTAAGAAATGCTTCCCCTTCCCCCAGGTCAACAAGATAAGGGTCCAGTATGTTTACGTAAGCCTAGAGTTAGCTTAGGGATAGCTACTCTCTGCACACATGGACTGTTAAACAAAGTATCAGTCTTATTTATTTATTATACAGGATAAAGGGTTAAATCTTCAACTATTCTGACATGTACATGCAGGTTTTCAAAGATTGGTGAATCCATATTTACTTCTGAGAGACTCTGCCTCTCTAAGATACTCTTTATACACAATCATGTTAATGACCTGTTTGCAATTAACCTAGTTAGTTGCAAATGTTCCTCCAGCTGTTTATTTTTGTAACTCCTACTTTTTCCAGCCTTTTATTGCCCCCGTCCCAACTTTTTTGAGACGTGTTGCGACCATAAAATTCCAAATTACCTTATCTAACCCAGTTGAAAACATGGTTTGGTTTATTAAAGAGTTATTTTGGTACAGTTGTATAATATTAGCCTGGCTCTGCCCTCCTACTTCCGCTCAATTTTGATTTAGCTTCTGTACTAGGTCTGGGAATTAGGCACATAAGTTGGTTTTCTCAAATCAATTTTTTGTAGGGCCAATCAGCGAACAGAGGGAGTGGCTGAGAACGATGACGTTGATGTCGTGTGCTAGTGTAACAGAGTTAAAAATGCACTTTGATAATTTGTAATTCCGATTTGTATTTGTGAATTCTATTTTATAAAGTTATTGTATTTACTATTATTTTGTTATCATTTCTTTCACACGCAAGTGTTCCGAACTGCACTCAGTCTCTTCTGTGCCTTCTAAGCTTCCGTAGGACTCCGTATCCCTCACACTAATTTTGTAATGCTGAGGGTAAGTTGTGTGAAAGTGTTGCTGCACAAATGTCCTAATTTAATCCAAAATGTATACGTTTTGTTATCATTTTTAATACATATCGCTTACTGATTATATTTGTTATCTAGTTGTTTTGACCATGAATATTTGTAACTTGTTAGCCGCCAAATGTATTATGCTAGCGAGCTGTGCCATGTGGCTAACGTTAGTTCTCCACAGACTTTAGCATAAATATATTTTATTTGCGTGTTTAGGAAGCTGTGGTGCAAAAAGAAAGAGAAGAAAAAGGCAATTTGTCTTTTGCAGGTACTGTATGCGCTATCCTTTGTTTGTTGTATATAACTCTAGATATCTCTAATCGCTCACCTACACACACTTTTCTAATTGGCCCTCTAGGTAGCACTGTTATCCCTTCTGGATATACTTTGTATGTATTTTAAGAATGTGTAGGCCACACACTAATTTTGTAATGCTGAGGGAAGCTGTGGTGCAAAAAGAAAGAAGAAAAAGGCAATTTGTTGTTCCATTGTCTTTTGCAGGAGCGAATAAATGACAAAACCCACTCTGAGTTGTGCCTGTTCATGCCCTGAACACATCTGTTACACTGGTGCCGTGACCCTTTGGATCTCCAGATCAGCTTGATGCTCATCGACCGTGGATGCTACTCTGCAGTATTGATTGTGTGCTCAGGTTTATTTTTTAAATTTGTTTTAAGGACTGTGGATTAGGGCATAGTACTTTGAATTGTTTATCCTGTGTGGGTTTGAGACTTTTGCTACAGTTGTATATTTGCTTTCACTCACATTATCTTATTTCATCTATACGGATATACACAACGCAAGTACATTTGATGGTTGACAACTGTTTTTAGAATACCTATGGATTCATTTGCTAGTCCCATATTGCCGAAAGGTAGGGGTGCTTGGTTCCGAGATTTTTCTGTTAGTAGGGGTGTGGGTCATTCTAAGTTCACAAATGATGGTTGTGCAGATTCAGGGCTAGGTCAGGGCCCGAGTTGTACTCCTGTTGGTGAATTTGTGAGGGAAATACTCCTCACTCGCATGGTTGACATGTTTCAAGAGATGATGGAGAAGATGCAGCAACGCAGTACTCCCCATTCCGTTCCAGGTGGGAGGTTTCAGCGTGCGGCTCGTGACAGGCGTTCCATAGAAACAGCCTGTGGAGTCTGTAATAACTTTGGCCACACCACTCAATCCCACTGCATGTCAGAGAGACTGTTTTTCCTGCTTTAACCCTGGTCACACCAGACTGAATTGCCCTGCCAAAAGCCCCTCCCATCAGGGGCGGTCTTTCCTACAGGCAGTATAGGCGGTCGCCTAGGGTGCCACTCAGTAGCCTGGCTCTGCCGTCCTACGTACTTCCGCTCAAATTTATTTGCTTCTGTACATAGGTCTGGCCATGAGGTCCGTAAGTCAGATTCTGCAGGTTGATTTTCTACCTGTCCAATAAGCGAACAGAGGGAGTGGCTGAGAACGATGACGTTGGTGTCGTGTGCTAGTTTGTGTTGTAGTTCCGTAATGGCTGCGGAGAAAGATGCGAGGAAAGCCATTCGGTCCGTTGTGGCAACGCTGCCGAATATCCAACAGCTAAAGCCGGAGCAAGAACAAGTTTTGCTGAGTTTTGTTGGTGGCCATGATGTTGTGGCCCTCCTCCCCACAGGGTTCGGGAAAAGTTAGATTTTCCAGCTACGGCAGCTAGCTCTGTTACAGTAGTGGTGAAGGAATTGGCTAAGGCGAACGCTAGCGATTGGTTATGGCAGATCAGAGTGGCTCTGGGCAGATCCAATAGTTTTAAACTTCAACAGAGTACCCGCCTACAAGGAAGTCAACGCTTGTCAATGGAGCGAGGCCAGACTCTCTGTACAAATGAAATGTACGAGAGTCTGGTTAGGACCAGGCTAGCCACTCAGAGGGGGGCGCAAAAAAAAAACTGGCCGCATTTTTTTTGCGCCCCCCTCTATATCTCCAACCAATATTTTGACATGAAAAAAAAAATCTAACATTAGGGTAAAATGAGCCAAAAATGAAAATGAGCCCCTTCCGCGTACCTCCTTGGTGTCACATGCTAGCACAGTGAGAGTTTGGTTAGAGCAGTGGTTCCCAGACTTTCTGTGCTGGGCCCCCCTTTGGTACATAAGAACATTTTTGTCGGAATTCTGCACTCGCGAATTACGGCACACGTTTGTGCCTGTGTAGGCTAGCTACAGGTGAAGCCAAAGACAAGATATGTGTCGTCATATTTTCTAGTCTTTGCCTTGGAAGGAAATTGCTTTGTAAGCACATTTGGCGATGCTTCATCCTCTGCTTTGCGTTTACGTGGGAGCCCTGTCAAAAACTTTTCCATGTTATGTTAGTAGTGTAATTTATTGATTAATTCATTCATTCCATCCACGCCCCGCGCCCCCATTGCAGCCCGAGGCGATGGCTGAGGGATGAGACGATGAGGGAGTGAATGTGACCGTGCACCGTGTGTGCGCCGTTGAACAGGGGGGCGTGGCCGGAGCGTTGTTCAGCACAGACGTGACATTTTCTCAGGGATTTTGTTCTTTATTTAATGTTTGTTCATCGTTGCGATCTTTGTTGTGTTTATTTGAAAGAAATGCAGTCTTGCAGGGCAAAATAGCGTTTGAAAGTTGCAATTCTGTTTTCGTTTTCTTTTTGGGGGGGTGAAGCTCGTCTAGAGCGCCAAATGTGCTAGGGCCGGCCCTGCCTCCCATCCTCAGTCGGAGAGAAACTAGCTGGCCTGTATCAAGGGGGAGTTAATACAGGTCACACTACAAACTCCCAAGACGATGACATGTCTGATGCTGAGACGGTCTACACATCTGTGAGAGGTTCTTGTAATGAATCTGAAGTTGTTGTTTATCAGAATATTCACAAAGTTGGCAGCAGTGACAGTCTTTTCTACACGCCTGTAGCGATGGGTGGTACAGTAAAATTGGGTGGAATGTTAGACAGTGGTTCAATGGCCTGTAGCAGGGGTACTCAATTAGAAACCCAAAAGGTCCACTCACCAAATTTCCATTCAGTCCAGGGTCCGGAACAGTGATGGTTTATTTTTCTGGCCCTTACCTCAGAGTTCTGGGGGTAATTTTGTTGTGTCCATGCTTTGTGACGTTTTACATTACCACTATTGACAAGGCGGGCAACCTGCTCATTGCAGATTAAACACATCGGTTTTGTGCTCCCCACCGGCAGCACAAATGCATACTTGTCTGAAATGAGCGATTTTTTTAATCAACTTTTCGCTTTTTGTCAGGTTAAAAGCACACCATGTCTTTCGCTAAGGAAGAAACAGGTACCGTTAGCAAATCGATTAGCCTGCATTGTTGCGAATGACACACACAACCTGCGTGACCCACAGGTTGCGGCCAACGTTGAGTGAGTGAGTTGTCATGGTGATGATAGTATTACAGCTCCTGATTGGACCTTTGGACTGGACACGGAAGATAGAAACCAAATGAACAAAAAGATGTGCCGGTTAAAAAGGAAACGTTCCATCAGAATGAATTAATTCCATAATAATATATCGGTTATAGGTCCGGGTCTGGATAGGGAACCGCGGTCCGCCAATTAGTGACCCCTGGCCTGTAGTATCAGTGAAATTGCTGAGCTGAGACAGAGAGGCTGGGGTGTTAACGGACCAACTGCTAATGGATGTTAATGTAGTCCTTGTTGGATGTGGTGGTCTTCGTGTTAAGCCAAAGTGTGCTTTTGAGGTGGAGATGGAGGTGTATGGCTGTAGGATGTTGGTCCCCACACTTGTCGTTCCAGGACAGCATGAGTTAATACTAAGCACCAATGTTATAAAACACATCTTACATCAGTCTAAGCTATGTGAGTCCTATTGGAAGGCAGTGTCCGGCCCCTGCCCAACCAGAGACCCAGAACTGAACATTTCCTGTCTATGCTGTCTGGTCTGATCCCCTGGAAGGCTGAAGATGTTCCTGACGAGGTTGGAACAGTCAGGTGTAATTCTGCTACCTACCTTGAGCCTGTTCGTGAATACCTCGTCTGGGGAAAACTGCCCAAGAACACTGCTGTTTCCCCAGGTAGCACTATCATGGGAGGTCCTACATCGTCCCGCTCAGCTCCCAGGGGTGTTTTGGTTGCAAAGATTGTGACGTCACTGTGGGGTGAAAGGTGGGTCCCACTAAAGCTTATCAATGCCACTGATAGGCCTGTGCTGTTGAGGCGCAATACTAAGCTGGCTGATGTCTACTCCTGTGTGGCGCTTGAGGACATGGATGATGTTGAGCGTTCAGAGGTTGCACTGGTTAGCTGCTCCCAGTCGGTTGTGCCACCCACTGCTGATGGAAATACTGCCAGTGGAAAGCTCAGTTCTGTTGGGCTCAGTGCTGTTGACATTGAGTCATGTGAGGTGTCAGCGGTCTGTAAGAGGAGTTTGTCTGACCTTGTTTTGCGGTATGAAGACGTCTTTTCACGTCATCAACTAGACTGTGGGGAGGCGAAGGGCTTTGTTCATCGCATACACCTCTCGGACAGCAGACCATTCAGGCTCCCATACAGAAGAGTGCCCCCTGGCCAGTATTTGAAGCTGCGCCAAGTGCTGAGTGATATGGAGGAGAGAGAGATCATCAGGAAATCGACCAGTGAATACGCATCGCCGTTGGTGCTTGTGTGGAAGAAAAACGGGGATATTCCCATCTGTACGGACTTTCGCTGGTTGAACAAAAGGACCCTGAAGGACGTTCACCCATTTCCGCACCAGGCGGATTGTTTGGCAGCCCTGGAAGGGAACTGCCTCTTCAGCACGATGGATCTGACGTCCGGCTTTTACAACATGCCCCTTCACGAGGATGACAGGAAGTACTCCGCCTTTACCACTCCCATGGGCCTGTATGAGTATAACTGTCTGCCACAGGGTCTCTGCAACAGCCCCGCGAGCTTCATGCGGATGATGACCAGCATCTTTGGGGACCAAAACTACTTGTCTCTCTTGTGCTACCCCGTCCCAGAAGCAGATAAGATCCTTTTTGGGGATGATAAATTACTATCAGCACTCCGTGCCTAAGTTCTCTGCCATCGCCCAGCCGCTGTATCAACTCTTGACGGGTGGGAAGAGAAGAGGCAAGAAACATGTACACAAACCTTCCTGCAGGAAGTTGTGTGCATATGACTGGGCATTGGAGAAGGAACAGGCTTTTACTAACCTGAAGTCTTCACTGGTTCAGTGTCGTTCTGGCTCATCCTGACTTCACCCGTCCCTTCATGCTGTCGACTGATGCATCCCTGGATGGCATAGGTGCTGTTCTGTCGCAAGTGCAAGAAGGTGAAGCACGAGCCAAACCCATTGCTTTCGCCAGCAAATCGTTATCCCGGTCTCAGAAGAACTATCCAGCCCACCAGTTGGAGTTCCTGGCATTGAAATGGTCAGTCTGTGACAAGTTCAGTCATTGGCTGAAAGGCCACAAATTCACAGTCTGGACAGATAATAATCCACTCCAAGTCGTGTGCCATTTGTTGAGCGAATAGTGTCTTACTGAGTGTACTTCGTGACTGCCATCTTGACTGTAAGTAACCAGAGTTTGTTTAATTCATTTGTGTTGAGCTAAATCTCTGTCTCAAGGATAGAGGTTAAGGGTATAGCAGCTAAATTGGTCAATAGGTAGCTAGCTAGAGGTCGAGTTTCAGGGTACTTGCCGCCGAGTGAGACCCTGGCTTTGTTTACATAATTAGGGCCATTGTAGAATTTGGGTAAATCAGCCCTGACTTCTGTAATCAGATTCAGAGCGAATAGTGTCTTACTGAGTGTACTTCGTGACTGCCATCTTGACTGTAAGTAACCAGAGTTTGTTTCATTCATTTGTGTTGAGCTAAATCTCTGTCTCAAGGATAGAGGTTAAGGGTATAGCAGCTAAATTGGTCAATAGGTAGCTAGCTAGAGGTCGAGTTTCAGGGTACTTGCCGCTGAGTGAGACCCTGGCTTTGTTTACATAATTAGGGCCATTGTCAGCTGCCCTTTAACATATTTAAGGCGGCTAGCACTGCAGAGGCAGCCTCGTCTGGTAGCCTCGGTCGAACAAAGACAGGGAGTCTACCTGCGGGAGTCCACCGAGGATGGCCGACGAGGCGGATCACCTCTTCTGATAAGTATCACCCTATTTGTATTCTATTCTACCTAGAACATATTCATAGCTAGCATGTGTTTCTTCAGCATTCCCGTTCACTACACCACTCGCAGACGTAGACATGTCACAAAGTATATACGGTAGGGATGGGCATAATTAATCGACGATCAATTAATTGATCATTAAGAATTTCGTCGATTACATTATTTTTTCATCGATAAAACTAATGCGTGTTCTGTTGCGTAGTGTGAGTCTTAAAGGAATGCAATGGATTCGCTAAGTGGCAGCAATTAAACATTTTACCACACGAAGGCAATATTTGTAAAAAAAAAAAAAAAACGCCACAGCCCTAGCCTACTCAGTTACCGGCGAGTTTCCATGTATTTCAAAAGTAGGCTAAACATGAAGAGGTCACGGCGAAGTGTAGCGTGAGACCATTTTGACTTAAAATTGACTTTGTTCACTGCCAACACTGCAAAGCTGAGTATAAATACAACTCCTCCACGACTCAAATGATGTAGCCTACCACTTGAAGAACGTAGCCTACATCCGACCCTGGTTAGTGGCGGTGCATCCTGCTCTCGGTGTTAGCATGGAGGAGCTGCGATGCACACCGAGCAGAGAAAATTACCCAACGGATCTGCAAGTCCATCGAGATGGATATGCTACCGTTAAGTATTGTTGAGGGCGAAGGTTTTTATGAAGCTTTATTAATTAGCCGGAAAAAAATCGAGGGTCAGTTGTGTTTGAGCACTGGCTTCTAGCTGTCGGCTCCGCTGCTAGGAGTACAGAAAGAGTTGTTCTTTTTGTAATAAAGATCTCAATGCAGAAACACGCTGTGTTTTTTTCTATTTCCACTGCATTTTAATATAGCCTATAAATAGTGCATTTAATATAAAAATGTTAATGATTAATCGAAAATCGATCGTTTATTCTCCCGACGATCGATTAAGACAATTTAATCGAATGCCCATCCCTAATATACGGTCCACTTCTAATCTTAGCTACCTATCCAGATCTTCTCCACCTGCCCTCTCTCTTTCTATTGGGCTCTGGAACTGCCAGTCTGCTGTGAACAAAGCAGACTTCATCCCGGCGTTTGCATCCCATGCTTCTCTTCACGCACTTGTGCTGACAGAGACATGGATCCGCCCAGAGAACACTGCAACTCCAGCTGCTCTCTCCGTCAATCACTCGTTCTCTCACTCACCTCGCTCAACCGGGCGAGGTGGTGGGACAGGTCTGCTTCTTTCCCCACATATTAAATACACATCCACCCCACTCTCTGTTACTGCCAACTCATTTGAACACCATTATGTGATGCTAACTGATCCTATCAAAGCATTTTTAGTTGTCCTCTACCGCCCACCAGGGCCGCTAGCCGACTTTGTGGAGGAGCTGGACATGCTCCTCAGCGTCCTCCCGGATGATGGAACACCGCTGATACTCCTTGGGGACTTCAACATCCACCTCGAAGGAACGCAGGCCGTCGACTTAAAGTCTCTTCTGACTTCCTTCGACCTGAAGCTGCTGAACACACCGGCGACCCATGTCGTGGAAGTTTTTGAGAGAATCAATCGTTTAAGCTGAAGTCGGGTGAAGTACAGAGTTAATGTTTATTTGACATAGATTTAAACATAATAACGTTATCAACATAACATCATCAGCACACAAACATAAGACAATAACACAAAGACAATTCCATACAGCTCCATCTAGCATTCTAGAATGGAACCGGGAGAATCCAGCCCACCAGCACTACCCAGCTGATGGCCCTGAACCCCCCAGAACATTCTTCAACAGACCATTTTATAGATACGACAGTTCTCAAAAGTCATTGGTCCATCCTACAGACATGTAGCTATACCAAATCTCTTCTGTCATTGGTTAAATCCTTAGAACAATACAGTTGAATCCACATTGTCTTCAGACCAACTGTCCTCTTCCTCCCCAGGTGACAAGAACTCTCCCAGGTCACCCAGACTTCCCGTCTCTAGACTTCACGTCTCCTAGTTAGGTGTTATAAAACTACAGGTGGCATCTCTACCAAATGAGTTGAATCAACATTCATTGTATCAAGCTTCTTAACCTACTGTAAACTTCTCTTAAAACACATTCATTGTGGGGTTCCAGTAAGATGTTGGAGTGAACAGTCACGTAATTTGTAGCTCTCTCAACTCGGCGACGATAATCCCTCAAAAATCATAATTTAAACAAATAAATTCAATATAATATAGGAGGGAACTAATAAAGAGGCCGAATATACAAAGAAAATCAGGTCAGTGAACATAAAAAAGGAAGAAAATGGATTCAAATTCTGACAATGGAAAGCGGAGTGAGAAGAACGGGGCAGGTGCAGAACCAGCTAGCCTAAACCAACTGATTGACTTGCTAGCACCCATAGGCAAACAACTGGATGAGGTGAAAATGGAGGTTAAAGAAGTCAAACAAGGGATAATAGATGTGAGGAGAGAGGTAAAGGAAGAATTCGACAGATTCCGGAAAGAAACTGAAAGCAAATTCGAAGGGATTAATGCCGACATGAAAACGCAGCATGACCACATGGAGGAAGCCCAATCACGCATAGCTGAACTGGAGGAATGGCAGTTAGAAGCTAAGAGTGAGATGCTAACTATTGCGGCCCGGACCCTAAGAATGCAGGAGAAAATGACGGACCTCGAGGGGAGGTCGAGGAGGAATAACATTCGCATTTTTGGCATACCGGAGGGCACGGAGGAGAATTCGACAAGTAAGTATCTGGAGCGCTTCCTAACCACCGAACTCGAATTGCCTAAAGACACCCCACTCCAGATACAGAGAGCACACAGGGCCCTGGCACAGAAACCACTTCCGAACGCACCCCCCAGATCAATGGTAGTTAACTTTTTACAATTCGAGACCAAGGAAATTGTGCTCAGTCATGCATGGAAGAGGAAAATCCACGTGGGAGGGAAGAGGATTTTTTTCGACCATGACTATGCAACTGAAGTGGTCCAGAAAAGAAAAACATACGGACCCATTAAGAAAATACTAAAGGAAGAACAGATCCGCTTCCAGACCCCGCTAGCGAGGATGCGCATACACTGGGGAAGCGGAGTCAAGACCTACGACAGTGCAGAGGACGTGGCGAGAGACATGGAGGAGAGAGGTTACGAGGTGGATCTCCCGGGAGAAGGCACCGCGACCGCAGGGAGAGGGAAGACACGAGACCGGGCAGAATGGCAACAGACCACCCGAAGCAAGACAGGGAGGGTGGCAGCGGCTGCTGCCAAGGAGAAGCTGAGGGGTTTTCAAAGGGGGAAATGAGTCTGCCTCGCTGACCTGAATGGATGTGTTAAGGGTCATGGAACCCGGTTTGACGGCCTACAAGGTAGGACCTCTACCAAATCCAACGTAACCGACGCCGATTGAGAGAGACTAAAATGAGAGAGTTGGACACAACTAGACGGAGGGGAACCCTACGGAATGGGTTTGATTTCGGTTCTAGGGAGGGGCCCTTTCTGAGAGGGAGGATATCCCCTCAACCTACCAACGGGACTTGGAGGAGACGACATCCTCTTCTTTGGAAGAAGTTTGTTTTTTGTTTTATTGCATTTTATAATTTCATGTTATGTTTTATTGCACGTTATGCAATGTTAAATGTTCCTTATATACTCAACCTACTGCTGTTCAGGTCGCTTAATAGGGTTATTGATCTAGGATTAGATGGGTACGACTGTTAGACTGGTGTCACTTAATGTTAATGGATTGAATACCCCCAAGAAAAGGGACAGGGTTATGACTAAAGTAAAGAAGGATGGAGCCCAAATTATATATCTGCAGGAGACTCACCTTAACAAAGTAGAACATGACAAGCTAAAGAGATACGGTTATAGACATTTGTACTGTAGTTCGTTTAGGGGAGGTCCCAGAAGAGGTGTGACGATTATGATATCAAATCAGGTACAATTCGAATACGAAAAAGAGATAAGAGATGGGGAGGGAAGATATATTATTGTGAAAGGGAAGCTCTACAATGTGAAGGTTACTCTGGTGTATGTGTACGCGCCCCCAGACTGTGACAAACACTTTTTTAGACTGTTATTTGATGTTATCGCAGCGGAAACAGAGGGTATTTTAATTTGTGGGGGGGATATGAATGTAGTTTTAAATTATAACATGGACACAACGAGCCTTAAAAAATCGAAAATACAAATGTCAAGATACGTAAATACATTACTGAAGGAGATAGGGTTGGTCGATATATGGAGGAATCTACACCCACTAGAGAAGGACTTCACACATTATTCGGCGGTGCATAAAGTACACTCTAGAATAGATTATTTGTTTGTGGATTCAGGAAATGTCCACAGGGTTAATGAATGTCATATAGGAGGGGCAGATGTGTCCGATCATAACTCGTTGTACCTTGACATGGGCATTAGTAATCGTAAGCGAATAACCAATTGGAGATTGAATGTGGGCCTACTGAATAATGAACAAAGGAAGGACAAAATCAAATCGGAAATACAAAAATATGTTACGGAAAATGACAATGAGACGGTAGAGCCAACAATGGTTTGGGACGCCTTGAAGGCAGTTATGAGAGGCAGATTAATTTCGGAAGCGACCTACGCCAAAAAAATTAAATTAAAAACATATTCGGAAAATATAGAAAAACTGAGAGCATTGGAAAGAGATTACCAAAATTCAGCTGACTTGGACACACAAAAGAAAATTAAGCTCGTAAAATTAGAGATAGATAAACACCTAACAGAGGAGATAGAACGGAAGCTTCTCTTCTATAAGCAAAGTTATTATGAGATAGGCCCGAGAGCCACTAAATTACTGGCGAGACGGACACGTAAACAACTCGCAACTAGTCAAATACATAAAATTAGGGACCCCCTTTCGAACCAATTGATAACAGAGCCAGAGGAGATAGAAAGAACATTCCAGAGATATTATGAGGAATTATATACACAGCCAGAGTCTGCACAAAGAGAGGAGATTAAGTCCTTTTTAAACACACTAGACCTACCAAAGATAGGACAGACACAGAACGATACCCTAACGAGGGATATTTCTATAGAGGAGGTGGTGGAGGCAATAAACAGATTAAAAAATGCGAAAGCGGCCGGAAGTGACGGCTACCCGGGGGAATGGTATAAGACATTCAAAGACGAACTGTCTCCGCTGTTAGTTAAATCTTTCAATTGGACATTACAAAAAGGCAAATTACCACCAACATGGACAGAAGCAATAATAACGGTCATACCTAAACCGGGGAAAGATAGGGAAATATGCGGAAATAACCGACCAATATCGCTACTAAATTTGGATTACAAGTTATATACATCTATTATTGCTAGACGAATGCATGCCTTTACACGGTATTTGATTGACGAGGATCAAACAGGATTTGTGAACGGGCGACAGACGCACAATAACATTAGGAGGACACTGCACATTATAGATCAGGCAAACAAACAAAAAAGAGACACGATACTGGTTAGCGTAGATGCCGAAAAGGCGTTTGACAGGGTAAATTGGACTTTCCTTTTCACAGTGCTAGAGAAATTCGGATTCAATGATAAATCAATACAGATTATTCGGACCCTATACCAACGATCTACAGCTAGAATAAAAATAAACGGAAGCCTATCTAACAAATTCGATCTACAGAGATCAACCAGACAGGGATGCTGTTTGTCACCAACCCTGTTCGCATACTTTATTGAACCATTGGCCCAAGCCATACGTGAAAATAGACGAATCCAAGGAGTGACAGTGTGCGGGGTAGAACATAAAGTAGGCCTCTTCGCAGATGACGTCATTGCATTCCTTGAACGGCCTGGTGAGTCGTTGCCAGAATTGCTAGATCTCTTGAACACATATGGACAACTATCAGGATACAAAATAAATATCACCAAAACCCAAGTACTCCCTATCAATTATACACCAACCAAGGAGATCAGAGAAAAATTCAATTTAAATTGGAATCTAAAGAAAATTAACTACTTAGGGGTAGAAGTGACTAGAAACATATCAGGACTATATAGGGCAAATTATGATAAAATTAACCAAGAATTATTAAAAGATATACATAGATGGACCACCCTAACATTGGATTTTAGCTCAAGGATAGAATTAATAAGAATGAATGTATTACCCAGACTTTTATATTTGTTCCAAGCATTACCAATAGAGATACCTCAAACACAATTCGTAACATGGGACAGGATGATATCCAGATTTATATGGGGGGGGAAGAGGCCAAGAGTGAGATTCAGAACTCTCCAGCTAAAGAGGGAGAAGGGGGGCCTGAGTCTGCCGAACCTGAAAGAGTACTTCCACGCGGCCCAGCTGAGATATGTACATTGTTGGTGTAAACTGGACTACGAAGCAAAATGGAAAGAAATGGAAAAGTCATTTGGAATGTGTCCGATACAGAGTATTTTAGCAGATAGGGAAACATTTAAGAAGGTTGGAAATCAAATCGATTCGATCACAAAATTTACCTTGGAATTATGGTTCAAATTACTTAGACACAATAAGGCGGAGAAGGACGCAAATTTATTAAAATGGGTGGCTTTTGATAGCAGTTTTAAATCAGCTGGACAGCGTGGGGGACTCGGACAGTGGGCGGATAAGGGCATTACGGCATGGTGCACGCTGGTGAATAAGGGGAAGATAATGAGCTTTCAAGACATGAAAACGGCATATGGCCTGGATTGGCGGGAATTTTACAAATATCTACAGATACGGGATTACTATGGGAAACGGATTGGACAGGAGCTCTCTCTAGAAATGAACAAGGTAGTACAAGTGATGATCGATACATATAAAGGGAACCGGGTCAGGACTATATCTACATTATATAAGGCATTGATGGATGACAAAAGCACAACAGGGTATATAAAAGAAAAATGGGAAAGAGAATTTGGCATGGAAATACCTGAAGATGAATGGGATAAGATGTGGGAGAAACATAAGACAACAACCTGTTCACGAGCCTGGAGAGAGTTTTCCTGGAAAAATCTGATACGGTTCTTTATCACACCCAAAATATCAAACAACTATTCTGGAACAAGAAAGTCATGTTGGAGGAATTGTGGGTCATTAGATGCTAACCATGCACATATATTCTGGAATTGTCACAAAATAACAGAGTTTTGGGGAATGGTCCATAGGATAACACAAGAGATTCTGGGATACGAATTTCCTATGAAACATGAGCTGATGTATCTGTATATGTACTCAGAGAATATTGTTCATGATGGGGACTCGTATCTATTCAAGATACTCATGGTTGCAGGGAAAAAGGTAATTACAAGGAAATGGGGGACTGAGGATTTACCCACTCAGACTCATTGGGTGGACACAGTGGGGGAAATACATATGATGGAAAGACTGACACACAGGCTACGGCTGACAGGTTCACAGATGGACAGTAAATGGAGGAAGTGGACTCTATGGCAGTTGACACAGAATTGACATGACAGCAGGTTATTTTTTATTTTATTTTTAATTCTGGTTGTCAATGTTGTTGATGACTTGTTGTATTGGTGTTCTTATTGTTGAATAAAAAGAAAATAGTTTTAAAAAAAACACATTCATTGTACATAGGCCCAACATTTCTTTCACATTCCCACACTTTTTCTTTTTGTACAATTAATGTCAACCAACAGTAGTAAACAGTTCTTTCAAAACAAAAAATCTAGCTTCAATACAATTCCTAATCAGGATACAAAATGTCATAGTGTAGTTGTCGTCTCTCGTTGTGTGTGCGCATGTGTTAGGCAATTACCCTTCCGTAGAATCAATTTTGAAACTGCAATTCCTTCGCTCGCCCATGCCTGCCACCATCGCTGTTGATTCTGTCTGCAAACTGTGACAAATGCCGGTGCCATTTTTCCTGTCTTTCTGGACACTCACGAAACCACAGCCTTGATCTTTCCGATCCAAGCGCTGTCTTTCTGGCAATATTTAGCAGACATTGTTCAACAGACGGTGGACTAGCAAATTCGGAAGAAAAAAAATGTATGTGTATTTTTATGGATAAGTTCTTTTCTTATACTCCTCGTTGTTTCAAACAAACATTTAACACAAAAGACAAACTTATACAATTTCCTCACTTTTTCTTTAACTTCTCTTTCCTCACATAAAAGAGAAGTCAGGATTCAAATTCTACATAGAAAACTCCACATCAGATTAGCCGTTTACACATCCATCCAAATCCTGGTCGGCAATCTGCAACTCGCCCATTTGGTTAGGATTTATTAACAAATGTTTGCCATGCATTTGTCTACCACCAGACTTGGAATTAATCATAACACACACATCTCAGTAGCAATAAACTCATGCAGAACTCGTAACCCCTAATCGAGAACATTCCACATTACCCATACACTCATCCACACACCCATGGATGGACAACCATATGCACTATGCATATGACAACTGGCGCAGCAACAAATAAACTGCCCATCTGCATCTTTGACAACATCAAAGACTAAACACAGACCACAACTGCATCTTTGAACTACTCAAAGACTAAACACAGAGGATTTACAGTAGGAATGTCACAATATCACAGTTTGGATCAGAATTAAGTAAATGTAAGAGATAGAATTGCACATCTATTTATCGGACTAAAATTGTACCATTCAAATAAAACCCTGTCAAATTCAACAACAACTTTAACCTCACCATAACTTCACTCAAAGTAATCAATCTCAGTAACTCACCACTTTCCCCTGTTCAAAATGCCGCATTGAACCACCTGACTCTGAGGAAGAATCCCGTTCTTGCCACTCACGAGTCCAGGTCGGATCTCAATGGACATCCGGGTGCCCCCTCCAAAATGTCGTGGAAGTTTTTGAGAGAATCAATCGTTTAAGCTGAAGTCGGGTGAAGTACAGAGTTAATGTTTATTTGACGTAGATTTAAACATAATAACGTTATCAACATAACATCATCAGCACACAAACATAAGACAATAACACAAAGACAATTCCATACAGCTCCATCTAGCATTCTAGAATGGAACCGGGAGAATCCAGCCCACCAGCACTACCCAGCTGATGGCCCTGAACCCCCCAGAACATTCTTCAACAGACCATTTTATAGATACGACAGTTCTCAAAAGTCATTGGTCCATCCTACAGACATGTAGCTATACCAAATCTCTTCTGTCATTGGTTAAATCCTTAGAACAATACAGTTGAATCCACATTGTCTTCAGACCAACTGTCCTCTTCCTCCCCAGGTGACAAGAACTCTCCCATGTCACCCAGACTTCCCGTCTCTAGACTTCACGTCTCCTAGTTAGGTGTTATAAAACTACAGGTGGCATCTCTACCAAATGAGTTGAATCAACATTCATTGTATCAAGCTTCTTAACCTACTGTAAACTTCTCTTAAAACACATTCATTGTACATAGGCCCAAAATTTATTTCACACCCACAAGGCAGGAAAACAGCTCGACCTCATCCTGACACGTAACTGTATCACTGACTTAACCTCTGTAACCCCACTACACATTTCTGACCACTCCTCCCTCCAACTCCTCCTACCTCCCCTCCCCTCGTAACTTTCCGTCGCAACCTCCGCTCCCTATCCCCCTCCCATTTCTCCTCCATTGTAACAAACTCGTCAATGGGAGGGAGGGAGGATATGTGCCACCCCACTGACACTGCCACCAACACCCTGTTATCCACACTAACTGCATCACTCGACAGTCTCTGTCCCCTGTCAACCAGGCCTGCGCGATCTTCTCCCTCCTGCCCGTGGCTCACGGATGTGATTCGTGCAGAACGGTCCACCCTTCGGGCAGCTGAGAGGAGATGGCGCAAGTCCAAAGACGGTCTGGACCTCGATAAGTATCACTCCCTCCTCAAATCCTTCTCTGCCCGCATAACTGATGCTAAAACCCACTACTTCCTGAACAAATTTAACTCTGCCTCAAACCCTCACAAACTTTTCTCTACCTTCTCCACCCTTCTTAACCCACCCTCCCCCCTCCACCCTGACAGCAGACGACTTCTCCTTCTTTGAGAAAAAAGTTGCTGACATTAGCAGTCGGTTCCCTGAACCCACCTTCCTACCCACTCACCCTCTATGACTGACCCAACTAAATGTCTAAACTCTTTCTCTCTCCTGTCCGAGGCAGAGATCTCTGACCTCATTCTCTCTCATCGCCCCACCTCCTGTCCCCTTGATCCAGTCCCCTCCCCTCTCTTTCAAACCATCTCTCCCTCCATCATAACTTTTCTTCTCCATGTCCTTAACTCTTCTCTTACTTCCGGCACTTTCCCCTCTGCCTTCAAACAGGCCAGAGTTAGCCCTCTACTCAAAAAACCCTCCCTTAACCCAGCCGTCCTCCAGAACTACAGACCTGTATCACTACTACCCTTCTTTTCTAAAACAATTGAACGTGCCGTATCTAACCAACTGTCAAACTTCCTCTCTCAGAACAACCTGCTTGACCCCAACCAATCGGGCTTCAAGACTGGTCACTCCACAGAAACTGCCCTCCTGTCGGTCACCACTGCCCTTCAGTCTGCCAGAGCGGCTTCGAGGTCATCTGTCATCATTCTGCTGGACCTTTCTGCAGCGTTTGATACGGTTAACCATCAGATCCTGCTGGCCAGACTTTCTGAGATGGGCATCACTGGCACTGCACTTCAGTGGATCTCATCCTACCTGTCGGGAAGATCCTACCAGGTCTCCTGGGGAGGCAAAGTGTCAGGCCCCCGCCAGCTCTCCACTGGTGTCCCACAGGGCTCTGTCCTTGGACCCCTCCTCTTCTCCCTCTACACTACCTCGCTTGGACCAATCATCACCTCCCATGGCTTCTCCTACCACTGCTATGCTGACGACACGCAGCTGTACCTGTCGTTCCCCCCAACTGATCCGGGGATCTCAGCTCTGTTCCTGAACCTGTGGACCCCGAGAGGAGGACCATTGAATGGATAACACAGTTGTCTGTACCAAGTCTTTCAGAGGTGGATTTTTCTGAAACAACAGCCTTGACCTGTGTCCCCCGGGAATCCTCGATCTCGCCTGAGGACTACATGTCGGTTCAGTCTGTGGCTTCTGGTTCTGGATTAGTGACTGTAGTCAACCCCATGACACATGTGGGACTGTCTGACGCTGACTTCGACTCTGTGACTCGGACGGATAACACGTCAAACACTGTGCACACTGATCGGGTCTCTGTCACGCAGCCTAGTGATTTCAGTACACTGACTCAAGTTAGGTTAGGATTTGGTCGCATAGTCAACCCTGTGAACAGACTAATACAAACCATGACCAGGCAGGACGTTGTTCAGGACAAGTTTGATGTTAAGGCATGCTTGCAGATCTATGTTTCTGGCTATGTTATTTGAAGTGTTTTAATGTATTATGAATGTTTTATTTTAATTACCTGTTGTAATGCATGGCCAATCAGGAGTAAAGGGTGTGTGGTTCCGTCGCAACCTCCGCTCCCTATCCCCCTCCCATTTCTCCTCCTTTGTAACATCCACCCTCCCTCCCATTGACGAGTTCACGTCCCACCCCACTGACACTGCCACCAACACCCTGTTATCCATATTAACTGCGTCACTTGACACTCTGTCCCGTCAACCAGGCCTGCACGATCCTCTCCCTCCTGCCCGTGGTTCACGGATGTAATTCATGATGAACGGTCCACCCTTTGGGTAGCTGAGAGGAGATGGCGCAAGTCCAAAGACGGTCTGGACCTTGATAAGTATCACTCCCTCCTTAAATCCTTCTCTGCTCACGTAACTGGTGCTAAAACCCACTACTTCCTGAACAAAATGAACTCTGCCTCAAACCCTCTCAAACTTTTCTCTACCTTCTCCACCCTTCTTAACCCACCTCCCCGCCCCCTCCTCCCTGATAGCAGACGACTTCTCCTTCTTTGAGAAAAAGGTCGCCAACATTAGCAGTCAGTTCCCTGAACCCACCTTTCAGTAGGAAATCAGGGAGTCACCCTCTATGACTGACCCAACTGAGGGCCTCATTTACTAACAATGGCGCAGTTTACGCTGCGTCTGTTTTCGCGAGTTCGGTAATAGGGCCCGCTATGCTTCCTCATTTTGCGTAGTATTTATCAAACCTGACATTCATCAGGCAATCAGCGCATACTCCACTCATTAGCGTAATTAGCGCGCCTCTAAAAGAGCAAACAATGGGCCCGCATGTATCTGTCATGGATCATACGGGAAAAAGAAAGCGCAAGCTTAAATTTAGCGACATGCATGAAGTAACAGCAAACCTGGTTTACACCTGCTTTTAAGAGGCAGAGAATTTCCCCGCAGAATAGAGGCACGCTCTTACTGGCAATCTTTGTAAATACCGCGGAATATATAATTAGGCGCACTTTACACGTATCCTCCCACCTTTTTGGGTGGAACTCCCACTTTCCCCCTGACCCTCCCACAAAATGCATATTGAAAGCGCAACTTGTGTTGTTTATGATCATTAACCTATGCACTTTTGTAAAGCTCTCTTTTGGAAGTCGCTTTGGATAAAAGCATCTGCTAAATGAATACATGTAAATGTTAATGTTCTGCCCTGCAGACGCGGCCTTACCTATGTTTCATCCGTTTCAATAGAAACGGGCCCTGCACTCCAAGGGGGGCCCCAACAGACCAGCAAAAATGGTAAATGGACTGCATTTATATAGCGCTTTTCTAACTTAGCGGCACTTAAAGCACTTTACTATGTTTGCCTCTCATTCACCCATTCATACTCTCACTCATACATACCGATGGCAGCGAGCTACCACGCAAGGCGCCGGCCTGCCCATCGGGAGCAACTTGGGGTTCAGAGTCTTGCTCAAGGATACTTCGGCACAGTCGGGGATCGAACCGCCAACCTTGCGATTAACAGACAACCCTCTCTACCCCCTGAGCCACAGCCGCCCCATTCATTTTCTCCGTAGGATATTGATTGTCAGCCATAATGTCTAAACCATCCAAGGTAAACTGACCACGAGCTACGAGGTTGTGAAACGGAAGTTTCTGCTCCTATAAAAGCCACAAGTCCGTATGAAATCAACCTTGTTAGTTGCAATCTTCTGTTGAAATACTACACTACCCACAATCATAAGCAAAACAACACTGACTAATATCTCTGATTGGTCGAACTCGCGGTTACCATGGCAACGTTTACCGCCCCCACGACCGGCTTAAGCGATCTGAAGGTTAAAATGTTAGTTTGAGCAGGAAAAGAAATGAAACGTACATATGCCAGTGGTGCTGAAAAAATAAAGATATCGGACAACAAAAGAAAAGTTTTATTCAGTCTACCAAAAGTGACCTCTTTCTTTCGTCCAGCATCTGTAGAGCTAACCCTACCAGCGACAGCAGCGGTCCGCCCAGTGAGCTGCATGTCCATGGTGCTGAAATAACACGGAGCCCATCGTTGTATTTATGATAAGTTCGGTTCAGTCAGACTCTTTTTCTTCAAATCAAATCAAATCAAATCAAATTTATTTGTATAGCCCTTTTTACACGCAAGCATGTCACAGAGGGCTTCACATACGCCCCTAGAACTGCCCCTCAACCAACCTAAACCCTCAAGGAAGACAAGGAAAAACTCCCAGAAAAACTCTCAGCAGGAGAAAAAATGGAAGAAACCTTGGGAGGAGCAATTCAGAGAGGGATCCCCTCCTCCAGAGACGGTTGGTGAGAGAGAGGAGCAGAACACAGGCTTAACATAGTCATACAGTGTCAATGGGTTTTTAAACACAAAAATCGATTGTTCAATCTTTATAGATGTAGGACAGGACCGGGAGACTCGCGACCAGGTCCAGCGTTGGCCGACCGACGACCAGGCAGGTGCTGACAGCTCAAACCCCCCACACCACAAGGGATGTGTGTGGTGGGGGGGGAAGGGGGACACACACACACACACACAGAGAGAGGAGAGCAGGGATTAGAGAATGCCAGGAGCAGCTAACAGTTACAGTCATAATAGAATGAGGTGAGATCCCCACCGGTCAAGTGTGGACTAGTGCAGCAATTTAACTGAGCAAAGAGGGATATTTGATGCAGCCCCACACACCAAGACAGCGACAGCCCCCCTCGGTTGGAACATGAAATCTGTTCCAGGAGAGAGAACTCTAAAATAAGTTATACTTATACGAATAAGGATGAAAACAACCCGTCCCCCGTTGTCTCCAACCAACATACTTACCTTTAGCAATCGTAGAATTGACTAAACAGGAACGTTTTTAACCTAATTTTAAATGTCGAAACAGTATCAGACTCCTTGATTGAGACAGGTAATTTGTTCCAGAGAACAAATTCTTTGCTTTTGTTAAATAATTCAAGTTGAGGGGATGTTTGAGCAGTATATTTTCAGCCGAGACAGCTGAAAATATACTGTGCTTATCAATTAAGCAGTGAAGTTGCCGTGTGTGAAAGGGCAAGGCTTATTCCAACGTAAAATGCTGTATAGTTGTATATCGTTTTAATAAAATAAGGTTGGATTATTTCTATGCTGCTTTTTCTGCTCTGTTTATGTTTTATGTGGGTAGGGCCCCAAATTGGTTATTGAAACGGGCCCCCAGATGCTTTACGGCCGCTGCTGCTGCCCTGTAATATGTTCAGGTTTGCTGTTACTTCATGCACGTCACTAAACTTGAGTTTAGTGATAAAATGACTAAATGTAAATGTAAACTTAAGCTTTCGCTTTCTTTTTCCTGTAGGAAGATCCATGATAGAAACATGCGGGCCCATTGTTCTTTTAGAGGCACGCTAATTACGCTTGAGGGCGGAGTATGCGGTGATTGCCTGATGTGTCAGGTTTGATAAATACTACCCAAAATGAGGAAGCATAGCGGGCGATATTACCGAACTTGCAAAAACAGTTGCAGCGTAAACTGCGCCATTGTTAGTAAATGAGGCCCTGACTGTCTCCCCACCTTCAAGAAAAGGCTAAAAACGCACTTGTTCCGGGAGTACAACGGTACTTAGGAATGACTTGCTGGACCGGATGTTAGTTTCCTCCAGGAACACAATGACTCTTATTGAGGGACTTGTGCTTGGTTAGTTGTAACTGATTTAATTTCTTGTACTCGCTGTGAATTATATTATTGTTGCTTCTTGAGGTTCATGTTGTTTAATTGTAACTTGTTTAACTACACGCTATTATGTTTTCCCATTGGCACTTATTTGCTTTTCACAATGTATGCTTCATGTTTTTGGCTACCCACAATGTTTTGGGGCTATCTCGTGGTTTATGATCATTGACCTATGCACTTTTGTAAAGCTCTCTCTTGGAAGTCGCTTTGGATAAAAGCGTCTGCTAAATGAATAAATGTAAATGTGTGCCAAGGAAAGTGGGGGAAGAGAATAGAATTGGTGTGTAAAAAAGGAATTGTTAGCTTGGAAAAAAGGACGAAAGTAAACACCGAAGAAGCACGTAGGGTTTTGAAGTAATCTTGTAGCCTACATGTTAAATGGCACGTTAAGCACATATGTAACCTATAAGTGTGAGACTGGCATATAAGTAGTGTAACGCGTGGAACCAACCCTGATATTTGATTCCCAAAAAGTTACATTTAATATATAATTTTGTTTTGATTTGAGAACAATTGTTTCACACTGAAACCCTTTTTTCTACTCAAGAGTGTTCTTATAAAATAAGACACCTGACCTACTCACCGGTGAGCTCTTCTAACTGAAAAAGGGGCACTGTAAGCATAACAAATTTCAAAAGCCCCGTACCAACATCCACTTAATAAGCCTTACAACATACATACAATGCAGTAAACTCAAGATTAACTTCTACGTATATGTAACAACAAAAGATACAATTTCACACAATAAACCTTATTCACATTCAACGTTCACTCAGTTCCTATTAGTTTGGAATAGTCTTGTCACGGTCCTCCGCGTGTATTCCAACCGTACACAAAATGAATATTAGCGTCCCCAATACTGTGCCACTCGTTGAATATGGTGGAGTTATATGTGGCAGGCTACTACTCACCAACTGTACCATCTGTCTGTGGCATGAGAGGGGGAGGGAGAGAGGGCAAGTGAGCGGCGGGCACATCCAGGGTTATAGTGGAACGGCCGACTGTCCCTTTTCGCTGGCGTAGTGAAGCCTCGGACGGTGGCGACAAGCTAATGAAACTGCTAACTATTTAGCTACATCTCGCTAAGTAGCGAGGACATTCAACCTCACGCTACAACGTGCTATACTTTTATTAACGGTGTTCTCTGGTGATCTTCGGAGCTGATGACGTAGACTTCCTCCACTCGGCCACGCTACCCGTAACTCTTCCAAAACACAGACACTAACAACTCAAACCAAATAGGAGCTAAACTTTCAATTAACTGCTTCTATTTCCATAATGTGGGAGCTCTCAGGGCGCCACCATCTTCTCTTTCGTCGTTCTCTCACTCTTCCTTGTCCCGCCCTCTCCGCTCCTCCCATTTGCTAGTACACCAATTTTTCCAATCCCTAATTGGCTGGCCCTATGGCCAAGTTCTGTGGTGTGGGTCTTTTGAGGGATTTCCCCAAGTAATCGAAGGAGCTGCATATAAATAAATATGGCCACATTCTGAGTGTACCCCTACATTCCCCCCTTTCAAACCCTGCCACATCATAGACCTCCCTTCTGGTGCTCCTGTGGGGTCTGGTGGGCCTCTGAATAGCTCACTATCATCCCCAGATATATCTGTCTCGTCTGACTGTACACCCCCAGGTGAACTGCCCTCCCCAGTGCTTGGAATCCTACCCTGTTCACTCTGCACACTCCTAACTTCCTCCCCATCAGTGTCAGTGGTATCATCTTGGTAGCTACAGCAGGGGTATGTATTGCAAGCGTGTTGTGTGGGTGGATAGATACGGGGAATACACACTACGTCATAGGCATCAGACTCTGAATCATGGGATGTGTGTTTTCGCTCTTGTGCGGGGGCTGGCATTGGGGTCTCAAAGACACAAGGTTTCATTTGATCCCTGTGTACCACCGTGGTAGGGCCACCAGCCTCAGGCTTGACAGTGTACACAGGCATGTCTGGATGATTCTGCGCCACGTGCCCACCGATCATACAGCCTTTTGCGTCGCTTGGAGGCGACTTGCATCGCTCCCCTTGCTGCATCCGCAGTCTCTGATGATGATTTAACACCCAGTCATCCAGATTCTGCGCCCCACTGTTGTCAAAATCCATTCCCCTAAGAATATCTCTGGGCAGTCGCGCATCTCTTCCAAAAAGCAAATAGAACGGAGAGTTACCTGTAGAAGAGTGAACGTGGCTATTGTACGCCATCACCAATTCAGGCAGGTGCTATTTCCAGTTCTTCTTCTTATTAGCTGGGAGAGGCCGCAGCATGTCGTGCATAATGCGATTAAATGTTTCGCACTGACAGTTTCCCTGCGGATGATAGGGCGTTGTTTTACTTTTGGCAATGCCATATATAGGACACAACTCCTTTATCACGCCGGCCTCAAAATTGCGACCTTGGTCGCTATGAAATCGGGCGGGGCAACCATAGCAGGCGAACCAGTGTTTGACTAGAGCGGCGGCTGTGGTCCGAGCCGACTGGTCTTTGGTGGGCACAGCCACAGTAAATCGTGTGAACATATCTGTGAGGACCTGGGTCTCATTTATAAAACTGTGCGTAGGATTCTTACTAAAAGTGTACGTACGCCCAAAAGCCTAAAATGGCGTACACCCCCAAAAAATCTGATTTATAAAACAGTGCGTATGCACACCTGTAAGCAATGTTCCCTTTATAAATCACAGATTACCCACAAGTGTGCGTACGTGAATCAGCATTTTACCCGGCCCTGAACACGCCCATTTTTAACCATAAATGGTCAATGCAAAGCACCTCATGAATGCTAATCCAGTATATTAATGGCCCTGGCATGCGATTGTTCTTACGTTACGTTGAATCATGGCGTCAGGAGGGAAAATAAGAAGAAGAAGACTTTATTTATATAGCACATTTCATACAAGAATTGTAGCTCAAGGTGCTTTACATAAAATCAATAAAAACAATAATACAAGTGATAAACAATACAAACAAAAATAAAAATCCCAATAAAATCTCTGTTCAAGAGAGAAAACAACTTTAAACATGCATCTTAAAAGTAACATATACATTTGGTTCACCCCTGGTCTGTATATATAAAACCATACACTCTGTTAACAGATCCTTTCCCCAGGTCAAAAGTATGGGCCGTATTTTCTGTTAACAGATCCTTTGCCTCAGATCAAGAATACAGATTGTTTTACATATTTGTTTAAATACTTCACGCGACCAGAGTTCTTGTACGCTATCAGAGTTTGCCAACTCTGACCTAGACAAAGTAAAAATAGCAAGTCAAATAATGAAAAGAACGAAAAGGCGCAACTTCTCAGATAATAACATTGAAATACTTGTAGGCGAGGTGGAGGAGCGAAAAAACACATTAGGCCTATTTGGTGGCCACAGCAGCGGGATCACCAATAATCAAAAAAGCAATTAACAATTTGAAAACAAAAGCGTATCCGTTAACACAGGTTTCTTCATGCCGGTATTGTTGTGAACAGTATTAAAGTTTGGACTGATAACGAGGACGTAGTGTAGCAATTGCACGGGAGCTTAACAGCTGTATTTCCAGTTTTTGACATGGTGATATATGCACAGTATTAAAGAAATATATTTAATTATAGGCTACACTGTGTTTTGCAGTTATGTAAAGGTAGGATATGTGATGTTATCCTGTATTCCATGCAGTCGGGCTCGGGCATCTCCCCCTCCGACATCCCGTAGTGGACAATCTGATGGTGAGACAGCGCAGAATTTTTATTTAAAATTTGAGTTGGATTGTACAAGGTGTTTATGGAACAATGATCACTCAGTACAAGCGCAAATAACACTGCTGGATTTAATCTTCATGATAATGATGAAATCGAGTGAAAAAAATGTGTGTGAGGAAAACAAAATATATAAATATTACGAGTAATGTTCTTCCCACATTCACTTTCTGCAGTCTGACTACAGTACGGTCATCTGCGTCGCCAATTCCAACTGTTTCCAAAATGTGCGTAGGCCTACGGGAGGGTCAGAGTTTGCGTGGAAGACCGCACATTCTCCCGTCAAGTTTGTTTTTTATAAATCACAACCTTTGCGTGGAAAGTGGCGTACGCACATTTTCAGCCCCGTTTTGTGCGTACGCAAACTTTATAAATGAGACCCCAGGACACTTTCATATCCGCCAGTAGACGGCTCTAGCAAGGTATAGTCCATGGCCAGGACCTCTAATGGGACCGTAGCGTTGCTGGAGACCATTGAGGCTTGCGTCTTCGGGAACACATCTTTAGCCAGAATGCACCTTTTGTACTTCTGCACCCATACTTGGACATCCTTGGACATTGAAGGCCAATAGTAGCCCCTCCTCAACTTGGCCAAAGTACCCTTCACACTAAAGTAAATTTACTACAATTCTCCAGCTCAACTGTAATTGCCGTTAATAAGCTAGATAGCTAAGCTAGCTAAATTGTGTAGCAACGTATTGTGAAGAAGCCTGTTAGCTAAACAGACCAACAGCACAGTACGGAGTTATTAGGCCAGACAGAAGATTCGCACGGAGCACCAACACACCAGATAGCGACTTGAGCTACCGGCAACGCTCAAGTTTTCTCTGGCAACGCTGGATTCTCGCGCTGGAACAAGCTCCAAGAACCAGGTTCTCATCGCCTCGTCTTCCATCACTGATCACTTGTGCACCTTGTAAAAGTGTGTCAAATCTGGGTAGTGGAGAATGATACAAGGTTAAATACCGGACCAAGTTATTTGTAGTTTAATGTAAGTAATAATGATGCAATCACAAGAATACACAATGAAAACGACACACCAGGATGTTCTTAGTCTAGTACAGTGAATCAGTCGATGATGCCAATGCAGCTTCACAGAAACAGAGTCACAGAATAGATCAAACGAAGGCCTTCGTTGAGAAAGTGGTCGTGACAGAGATCAGAGAGAGTTCTGCCCAGTCCCAGTTCTGTCTCCCTGTCCTCGGGAGACAGGTCTTGTACCCCCCAGAGAGGGAGATCTGTGATAGGTGATTGGTCAGAAGACCACGGGGTGGGAATGTGGCTATCCAATTAAATGTCCAGGGGTGCGTTTCCCGAAAGCATCGTAACCTTAAGTTGATCGTAGAGTCCATCGTACGATGGATCTTAGTTGTACGGGCCGTTTCCCGAAACCATCGTAGCTAAAGAGGCACTTGAAAATCCTCGTAGATTAACGAGAGCTCCTGAGCAGTCGTAGATCGCTAAGTGCATCGTAGCGCAGAGACTCAGTGGAGACACACGTAGGCAGACCATGAAAACTACATTAGACTAAGTTACTTCCGATGGAAAATAAGATTATTTTGGTTCTCTTTTCCACCAGTTGCGTTGGAACTGGGATATTTGTTAGTGAACCATACAAGTTTAAGTGCCGAAACAATATCAGAATCTGGTTTATTCTCAAAAAAATTTAGGTTACACAAAATAATTTGATTTGGTGGGTTTGGCGCATGCAATAAACGAAGGTAGATTTAACAAACACATGTCAGTCTTATTCAAAATACTATAACATTGAAATATGGCTGTTGTAATGTGCAATAAAAACTAGAAATGCATAAACGTAATGCTTTTACGAGTGCAATAACACAACAACATTTGAACATTGAAGATGTTTATTAGAATTATAGGGCTGGTAGCACGCCAAGCCTGGTGGATGAAGAGGCTGGTGGCAAAGCCGAGCCTGATGTTGGGGAGGCTGGTAGCGAGGCCGAGCCTAGCGTCCTGTGAAGACAAGAGTGTCATTCTCTAGAATATGATCAAGACTGAATGAAGTGGGTAAGGATGGGATAGTAGTTACCGGGCTGGATCTCGGGTGTGGTGGAAGAGTCCTTGAGGGTCACGACTGAGCAGAAGCACGAGCGGATCCCCCTGGCGTGTCTGAGAGAAGCAGAGGGTGGGAGGGCAACAAAACATGTGAGCATGCAGACAGGAGGAATAGAGTGTATATGCGGAAACAATAGCCTACCTGGGAAGTCCAATTCTCCCGTACTTCATTTGGCCTGATGTGGTATTCTTCTCCTGGATTTAAGTTCATTTTAAGTGTCTAATTCCATTTAGACATGAGTCAGTGAGAGTTGGAAGAAACTGTTCCTTGGGCGAGAGGTTCTTGTCCGGGTAGACCGCAGCCTCCTGCCGGAGGGGAGTGGCTGGAACAGTGTGTCCAAGGCAGGGTACCAGATGGTGATGAAGGAGGTGAGGATGCACTCAAATATGGTACCCATCATTGTCAGTACCCAATCCTGCACCATCATTGTCTTTGACAGATCAACTTCTTCAGTTGACACAGGAAGTACATCCTGTTGTGCCTTCTTGGTGAGGGAGCTGATGTTACATTTACATGTATTCATTTAGCAGACGCTTTTATCCAAAGCGCCTCTAAGAGAGAGAGATTTAGAAAAAGTGCTGGGAGATGGTAGCGCCCAGGAAATGGAAGGATTCCACAGGGTTGACTGGGAAGTCACACAGGGTGAAGGGGCTGGGAGGGAGTGAAAACTCATACAAAAATCATAAAAGCCATTGAAGATAGCCTAAGTCCTGCACTGCTGACTTGTCCCCTCTGGTTGTGGGGAATTGGATGTGGTCTGGGATGTGGCAAAGTAATGCAGTTGTGACAGCCTGCACAGATCTTGACACTGAGGCCTTGGAGAGCCCATGTCCATCTCCAAGAACCTCCAGAAAACTTCCAGTGGCCTAGAACTTTAACACTGCCAGTAGGGTTGCAGGGGTCAGTGCAAAGGACCTCCTTGTTAGCCTCTGCAGGTCTGCTTGTATGAGGTTCAGGAGCATCATGATATCATGATGTCATCTGACATATCTTACACTCATAATGAGTATAATTGATCAACCATCAATTAAAGTACAGTTGATTATTCATGTCAGAAACAATGATTCCATGTTGAAGACATGGGGTATTTATTACTTATGTGTTTGTCATTTGTGGCCAATATGTGAGAATCATGAGATTGCAAACATGGTCTTGGAAAGCTGTTGGCCTATGCAAGATTGTAGATATAGTCAACACTAGAAAATAAGACAGTAAATATGTTGAATTGAGATGCTTGTATTTGTACATTGAATTATTTAGGCTGCTAGCTGGGACATGCCATGTGTGATACCATTTATATGCATAGTTTTTAACCTTGTAGTTCAATCAAGTAGTAAATATAGGACTCATATATATTTGCCTATGGAAAGTGGAGTACCAAGAAGAGTTAAAAACCAAGGCACAAGTAATTTGAGAAATAGTTGTTTTATGGGAGTTTGTTCTACCTGCTCCTGCTCCTCACATGGATCTATAAGGTAAACTGTAAGGATGTAAAAATGTCAGAAGAATCACATTTCAGTACAATGGACAGCGTCTTGTTAAGTGCAACTTAAGAGACACGTACGATGGTTCTCCTTACGAGCATGTTCAGGAAACGCACGTAAGAAATAACGATGGATCGTTATTTTGATCGTAGAGAACCCTCGTAACAGCTACGATCCATCGTTATCGGGAAACGCAGCCCAGGGCGTTCGTGGTGGCACATGGTGGGCAGTCCAAGGATCTTATGATGTTCAGAGAGGGGAGGGGGGCGGAGAAGACCCACAGGTCTGATGTTGTTCAGGGAGGGGGGCAGACAAGACCTACAGGTCTGATGTAACCAATGGGGGGTTCTCCAGGGTAGGGAGTAGATCATCCCAGGGTCCTGATGATGTGTGGGATGGTGGGAGCTGCGTCTCCAGGGAAAGAAGAGGGGGAGGTTGTGTCTACAGGAAAAGGAGGGGGCAGACCAGTCCAGGGTCTGATGATGTATAGGGGCAGGTGAGGACAGGGTCTCCAAGGAAAGGCGAGGGGGGGCAGACCACTCCTAGGTCTGATGATGTATAGGGGCAGGTGAGGGCAGGGTCTCCAGGGGAATGGGGCCTCGGAACAGGGGTTGTATATCCAAAAGGTAGTCAGACCGGTCTCGTCCTGAAGCAGAAAAGAGTTACAGTCCCAGCATCACCTTATCTCCCAAGTTGACACTCTTCCCATGAACTGAGTAGCCCCATTGTGCTCACACGGTCCCTGAGCGTCACAAACTTGCCTCCCAAGACAGTTTGCCTGACCTCACCAAAGTTACATTCTAGCACGATCTAACCATACAGATACATTTCAGCACGAACCTTACTACACAGAAACATCCTGTTATGGTCACATCTATTCTTTATTAAATCAATTTATCACAATTGAATATGTTTTAGTATAAAGCATTACACACATTTCATATACTTGAGGTAGTGATTGGTATAGCAGCATTGATTAGCAGTATAGTTATCATTCCTTCACAACCTGAATGCAGGAAGGTGCATACAATGAACATATACGGATCTTAATTATTTATTTTTTTAAGTAGAAAAAGCATAATGTATAAATACAATTTTAAAGTCTAATACTAAACAATTTTAAAGTCTAATACTAAACAGCTAAACATGTCCTAAAGAGATGATATGCGAGGCTGTCCGAGGGCTGACGGAGAGCTCGTAGAGGGCGTTCCACGGAGACGAGGGCGTTCCCATGTGTCCGTTTTTCGAAAAACGCAGAAGCATATATCAGCCTTTAGCAATCATAGCTGAACCATCACCGTGGCAACGACAGACACGCACCACTCAGTCTCTCACACAGGTGATTGGTATTAGCTGATTAGTGGAGTCCAGAGCCATAGAAAAAGAGAGTTGCGACACGTTTTGATCTCGCCGACACGTGATCACGTGGTTCATGTAGCTCGCTGTAGTTCCAAAAAAACCCACTGCTGTCAACCGGTTTGAATGGTTTTCTATGGAAGCAAATCAGTGCCATAATGTTTTGAATTTTAAAAGGCATCGAATACTTAATATTGAAATTTACTGAATTCTCATCTGAATATATTTCAATGTAAATTAAATTCTATCCGAAAATTTTCGAGCTGAAAAAATTCGAGGCAAAAAAAGTCTAGAGTCTATAAAATTCGAGCCTATCAAATTCGACCCGAAAAATTTGGATAAAAATGGGGAACCTTCAAGCTCAAGAAAGAAGAGAAGAGGAAAAGAACGATGGCTACCCGTGACAGCAACCAGGCTTCGGTGAGTCAAATTTCGATGTGATCAAATGTTATTTTATTTATATAGAGCATTTCTTACCAAAAGAAAACACAAAGCGATTGAAGCACGGTGGCCCAGTACTGTATGGAACCCCACATGCTAGCCAGTTGATCACCTTTGGGCCAGTATGGCCCAGGCAATGCTACAGTAGCGACCGTTTGAAAATTAGCTGGTGAAAACATAGCTCTAACCGTTAGATTATCTGTTCTCAAGCTAGGCTACGTAGATACATCTAAAGGCCGAATTATAGTACTTCGACTCCGTTACGGACAGACGGACGGATTCGTTGAATTTATAGTACTCCGAAGGCTGTGGGTGAAACAATTCACTGCCAGAAGAGTAGGCGGTGCTGCACTGCGATGCTAGGTTATCGACAAGTCAGAGCACATTTATAAATTAGCCGTTTCATCAATAAAATAAGCACATTTTCAGCAACTACACTGCCCATTTCTCGTCACATTTTAATTCAGATGCTGATTTACATGTACTGTTCAGCTGCAATATGAATTGTAAAAACTTGCAGCAATGGCGGTCAAAGGATTCTGTTCTCTTGTTGGTCACGGCAACCCCGCCCCTGACGCAAGCGGTTCCAATCATAGATATATATGTAAGGGATAATGCCCGACGAGGCATCTGCGGAAGCAACCTCACGCCTCCGCATCGTCCATTATCAGGTGATATTGGACACCTCGAAGGGCATTATCCCGCTTATACCATGGTCACTTGCCAACGATTTTTTTTCCAAACATAAATTAATGTTTTCATGCGTTTTGCAAAAGAAAATCTAACGTTTTTTAACGTTAGCCAACTCTGATATTTCTAGTCCGCTCAACTCATAGAACCAACACCGGCTTTCCTTTGGATGAGCTATTAGCCCGAAAGCTAACGTTATTGCTAGCAAGATTAAAAGGCAATAACATTGTGTACGGTTGACAAACAGTAAATATAATTTTACAGTATGTTTGACAAGAAGATTTGCTAGCTAACCAGCCATGTCACTGTCCCAAAATCAATATCAAGATTTTCACGAACAAAGTATCGGCCATATACTAGTACTAGGCTACAGTACGGCCGCAGCCTGTGGAGCGAGTTGAATCGAAAATGGATGTGAGATGACTGCATCAAAGTTGACATATTCTCCAAACAGTAATTATAATTTTACAGTATGTTTAACAACAAGACTAGCCAGCTATCGAGCCATGTCATTGTCCCCAAATAAAATCAAGATTTTTAAGAAGAAAATAATCGGCCATGTGTAGAGTTGCTGCTACTGTTGTGATGGCTGCAGCCTGTCCGCAGTAGATTGACTAGCGAGGTGAATAGCGAATGGGATGTGAGATGAGCGGTTACGTGACACTGACACACTACATTCAGAAAAGTACAATTTTTCAAATAGGTTAAAATAAATATTCAAGTCACTCGTAAATACAAGTTAGCTTGTTAAAGTCTTTCAAAATTGTAAATGGAGGCTTTGACTCCGTCCCCGTTGTTATGGTTACTTATTTCAGACACTTTGTACAGGCTCATATACTATGTAGCCAGCGGAATAATTTAGAACGGTGAAAAGACAGTTTTGCTGCAATCACGTAGTAGGTGTCCGTTATCACCCGATAATGGACACCCCTGCAGCCAATCAGAATCGAGTATTCACCCAGACCATGGTATAATTTGTTATAATATCGTGGCGATATTAAAAAGACGAAGATGAGGTAGATGAGGAAGATGTGGTTATCATGTCTGATACTGCGCCACTGAGCACTTTTCATAGAAATGAATGGGGACGCCATCTTGGAAGACAAAAGTAGCTGTGTCTACTAATATATAATGTAGCGTGACAAATGACAATATAAGATGACTTGATCAAAAAAATACTAATGCATTTATTTCAGTTTTATACCGTTTCTGTTCAGGAGTTTTTTTTTAAACATTTATTTTGCCGTGAGGTTGGGGGGGCCGGCAGGGTGGCCATTCTCTGGCCAGGGGGAGCCACGGCCCCCCCTGGCCCCCACGTGGCCACGCCCCTGCTCACATAAGAGTTGGAGATAGGAGTTGGACTGCCTATTTATTTGAGTTCTTGTTGGGTTAAGCAATACTGTTCAAAACGTGTTATGATAAATGGATCAAGTAAATGTTTGCCTCTTCTAAAGGATAATACTTGGAGTATAGTTACACCAATACCAAAATGAGAAACAAACTAATGTCACTATTGATGAGCAACCAAGCTGTGCAAATAAACAAATACATTTATATTTGTCAGAACCAAATCCATGGTGGTTCTAATGAATGATGTGTTGTGTACTTTTTTTGTGTTGCCAGGCTAGAGGTTTGCATTGTGAGATAAGATATCTAAAGGTCTTTGTTAGAGCTGTCCCCACTCAGTCGACTAGTCGATTGTTTGGTCGATATGCTCTTGGTCGACTAAGATTTTTTTTTGTCGAGCTGCTGCCTGCCGGTGTTACCGTTAACCTTTTGTTAAGCGTTTGTTTGTTTGTTGCACAAGGCACATGAGCACAATTGTAGCTGTTAGCCTAAACTCTACCATACTTTGTCTACAATTGGTGTTATTAATCCTTTAGCAAAATGGCAAAGAAATCTGTGATATGGAAGCATACAAAGTACCGGGTGACTCAAAACATGTTGAATGCAAACTCTGCCAACAACGTTTTTTATTCCATAGTTCGACGTTGAATATGTAGCCTACCACTTGAAAACCGTAAATTGGCCATCGAATCATTATTTTACAGTGTGTAGCATATAGGCTACATTGTAAAAAAATAAATAAAAATGAAGTAAAAAAACAGGAACAATCTGGCATCTAGGACGCCAGATTAAACCCATTAAAAAAAAAAACATTAATTAACCGTAAAATAATTGTATTTTTCCTGTACCAAATTTACAAGATATATCTGTAATATTACATTACAGGCTGTTCTTTGCCAGTAAATATGACTTTTATTAATTTAACTAATCTGTAAAAAAAAAATCATTCAAAACAAGTCGTGTGCACAATATACAGCATCCAGATGCTGTAATCAGCATCCAGATACTACAGATATTACCGGCGCTTCAGATTACAACTGTAGCGCCGGCTAGCTGTGCGAATTGGAGAGGAATATTGCTCATAGCACGTGAGGCTTATTAGACAGGTTAGAAATTGGACAACATTCACACTCAGGGTGAACACTTAATGTATCCAAACTACAGACCATCACATTACACATATCAAAACAGAACGAACACAACAACAAAACTCCAAACAATGCTTATCTAACTAAACTTAAACCTTTAACTCTGTAGTTTTTCAGCTTGCCGCGGGGCATTCTGGGTAACAGGAGCGTTGCCGCTACACAACTATCTAATCAACTTTCCTTCGTCCTACTCTGGAGTCTTTACATTTATTAATTTAGCAGCCGCTTTTATCCAAAGCGACTTCCAAGAGAGAGCTTTACTAAAAGTGCATTGGTCAATGATCATGAACAACGAGATAGCCCCAAAAAGGCTTTTGCAGGCTTTTGTAGTATTTGATATTGACTGGTGCATGCTGGGATTTCATGACGTCAACTACCCAAGCTCAGTTCTATGTCTAAACCAAAAATTATGTTATTTGTCCGTGGGATGAAAGTAAATATCTGCAAAATAACTGTTAAATTAGCTAGTTTTGATAAAGTGAAATTAAGTGTTTTAACAGAACATTTTGGTGAATTTTTTTATTAATATTTGTAAAAGAAAACAGACATTTTAGTGTATTTTTAAGTAACAACATTTGGCTGTAATGTTTATATAAAATTATACATTTACAGTTTGCCATTGTCTTTCTATCTGTATTTCCTGTCATTCAGAAATACAGAAAAAAAACTATAATTTACAGAAAAAGTGCGGTAATTTAATCTTTCTTTTACAGTGTAGGCCTAGGATTTTTATGTTTCGGGAACGAAAGTTTTAGGCTATGTCTGCGTTGTGCTACTGTAGGTCTAACCATCTGCATTTTATTTTGAGTAACAGCCTAGTTTTCAATTTGAGAGGCCGCACGCTTTCAACAATTGGCGGCTTTGGATGTGCTAAGTTGTTAGACTCTTGTTACTAGTCAAATAGCTAGTTCTGTACAGTATATACGTGTGTATAATCAAAGACATGAAGCAAGATTGCAGGTTTATTCCCTAAATTGAAGTTTACAATTTGAATAATCTAAAGATATCACAAAGATATCTTCAACAACAAAATCTTTCTCTGTTGCACCGTTCCTCACTCTACGTAAATTCGCATGCTGCACTTTCAGGCAGTGATCATCGCGCTCTGATGATTTGCATGTTAAACAAACAATATTTGTAATATGTAGTACATTGTAAGAGATAATAAATAATAACCAATCAGGCATTTTTAATTATAATAGCATTCGGTATAATTCGGACTGGTGACACGAGGCATAGCCTAAAAGCAAATTTGATAGCGGCTGAATCTGGAATGTCCAGCAGCTACATTGAGTCAGATCGGGAAAATGTTTGTACATTTATTTTTGTCTAGTTGCTAATATCCCATGTGACATTTAGAATTTTCTTTCTTTCAAATTTAGTCGAGTCTTGGTCGACCAAAGAAAATCTTTGGTCTTTGTGTATAACAAGCAAGACATCTTGTTCCAGTAAAGAAAAGGTGGCCTGTCACCCCATGACACGGGGTGACAGAAACTGTAATTCATTATAGTTTCTATTTTCAAAGAGTAGAATGAGGATCTGACAGTTGCATTATTAATGAGGCAAGCCTTGTTGTTCAGGATAATAGTTTATTGGCAAGAGTTAACAGATCTCTCTCTGTCAAAGGATTTGGACAGATTAACATTTTTGAAAAAAGATAATCTGCTTAAAGAGCCAATGGGTATAACAAATATTTTATTGTGATCATATTCACCTTTTTCTTAATCATTCTGCAACATGAAAGACATGCTTCCAAAAAGTTTTCCTCACAATTCTGGACAAATGTACCAATTTGTGAAATGAGCATTTAGAACATTCAACGCCTGTTGTTGTCCCTAATATGTTAATCAATAATAAACCAATTTTGTTTCCCTGTAACTTTTCCTCTCCAAAAAGACATGCTATTATTAACAAGTGCTAACATAGTAGGGACTTGATAAAAGCAATAACAGGCTTTGTATGTTCAAAAAGTATTTTATTTTCACAAATTGGTCAACTTTGCCAGCTTTATGAGGAAAATTTATTTTTTGAAAACATGGTTATCATGTCCTTCATGTTGCAGACTATTGTTTTTATGAATTAAAAGCTGAACCCCAAAAAGCTGGCGTGCCACTGTACATCTTGGACAACCAATCTTAACAATCTTGATCGCTGTGTTTACAAATGCAGTCAGCCAAGTCATGTTTCAGGAACTGTTCATCTTGGATTCATCTTGGATTCTATTTCAATTCAACTATTTACAACATGAAATTATGTAATTAAACCCAAGTTATAATACATGAATATTATAATGAATTATCAATATAATACAGATTGAAACCATGTAATACAGTATCCATCAGAAATAAATGCTAGGTCTTCAGATCAAGCTATTTTATTGATGAGTACTGATTCAAGGGATATTAAAATTTTGGGAAGACCAAACGTAGTACTTCGACTTTGCTCAATAGGGATGTCTAAATATCATTTTCTCAATGTTAAACTGGGGTTGGCTTGTAAAATCATAGATAAAGGGGCCATGTGGTGAAAAATGTAAGTTTTCTTCAATACTTTAAAGAGCAGTCATATTTAAATCTAAATTATACCACTGGTTTGTCACATATTTACATAAAATTCTTACTGACCTTGAAAAAACAGTATTGTTGTTTTTATGATGTTTTAAAATGCTGATATTAAAGATATCTCAAAATAAAATGCCTGAAAATCGTATTTCCAGCTCATATAATTGATTCTCATCCAACAAGTTTCACAGTATTATGTTTGTTTTAAATGTTTAAGGACTGCTTATTTCTCTTCAACTAGGCGATACTTTACCAGATTACAGCTCCCACTTCAGGCTTTGTTGATGTATCCAAAAGAGGCAGGGCAACCCAGCTGCAAAACCAGATCAAAAGAAAGAGAGGAATGCAGTATTAACATCAAGTGTTTCTGTAAATGACTTACACAAAAACATTGAAAAAACATAATTGTATACACTTCCTCAGCCATTTTTCAGAATGAATGTCTGTTCGTCAGGCAGCTGTGTGCATGCATACTCTCCATTGATCATACTTTAACCATAATATCCAAGCAATTCCTTTTTTTTCTTTTTGTACTCACGTAGGCCTATTGGTAATATGCTAATGACATCCGTAGTGATTACTGATTTTCTTCTAATCTTTATTCCATGGTGGGCAGAGCAATCACAGAGGTAAAGCTTGAGATTTACAGCAAGCTTCTAACTGCTATCTCCCCATCTGCTTGTCTTGATTTAATTTGAATAATAACAGAAGATTTAGACTCAAAGACTACTTTTGTGTAGTACCATGCGATTGAGGTAGTAAGAGTAGTAGTGGTACTAGTTTCCATTGAAATGCACCTGAGAGTCTTCCGTACTTGGCAGTTATCTCATTTGTCTTTAAAATTGTACCCCGTCTTCTACAAGAGTGAAAAATACAGCTGTCTGAGAAGGAAGAGGTACTAATACTGACATGATAAAGGAAAGGCACATCCTGTTCAGAAAGGAGGTTTACTTTGATTTCAATAAAAAAAAGAGATACATCACCTCAGTTGTTTCCCATATACATTATGTATGTTTCACAATAGTGGGTCAAGAAACTTACTGCATTGTGGTTCTGGTGTTAATGCAACCCATAAAAGTTCTGTTAGGAGATCTAAGGTTTTTCTCATTCGAGATGCAGTATTTGGGGTTGCAATGAGGAATGCTATAATAGATATCAAGCATGTTTGTGTAACAGCAAATTCAAGGCAAGAGGACACAAATGCACAACTCAGAGTCAGGGTTCAAATCCAACAAAGTATTTATTAGTAGATGGTTCGGTATATGGGAAGGCAGTCAGTAGTCAAAGCATACTGTATAATCCAACAAGGAGAAGACAAAGCAAGGTCTAAGAACAGAGCAAAGGGAGTAGGCTAAAGTCCAGGACACGAAGCAGGGTTCAGTAATCACAAGTAGTCAAACAGTAGTGAGTAATGCTGGGATGCAAGACACAAAGCTACTAAGACGAACTGCTACAGAAACACATACCCTGTGTCTCGAATCACATACTTTTTCTTTACACCCTTAATACATACTGCACACCCATATGTACTGTTGAGCGCAGTATAATTGGTTTGTCAACATTGTGCTTGAATGTTAACCATCAACATAATTGAAACTGTGTTTAATAAATAGTTTTTAGAATAGTAGGTACACCATTTTTCACCTTGGAGATACAAAAACGTACTTTGTATTGTAAGTAATTAATAGTATCTTCCTCTGCACAGAGGATTGTGGGTCATTTTAGCTAGGTTGCATAATGTTAAATGGGACAGAATGCAGTAGGAATTCCTGGTATGTTTTAAATACTGCATATCACATACTATGTGTTGGGACATACTTCTGTCATATTTATTAGTATGGTAGGATGGGTATTGAGTGTACTAAATACGCTGAGAAGGGAGGGATACTGAGCGACAGGTTAAACTAATCAGGGCAGGGAAGACAATCACACAAGCGGGACCTACACGCACAGGGTAGGAAGTGGAGGCACGGCAGGAAAAGGAGAGGTGAGTATTTCAATATAAAAGAAGAATGACAATGAAGACATAACTTAGGGAACACGATGGAATGTTAGTTTGTCGTTATATGGCAAAACATTGAAACAACACTGAAAGCAAAAACACAAAGAAAACATGTGTCAGACACTTGGTATGCTATTACAATGTAGCTTGCTGCAACTTCAGCATTCAGCATTGTTGCAGTAATCCAAACATATCATCCTGTGCAACAATATCTAACGGATAGGAAATAATTAGGACAATAAAATGGGAATATCTGGCCTGTTGGCTAGTGTCCCAATTCAGCAGGAGTGGCAATGAAGGCTTCTTCACACTACCAGCATTCACAAACAGGCCCCCTCATGTCCCTGGTGAGAGAAGTGAAAAAGAGACTCATGAAGCAATGGGGTTGGTGCCATTATTTGGCTGTCAGCTGGGTGCAGCAACATCTGAGAATCATGAGGTGCTAATTACAGAATGATGAGTAGAACCTGACTGAGAAGGCTTGCAAACTACACTGTAAAAAATAAAAAATAAATACCGCACTTTTTCTGTAAATTATACATGTTTTTTTCTGTATTTCTGAATGACAGGAAATACAGATATAAAGACAATGGCAAACTGTAAATTTATATTTTTACATAAAAATTACAGTCAAATGTTGTTACTTAAAGGTCACATGACATGAAAACTTCACTTTAGGAGGTTATTTAACATTAATATGAGTTCCCCTAGCCTGCCTTTGGTCCCCCAGTGGCTAGAATTTTCGATAGGTGTAAACCAAGCCCTGGGTGTTCTTCTCCGCCTTTGAGAAAATGAAGGCTCAAACGCTCGGTTTGAAAATCTCCTCTTATTGACGTAACAAGGAGCCAGGCTACCGCCCTTCTCTCTGCTGTGCCCGCCCAGATAATCTGGCCCGCCAATGAGGAATTGAGCTACGATTGTGCAAGGGCGAGTGCAATATCGTGTTTTCCTGCAGAGACATCATGCCATGGCTAGCAAACGAACGAAGCATAACAGTTGCTCAGTGCTTGGATGTACAAATCAACACACAAGTCTTTTTGTAGTTCGATCCGACCCTCTAAACAATCAGTATCTTAATTTTATTTTCGCTGAAAATGCGCCTACACAACTTCTGTTGTAGGCGCATTTGTTTTGTATGTCTGCGCCAAACACTTCAGCCACGACTGTTTCCTCAACTTGAGCTAATACAAAACTGGCCTTGCTGAAATTAATTCTGGATCAGTACTAACTCTCCTTCGTCCAGCTACTAACCTCGGACAAGTAAGTTAACTAACGCTATATCATTTTGTAGCTTTACTGTATATGGTTACCTAGCTTGCTACCCTTAGAATGTGGCTGTAACATTAGCTCTGCAGCTAACAGCTGAGTTACTGTCGCTATGGAAAGGTAGATAGCATCAAGTATAAGTGTGAATACATATGCTGTACGTGAGTGTTGTACACTTCTTTGTTATTTGGATAAACGTTCTGCTGTTGGTGTTATGGCGCGCGCGATATCCACCTTTCCCCTCATTGAAATGACTGAGTGTGTACCTCTGCAAACCAGGGTTATCAGATGAGAATGGGCAAATTCGAGGTATTTTACAGCAACGGGGTTACAGCCATTGCGATACATCCGTTGTAAACATTAGCGCATGGTGCCGCCCCTCCGCTCCTCATTAGCATTTAAAGCTACAGACACCAAAACAGCGCGTTCTGAGGAAAGCTCCTTGTGGGACTGCTAGTAGTGGCTGTAATTCTGCACCAAGGCTGAATTTCGGGAAAGAGACTTCTGATACAGTATTAGGGGACCACTAAGGCCTATATAAAAGCATCCAAAACAGCATGTCATGTGACCTTTAAAAATACACAACAGTTAGTTTTTTATAAAAATATTAATAACATTTTCACCAAAATATTCTGTTAAAACACATAATTTCAAAACTAGCTATTTTAACAGTTATTTTGCAGATATTTACTTTCATCGCACGGACAAATAACTTCTTAATAACATAATTTTTGGTTTAGACATAGGAACCTTGAATTGTGAACTGAGCTCGGGTAGTTGACGTCATGCAATCCCAGCATGCACCAGTCAATATCAAAGACTACAAAAGCCTGCAAAAGCCTTTTTGGTGCTATCTCGTTGTTTATGATCATTGACCAATGCACTTTTAGTAAAGCTCTCTCTTGGAAGTCGCTTTGGATAAAAGTGTCTGCTAAATGAATAAATGTAAAGACTCCAGAGTACAACAAAGGAAAGTTGATAAGATAGTTGTGTAACGGCAATGCTCCTGTTACCCAGAATGCCCCGCGGCAAGCTGAAAAGCTACAGAGTTAAAGGTTTAAGCTTAGTTAGATAAGCATTGTTTGGAGTTTTGTTGCTATGTTCGTTCTGTTTTGATATGTGTAAAGTGATGGTCTGTAGTTTGGATAAATTAAGTGTTCACCTTGAGTGTGACTGTTGTCCAGTTAGATTGCGATCTAACCTGTCTTATAAGACAATGTGTGGCGAGCAGTATTCCTCTCCAATTCGCACAGCTAGCTGGCGCTACAGTTGTAATCTTAAGCGCCGGTAATATCTGTAGCATCCGGATGCTGATTGTTGTGCACACGACTTGTTTTGAATGAAAATGTTAAATCTTTTTATTTTGGCTTTATTTAATATTTTTCTTTATTGAAAATTATGTTTTTTTGCAGAGAAGTTCAATTAATTAAAGTCATATTTACCAGCAAAGAACAGCCTGTAATGTAATATTACAGATATATCTTGTAAATTTGGTACAGGAAAAATACAATTATTTTACGGTTAATTCATGTTAATAATTTTTTTTTTTATTGTAATTTAATGGGTTTAATCTGGCATCCTAGCTGCCAGATTACTCATACATATTGAGGCAATGTGGACATTTACATAAATACACCCCTTGTCTTAAGTAACGTTTTTAAATACATGATACATATCTGTGCTAAATAAAAATAAAAGTCTATTTGACTTTTGGTTCAAGAGAAGAGGAATTTTTAAGGTTTTCCCAAATTATCACTGTACAGGAAAATCCATCATGGTGGACCTTATGGGTCCTTGAGGCTTTTTTTCTTCCTCATGAAAAATGAGGCATGCACACCAAGTTTCAGAAGAATTGGAGCTATGGGGTGGAAATGCCATCACTTTGAAAAGTGGACATTTGGGCGTGGCCTGTGGCACCCCCTATGGCAGGGGTCGGCAACAAGCGGCCCGCGGGCCAACTGTGGCCCGCCAGCGATTTTATTTGGCCCGTCAAAATATTTCCGAAAATATATTTTGTTTATCGTTTTTTTCCCCCTGTCGACTTTTATTTTGAAACCGGAAACTGGGTATGGTGTCAATAGGTGAGTTCGACTTCATGCAGTGCCGGCGTCGCCTGCAGCCCGGCTGACTTGAAGCAGCCAATGGCATTCTCAGCTTCAAGGCATCCGGCTGCCGGCTGTCGGCGCTGCATGAAGTCGAACGCACCTATTGACTTTTCTGAAGTATTTTTTCGCTATGTCATCGCTACCATAGACATATGATCGCTACACCTCACGGCTGCCTGAGGAGAAAGCTAGTTATGGCTAGTAATCATGGGCGGCGCTAGGGAGGGGCAGGTGCTTCAGCACCCCCAAGAAATACCAAAGCACCCCGATAGCACCCCCCAAAATATTGCTTGTTAATTAATAGTTTTCAGGCCCGGAGTGGCCATCGGGAGAATAGGAAGAATTCACGGTGGGCCGCGCTGCCCGCTTGGGCCAGAAGATCGCCTGCTTTCTCTTTGTTTTTTCACACACCGAATAAAAGGATATGTCTTAAGTTTGTTAAGTTACTGTGTGACTGATAAGTAAGCTAATAGGCTACATTAGGTTTTAATCTAATTAAGCGCATGATCAGACCGTGCATTAAAAAGTGCTGTTTTCAGTTGTGAGCGCATGCTCTCTTTCTCAAACACAAGTAGGCTACGTGTACCAAGTTGTTGCTATGGAGACAACCCTAAACCATCATTTATTGTTGTGGAGGGAGTTAGCTAGATTAAGCTGATGCGAAAAGAATAAAATGGAAGTGGAAAAGATCCCAGGAGGAACTGAAAAAGCCAGGTAAAAAAAGAAATATCTGTCACTTCATAAATCTAGGTTCCTGCAAGGGTGGGAAAAATGTTTTCTCAAAAGCTCTGAATCTTTCAGGTAAACATTTGGGTTGTAATTTCCGGAAAATATAAGAATATGAGTCCAACGTAGCTAATGTTTATATTAGGCTAGGCTACATAAAGCTTAAAAAAAACATTTTGCACTGAAATTAATGCCAAAATTTTGGCGCGCTGTGCGCGCTCGCATTAATGAGAAATTCAGATCTCACATCAAAACCATGACTAGGTCCTAGTAGTCCTATTTTCACTGGATGAGACAGTATTTATGTGCACCAACGATGACGACCCACCACGTTGGGATGACAGTGATGAGTCGACCATGTTGATAGAGTTCGTTCAAATAATGAAATGATTCAAACAGACCACCAATGGGCTCATTCACATGGTTTATTATCATTAGTTATTTGTAGTAGACCTACCCATTCTCCATGTAGGCCTAGTTGTTGCGAGTGCACGTATCGCAAGGGCACCTATCGCAGCGTCTAAATAGGCAGTAACCCAGACTCTGGCCCGCCATATAGCGGCCCAAGTTACTTGCCAACCCCTGCCCTATGGTCTGATGTGGGCCAGTCTGTGTTTGGGCGGTATTTGTGGCATGTTGTATCAATATGCCAAATTTCAAAACTTTTTACCAATGTGTTCATTAGATAAATTACAATAATAATAATAATAAATATAGCTGCAAGCAGCGATGCGGGTTCCTCCGCAAAATGGCAAAATATTACAAAAACGTACATTGTAGAAGGTCAAGAGTTGGACAACAAGAGAGCAATACTACTTCCTGTTTGGCAAACAACAATAGGCTGACTGAGGATTTGAACTCATGAGCATAAAGTTACAAGTCAGTCTCTTTATCCTGTCTGCTACACACCAACTGTTGAGATTGTATGAATAGAAATGGAAAAGAATATTACCTTTGGTCAGCTTTGGGACAAAGGTTAAGAAACGGTTGACATGTCAATGTCAAATTGCATGAAATTGCACATGGTACTGCTTCCGAATGATGTCATCTCGAAGCCAATAAGGTTTGAAAAACCATCAGTCAAAATGATATTTGATTTATTGACACAAACATATTGAGGCAATGTGGACATTTACATAAATACACCCCTTTCAGCCATTTTGTATTGCATTTCTTATTCCATTTCTTATTCCATTTCACCCAATATAAAAGACACATCTGCCCACACAACTTCCATCCATGCTGTTTCCCTCTCTCCCAGCGCAGGTCATGCCAAGTAGGGATGGGCATTCGATTAAATTGTCTTAATCGATCGTCGGGAGAATAAACGATCGATTTTCGATTAATCATTTAACATTTTTATATTAAATGCACTATTTATAGGCTATATTAAAATGCAGTGGAAATAGAAAAAACACAGCGTGTTTCCGCATTGAGATCTTTATTACAAGAAGAACAACTCTTTCTGTACTCCTAGCAGCGGAGCCGACAGCTAGAAGCCGGTGCTCAAACACAACTGACCCTCGATTTTTTTCCGGCTAATTAATAAAGATTCATAAAAACCTTCGCCCTCAACAATACTTAACGGTAGCATATCCATCGAGATGGACTTGCAGATCCGTTGGGTAATTTTCTCTGCTCGGTGTGCATCGCAGCTCCTCCGTGCTAACACCGAGAGCAGGATGCACCGCCACTAACCAGGGTCGGATGTAGGCTACGTTCTTCAAGTGGTAGGCTACATCATTTGAGTCGTGGAGGAGTTGTATTTATACTCAACTTTGCAGTGTTGGCAGTGAACAAAGTCAATTTTAAGTCAAAATGGTCTCACGCTACACTTCGCCGTGACCTCTTCATGTTTAGCCTACTTTTGAAATACATGGAAACTCGCCGGCAACTGAGTAGGCTAGGGCTGTGGCGTTTTTTTAATTTTTTTACAAATATTGCCTTCGTGTGGTAAAATGTATAATTGCTGCCACATAGCGAAATCCATTGCATTCCTTTAAGACTCACACTACGCAACAGAACACGCATTAGTTTTATCGATGAAAAAATAATGTCATCGACGAAATTCTTAATGATCAATTAATCGATCATCGATTAATTATGCCCATCCCTAATGTCAAGGCAGAAATGCTGCGGCGGCCGCATGAGGTTTAGAGATTTCCAAAAACATGCCTTCCACAATTGACACATTTTAACCACAGTACTCTTTTCAAACTTTCCCCAAGATGGCTGAATAACCACAGATATTGTAACTCTTCTGGAGTTGATCTCTTTCAGTCAATGCACAATTAACAATAGTCATGTGGGCAACTGGGCTAGGGCAGAGGTCATGTTCAGCTCCTTGCGAGAATAGCCTATGGCAGTACAGCAGCCGACTCTCTGGTCCCATTAAAATACACAACATGCACAATCAGGGTGACCAACAAGATTATATTAACTGATAAACATCTAACTGAACAAACACAACAACTGAAATCCCTTGCACGGCTGTTGTAACCGCACTATTTTCCACAAGTCTTTGCCTATTTGACATACCGCACTGCATGCTGGGTACCCAAGGGGCGCTGACGCTGATTATCTAGCTGTGCTCTGACTGTGTGATTTGAGTATTAGCTTTGGTCAGCTTTGGGACAAAGGTTAAGAAACGGTTGACATTTCAAGGTGAAAGTGCACATGGTATTTCAGAATGATGTCATCCTGTTTAACTAAACAGATAATCAAAATTATGACAGGCCAAAAGACTGGCTGGATTTGAACCTGTGACCTTGCTCCTTGCAGTGCACTGTCTTAACCTACTGAGCTATTCTCAGTGTTGAGAACCATTGTGGTCAGTTACTGTATAGAAAAGTAAGCTATTTGTCCTGTGGCAAGCATTATAAGATTTGGCTGAAGTTTAAACAGCTGTAATTCAGTGATCTTTTGAGATATCAAAGCAGGGGCAGGCAGGCAGGGCAGGCCAGCTGGATGAAGCTGTCCTGGGGTCAGGGCTGAAGAGAAGCTGTCCAGCTAGAGAGGGGTAGTCCAGCAAGGGGTCTGTGTTGATCTCAGCATCCTCTGTTGCATCCTCTGTTGCATCCTCTGTTGCATCCTCTGTTGCATCCTCTGTTGCATCCTCTGTTGCATCCTCTGTTGCATCCTCTGTTGCATCCTCTGTTGCATCCTCTGTTGCATCCTCTGTTGCATCCTCTGTTGCATCCTCTGTTGAACTCTGTTGAGCAGGCCTCTGCATGACCCTCCAGACCTGTCAAAGTGAAGAAAGGGTCCATGTCAGTTGTGAAAAATTAAGCTTTTCCCATCTACACTTGATACAGACTTCAGTTTAGACTGTGAAATGCAGTGGCATTACTTGAACTTGAATTCAAATGTGTTGACCTGATGGAGACCCATGCAAAGTCACTCAAAACACGGGTTCGATTCCAGGCTCTGGCAAGAGTATTTAGCTCTAAACTGGTCAATATATACACATCTGACAAAAGACCAGCTCGACCTTTGCCTGTAAACAGTGATTCTGACTGTCAGAGACCTTTAAATAGCCTGACTTACTGAAATTGGCAAAACTAGCCTGGCTAACGTAGGTCGCTTTCTCAGGGCATATGACGAATGAAACAGGCTCGCCTTGAAAAATCAGATATGCTGGCTATCTTTAGCAGGCCCTTGTCTACAATAAGCAGTCCTCCCTGACGTTTTTGGAGTAGAATTGAGTGAGATACAAAATTGTTTACACACTGCCAGTGGGCGAGCCGAGTCTGACTCTGAGGCTAACGTCAAAACAATGTACCCCCGGGACGCAGTATCACTCCAATTGCAAGTCCACAAATCACAAAAATTATCGGAGCATCTGGCTAAAAGCACAATTTCCACATCTCCTAAAGGCTGCCCTCCTCGACCTTTTTCGTGTAGACCTAACTGTAAAATGGTGAACTTATGAACATGACGCGACCAAAACATGGCTGCCGCCTAAGCCTATGCGGTCTCCCTGGCGCATAGGCTTATTACAAAGACTTTCACGCCCCAAATCAAAATTCTGAGCCGACAGGTCTGTGGGGAATTGCTTTTTCTCCTAAAGGCTGCCCTCCTCGACCTTTTTGATGAACAATTCGCCGAGATGCAAAATGACTCACTAATAAAAAATACTGAGGAAAAAAGCTAGAGTTACAGTAGCTACTTTTCGAGTTCGGTTTTCCGTCACTTCAGACTCACGATCTAAAGGTCTAAAAGTGCTAAAACCTTCACCATAATTCAAGAGTAGTGTACTTTCACGAACCCAATCATTGATTCTAGCTTAAAATGTTTAAAAATAGGATTTACCGCACGTGGCTGCCTCCAACACTATCAGACGATTCCAGTTGAAAACAACAATGGCCGAATTTTTTTTAATATTCGTAACGGCGAGCTGCGATTGGAAGCGAAATGAAACAGGGGCAAAAAACAGAGGGTGGGGGCTTGGTCAGCACACAATTTCCAGAAAGGATGGGTGTGCGTCTCGCCAAGCTCGCGTGTGTGTCAAGTAGGGTGACCACCTGTCCCGCTTTGCGCTGTATCGCACAGCATTTTCAATATGGGACGTGCGGGCAAGGGGTGAAAATGCTGTGCGACACAACGCAAAGCGCGACAGGTGGTCACCCTAGTGTCAAGGGGCAGGATGAGTCTGAGAATTTGGAGCACGCGCGCTGTGGAGCAATTCAATTGAATTCAATCATATATTGACATATCAAGGTGAACTTGCGTATGGTACTTCAGAATGATGTCATCTTGAAGGCACAAAGGTTTGAAAAACCATCAGTCAAAATTATATTTGATTTATTAACACAAAGATATTGTGGCAATGTGGACATTTACATAAATACACTTCTTTCAGCCATTTTGTATTGCATTCCTTATTCAATTTCACCCTATAGAAAGACATGTATTCTACAACTATGTAACAATTTTCAAGTTGATTTGGTCTATGGTTCATGAGGAGAAGGGTTTTGAAGGTTGTACCAAATTTGGACAGTACAGCAAAATCTATCATGGCGGACCTTATGGGTTCTTGAGGCTTTTTTGTTCCCCATGAGAAATAAGGCATGTATACCAATTTTCAGGCATTTTGGAATAATGGGGCGCTGGGGAAATCACGTAGACTTTGGGCGTGGCTTATAGCGCCACCTATGGGCGTACATGGGCCATTAGCAGTCTGGGAGTAGTGAGTGACCTGGTGTATCATTGGGCCAAATTTGGCCACCAATAATAATAATACTAACAATAACAATCGTTTTTTTTTTCAGATGATCAACAGTAACGTAATCAACCACGTCACCAAAGAGCGCTTTGGTTGAATTCGTTTTCAACAAACATGGCTACCGCTGGAGAGCTGGGATGTTATGATTCTGCCATCGAGTCTGTTTTAGAAGACATCGACAGCGCATTCATTTTGAAAGAGGAACAGAGAAACGCAATCAAGGCATTTGTCGATGGAAAATATGTTTTTGCCGTCCTTCCTACGGGGTTTGGTAAAAGTTAACATACTATGTTGCTCTGATTGGTTGTAGGTCTATCCAATTGAGCGAAGAGGCATTTGTTTTCCGGGTTCGGTTGAAACACGCCCCATAGTCACAGCCCAATGGAGAGTTCTCAGACTCATATTCTGACAAGAATTATGAGTATGACAACGTCAGGCTAGGGGACATGGCTAATTCAAAAGAAGTTTGCTAGAGGCAAGCTAGCTGCTGTTGCTAGCCACACTTCACTGATTGTTTGAAAGCGCCGGAAATTAGAACGTTTCTTTGACATAATAAAGTTTAGCCATAGCTGTGACATAGCTAGAAGACAGTAGCCTACTACACACTGCCAGTGGGCGAGCGAAGTCTTGACTCTTGAGGCTAACGTCAAAACAAGACGCGGTCTCACTCAAATTCCAAGTTTTACACAAATCACAAAACTATGCTGACCCGCTGGCTGTCTTCGCAATCGCCATATCTTTAAAAGACTGCCCTCCTTCTGATTTTTGATGTAGAATTGACCCTGGTACGAAATTAAGAAAATACTCATCATACACAGATCGACAACAGCTGCCGCAATCGTCCATGGAGGCTGACGGGGCTCTCACGTAGCAAACAAATCAAAGTTTTTACAGCAACCTACATTAAAATCTCACCACCTGGCTATCTTCACAATAGTCATATCGTCATAACATTTCCCTCTGTTTTTTCGTGTAAAATGTAACTATAAAATTACTAAAATACTACTATTATTATTATAAACTTTATTACAGGCTCAAGGCCCACATGGTAAAAAAAAAAAAAGAAAACACAAAAGACAAACAATACATACAAATAATTCACTAAATAGAAATATGCAAGGAAAGAAGGGCTAAAAAAGGCACTCATGCCAGTGTTCCCAGATCTTAGAGGTGTACTTGACAGAGCTGCGGCAGGGTCTGTCATCAGATCAATTATAAGATTTGCAGAGCGGTCAAGCCGACTCATAAACTTAAAAGTAAGATTCCTCAACAAGGCCATGAAGGTGGTTAGACCCACATTGCAGAACAGCTCACTGGCTCTAGTACGCCTGGGTTTCTTCAGGAGTATCCTAAGACATTATATTGAACATCAAAATCAACCCCATAATTAGAGCAGATGTTAAGCAGCTGTTGAAACCCGCTGCTACTAGGGGATAGTAAAGCTAGGTCATCAGCATACATAATGGTTGACCAGGGAATCACCTATCATACAACCTGTTCTGCATCCCCCCAGCTGCCTGGAAAGGTCGTCCATATAGATATTAAACAGGCTGGGGATAATATACCGCCCTGCCGGACCCCATTACCAACTTTAAAAGGGGTAGATAAGATGCTCCCCCATCTTACTCTCATGCTCTGGTTTGCGTACCAGTAAACTAGGATGCGTACTAAGCTACTGGGCACACCCCTAATCTTGAGCTTATTAAACAGCTTAAAGTGGTGGACGCGGTCAAATGCTTTGGATGCATCAATAAACCCTACAAGCATAGTAGAGCCCTGCCTTCTATATGTGTCAACTACCTCTTTAAGAGCATAAATACATAGGTCGGTACTATGCTTGGGCTTAAAGCCAAACTGATTGTCAGTGGTGGTTAAATATTCACTCATTCTGTCAAGGATTAATCTTTCTAGCACTTTAGAGAGAATACTGGCAAGTGCTATGGGTCTATGGTTATCAATACTTCCGATTTTTCCAGCCTTGTCTTTGATAACTGGGACAAGAACTACTGACAGCATGGAGTCTGGCAAAATACCATGAGTCACCATCCCAGTAAAGCAGACAGACAATAGCACTGCCAACCTGGGGCCAGCTAACTTTAGGTGCTCTGCTGTGATGTTGTCCAGGCCACTAGCTTTCTTTCCTGCAAGTTGCCCAATGGCACTGAGAACCTCATTGGGGTGAAAACAAATACTTTCCTCCTCTATTTTGCCAACATGATAAGGCTCATATTTAATACAATTAAACAGTTCTGCATAATGCTGCCTCCATAGGTCAGCTATTGCCACTACATCAGTTACCCCCTCTATGCTGCATGGAAGAGCTGCTTTAGCCCTATTAAGGGTTTTTACCTCTTTCCAGAAGCTAGTGATGTCATTCTTAAGCAAATTATCAGCCATAGAATGAGCACTCAGCACCTGCTCTTGTCTGTTTATATAGCACAGAGCGTATTTATACTTAGCATTCATTTTCTTTTTATAATTAAGGTCCGGTCCCTGCCTGGGCCTACCAGCATTTACCCAAGCCCTATGGGCTGCATTGGCCTCAGCATGATGGCTAGCTACAAATGTATTACATCCTGGCTTGATGTTCTTGGCCTTCCAGGGATGAATGAATAGACACCTGCTAGCCTCAAGAAGAGCTCTAACTATATTGTTGTACATGTCACACAAACTTGCACCATGTAAGGAGTCATCACAGTTAACATTAGTACAGAACATGGCATTCATAGGCAGATATACTTTATTCAAAAGTTCATCAGACCTGAAGCAATATTTGCGGACAACATCATTAGATAATTTATCCCACTCTATCTTTACATCGCTGTTGTCCTCATGCTTAACCAGCTTGGGAACGTTGTCCACATTTAATACCATGGCAATGGGGATATGGTCAGAGGTGGCTAACCCATAACAAATCACAATATTTTCCAATGAAGCATGAGCATCAACAGTGGAAACAATGTGATCTAGCCACAACGTCGTATTCCATGATTCACTAACGGTGCGTGTCCACTGCAGCGACGCGACTGCAGAGACGCGACAGATTCATGTAGAATGTAGTTCTCTAAAGTCATTGTTGTAGTTGTAATGGCCAAGTGTGCAGACTTGGGTTTACGTGCTCGCAACATCGATCAAAATACAACTTGTATACAAAATACAAAACGGTTTAATAGACATACACGTTGACATTTATTATATTACTCAGTCTCTGCTAATCTGTCGATACGATAGGGAGTTCCAGCCAGGCTAGCTAGCTAGTGCTAGTTACCACAGAACGAAGTTACGTAATGTGACTAGACTGAATTTGAAAGTACAAGCACCAACAACTTCGGCAACCTTGCGCCATGCATCGTTTTTTATTAACATCTCTGTACGAATACAGCTATGTATCGTACAAGACTGGGTAAGCAGCCACACAAACGATTAGTTTCTCCTCCACCTTGAAACCTAGAAAGCTAGAAATGTTGACCATGGTTGCTACGTTACGAGAAACAAGAAAACACTCCGATTGGCCATCGCTAGCGAAAATCGCTCCTCATTTGCATAAAGTTGAGAAAATCTCAACTCTGTCGCGTCGCTACCCACAATGCACCACGCAAGCAATTCGCCTGGCTCCATTGAAAATGAATGGAAAACATGTTGTCGCTCGCATCGCGTCGCTGCAGTGGACACGCACCGTAACATAAGTGTAGCTTGAGTCAGGCAGGAGCACTTTACTTGATATTACTAAATTTGTGTCGCTAGCGAACCTCAACATATGTTTAGCAAACAGAGACTTATTATCTGACAGGTCTGCATTATAATCACCCAAAACATAAATGCACGATGAATCATTATCCTCGATGAAGGATTGAACAAATGCAAGCCTGCTCACAAATTCATCAATATGATCATTAGATTCATATGGAGTATAAATATTGAGAATAATAAAATTATTTCCATTACAATTAAACTCTAGCCCAATGGCCCAATCCACATTTAAACGTAAAACTTTAACCATGGAGTCGTATTTTACATTCCACAGAATCGCCACTCCTCCAGCAATCCTACCTCGGACGATTCTTGTGCTGAAGTCCGTGGTGGATTCACCCGCACCATGAAAGTTAGGGTGGAGAGAGTTTAATTTGTCCAAATCCTGTTTAGCCATCCAGGTCTCCTGAATACACAAAACATCCCAATTCTCAAACAGTGTATCCACAACCAGCCGCCTTGCCTTGTCAGCAGCCGTGTGACCAACTCTGAGGCCACGAGAATTGTACGACACAACAAACTTTCTGTTCGGCGGCTCTCTTGCCATTTTCGATTGGCTGTACCGGACAAACGGTTTCGAAAATCTGAAATAATTTTAGAGTGAGGTGAGGTTTGATAGTGTAACCAGTGAAATGACAGGCTTGTTGGCTTTGGCTGGATTCGAACCTCTTATGTTGCCCTTGCCAGGACACCAACTTATCCTAGTGACCTATTCTCAGTGCTGGAAATTACTTATACTAATTATATAAGCAGTTTTTCGGGTGGCAAGCGGTTGTCAGATTTGGCCCAAGTTTAAACAGCTGTAATTCAGTCCTTTTTTGACATGTCAAGGTGCTTGTGGTCTGAAGATAATATGTGCCAAATTTTGTGGAGGAGTTTTGTGTTGGAGTAGGGAAAAACGTTTCATTCATTCATTACGGTGGCCCTGAAGTGCAAATCACATCCACTAACATGAGTGCATCCCCCAAATGAAAACACTCCCCCCAAATACGAGTCAACTCCCCCCAAATAGGATGACTTGCTCACCTCCCCCCAATACAAGGACACGCTCCCCCAAATGGGAAACAACATTACATTAACTCAAAAACACATTACATTAACTCAAAACGGAAAGGGTTGGTACTACACTTCGTTGCTGAATGGATGCAGTAACTAACAATAAATTGATCGACAGAAGTACAAAATGCAATAGCCTGACAGTTACGTGCACCAGGACATTTGTTTGGCTTTCGAAGCATGTAGCAAGTAGTAGGCTACTTATGCAAAAGTATAAATTGCGTGTTAAACGTCAAAATCGATAGCGAAACAACCATCCTGGTCCACGTAACTCTGTCATTACCATGAAGTTGATCGTTTTGGTTGGAATAAAATAAGAAACATTGTGTTAACAATTCAGAGTCATGACTTGCACTACACTTTATTTTAATCAGGGACATTCCTATAAAATAATCTTAGATATGCTGTTAACGTTTCACAGCATTAAAATAAGTAGCCTATGCGCACGCTAAAAACACAGTTGAAGGAAGCAGGACTTTTCAGAAAAAAAAACGAATAGTCCACAACAGAAGAACGAAATGCCACAATGACAGAGTTATGTGGACCAGGATAATTGTTTGGCTATCGATTTTGACGTTTAACACGCAATATATGCTTTTGCATAAGTAGCCTACTATTTGCTACATGCTTCGATAGCCAAACAAATGTCCTGGTGCACGTACCTCTGTCAGGCTATTGCATTTTGTACTTCTGTCGATCAATTTCTTGTTAGTTACTGCATCCATTCAGCGACGAAGTGTTGTACCTACCCTTTCCGTTTTGAGTTAATGTAATGTGTTTTTGAGTTAATGTAATGTCGTTTCCCATTTGGGGGAGCGTGTCTTTGTATTGGGGGGAGGTGAGCATGTCATCCTATTTGGGGGAAGTTGATTCGTATTTGGGGGGAGTGTTTTCATTTGGGGGATGCACTCATGTTAGTGGGTGTGATTTGCACTTCAGGGCCACCGTAATTCATTCAAAATGGCGGCTGCATCAATTCAGCTGGTATCACAAGTTAACGTGTCAGACACGGGATCGCCCCCTAGCGGTTAAATGACACAACCTTTTTTGGACCTCTTTGGAACAGGGTCCCGAGCACCTGTACCACGTTTGATGTCAATTCAGCAAATATTTGATCTCACTGATATGATCTCACTTCCTGTTTTGGCGGTTTGTTTTGGCGGCTTCATCGCCGACTTTGATCAGCTTTACCGGAAAAACTGTTTTGAAAATCAAAACCATGTGAAAACATTTGTGAGGCTTGATCTGGAGACAATTAGTGTAAATGTTTGCTTATTGCAGCGCCACCTAGAGGTGAAATGGCATGACCTATTTTGGACCTCTTTAGAACAGGGTCCCTATACCAAATTTGGTGTCAATGCAGTAAAGAGGTGCTGAGATATGACCTCACTTCTTTTATGGTGGCTTGGTTGATGACTTTGATTGGCAGTTCCAGTCAAAAGGTTTATAAAATCTAAAAAACATGTAATGTCTTTTGTGGGGCTTGGTCTGAAGATGATCTGTGCCAAATTTGGTGAAGATTGGACAAACCTTATAGGAGAGGTAGCGAAAAAACATTATATTCATTCATTCAAAATGGTGGCCACATCAATTTAATTGGCTGTAACTAACAAACGGTTGCGAAAATCAAAACCCCATTTTATATCTTTTGTGAGGCTTGGTCTGAAGATCATCTGTGGCAATTTTGAAGAAGATTCGACAAGAATTGTAGGAGGAGTAGCGATAAAATGCGTTGAACTCGTCTTGATCCAGGGAATCCAACGATACCTCATTTGGAAAATGAGGCATATGGTTCAAAAGTAACGTGTGTAAACACACCTTCAACTTTGACCCATTGGTGGCGCTAGAGGGTTCGAATGGGAGACATGAAACTTGGTGCACCAAGTTTCATGTCTCCCATTCGAACCCTCTAGCTCTTGACTGGCCCTAAAGAGTGTGCCAAATTTCACAACTTCTGACCAAAAAGTTCTAGGGGCTGCCATAGACACCAAGAGGCAGAAGTTTTGACATAATCGAACCCTCTAGCTCTTGACTGGCCCTAAAGAGTGTGCCAAATTTCACAACTTCTGACCAAAAAGTTCTAGGGGCTGCCATAGACACCAAGAGGCAGAAGTTTTGACATAATCGAACCCTCTAGCTCTTGACTGGCCCTAAAGAGTGTGCCAAATTTCACAACTTCTGACCAAAAAGTTCTAGGGGCTGCCATAGACACCAAGAGGCAGAAGTTTAGACATAATAATAAGAAAAGGTAGAAACCCTCAAGGTGGCTTCGCAGCTTCACTGCTTGGCAACCAATAATAAAAACAAAAACATGTACACACATGTACGTAAACCTACTTTGAGTAGAATATGTATGAAAATGTTAATTTAATGAGAACACGTGTGTACAAATTTGTACAGTGCAGGTTAAGAGCATAGGCCATACTTGCCAGACACGTAAAAACTATGTAGGTTACTTTTCATAACTCAATCCGCTCAGGAATAACTAAAAAGATAATGTGTACACCACAAACTCGTTTTTCCTTTTAAAATAGAGTTATTATGATAATGTTTAAAAACAAAACTGAGCCACAACATCTACTTTTGCACATACTGAATGCATGCTGTACATTTATTCATTTAGCAGACGCTTTTATCCAAAGCGACTTCCAAGAGAGAGCTTTACAAAAGTGCATAGGTCACTGATCATAACAACGATATAGCCCCAAACATTGCGGGTAGCCAATACATGAAGCATACATTGTGAAAAAACAAATAAGTGCCAAAGGCAAGAACCATAAGAGCATGTAGTTAAACAAGTTACAACTAGAGAGGGTACAATTTCTGGGGAAATTGTAGGGTGTGCCTGCTTGCGTCGGTTGCAGGTGGGTCCATCCTCTAAGTTTTTCCCTTCTAGTGATATTGTCAAGCATTTAGCCTACTCATATTGCATATTTCATTAAGAACACCCTTTGAAACAGCTGCGAACCCCTTTGAAACAAGCTACTGTAACAACGTTGTCACTGGCAGTATGGAATCGCGATTCAAACAGTACCGTCTGCTAACTGAAAATATGCCCCCCAAAACGTAAATAAGTTTGACATTAATGTAGGGGGAAATGGCTCATTTAAAATAAGTTTGCTAGAGGCAAGCTAGCTGCTGTTGCTCCACATTTCACTGATTGTTTGAAAGCGCCGGAAATGAGAATGTTTCTTTTGACATAAAGTTTAGCTGTGGCATTGAAGACAGTACTACACACTGCCAGTGGGCGAGCCGAGTCTGACTGAGGCTAACGTCAAAACAGGCAAAAATAAATAAAAATAATAATAATAATAATATATATGTGAGAGAACAAAGGTTGTGCCCTTGCCGAAGGCAAAACACACCCAATTAAACAACATGAACCTCAAAAGTGCAAGAGTGTACCTCTTGCACTCCCTCTTCGGGTTTTATCTGTTAACATTTCCATTTGACTAAAACTCAAGTGTATACATGAAAGGGGTGCAGGAATAGTTGTGAGAGCTCTTCGAGTGAGTTTGCCTTTTGCTTGGAATAAATTGGTACCATATGGTGCAATGACAGGATTACTCAATCTTCGGTGCACCTGAACATCACATTAATCATTTTTTGTGGGATATTCTTTTCCTTTCAACACAGAGGAACTTTCAAATAGACATGCCTTTATATTTTCCACACATGTACATAATTTACATATAGAGACCTAACTTCTAAGGCTCCAAAGCATTTGACCAAGATCAAACTGGGGCAAACAAAATACTGTTAGATGTCAGCTGTGGCTTCCAGCTGAATTATGTTTATCTTGTATTTTGCTTTCTGCTAAATTATAATATAGATGATAACATTATATTTGACAATGACTAAATACATTTTGGAGATATCCCTTTTAATCAAGGTTTTTGAGGTTGAATACTGGTTTTGTTTGAATACTGATTTCCCTAAAAATGGCCCCATACCTTAACCATTAGTCAAACAATATCTCAATAACATGTATTCCGTTGAAGAAATGCTAAATCTAAATAAAATCTATCAAATGTTATTCCTATCTTAAAATGTAAGGCTTTATTCCATTATGGCATGTATCTTTTGTGAAAGTCTACAAAGAACTGTTTTTGTTGACCATTGGGCTGTAATAAGTGAGAAGAAAACAGATGAGTGCAGAGGTGTACATAAAATGTACCAGAAAGTTTGAGTGAACCAGAAAATTGTTCACTCAAAGTAAATAGAGCCTTTATAGCTATGTAAACTTGATAAACTTAACATGTTTTATTTGTGGACTGCAATGCCAGTCATTTCAATTGATTGTTTTCCCTTCAACAGACACATTTCAATCAATGTGGCACATCAAAGCCAGAAATGTGTGCAAAAATGTGTTATGCATGTTGTGGGTGAGCCTCAGAACCGTAACCTTGGTCTGACAGGAGGCGCCACAGCTTCCCCTTCATGCCAGTGAGATGAGATCAAAACTCAAGATTCAAACAAACGCAGAGGTCAGGTCTTAGATTGCTTATATAATTCATTTATCATTTATTAATTGAGGTTGTCTTAGGCTGTGGCCATATTCAAGATGTCCATTCCAAAGATGTCCAAAACTCTTGATAGGATTTGAGAGCTGATATCCCATCAGCTCTCAAATCCTATCAAGAGTTTTGGACATCTTTGTGGATGTATATGCTGTAAATAACACATTTAAAAATGGCATAAAAGTATTATGCATTAACTCCTGTTGTTCACTGTGAAGGCTGTAAATCATCATATAATTAGTATAATTTCTTGATAAATATTATGACAATTATTTTCATTACTTCATACACACAAGCTCGTGGGAGCCTTGCCCACCTTTGAATAATACATATATATTTTTAATTGGTTGAGACCATGTTTTCTTTTTCCCCCTCTTTCCCCAGCTCATTGATAATTTCTCCCAGAGCTTCAGCCCCTTACAGTGAGATCAAAGTGGCTGTCACACACACCAACTAGCAGAGTGGAGCTCAGGAGCTTCTCTCTGCAACATATTATTCCTCTATGAATGATGAAAGACTGTATACTGGGGGTGAAGATGATGCTGAGATTGGGAGGGACAAAGTTACCAGAGGACTCAAAACTAAATGTAACATTTGCTGATTTATGTGTTTTATTTAACCAGGTAGGCTAGTTGAGAACAAGTGTGTATGTTATGACCATGTACATTTTCTTACATTTTTCAATACACATTTAAGATCTTGACACTTAATTTGCCAGTATAGCATATTTAGGCTTGTTACTGGGTGATACTTGGAAATAAGTATTTCAGGGAATTGTGCGAAAAGACACAAACTAATAAATGCATTCAACTATGTAGTCACCAACTTCCTTTCGATATATACTTGGTTTGCATGGTGAAGAGCTTTTCAAACTGGTTCTGGTTTGGAAAATAAAAGGCACAAGTCTGACTAACCGTACACTTGTATCTCCCCAAGGGTGCAGTGGCAGTAGTGCGGAAGAAGTGAACTGCAGAGGACCCTACTGTTTAGCAAACACTTCTACTGTGGGGAGGACTGAATTATTTAGAGGCAAGGACCACAGCAGACCCATTTGATTGCACCACAAAAGAAAGGTCAGATCTTTGAATTAGGGAGTTTCCTGGTTGCTCGCACTCTACAGTATTGGACATACTGTACAAATGATGTTGTCCTGACATGAAATTAATTGGGCAAAGATGCCTGGGTCTAGTAGAATCAAATATAGTATTAGAAGAAAGATAGTGATGGCAGCATTGGAAGAAAAAGAGGCATTGATGTAAAATAAGGGGGTTGTGAGTTTGTGCGTGTGTGTTTATGCGTGCGTGTGTGTTACGGGGTTGTTGAAATTCAAATTGTGAATGAAGGCCTTGAGTACCTTCATCCTCAGAAAATGTGCCGGACAGTGTTTCATTTAAAAGGAACTCTCCATTGTAGTTCAGACATCTTGCAAAGTTTGGGTCAGATCCACATGTGAAAGTAATCCACATGTGAAACTAACTACATTATTATCTTCAATAATGTCGGTGGCACATTTATATCTAACAAACTAAATGATTTAATTTCTCCACAACAATAGTTAGCACAGCATCAATTGTAACAGAGGATTGGTGCGTTGTGTTGGCTCCCGGGGAGTCAGTTAGAACACAATTCTTGGACACGGCTTTCTTTTGTAGCTCTAGATTTATTGCTAGGAAATTACCAAAGTTTTCAGTTTCTTAGCCTACATGAATGGTGGTGCTGAAACAACACAGAACGTAGACAATTAACATCACACTCCCGACACAGCATATTACAGAATATACAACAAATAATGTTACCAATGCCATCATAATTAAACAAATATTATACGGTCTATAAACATTATATTAATAAAATCCGACCACTGTAGAAAACGAAACTAAACATTCCACATCGCAGGTCCGACCGCTACATAGACTATTTATAAACTTTACAGAATTAAATAAGGTTAAACAATCAGAGGACTAAGAACAACAACCAAACAACGTACTTTTATCATGAACGCACCATTTCACTAAATTAAAAGTCTAGCTGATAAAAGTCTGTTGACAAGCGTAGTCGGTCTCCTATTGGCTGATCCCACCAGCCATTCTTAATGGTAATTATGCCCTTTGAAGGTTGCCACAACACCGCCAAAAAAATAAAATAATATATATATATTCAGAAATTTACAGGTATCGGTATCGGCGAGTACCAGAAACAATATATCGGTACTTGTACTCGGTCCTTAAAAAATGGTATCGGTGCATCCCTACTTGATGATGTACCACTTGACCCCATACAACTCAAGGCCGAAATATACTACTCCGTTTTCAAGGAGACAGGGAACGCCCTCTCCGATGTGGAATGCCCTCTCCGAGCCCCTCGGAGAGCTCTACGTGCACCTCCTAATTTTCCTGACTATCCGTCCATCATTTTACGGATACCCCTTGGCTGTGATTGGTCCGTATTAAGAACCGCTTGAGTCAGGTGCGGGGTTGCCGTGACCAACAAGACGAACAGAATCCTTTGATTGCTATTGCTGTAAGTTTTTACAATTCATATTTCAGCTAAACAGTACATGTAAATCAGCATCTGAATTAAAATGTGACGAGAAATGGTCAGTGTAGTTGCTGAAAATGTGCTTATTTTATTGATGAAATGGCTAATTTGTAAATTTGCTCCGACTTTTAGATAACCTAGCTAGCATCGCAGTGCAGCGCCACCTACTCTTCTGGCGGTGAATTGTTTTCAGCACCCACATATACTTCAATCAGAGTAATAGCCAAAATATACTTTGAAAGTCTCGCCAGTCCCCTGAAGCGGAAGAAATACGTCAAGGTGGGATAAACAAAATAACCAAGGAATTGAGTAGTCGTCACTAATAGGGGGTGCACAATAGGTCACTTTCAAATGCTAACCGATAAATGCTGAAATTGGATAGAAATGTGATTTTAATGGATCATAATCAATTTCTGGAACGTTGAGATTAATAAAAAAATCACGTGCATAAAGAACTCACTCCGTGGGACCAGTCAAGAACTTTAGAGCGCAAGTTTGAAAGGGTTAAGTTACTAGGCTCCATGTGTTGTCTTGATTTGTGAATATCCTACACCCACTTCAATAGACTATCAGTTTGCCAACGTTATATTGTAAAAGTGAGAAGGAATTTAATATTTCAATACATTTAAAATATGAGCCAAGCAAGTTGGCCGCGTACTGGAAAAGGTTTGAAATGGCTGTTCTATACTAAACAAGAGTTGAGGTCGAATTTTAAAATGTTATAATAACCAAGAATTGTTCAGTTAGACATTAGAATTTAAATAAAATTCATTTATTTCAAATGTGTTCTTATTTAACAAATCATTTATTCTCCATTTCAAATTTGTTCTTTAACAAAAATACAGTTTCTTCTCCATTTCAAATGTGTTCTTATTTAAGAAATAGTTTCGTCTCCATTTAAAATTTGTTCTTTAACAAAAATAAAATTTATTTTCCATTTAAAATGTGTTCTTTTGAACTAAAATACAGTTTCTTCTCCACTTCAAATTTGTTCTTTTTAACAAATACTTTTACTAAATCTGTTTTTACAAACAGTTTAAGTTTGAAAGTGGAACAAGCAAAGTAGTTCTAGAGGACACTGTGCTACGTACTCTACTAAACCTAGACAGACAGACTAAAGTAGAACCAGATGTTTTGGTTGCAAAACTATTGGAATATTTGCTGGACCAAATGTTCTCCCAGCTGCCTTTGTAGAAGATGTTAACGAAACAAAAGCAAACACTTTTGACAATGAAGACATTGAAGGTGCACTCAATAAAATATTCGAGCCACAGCATGGAGTATTGTCAAAGTAAAAAAGCAGGAATTAAGAACCTGACGACAATTTGTTTTTTATTGGGTGTGCTTTGCCTTCGGCAAGGGCACAACCTTTGTTCTCTCACATATATATTATTATTATTTTTATTATTTTTATTTCTTTTTGCTCCCCTAAAACTCAGTCAATATTTGGCCTACATAGACAACCTAGGTGTCAAAAGTTTCGTCTTGGTAGCGATTGAGTTGCTTGTATTGGGATTTACGTTCCGTTGCATGGTTTTAGGCTCAAGTAAAGTTTTGTGGCGAAAAGTGAAGCTAACGGTGGCTAATTTGCTAGCCACTGTCACTGACGTTACTAACGTCACTACGTTACTAACGTCACTACGTCACTAACGTCACTACGTCACTAACGTCACGAAAACACGCGTGACTACCTTTAGCAGAACATTCGTTTCGCATCTGTTAACTTGGGGGATAGCTAGGCTAACTATAGCTTTACTGCAAGGCAGCTGCAGAAACGCCACAAGCAAAGAGGCCAGGGTGATAACTATTTACTCATTTTACTTTGTGATATGACACACAATTGTGATGTGTAATGTACAATATAAGCTGATATTATTAAGGAAGTACATCTACTTTCAGAAACAGTAGTCTACTATTTCACTGAAGTATTAGCATCATGACATTAGCCTGTGTTGCCCGGGCAACACATACTACATTGGTCTATGATGCATCTGTTTTCAGTCGTTAAAATAAACATTCCTCACAAATACATTTTCGTTGTAGGATTTATTATGACATTACATTACAAGTAAACGATTTGTTGGTGAAATTATCATTACCTGTGGTTACAAACCAGTGTTGCTCACTGCAACGCTGTAGCCTACGCGAGACACACTGCAAAAACATCTAGCACTACACAGCTGTTTAGGAAGTCAAACGTCTAACTACTAACCTGAACTTCATTGCCACAGCCTAAACTTTGTTCTGTTCATCTGTTCATGAAAATAATTAATTTCAGCCTAAACCGTACAACGGAACGTTACATCCAATTCAACCAACGCAATCGCTACCAAGACGAGCACTGCCAGTCTAGTACTATACTGTAGTAGTACAATTTACCGGGGCAGCTTCTCCACACAGGGCTATATCGCATTTTGCGTTGTTACTGACAATGATCGCTACCTGTGAGCTTTTTAACGAGCGATTTTCCACTAAATAAATGTCAAGCTTATTTAGGTTTTTGGGGGCATATTTTCAGTTAGCAGATGGTACTGTTTGAATCGCGATTCCATATTCTACTGCCGGTAACGTCGTAGAATAATCTTCAATTATTAATGAAAGAATGCAATATGAGTAGGCTAAATGCCGGAAAATATCACGAGAAGGGAAAAACTTAAAAGGACGTTTAAGTAATAGAGATTAGGTCTGCCAAATGTATTCGTTTTGATTCAGCTATGAGGCTGCCTCTTGCAGGGGAAATGAGAAGACATCTATTTCATTCTACACTTCACTCGTATTTTGATTTGTAAATGAGCAGCAAAAAAAAGATGCTTTTAAATCTATGTAATCTTTATAAATAATAAGTATGCATTTTTATGTAAAATATACAGAAATATCAGTTGTAAAAATGTCATTAAAAAACGGACCCTGTGCAACCGACGCAAGCAAGCACACCCTACAATTTCCCCAGAAATTGTACCCTCTCTAGTTTTAGTTGTGTTACTTATTTGCGTTATTGCAGAGTTTGTTTATTTACTTTGCTACACTCACCAACCTCTTTATTAGGGAAAACAGTTAAAGTAAAAAATTGAGTTACCGGAATCATCTTTTTTCCTGTTTCCCCCACCCACTCGTTCTAAACAAATTTCTCGAACTGGCTTTGACGGGCTCTGAAATTAGCTTGTTAGCCTTGTAGCTGAGAGCTAGCCGAAACTGCTAAACAAATCAAATCAAATCAAATTTATTTGTATAGCCCTTTTTACACGCAAGCATGTCACAGAGGGCTTCACATACGCCCCTAGAACTGCCCCTCAACCAACCTAAACCCTCAAGGAAGACAAGGAAAAACTCCCAGAAAAACTCTCAGCAGGAGAAAATACCTCATACCTAATACCTCATATGCTATGTATTTGTGGAGCCTTCAACATAAAAGTTGATTGCGCAATATGGTTGACAGAATCAGTGTTCTTTGTGCGCCAATCCTGGGAATCAGATAAAGCACTCCAATGTGTTCATGCTTCAGTTTTTGTGTTTCAGTAATACTAATTAGGGATTTATCTATTGTATATGATAGTTCTAAGTACCACCTTTCATTAGAGATAACAATTATGAACAATAATACCTTTTTATCCTAAGTATTTGACCTTGGTTACAAAGGGTCATTTTGGAGTCTCCAAAAGGCCCTTTTAGAAAATGCCTGGATCTACTCTTATAAAAACATGTGTCAAATATGAATATATTGTGGTATTATGTTTGACTTTTGATTTGAATTGGGTAAGGCTTCAACCTGTGGTCCAATTTTGTCTTCCAGCTAATACCTACCACCTCTAGGCCTCTTCAGGCCTCTGTTTTCAAAACAAAATCTAGGCGGAAATAGAAACTTTCACTTTCCTTGTGTTCAAGCTTCTATTACTCAACACTAGTAGGACTGACAGGGGTCCTGACAACAGGGGAAATAACTGAGTGTCAGCTTTCAAAAGAGACCATTTACATGCATGTACTCCAAATGGTTCAAGAACAGCTTTCAATTTACTTTGGGTATGCTGTTTAGGCGTTTTCAGGCAAATTTAACAGGATTTTAAACAGGTTAAGAGGGGGGGGGGGGGCTCACACAAAGAGCAGCCTAGGGGCCCCTGACCACCTTAATCCGCCCCTGCTCATGGCCATAAGAGCTAGAGGGAAGTGCATCAGGCCATTTTAGGGCAGTCTCTTCACATATCTTGGCTAGTTTGTTTTTCAACATTTCATTTTGCCTCTCCACTGCCCCCGCAGACTGTGGGTGGTAGGGACAGTGGAAATGCTGGTTGATCTGGAGCGTTTTACAAAGTTCCTGAACAATTTGACCTGTGAAATGTGAACCTCTATCACTGGACAGTCTTGTGGGGATCCCATATCTACAGATAACATCTCTAATAAGAATCTTGGCTACCGTGGTAGCATCAGCTTTCCGACATGGAAAAGGTGGCTTGGTGGCTTCTACCCATTTCGAGAACATGTCAACAATTACAAATACGTACTCAAAATTACCATTTACAAATTGATTTTATGCAGATGAACAAGTGGTTCATCTGCATAAAATCAATTTGTAAATGAATACAAGGACCACTTGGTGGCGGGTGGGCGTCTTTTCTCTTTAGTCCCTTTCCGGGATTATGCTGCTGGCAGGTATGACAATGAGCACAATGTTGCTCAGCCTTTGTGGAAAAACCAGGTGCAAACCAATCTGTATTTACTATTGAGACCATACCCCCCCTTGCTCGTATGGGCACATCCGTGCGCCATGCGAGAAATCGTGAGTAACTCCAAATCCATACCTCGAGTCAGTGTGAATATTTACGACCTTGCCTTCTGACAAACAACATGCCCTTTTCAAAGCAAACAGCTCTGCCGGCTGTGCAGTGCATTGTGGAGACAGTTTACCAGATTCGAATGTCTCACTGTCCGTGCAGACTAGGGATGGGCATTCGATTAAATTGTCTTAATCGATCGTCGGGAGAATAAACGATCGATTTTCGATTAATCATTAACATTTTTATATTAAATGCACTATTTATAGGCTATATTAAAATGCAGTGGAAATAGAAAAAAACACAGCGTGTTTCCGCATTGAGATCTTTATTACAAAAAGAACAACTCTTTCTGTACTCCTAGCAGCGGAGCCGACAGCTAGAAGCCGGTGCTCAAACACAACTGACCCTCGATTTTTTTCCGGCTAATTAATAAAGCTTCATAAAAACCTTCGCCCTCAACAATACTTAACGGTAGCATATCCATCTCGATGGACTTGCAGATCCGTTGGGTAATTTTCTCTGCTCGGTGTGCATCGCAGCTCCTCCGTGCTAACACCGAGAGCAGGATGCACCGCCACTAACCAGGGTCGGATGTAGGCTACGTTCTTCAAGTGGTAGGCTACATCATTTGAGTCGTGGAGGAGTTGTATTTATACTCAGCTTTGCAGTGTTGGCAGTGAACAAAGTCAATTTTAAGTCAAAATGGTCTCACGCTACACTTCGCCGTGACCTCTTCATGTTTAGCCTACTTTTGAAATACATGGAAACTCGCCGGTAACTGAGTAGGCTAGGGCTGTGGCGTTTTTTTATTTTTTTTTACAAATATTGCCTTTGTGTGGTAAAATGTTTAATTGCTGCCACATAGCGAAATCCATTGCATTCCTTTAAGACTCACACTACGCAACAGAACACGCATTAGTTTTATCGATGAAAAAATAATGTAATCGACGAAATTCTTAATGATCAATTAATCGATCGTCGATTAATTATGCCCATCCCTAGTGCAGACCGCATATCCGGAGTTTAGGGAGGCAATCCAAGCTCGGGACGAAGATCCATCTACGTACAACACAAGTTCAGCATTATCCATAGGTTTGTCAAACAAAACAGGTCTGGGTGTTAGCACTTTATCGACAACCATCTCACAGTCATGTGGTTCACAATCATCAGGGGTGGGCAACAATGAAGCTGGATTCAATGGGGAGCATCTATGGATCGTAATGTTACTTTGAGTCAACAAAATCAGTGCATACTTTGTAGCTCTAGTGGCTGACAGGTGTTGAGTTTTGGTGCGTAACAGAAGACCACTTACTACATGAGGAACCATCACTGCCAAGGGCGACCCCAGTGCTATATCTGAAGTTGCTTCCACAACTGTTGCTGCAGCACAGACTGCTTGTAAGCACGGGGGGAAACCTGCTGCCACAGTATCTAAAGAAGAACTCACATAGGCAATAGGCCTTTTAAGATTACCATGCTGCTGGGTCAGTATACCCTGGGCAAACCCTTTGGTTTCGTGGCAGTACAGTGTGAATGGCTTGGTGTAGTCTGGCAGACCGTGAGCTGGCTCCTGGGCCCAGGCCTGCTTGAGAAATACAAATGATTTATCAGCTTCAGTGTTCCACAACAACAAGTGAGTATCAGTCTGGCCCTTCATTAAATCAAAGAGAGGTTTAGCCAACACAGCATAATCAAGGATCCACTGACGACACTACTCGGCTGAGCCTAGGAAAGACTTGAGTTGTTTTGGTGTTCTAGGCTTCGGTATCCATCGGATGGCCTCCACTCTATCAGGCGTCAATAGACGCTCTGTACCTTTGAGTGTATGGCCCAGATACTTGACCTCCTCAGACCATAACTGCAGTTTTGCCTTTGAGGCCTTGTGGCCCTTCTCAGCCAGTGCCTGTAGCACAGCAATAGTGTCCTGTTGGCAGGAGGCAAGATTCTTAGAACATATCAAAAAGGTCATCAATATACTGCACCAGAGTAGAGCCGGCTGCTAAGGTGACATCTTGGAGGTCCTCTCGTAATGCTTGACTAAACAACGTAGGTGATTCGGTGTACCCCTGTGGTAGAACTGTGTGAAATGTATAGTGGACCTGGCGAAACATGAATGCAAACAGATACTGTCTCTCTTCTGCAATGGGAACAGAGAAGAAAGCAAACAATAGTCATCCACAGAGCAAGAAAGTAACAGGGTTACTTGCTAAGTATCGTAACAGGGTTAGGCACAACAGGATGTATAACACAGGCATTACCTGCTTATAAACCCATAATAAACTTATTTTAAAAGTATTTTATTAGCCTTAAAGGATCAAATTTACCTTAAGTCTACCTATGAATCCTTGTTTCAACAAGGCATCAATAACTGGGACAATACCTTTCCCTACTTCTCTATTACTAGCATACTGAGGTACGGTTCTCAAGAGTCGTACTACAATCAATGATAATAACAACTGGGGTAGCATTCTTAATGCGCCCAATATGATTAGCGTGTGTGGACCACAGTAGCTCAGGCCCAGCTTCTAGCAAGGCCACATCTGCGGTCGCTAAAATCTCTGCATTCCATTGCTGGGGGATGTGTATGGGATTGCTAGGCCAAGTGCTCTTTATCCTAAGGAATAGATCAGAAAAGTCAGTAGTGCATTTCAGTTCAGTTTGCACAACAAATTCCTTTCCAACAGATTTACTTGACACCCCATAGTTGAAAGAAATACATTCATCGTTCAAAGATCCATCTATCCACCCATAAGAGCTAACTGACAGTTGTGTCCACAGGAACCCCAGAAACTACCACTACCATCTCATTGATTTTGGTACTGTGTACTAGGGATGGGCATTCGATTAAATTGTCTTAATCGATCGTCGGGAGAATAAACGATCGGTTTTCGATTAATCATTAAAAAATTTATATTAAATGCACTATTTATAGGCTATATTAAAATGCAGTGGAAATAGAAAAAAACACAGCGTGTTTCCGCATTGAGATCTTTATTACAAAAAGAACAACTCTTTCTGTACTCCTAGCAGCGGAGCCGACAGCTAGAAGCCGGTGCTCAAACACAACTGACCCTCGATTTTTTTCCGGCTAATTAATAAAGCTTCATAAAAACCTTCGCCCTCAACAATACTTAACGGTAGCATATCCATCTCGATGGACTTGCAGATCCGTTGGGTAATTTTCTCTGCTCGGTGTGCATCGCAGCTCCTCCGTGCTAACACCGAGAGCAGGATGCACCGCCACTAACCAGGGTCGGATGTAGGCTACGTTCTTCAAGTGGTAGGCTACATCATTTGAGTCGTGGAGGAGTTGTATTTATACTCAGCTTTGCAGTGTTGGCAGTGAACAAAGTCAATTTTAAGTCAAAATGGTCTCACGCTACACTTCGCCGTGACCTCTTCATGTTTAGCCTACTTTTGAAATACATGGAAACTCGCCGGTAACTGAGTAGGCTAGGGCTGTGGCGTTTTTTTTTTTTTTTTTTACAAATATTGCCTTCGTGTGGTAAAATGTTTAATTGCTGCCACATAGCGAAATCCATTGCATTCCTTTAAGACTCACACTACGCAACAGAACACGCATTAGTTTTATCGATGAAAAAATAATGTAATCGACGAAATTCTTAATGATCAATTAATCGATCGTCGATTAATTATGCCCATCCCTACTGTGTACTGTTGAACTGGCTGACCTAGCTCTGTGTCTTACTTAAAAAATAGAAGCTCTCTGCCTCCCCTATTCTTGATTATTATTATTTTGATTGTGGCTGTTTACTGTCTGAGTGTCCTTGAGCAGGCCACAGCAAGCTCTTCGTTCTGACAAAAACGGGAGGGGTTGAGTGCAGTAGTATGGAGTATGTGACTGAAGGGTACTGACTATTTTCTGTATACTGTGCCTGGACAATCACATGCCCAGTGGCGTATCTGTTTACAGAGTATGCACATATCCCTGTCTATCTCTTACTCTCCTTGCTGCCTGCCCCTGGCTCTCCTTTTTCCTTTAAACATATTATTTTCTTTCCGTAAGACATTCACTTTCTTTCCTGCATTCTCCTGTATCAATGTACAATTATGTTTGAGATAATCCATAATCATATCAACAGTTTTGTTCTCCCAATGTAGAACCTGTTTCTTAACTTCTACCTGGAGTTCAGGAAGCAATCCACATATGAACACATGACAAAGTGGCATGGGGATGCAGCTGTTGTAAAACCAGAATGTTTTTCAAAAATCCTAGTAAGTCTTTCCAGATAACCTGTAGGATCCTCATCTTTTCTCTGTTTGCGATCATACACTTTGCTCCAGTCAAGCAACACCCCTCTCTTTTTTTAAACACAAAAACTTGTTTAGGGACTCTAACCCTATTTTAACGGAGAGGACTTTAACCTCAGGGACTCTAACCCTTACCGGAGAGGACTTTAACCTCAGGGACTCTAACTCTTAGGTTCTGTGCTGTAGTGATGGGCATTCCGGCTCTTTTTCGTGAGCCGGCTCGTATGGCTCAGCTCACTAAAAAGAGCCGGCTCTTTTGGCTCCCGAATGGCTCTTAAAAAAATACATGTTTTAACTATGAATTTGACTATGATAGGTGTGAAAACAATTTGAATTAAATTATGAAATGAAATCATACTCGACCTTAACCACATATCTCTAAAAATGCATTGATTTGTCATGGCTCTCCTCCGAGTTTTGACTATACTCGTCTGACTGTGTGTGAGTTGGCTCGGCCCTCCCTCATGCAGGATTGACAGGAACAGAATGTGAGGATGATCGTGTGCGCCTTTAAGCCTACAAGTATTTTTTTTGTTGTTCTTTGAATTAGTCAATTATTTTAAATACAATTAAAATTCATTATTTCATAATCATTTAGTTTTTATAGGCTGTATTAATCTATTATAGAGTCGGCTCTTCAGATATGCGAGCCAGCTCCCGACGTTCACCTTCAAGAGCCGGCTCTTAGAGCCGGATCGTTCGCGAACGACCCATCACTACTGTGCTGGCTGCACCTGACCCGCTGCTTCCACTAACAAGGCATTTTCCCTGTCTCTGGCTCTCCTCTGCATAGCCACAGCAATAGCAACAACATAATCTTCTGTAAATAGGCTACAAATCTTAGGTAGTCTCTCGTTTCCCTAGAGAATTAGCACTACCTTCAGCCTGTTTCACAACTACTGACTTCTCACAATTAGTTTTGACACTGTTAGTCTGTTCAAGCAACTTCATGTTAGCATGTTCAAGCAATGTCTCGAGTTCCCTCACTCTATGACTTTGTTCAGTCTGATCACGTTTTAACAATGACTCCCGGACACTCTGTCTCTCAAACTGCTCTAGTTAAATTCTAGCAGCCTCTTGTTTGTCTCGCTCAAAACGTTCTAACTCACTTTTCTGTTCATCTTGTCTCTGTCTCTCAAGACGCTCCGGCTCATTCCTAGCTTCTCTATCAAAATCAGTTTTAGCTTGATCTGACCGTATTTTCTCAAGACAGACAAAGCCACGTCGTCTCGTAGCTTCAGTTAACCATATCATAAACATTGGCCATCTGACAAATTGTTTACACGTCCGACGTTTCCTTGTCTTTCAAAACCCAATATTTTTATGTCAAACTTTCCCTCCAGCGGAAAACAATGTATCGGGTCATGATTAGTCCACGCATGCCATTTCTCAATGCTTGACACTGCTTGAATTCCATGTAAATCAAACATGTATCGGGCTGGACTATTCTCAGGTAACAACGTCTCTATCGCTCCTGTACTGGAAGCTAGATTACCCATACTGAATTACAATGTATCTGAATTCCAATGTATCTGTAACAAATTTCATAACGGTATGTAGCCAACTCTTATGATTTACTGCAGCAAGAATCACACAGCACTTTAGAATAGTCACAACGAACTACAATAGCGTGTGGTAGGGAACTACAAATATGGCCCTTTTCAAGCCAAACTATCCTCGCCATCCGGGCGCTCGATCATAGGACGTGCATACAAAGACTCAACTCTTTGGGAACGCGCATACAAGAATTTCCACAACTCCGTTACCTCCTAAGTAACAAAATAACCACAATTCGTGCTTAAAAGAGACAAGTTAATTCATAAACTGCCAGTCTATCTTTCCCTTAGTATTTGATTGTGTCCCTCGCTGATCATTAAATGCCAAGTTTGTCAGTTAAAATCCCAACTGTCCCTTTAAATTGTATCCCTAACTTGTATAAAACCACTTTACCCTTAAAAGTTGGTCTCTCGCATAAAGCCTTTGACCCTAATACATTATGAACCCAAAACCAAAATAAAAATCCCAATAAGATCTCTGTTCAAAAGAGAAAAGCCCAACACAAAACAGTTACAATTCAAACCAACATAAGATCTCTGTTCAACTAAAGTTTTCAGCTGTAAACATGCATCCTAAAAGTAACACATACCGTTCCTTGTTTGGTTCACCCCTGGTCTGTATCTGTAAAACCATCTGTTAACAGATCCTTTCCCCCAGATCAGAGTATGGGCCGTATTCTCTGTTAACAGATCCTTTGCCTCAGATCAAAAACACAGATTGGTTTACATATTTTTTTCAATACTTCACGCGACCAGAATTCTTGTACGCTATCAAGAGTTCGCCAACTCTGACCTAGACTAGAGAGTAAAAATAGCAAGTCAATTAATGACCCAAATTTACTAAACCAAAAACTCTAATATTATCTCTGAGGCCTAGCAGACTCTGGTCTGCTAAGACCAGGCTCCCAACTGAACGTCACAATAAAAGGTTCTTAAATTGTTTACGTTACCAGCATCGCAGAGGGACAGCAGGCGCACAAAGCATAAAGCAGTCCTTGAATGGGGTTTTGGAATAGGATCCCCTTACCTTTTAGTTTTGTGTACCACAGGTTCTGCTTTATACTGGTGCCGCCATGGGTCTCTCCTGGATCTGGTTCTGCAATCCTGCTGCTCGACAACGCCAATTGATGAAGAAAGTGTTTTGTCCGTCTCTTCATAAACGGAGTGACTAAGTTCAGTTGAGTTCTGGATTTTAATAAGTATTATCAATCTGCAGATTGGGAGAGAAAACCAGACTCAGGACAATAAATGACAACACAACACCAGGCTTAGGTCTCAACCATGTCTCTCTCAGCTCTGAAAGCCAGAGGACCATATTTTATAGGGCACAAGACTGTAAACATAGATAGTGACAGTCAGGCAGTTATGACGTTACAACAGTCTGACACATAGACATAATCTACTCTTATTAATAGCAAGCTAACATGAGAACATACTAACTAGTATCCAATGACTAGTTCTATTGATTAGTGAATAATGTAAGCACACAGGAAATCCCAATTTCTTCCACAGTATTCACCATTTCTTTCTTTCAATGTCCTATTTATTGTTTTTGAAAATTGATATAAAAGTGAAGACATCCAAATTCAATGAAAGTAGTGAAATTATCATTTATTTAACTTGTGAAGAGCATTGTACGGTACCATACATGTTGTTCTTTTTGGTTTGAAATGTTTTGGTTGAAAGACACCGACATTTCTGATAAGGAAATTACAAGAAAATGGGTCAAAGCAACCCAAGGACAACAGAAGGAGTTAAGGGGAGACACCCCAGTGAATAGGGATAACATATGAACATGAAACCTTCCCAGTTGATAACTATTCAAATATTGTTTTCATTACTAGTTTCCTGTAAATGTATGTTTAAATGATGCATTAAGTTGTAAAATATGATAGAATTTGCATACATTTCCAGAACGGAAATCAGAACATTGTGATGAAGACAGAATGAAAATCTTTGTTTCATTTTGTCAACATATTAGAGTCCAAAGTTTTTACAGAGAGCACTTTGGATATCTCTGGTTATCACAAATTAATTTGTCAGTGTCAGTGCTTTACCGGTTGATCTCTGATCTCCAACTTAACCTGCTCCCGACCAGGTTAGGCGTTCAGCATGAGTTACCACGGCGATTGAACCCTATAACAAGTGATCCACCGTCGTGATACAGAAAACTCTGGGTTGAACCTGAAGTTACCTTGTTAACGCCAAATCTTGATTCGTAGTACAGGTCACAGAAGTTTGTGCAAAATAATTTTTTTGTGGTCAGTTTGCTAGAAAGCACTAACAAACCATAATCACAATCCCTTCTGGTATTTATTTAAAGTAGTGGAAGATAATAAAAAGAGAATATTTCTGAAGCAATAGCTCCAAAGATGTTATACCCCTTTAGACACCAGAGGGCAGTCAACTTTGGAACGTGAACATTTATGCACAGTGTTGGAGGAAGGGAGGAGGTCATCCTTCACTGAAGCCACAGTTTTTTGGCAGATGTTTACACAGTGTAGTGTATGCATTCTGTTGAGAACAATGGCACAGTAGTTTGTAAAATGGCTGCCATACAGAGGCATAGTACTAACAATGTTGGTTTACGGACCTTCATATCTTGCTGTTACCCTTACAAATATTTAACCAGAAATACTAGAGACTACAAGATACTGAACACAGAAGAATATCGAACTGTGTTTTCTCCCACTGCTTGGACACACATTATAATCTGATGGGGACATGTCCCCATATACTGTTTCTGAAAGCTGATTAAAGATTAGGACAGGAAGGGTCAGGTTTAGGAAAACAGGAAAACTGATTCAAGGAAACAATACGTCACTTACCTCATTTTCAGCTAAAAGTAGTTCTTTTCCAGAGCAAGCATGGAGTCTTTGCTTAAGTCGAAGATGAAACTCATACTTTTATCAGGTAAGTTATCTTATCCATTCACCTCTAATAGACAGTAGTTATTATAGACTTACTGGATATAATGGTTATCTATTTACTCAGTAGTTTCCGTAAATGTATGTACAGAGCAAAGGCTTAATATTGTTGACTGTGAGAAATGTTGTATTGTTCATTTAGTAGGTCAACTGTTAAACATGTAAGCACACTATACACACAGCACAATATACAGACACAACACAGTAAAACAGTTTATTTGATCACATGTATGCTGCAAATTATTTTTGAGTTGCTTTTTATGTCATCATGTGATTTCAGGAAATGTATATTTACATCATTTTCTTTCTCACACAGCATGGCTTTACAGTGTTATAGATTCATGCACATGTTCTGACATTTGTAAGTCATGCCACATGCTTGCAACATGCAAATCCCTGAATGGATCCGACGATGCTTGCTATTGCAACCATGGATATACTGGCGATGGAATTCATTCATGCAATGGTAAAATATATAAAAACATGAAGTACAAAATGTAAATGTTCTCATTGTGTTTACACCATGTACTCTTTTTAAGATGTTTCGCGAAAGTGCCTTAGCAATCAGAAAAAACTATCTTTGGAAACATTGGCTATATTACTATACACACTTACCACAAAACCTTAAACGGGGGGGGGGGTGTATTATTATTGATATTTGATATTGTATTGCCATTGTTGTTATCATTTCTATTTTGCTTAATATTGGCTTAGCAACCTTTTAAAAAACTGTTAATTGTAACTATTGTAAGATTCATACTTTGGCGCTTTGGACAAAAGTATCTGCTAAATACAATAACCACAACCCTTCCCAAAAGCTACAATAAAGCTGAGAGTAGTATATGCCCTGGAAAAGAGCACCAATACAAGAGAAGCAGTGTACTCACTTTTTATTGACGATTTGGAGGCCCTATAGTACACAATGTCCATACTCAAGTGCAAGTAACAGTGGAAAGCTGCATGGCCTTTGAACAACACTGGATTATTAATGCAGGCATCCGCCTGTAGATTTTTTAGCTTTTTCTCTCTTTATCGATGCTAAACTTTAACGATGGCAAACGATGTTAGGCATTAGCCAACAGCTCGTGTCTTCCTGGATTTGATTGGGTCAGGCGAGTGCCAATTAAGGAAATTAACCAATGGGCCGCTGTCAGTTCTCTATGCGCCGGCCCGACCAAAAAAAAACAAAACAATGGACAGTTCTTTATGGGCCGGCCCGGAAAAAAAGAAAATATAAAAAATATATAAAAAAAATATTGCCGATTCGGCCCAAAAGTGCGTCGGCCCACCGGGCAAATGCCCGATATGCCAGATGGCCAGTCCAGCCCTGCTGCTAACACTTAATACAATTTAATTACATAGCAATTCCTATACACTAGCAATGTTTTACCATAGGTAGTGCTAAGTAGTTACTTTCTGTCATGCTACTGTATGATGGTTATTGGAACCATAATATAAATTGTTGCCTAATCTTGTTACATTCCCTGATTCTATTCACCATCCTGAATCATTTTCACCCCTCACTCCTCAATATAATAGAAACTACTTTAGGATCTCACCTCCAATGAGTCATCAGCTTATCAACCTTGAGATCAGAGGCGTTGTTAGACATAAAACTCTATTGGGGCACCGGCCCCTAATTCATATCCCTTTTTTCTTTCAAGCTTGCTGTGCACAATGCACTAATAGGCTATAGAAACTCCACTTGCTTAACCCACTATACAACAGTTCATGGAAGTTTGATATCAGCTTTGGCAAGGACATCAATAGCTAATGCAAGCGCGCACGTTTTTTTCGCATTCATTTGAGCGCAAATACTGTTTTTTTGAGCTTCATGTAATATTGTTTTTATGTTTTTGTCAAAATAAGATGAACAGTAGTATCATTTAGAAACCATCTTTAGTTTTGTATTGTTTTCTTAGCCTACCTCAATTCTGACTTGTGTGCCGAGTCCGACACCTGGGGGGTATTCCAGAAAGCAGGTTATGTGACATACCCGGGTACATTGTAGCAACATTGCTGGTGGGTTAACTTACCCGGTTATGTTGCATAACCTGCTTTCTGGAATATCCCCTGGCCTGGACTGTGTCCGTGCTGCAGTGGCTATTTGGCAAGCTCAGAAGAGCGTGCTGACATGGAATTCTGCATGCATATAGGTTTGTGTTTTCGGTTAAACACTTTTACAAGCATTGATTGGGATACTGTGTTAATTTTGTCCGGGATTATCAATCTAAATTAATGCACTGACTAATGAAGTAAATTATTAAAACTCAAACATTAGATTTTACTGGGGCACAGCGGATTTACACCGGGGCACGTGCCCCAGTAAAAAGGGTCTAATGACGCCCCTGCTTGAGATTCTCTAAAAGTATTGATAGATCATTTTGTGTTTGTTGGGTTCTTTTAGTTTGTCATCTTGTGCATTTATACTTAAACTTAACTTAAACTTCAATAAAGTTTAAATATAAATAATCAAAAATCTAGTTTCAGCATGAAATCCTTGATTTGCTTTTGGTGCTATGTTGGTTTAAAAGTCTGGAATGTTATGGTCACATTTCCTGTTGAGTATTGTAACCTCCCATTACTGGAAGCAAAGGATATCCCTTCCCTTTTTACACAGGGTACAAGTATTGTGTCCATCATATCCCTTGAAATGAATACAACAATAGAAAGTCATATTGTGTCACTTCCAACTTACTACTATTGCTTAAGCCTGTTGCAATATACATTCAAGGGCATATGATATTTGATGACTATGTAAAGACCAGTCAGGGAGTACCTGGTCAACTGGAAGCTAAATCATGTTTGAAGCACTAATTGAAATGTCTGTTTTGGAAAAACGTATTTAATAACTTGGTATGGAACCCTAACCTTAACACCCAATTTACATTATTCCACTTAATTGTAGTTATTACATGTATTTATTCTGGTCTTTTTCTCTTTGTTTCTCACAACCACAGATGATGATGAGTGCCAGAATGTCACAAATATCTGTGGGTCCAACACTGACTGTACCAACACAGTGGGGAGCTACTATTGCACCTGTTTGTCAGGGTACGCATCAACAGGACTGTACCAATTCCAACCAAACGATGGGACCGAGTGCACTGGTAAAGTTTTCTTCATAAAATGTTTTATTTTGTATTTCTCTCTTTTTTTATATATAACTAGACAAGTTTTCTCTGGATACTTGGTGTATTGTTAATCCAGCGATTTATCTTTCCATACTGGTTTTCAGATATAGATGAATGCAAGAGCACTCAGGTCTGTGGACCATTCTCTCTCTGCCACAATACAAATGGGTCTTTTTTTTGCACCTGCGACAGAGATTACATCCTAGTATCAGGTGCTAAGCGGTTCCATCCAGAAAAGGGTGGACCTTGTCATGGTAAGTGTGTGTGAATATCAACTTTTCTGATCACTTGATCACATACAGATGTCCACCTTTTTTCCAACCTATTTCAATGTTCCACACACATGCTGAAAGGAAATGGGTAATAGTGAAAAGTTACATGGGCTCCATGGGACACCTCAGTGTCATAGACAATTCTATGACACTGTCATCATGACAGTAGCAAATTATACCCTTGTGCCTCCAATTTGAGAACAGCCACATTTAACGAGTTCCGTGTCGTAGGGATGGGGTTACTACAGTAGGTGGTGAGCAGAGGTGGACGAAATGCTTGAGCTGAATTGGGTGCGGGGTTTACATGGAGTAATTGAGGTAGCTAGAGCACCATAAGGGAGAGCCTTTTGAATATAAATGCCAATATACATTTTTGTGTCATAAGATTTTTTTCTCTATTTATGATCATAAAATGTTTTTATCATTTGTTATACAAACTAGTAAACACTGTTTTTTCAGAACATCCTAAGAAAAACTGTCACGAACATCCCTTGTGCATAGCACAAACTGTTAACAAAGTCCTTGAACATGTAAGCAGACACTTCTCAAACTGTTTATTAACTGTTTATTATTAGTATTAGCTAGACTTTGTTCCTTTTGTATAGTTAGACCACATATTTAAGCTTTAAGATTCCTATATTTTATATGTATGCACCTTCCTGCCAAAGTAAATTCCTTGTTTGTGCAAACTTTCATGGCGATTAAAACCCTTTCTGATTCTTCTGATTTTGCAAATATGATGGAAATATGTGAGGATGCTGCCCTCTGCTGGGTTGACAAACATGTTCTCATGTGTTTTGGATTAAGACCAAAAAAAACTTATAAAGGGTTTGAGCTCATTAAAATGTATTTCTCCCAATTGTAGATGGGCAACCTTACAGAGCCCCATAACATGTTTGACGAGATCATCAGGCACACACGAGAAGAGTTGACTCCAGTCGATGTGATCTCATTTGTGGAGGCCCTGTGTCGATCCACCTCCCTTTTGAGTGTAGTGGGGAAGAACCAAACCACTAAACCATTCATGACCAAGGCCACTCTCTCTGTAACAATTTGTATACACCATCTCATCTATACATCAGCTACAGAATATTATCTCAACTTAAGTGTATTTCTTTAATTTAAATAAATTTCATTGTATACATCTCAGTACTACTCATACAAGCTGCTATTCTTTTTCAGAAATTTTTAAAGGCTGTAAACAACCTGGTGAAAAAGGATGAGTTGGTTGCCTGGAGCAAAATTGAAGGAGATAAACGGGACTACACAATCACCAAACTCCTCCACACTGTGGAGGAGAACATATTGATACTGGCAAGAAACTATCAAACTACCACCGATCTGGAGATCACAGAAAGTGAAATAGGTAAGCAGCACATTGACATCTCTCGTCAACTAAATCTTTTAATGTGAAAAATGATGTGCAAAGACTTTTATTAATGCTCTCTTTCTTTTAAATACAGAAATAAAACTTTTTACATTGGATGCCCACCATACCCGGAAAAGCAAGCTATCAGTTTCAATAGGTGGAGAACATATCAGTTTGACACCAAACGATGACCAAGATGGTGACAAAAATGGTAAGATGTTTTGGAAATGATGTGTATATTTAACATTTGGCACATATTAAGTTGTTTTTAATTAAACTCAAACTGTACTTTCAACACAATTCACCTATTTAGACTGAAAAACAACAAGATTCTTCTACTTTTTCTTCTGTATATCAGGAAGCGTGTCAGTGGTGTTTGTTCGGTATGACAGCATAGGTGATATAATGAAACCCAACACTGACCCCAGTGTTATGGATTACGCACACTACGGTGGAACAGGAGGAATCACTGTCAACTCCGAAGTCATAGCAGTGGCTATCAAACCTGTTGACATGTACCAGCTTGACCGTGTAACATTCACCCTCAGACACACAATGGTATTAGCAGTCAAAGTCCCATGGCAGATCTGATGCTGTCTGTTGGCAAAATATTCACCGCTAATTCATGCTGTTAGTTCAAACTAAAAAAAAGAAATTCTAGGTCTACCGTATATGGAATGGGTTTTAAAACCTGCTTTTTAAAAATTCACAATACCATTCTTTCTTTTCACTGAAGCCAATCAACACAAACGAAGATGCAACCAAATGTGCTTTCTGGGAGTATGATCCAGGCAGCTTGAAAGGGCACTGGGCTACACATGGCTGTGACCATGTGGATGTCAACAGCACTACCACCACATGCTCCTGTAACCACCTCACGCACTTTGCAATTCTCATGTCATCGGGACGTGCCAATGTAAGTGGCCACCAACTGATCCACCAACATAAGTTCCGTAGCAAAATGACTGCTGTAGAGTGTAGACCACACGATGAGAAGCATTGCCTGTTTTATGACGGGAGGGTCTGACTGTCAACTTGACCTTGTGAAATCAAAGTAATATCAAACAAGTGGTATATGTAGTACAATTCTATTTTATGGTAGCCTTTTAAACTCATGCTTTGTACCCCTATGCAGTTGTTGGCCCACCACAACATTCTGACCAGGATCACTCAGCTGGGGATGATTATCTCTATTATCTGTCTGTCCATGTGTATCTTCACCTTTTGGTTTTTTACTGAGATCCAGAGTACCAGAACCACTATTCACAAGAACCTGTGCTGCAGCCTCTTTATGGCAGAATTCATTTTCCTGATTGGAATCAATATGAACACCCATAAAGTGAGACCTGTACTTGAGTTCAATGAAACCCATTTGTGAATGTGGGCATGGTGTGCATCTGTGTGTATATTTGAGTGAGTATGTTCGTGGATGTTTTTTTGCATTTGAAACCTAATTCAGTCACCCTTGTCTTTTATAATTGCATAGGTGTAAAGTGTTATTCCTACTATTTTAAAGACTTCTCTTTGTCTTTTTGTCTCTGGTATCAGCTTTTCTGTTCCATTATTGCTGGCCTCCTCCATTATTTCTTCTTAGCTGCTTTTGCCTGGATGTGCATCGAGGGGATTCATCTTTACCTTATAGTTGTTGGTGTTATTTACAACAAAGGGTTCCTGCATCGCAACTTCTACATTTTTGGCTATGGAAGCCCAGCTGTGGTGGTGGCCATTTCGGCTACACTCGGCTCCAAGTATTATGGTACCAATAAAGTGTAAGTGCAAAAAAAGTTATGCTAATTTGGTAAATAAAAATACCTGTTTATGAATAGTTCCATGGTTATAATATAATGTTCTTTTCACATAAGGTGTTGGCTGAGCACGGAAAATAACTTCATTTGGAGTTTTATTGGGCCTGCCTGCCTGATCATTCTAGTAAGTCCTGAAAATGTGCAAACGATTATGTTTCATCTTCATTGTCACTGTATCCATCTTTGATTCTCTCCTATCTAAGGTGAATCTATTGGCTTTTGGAGTGATTATCTACAAAGTGTTCCGTCATACTGCTGTGAAAAAGCCTGAAATTAGCCATTATGAAAATATAAGGTAAATCTCATGCAGTATAAAGCCACAAGGGACATATGGGGTGTGACCTGTCCATATTGTGATGTGTTCGGTCCCTGATGAGAGACTCACTTTAGTATGTCTAAAGGGGTAGCATTCTCGCTATACTTTTTAGATCAAATGTATCACGTCTTGAGGTTTATGAGAAGCAGTAGAACAATAATATGGCCTATGATGACATAAGCATGTATTTTACCTTAGGTCCTGTGCCCGTGGTGCCCTTGCCCTCCTGTTTGTCCTTGGTGCCACCTGGACATTTGGCGTGCTCCACATCCTTAACGAGACCATGCTCTCTGCCTATCTATTCACAATTGCAAACACCTTCCAAGGGATGTTTATCTTCATCTTCCTCTGTGTCTTATCTAGAAAGGTAATCATAAAGTTAATTAGCTGTATCTGATCATATACTTAAACTGATTTTTGAGGTAGATTTGAATGGTATCTGTTTAATTTCAGATACTATAATAATATTAAACATATTCCTTTTTCTCTTTTCTAGATTCAAGAGGAATATTACAGGCTGTTCAAAAATGTCCCTTGTTGTTTTGAATGCCTGAGATGAACAAATCAAGTAATCGGATATCACGATGGGTCTCGAGTTTTGAGTGGCATGTAGCCTACCGTACAGTGGCTTGCTGTTTTTTTCACATGCTGCTTTAAATTGTGAAGGCAACAATAGATATTATGCATTTTCAATAGTGTAAAAATACTATTTACTTATTTAATAAATCAACCATTGTCACTTAGCAAATACAGTATATGATATGCAAAAACTAAATTAAATAATCAGTGAAGATTAACATTTCTCTTTGTCCAATATTTATATAAGAAACATTTGTAACATTAACTTCACTAGTGCACAGTGCCCGTGATGCAGTCGGTGAGTAAGATGATGTCAGCGAGACACATACAGATTCCTGGAACTATGAATCGACAGTGCCCGTGATGAAGTAGGGGACACACACTGTAATTATAGATAGTGCAGTGCCCATGATACAGCTGGTGATGACAGTTTAGGTCAGTGGCTTTAGTACCTACATTCCTCAAACACAATTCAAGTTCAATAGGGCTTTGAATTGCAACCATTCTGGTCGCATATTCTCCCAAAATTGTGTCTGTGCGACCTCAAAATATATTTGGGAAAATATATGCGAGTGCAAATAATCGTTATTGTGCGACCTGTTTTAATTTCTTTACAAAACGCTTTCTAATCACTATTATAGTCTCGTGAGGTGTACGTGAACAGAGTGCTGCATGCATCGGCAGAGTGACTGCAGTAGGAGCGCAGGAAAAAGATTTCTGAGAAGGAAAGACAAAAAAAGGTTTGACCTTGTTTTTTCTATCTGGCTCACTAGCTAGCAAGCCAAGCAACATTAGCCAAAAATGTGAAAGAGTGAGAGAGAGCGCAAGCAGTAAGAGTTCATAACCTACACCCACTTCCTTTAATAATGTGTCTCATCTCACTTTCATCAAGTAATTGTTGCTCTGTTCGGTGGTGATAGGAGGTGGTATGATTAAATTATTTGTTATTTGTCCTCCTTCTACGACCTCAACCTTGTGAGCTCTGCTGAGAACTGAGTTTGTTGTTGTTGAAGTTCACCCTGGTGCATGCTAGAATACAGCAGTCCTCACAGAAGCTGATGCACGACGTCAAAGCATCTGTGCGTTCATCCAGACTATTGGTAGCAGTCGTGAACATATCCCAGTCAGTACAGTCCAAGCACGCCTGCAGATCCTCCATAGCCTCACTGGTCCACTGTTTGATGTCCTCACAGCAGGTTTACAGAGCTTAAATTTTTCGCCTCTATGCAGGAATCAGATGGACCATGGCATGGTCAGAGTGGCCCAGTGCTGCTCGAGGGACGGCATGGTAGGCTCTACTGAGTAGTGTGTAGCAGTGATCCAGAGTGTTTCCTTCTCTGGTGGGGCATTTGATGAATTGTCTATATTTGGGGAGTTTGTGGCTGAGTTTACCTTTGTTAAAGTATGATAGAGTTAGAGTACTTTGTTAGAGTATGATAACCAGGGAATCCGGATTTGCTCGCTCCACACTTAGAATCTGGTCGGCGAGCATGCATTGGGCCTCTTTAACCTGTGGACCTGGCGCCATTTAAACTCCGACCAGAATGAGCGACGCAAACTCGCGAGGCGAGTAGAAGGGTTTACAGTTCATAAAAAACCGTCTGCGCAGCCGAACTAGCGCTCCCGCACGCTTTCCCCTTCTGCAGCGTTTCACTGCTTGAGCAAAGCCTAGCGCGGCTTTGACTATAATACCCACTGATTCTGCCGCTGGGAGCAGAAAAGTGGGAAATAAATCCACAGGAGTTGTTTCCCTGATGTTAAAAAGTTTGTCTCTTGTTAGAGAACTCCGAAAGTCTTGTCAGAACACTGAATTAACAGACAAAAAAGGACGGACCAACTTGCCGAGGCTGCCATCATCAATGCCATCTTGGATCGAGTGTTACTCCTCTGTTGTACACCCCAAAATTATTGGGCTAGTTTTCAGGCATTTGGGACTGGTTTTGAGCACTCGTTGGGCTGGAAATAGGGAGTCAGATGGCTGAGCGGTGTGGGAGTCGGGCTAGTAATCTGAAGGTTGCCAATTCGATTCCTGGCAGTGTCAAATGACGTTGTGTCCTTGGGCAAGGCACTTCACCCTACTTGCCTCGGGGGGAATGTCCCTGTACTTACTGTAAGTCGCTCTGGATAAGAGCGTCTGCTAAATGACTAAATGTAAATGTAAATATTTGCTTGAACAAGTGCACCAAAGTCAGGTTGAATGTCTGAGGTGGATATGCGAAGGACAGCTGACAGGTCTGTGAGAGGGGATCTGGATATGTTGATTTTCATCACTGAGAATGTTTGTTCACATACGTAGGTAGATTCAAAGACAACCAACATCTTCTGAGTATGCCTCCTCATGTGTGTAAAGTTCTCCTTTTTGAGAAAATAACACAAATCCAACAGTGATACTGACTTAAAGCGCTCTGCCAGTAATGTATCAGACTGCATGTCAATGAGTTTGAGCTGAACATCACTGGGTGCATTATCTACGGTGGCCCTGAAGTGCAAAACACACCCACTAATACGAGTACATCCCCCAAATGAAAACACTCCCCCCAAATACGAGTAAACTCCACCCAAATAGGATGACTTGCTCACCTCTCCCGAATACAGACATGCTCCCCCAAATGGGAAACTAAATTACATTAACTCAAAACGGAAAGGGTAGGTACAACACTTTCATCGCTGATTGGATGCACAGTAACTAACAGGAAATTAGAAATTGATCGACAGAAGTACAAAATGCGATAATGACAGAGTTACATGCACCAGGACAGTTGTTTGGCTATCGAAGCATGTCAAGTACTTATGCAAAAGTATAAATTGCGTGTAAAACGTAAAAATCAATAGCCAAACAACTATCCTAGACCGAAAGTCCTTCTCCATGTCTTCTCCGAACCTCTCCCACGTTTGCGTTGCCTCTCTCACAGCAGAAGTCGCAGCCCTTCGAGCCTGTCGGTACCTTACAAATGCCTCCGGAAGACCCCCGGGACAACATATCCTGGAAGGCCTCTTTCTTCAGCCATACGGCTTCCCTGACCACCCGTGTCCACCATGGTGTTTGAGGGTTACTGCCCCTTGAGGCACCTAAGACCTTGAGGCCGCAGCTCTCCAGCGCTGTTTCAGCAATGGAAGCTCTGAACATTGCCTTCAGCATTGAACATTGTTCAATGCCCCCAACCTACACAGGGATGCCTGAGAAACACCGCCGGAGGTGTGAGTTGAAAATCTAGCTGACAGGGGCCTCCTCCAAATGTTCCGGGTTCACCCCCACTACTCGCTTGGGCTTACCTGGTCTGTCTAGAGTCTTCCCCCACCCCCATTGAAATGAAGGAATGACTCGAAAAAAGATTTGTTCATTAAACTGAACGAAATTCAAAGAACAAAATCAGTTAATTTATCTGAACTTCCCATCACTAAAACGAGGAATATAGATTTGTATCTTCGAAACCTGATTTTCAAAAGATTTACAGATTTATTTAGGGTTAGGGTCAAGAGAGTTTGGAAGCTAGCTAGCTCCTTCAAATCGCCAGCTACGGAATGGTGAACCCTTAATTTTGAAAAAGCTCTTAGAAATGTGGGAACATAGGGCTGTGGGAAAATTGGGCTGTGGGAACATAGGGCTGTGGGAACATAGGCACGCTCCCCATTCATGTCTGCACTTCAAAAAGTCTGCACTTAGGCCTATGTTTCCGAACACAGACTAAAGTGTATTGCCCGCAGGAATTTACTCGACAGAACTGTTGAGATTCTGTTTCCACCTGTTTGAAATTATTTGCAACACATCTTAATTTAGCTTGACTTTTAGCCTGACACAGAGCAGGCTAGTTCCGAAGTATAAGTTGCCTTGGTTACGTAGCTAGAACTAGAATAAGCCACCTTAATGGAACGGAACTCTCGCTGAAGTAAGCGAGACTTGTCGAAATAAGTCTCGCTTTTCCTTAATCGACGTTGATGGAACACCCCGCAGCTCTGCCTCAAAGAAACAGTTGGCCTTATTTAAATACAGTAGAAACAAATGTGATTGGCTGAATGGTGACGGTTGACTAGTGGATGCAGGTGGGAGCCGGTACTGGAGGGCATGACGATGAGAATTGCTGCTGGGGATAGACCATTCCCAACACCACCTAATGGACCACAAACAGACAACAAACCAGAGGCGTTGTTAGACATAAACCTGTACTGGGGCACAGGTCACTATTCATTAGCCTGGTCCTAACCAGACCCTCGTACATTTAATTTGTACAGAGGGTCTGGGATCGCTCCATTGACAAGCGTTAACTTCCTTGAAGGCGGGTAGTCTGTTGACGTTTAAAACTATTGGATATGCCCAGAGCCACTCTGAACTGCCATAACTAATCGCTAGCGTTCGCCTTAGCCAACTCCTTCACCACGGAGCTAGCTGCCGTAGCTGGAAAATCAAACTTTTCCCGAACTCCGTGGGGAGGAGGGCCACAACATCATGACCACCAACAAAACTCAGCAAGGATTGTTCTTGCTCCGGCTTTCTGCAGCGTTGCCACAACCGCAGAATAGCTTTGCTCGGATCTTTCTTCGCCGCCATTACTGAACTACAACTCAAACTAGTGCACGACATCAACGTCATCGTTCTCAGCCACTCCCTCTGTTCGCTGATTGGACCTACAAAAAATTGGTTTCTGAAAACCGACTGATGCACTGAAATCCCAGACCTAGTACAGAAGCAAAATCCAAATTGAGCGGAAGTACGTAGGAGGGCAGAGCCAGGCTAACTATTCATATCCCTTGATTTTCTTTCAAGCTTGCTGTGCACAATGCACTACTAGGCTATAGAAACTCCCCTTGCTTAACCCACTATACAACAGTTTAGGGACGCAAGTTTGATATCAGCTTTGGCAGGGACATCAATAGTTAATGCGAGCGCGCACATTTTTTTGCATTCATTTGAGCGCAATTAGTGTTTTTTTGAGCTTCATGTTTTTATGTTTTAGTCAAAATAAGATAATCAGTAGATCTCATTTAGAAACTATCTTTAGTTTCTGTAATGTTTCCCCCCCCCCCCCCCGGGACGCAATCAAGACGAGCGATATGCACCTTTCTCTGCCAGAAGTGACCATTGGACTGTTTCTCGCTCGCTCTAAATACTAATTCACCAATTTCCGGGAGATTGTATAGCATTTGCGGGCGTCAGGGAGCCGCTATTGAAATGCAGGAGACTCCCGGAACTTCCAGGAGACTTGCAGTGTTTCCCACACATAGACAAATCTGTGGCGGTGCGCCACAGAATCTACACCTATGGAATATGGCGTGCGGAAAGGGACATTCATTCCTAGGCTTACCAGGAGAAGGATAAGGAGCAGCCTAACCATACGTCGCCGACAGACCGTGTGGATTTTTGAATGGTACTGAATGGGACTGCAAACGAGAGACTGGCGGCGACTTGACGCTGACGCCTATGGAAGGCCTAGTGGGCAAGTATTAAGATGCCCCCGTGTGTCAACCACGCATAATTAACGCCGACTTTGCATGCAAAGACGACGTCCATTGCGCCGACTTCCATACAAAGTCGGCGTCTTTTTAACCTAAAATTGAACCGTGTCACGTGACACGTTCAAAGCACGCGTCTAAATAAACGCGTGCTTTTTTGAGACGTGTCTAGCAAACCACACGAAATTAACGCCTGGTTTGGCTCAATCAGCGTCTGATTTTCCAAAATTTAAGTCTGCTTGCTTGAATCTCCGATGGGAAATTATGACAACAATTGTAACAACTAATACGTAAGTAAAGTAAGTCTAAGGATGCTCGTGCGAGCTACTATCAAATACAATGTTGGTTAGCTAGTTAGCTATTAGTATGAAGTTGGTGGTCACAATTGCAATACTGTAGGATATAAAAAGGGGTGCAGACAAATAAATACAGTAATATCAGGCTGTCTGGCTGTCTGGCTTGGAGCTTTGTGAACTTCCCTTGCGCTGCGTTTGCGTTGCCTCAGTATTGTGCGCAATTTGGTTTCAATGCGCAAACTCAGTTGGTGGCAATATACAACTGTTGTTAGGCTACTATTCAAGTCAAGTGTATTTTATTGTAATTTTCAATTACATATGGTTGTACATACTAAAAACGAAACAGAGTTTCAAGTTCAAGATGCACAGACCAACACAGGGTCAGACTGGGCACTGAAATTCTTAGGACAAGATAACGCAAAGCAACCTGGCATAACATGACATATAAGTAGGCTACTCAGAAGGCAATAACATGACATATAAGTACTCAGAACAAGTTTACACCTATGACAAGCAAACATATAATGTAATAAACCTCCTAAATAAATACAAAATAAACAATAGAGTATACTAAACCTATAGGACCACAGGACTAAACCTATTTCCCCAGGATCATGATATATGTTGAAACAACATATATCATGATCAGTAATATAACAGTAATTGGTGCCAGTGCAAACGTATGTAGCCTACAGTGACAGGACAGTATGTACAGTGACAGGACAGTATGTACAGTGATTGGAGGTAGCAGTTATGAAGTGATAGGTTCTCGTGCCAATATATTGTGATGCCAATTTGTTGAGCGGTCATCTTCCTTGTATAGACCTAGAAAAGTGAAATACACAGCCAAGGTGACAGAAATAAAGGTTCATCGGCTGTCCTTCACATTCACACACTGTTGTCTTTATTCTTAACAGATCATCTATGATGTCCCAAAGGCCCAACTCCTTCTCAGGTCACCTTCTGGCAGCAACCATGAAGCTGGATTTCACTGTGCAACCAGGCCTACCAAAGCTGCTGCTGCTGCTGGGCCCAGGGTTGATTGTAATGGCACACTGGGACTTGCAGATGACCTGAAATACATATTTTTCTTTGTGCTGTGTAAGATGTAGGCCTACTGCTTTTAACTTGAGTTGAACGCTATTAAACACTGCCATGGTCAGCAAACACTAGCCATTGCTCTACTTCAGAAAGGATACTGTATGAGTCAATAGGACATTACCTGAATGACTTGTAGTGATCGGGAGGTTATGCCTGTTCTGATGATGGTATAAACCATGTTAGATTGTTGGCTCTGTGCATTGTTTGGGTCTCCTCTCTCTGTGTTCTGTTTCTGTGTCTTTGGTTCTGTTGCAGGATAGCAGGCAGGTAGAGGAGCTGTGATTGCTGCAAGGGCACACCTGTGACCTGTGCCTTGGTCCTTAATAAGCTGTGCCCTAACAAGCTGGGTCTCTCCATTACTAGCAGGAACATCATCACTGTTTGCTTTTTAGTTTGTAATGATTCTCTTCACTCTACACTTGCACTGATCCCACACCCATTCCCTACACTACTAATTTACCAACCGTTTCTTTGTAAGCACTTTTTATTAAATAAATACATTGTTATCCTTATTACCGTGGCTTGTCACTTCCTGAAGTTCTTATCTAATCTTCCTATGAATCAAGTTATGACAGCATTAAACAAGCCCTGGTTGGCTACACACCTCATGCCGGGCTTATACAGATGTGTGTATTGGCACTGTATTGGATATTCAATTATTCTGCCTCTCTCCATCTCCCTGGTCCTCCCCCAGCACCAGCAGCTCCCTGTCCCCCTGGTCCTCCCCCAGCACCAAGGGTGTGCCCAGAGGCCAACACCTGTGACATAACCCTGAGACTGCCCATACACACAACCCATGTACAGTTCAAACAGTACATGGAGTCTAGGATAATACAGTCACCCACCTTTGGGCAGGCATAATGTCACAGCCACAAACGTGACCCCGTTTTGGGTTTTGCCCTGCCTTACTGTGTCCGTGTCTGCCATTGTATTCACCTGTGTCTCATTCAGTGGTTTCAGTTCTTGTTTGTATTTTCATGTCCAGCATTGAGCATTGAGCATTGAGCATTGTATTGGTTACTGGTTGTTGAGAACCGTAAGACCTTTGTGTTGTTACCTGTATTCTGGCCCTTGTCCTGGGGGGTATTCGTCGTAGCTCGCTAAGCGGTTTAGCGAGCTAATTTTCAGGCTAAGATAAAAAACGCCCCTCTTTTTGGTTCGTGGAAGCAACTTTCGATAAATCACCATAGTAACATATCAATTAGCACTAACCTGCTCCAGAGCAGGCTAACGTAAGTGTAGCTGGATAAGCTTGCCACACCCCCGGAAAATAACATGGCAGCTCCCTTTTTGAGAGACCCAGTTGACCAAGGAGCTATATTTTAGTTCGATTACCTTTCCATACCAATAGAGTTCTTCGCGATTGCCAAGATCCTTTATTTCACACGGATGAGTTCTTGTTTGAGCGATATCGATTCAGCCGACAAGTACTCATTTCTTTGCAAGACCTTCTCGGGCCGTACATTGCGAATATCACACGCCGCAGCAAGCTTTATGCTTTATTATGAGCTTATGCTGCTGTATGTGAATATGTAACGCTATGTTTTAGGAAATGTCTTGTCTTATCTGTTGTGCCTGTGCTTTTTATATGTTTCACTGTGGGAGAGTGGGAAACGTCATATCGATTCCTTTTTATGTCTTGACATGTGAAGAAATTGACAATAAAGCTACTTGAAACTTTAACTGTGCTTCAGACTCTGCATATAGTCCAGGCAAAGTAACGTTTTACGACAGACTAATTGTTAAAAAAATGTTTTGCATAGATCATTTCTATGAGGTGTCCAGAACAACATATTAAAAGTCCTAAGAAATCCTAGTTGTGGAAATATGTTTAATTCTCATCAATCCGAGATATGTGCCAATAAGGCCAGGCAACATTGACACCCCAATGGGGCAATTTGTTTCCTTTACTCCTATCAAAATGAAACTTAACACAATGAAACTACCCATGAAAAGTAAAAAATGTTGTATTACAAGTTTAAATACTTCCCGTCAGAGTCACCAGCAAGTCTCCATGTGGGAAAATGTGGGAAAAGGCATCATCATTGCAGCAGGTGAAAAAGCTCTAGTATGTTACGAGGGTTCTGTACGATCAAAATAACGATCCATCGTTATTTCTTACGTGCGTTTCCCGAACATGCTCTTAAGGAGAACCATCGTACGTGTCTCTTAAGTTGCACTTAACAAGACGCTGTCCATTGTACTGAAATGTGATTCTTCTGACGCAACTTTAAGACTTAAACATTTAAACGTTAACCAAAATATTTGACGAATTACGGTACACAAAAAATATTTTCTGTCGCTACAGAAAACGTAACATTTATTATAGGCTACTTATTTGAGTACTTTTCAATGTACATTGTATGATGCTACATGAAGGCAAAGACAATAAGGTGAACGTGCAAACTATGCTGCATCTGAGTTTTGCACCGGTGTTAGGACCCTGCAATCAGCGACACAGGATGCTAAATACCAATAGGTCTTGGAAATTAAGTGGGCTTGTCTCCAAATTGAGGTGAGGAAGCTCTTGTTTGAAGAGATGAAGTTCACAAGGCCCTCCATTTCTGTGCCTATTCTTCTTCCCAATCAACAAGGTAGTGTCAAATTTAGGTTACCTTATAGCCTAAGCATACAATGTTTATTTAAATTATGTAAAGGCTGAATTGTGTATTGTATCATATATTCAGTGTTGCCTGTCCAATCCTTACATGTTTACCTTATAGATCCATGTGAGGAGCAGGAGCAGGGAGAACAAACTCCACTAAAACAACTATTTCTCAAATTACTTGTGCCTTGGTTTTTAACTCTTCTTGGTAGGCTACTCCACTTTCCATAGGCAAATATATATATGAGTCCTATATTTACTACTTGATTGAACTACAAGGTTAAAAACCATGCATATAAATGGTATCACACATGGCATGTCCCAGCTAGCAGCCTAAATAATTCAATGTACAAATACAAGCATCTCAATCCAACATATTTACTGTCTTATTTTCTATTGCTGACTATATCTACAATCTTGCATAGGCCAACAGCTTTCCAAGACCATGTTTGCAATCTCATAATTCTCACATATTGGCCACAAATGACATTGTGACAAATGACAAACACATAAGTAATGAATACCCTGTCTTCAACATGGACTCATTGTTTCTGACATGAATAATCAACTCTACTTTAATTGATGGTTGATCAATTATACTCATTATGAGTGTAAGATATGTCAGATGACATCATGATATCATGCTGCTCATGAACCACATAGAAGCAGACATGCAGAGGCTAACAAGGAGGTCCTTTGCACTGACCCCTGCAACCCAACTACTGGCAGTGTTAAGGTTCTATGCCACTGGCAGTTTTCTGGAGGTTATTGGAGATGGACATGGGCTCTCCAAGGCCTCAGTGTCAAGATCTGTGCAGGCTGTCACAACTGCATTACTTTGCCACATCCCAGACCACATCCAATTCCCACAACCAGAGGGGACAAGTCTGCGGTGCAGGACTTAGGCTATCTTCAATGGCTTTTATGATTTTTGTATGAGTTTTCACTCCCTCCGAGCCCCTTCACCCTGTGTGACTTCCCAGTCAACCCTGTGGAGTCTTTCCATTTCCTGGGCGCCACCATCTCCTAACATCAGGCTCGGCTCTGCCACCAGCCTCTTCATCCACCGGGCTTGGCGTGCTACCAGCCCTATAATTCGAATAAACATCTTCAATGTTCAATTGTTGTTGTGTTATTGTACTTGTAAAAGCGTTACGTTAATGCATTTCTAGTTACTATTGCACATTACAACAGCCATATTTCAATTTTATAGTATTTTGAATAAGACTGACATTTGTTTTTTAAATACCTTCATTGCATGCGCCAAACCCACCAAATCTAATTATTTTGTGTAACCTAAATTTACTTGAGAATAAACCGGATTCTGATATTTTTTCAGAACTTAAACTTGTATGGTTCACTAACAAATATCCCAGTTCCAGCGTAACTGCTGTAAAAAGAGAACCAAAATAATCTTATTTTCCATCGGAAGTAACTTTCAGCATTAGTTTAATGTAGTTTTCATGGTCGGCCTACGTGTGTCTCCACTGAGTCTCTGTGCTACGATGCACTTAGCGATCTACGACTGGTCTGGAGCTCTCGTTAATCTACGACGATTTTCAAGTGCCTCTTTAGCTACAATGGTTTCGGGAAATGGCCCGTACAACTAAGATCCATCGTATGATGGACTCTACGATCAATTTAGGCTTACGATGCTTTCGGGAAACGCAGCCTAGTTCCTAGTTGATTACTGAATAATGTAAGCACACAGGAAATCCCAATTTCTTCCACAATACCCTGGGGTTTACATACACCCGTAGGTAACCCTCTGTTATACACACTAGGTTAGAAGCTAGCGGCTGTCACCCTGTGTCTTGTAGCAGTGAGGTTAGTTGTAGTTTAGTTGGTGTCAGGAAGGAGTGGAGGGGTAGGGAAGTTTAGGGACCTTTTGTGTTATTTCTTTGATTTGACAGACCGCTGGCACTGCCCTATTCCTACCCCTTTGCCAACTGTTCTCCCTCCCCCATTGTTGTTTGTCTATGTAAACGTATATGTGTACTTATTAAAACCGTGTACACGGCATTCTTGGTTGTGGCAAACACTTTTATTGGCGCTACCCTCCCGCTTCCTTCACCACTGCTGCGGCCTAGGGCAGTTGCGTGCTCCTCCTCTCCCGAGCCATTGGAGGGGGCGTAACACAGACACTCTTATCCAGAGCGACTTACAGTAAGTACAGGGACATTCTCCCCGAGGCAAGTAGGGTGAAGTGCCTTGCCCAAGGACACAACGTCATTTGGCATGGCCGGGAATCGAACCAACAACCTGATTAATAGCCCGACTCCCTAACCGCTCAGCCATCTGACCCCCAGTCCAGTATATGATCTGTTAAGTATAAAGACAACAGTGTGTGAATGTGAAGGACAACCGATGAACCTTTATTTCTGTCACCTTGGCTGTGTATTTCACTTTTCTAGGTCTATACAAGGAAGATGACCGCTCAACAAATTGGCATCACAATATATTGGCACGAGAACCTATCACTTCATAACTGCTACCTCCAATCACTGTACATACTGTCCTGTCACTGTACATACTGTCCTGTCACTGTAGGCTACATACGTTTGCACTGGCACCAATTACTGTTATATGTTGTTTTATATGGCATCATGGTCCTGGGGAAATAGGTTTAGTCCTGTGGTCCTATAGGTTTAGTTAACTCTATTGTTTATTTTGTATTTATTTAGGAGGTTTATTACATTGTATGTTTGCTTGTCATAGGTGTAAACTTGTTCTGAGTACTTATATGTCATGTTATTACCTTCTGAGTAGCCTACTTATATGTCATGTTATGCCAGGTTGCTTTGCGTTATCTTGTCCTAAGAATTTCAGTGCCCAGTCTGACCCTGTGTTGGTCTGTGCATCTTGAACTTGAAACTCTGTTTCGTTTTTAGTATGTACAACCATATGTCATTGAAAATGACAATAAAATACACTTGACTTGAATAGTAGCCTAACAACAGTTGTATATTGCCACCAACTGAGTTTGCGCATTGCCTCTTACATTAAGGGATGTTGGCAGTGAAACCAAATTGCGCACAATACTGAGGCAACGCAAACGCAGTGCAAGGGAAGTTCACAAATCTCCAAGCCAGACAGCCAGCCAGCCAGCCTGATATTACTGCAGGGCTCTCAAGTGTCACGCATTGAGCGTGACAGTCACTCATTTCGGTCTTTTGTCACGCCCTCCCGCCACACACTGTATTTCTCACGCAGAAAAAAACATTTGTAATATATTTAATATGCCGCAGCACCCAACCAAAATTCCTCTGGCCGCGCCACTCTCACTATGGAACCGGCAGGAATCAAGCGTCTCCCCTGGAGTTCTTAGTCGAGCCTACCACTACCAGCCAACCAAAAAAAAGAAACGGTCTACACAATAGCCAATCGGAAAATAGCACCATTGTATCTGGGTAAGATTTAATGCAACAACCAATGGAAAAAAAGCATATCCTGTAATTTTTCACGTGATTCTGCTACGTCTTCCGAAAGTTTCGTTCACCTACAGAGCAAACCACTGGAGCTCGAGCAGAGTAGGCTAAATCATGATCTCCTGTTTTAATGTTACAACAAATTCACAACTTGTTTGACACAAACAATGACAACTTGACTGCTGTTAGAAAATGTTTCCCAGATAATTAGCACCAGTTTTTCATGAGTGTCTGTAACTTAACCAACAGTTTTACAGCCTGTTCACTGACAGCACCTGCTCTGAACAAGTAGTTCATAGATGTAGCTGGTGTGTATCGGTGAAACTCACTCATCAGGTATGTAACAGGCCACCCGTGTCAACGGATTACTAGCTTTTCGTTGGCGTAGTTGGTAGTGGGGACACTTGGGATGTCAGAGGTGGTAGGTTCGTACCCAGTGCAGGACGAACATAAGCCCGATACCTCTGACGGAGTTTGCAATACCATGTCTGTTACCTAAAATTGGCCTAGTCATATTTTCTTTATCACACGATGACTGACATATTGTCACATTATAAACATCTCTTTCCAAATAGGCGTAATAATTTTATTAGCACTAAATACAAGTGTTTTGCATAGTCGATGTTATAGGTCACTTTTAAAATGATGTCATATTTTATAATTATATCCTGGCCATGGATGCATGAATCATTGCTGCCTTTCAAAGATGTCAGGTAAAAAGCAATTAATTAATTAATTACTTTATTAATTTTGAACCCCTCCCGGGGGGGGGGGGGGGGGGGGAGTAATGTCACTCTTGCCTGTCTTCAAAACTTGAGAGCCATGTTACTGCATTTATTTGTCTCTGCACCCCTTGTTATATCATAGAGTATTGCAATTGTGACCACCAACTTCATACTAATAGCTAACTAGCTAACCAACATTGTATTTGATAGTAGCCTAGCTTGCACGAGCATCCTAAGACCTACTTTACTTACGTATTAGATGTTACAATTGTTGTCATCATTTCCCATCGGAGATTCAAGCAAGCAGACTTTAATTTTGGAAAACCAGACGCTGATTGAGCCAAACCAGGCGTTAATTTCGTGTGGTTTGCTAGACACGTCTCAAAAAAGCACGCGTTTATTTAGACGCATGCTTTGAACGTGTCACGTGACACGGTTCAATTTGAGGCGAAAAAGACATCAACTTTGTATGGAAGTCGGCGCAATGGACGTCGTCTTTGCATGCAAAGTCAGCGTTAATTACACGTGGTTAACACACGGGGGCGTCTTAATACTTGACCACTAGGCCTTCCATAAGCCTTCAGCATTAGTACCGTAGCTAAAAGTCTAGGAAAGTTGAGGCTACTTTTCAAATTGCTTTCTAATCTGTGGGAAACACTGGACTTGGGATGTCTGACTTCTGTGTGCGTGCTGCAGTGGCTATTTGGCAAGCTCAGAAGAGCGAGGTGACATGGAATTCTGCGTGCATTGTTTTGTGTTTTCGGTTAAACACTTTTACAAGCGTTGATTGGGATACTGCGTTTATTTTTTCCGGGATTATCAATCTAAATGCACTATATATAATGCACTGACTAATAAAGTAAATTGTTAAAACTCATGTAGCCTGTGGAACTCGTTGCTTGAGGGCACCCTGTCTGTTTGGAGGTTTCTCTTCCCTGTGCTTCTATGACATCATTATTAGGGGCGGGGCATGGGCAGTAATTGGGACTGGCATAAATACAGGCCCCAGGGGCCTGTATTTATGCCAGTCCCTTTTATGTATGTATTTAGTCCCACATGTATTTATTCCCACATACTGTATGCATAGCGTTTCGTTATTTATGGGTACTTTTATAGTGTGGGTGATGCGGAGAACCTGAGCAAGAAAACGGTCTGCCGCGCAATTTGCTACGGATTTTCTTTAATGGCTGTTGCCACCATATTCTGATTAATGGAGTGATGAAAAAGAGATATCCAAAGTGCCCTTTGTACTGTTCTCTCTACGTGTTGTGCTTCCTAGCGTCAACGTAGATTCAACAGCGAGCCAAACTCCTTTTTCAAGAGCCAGGAAAATGAGCCTTCTTGCTGACAACATTGAAATGGAGTGAAACTACGAAATAAAAAGAGAAAGTAGAAAAATGCTTAATTATAAAATACATACATAACTGATATGCAGCGATTGCGTTTGACTATTTACAACATCCAAAATCATCATCAAAGTTACAATATCACGCATTGTATTTAGGTAATGTACATATTACCATCGTGCAAAACTTACAGTCATTGCTTTCTTTAAGATTCACACAACAGATTGAAAATACATAAAATTGATATTTTGCTATGTGACAGTTGATAGTTGCTATGTGAACGATGCCTGGTTTGTATACATTCCAAACATTCCAAACATGCTTTGCTTCCTGTACACTCATATCAAAGACATTAAGTATCACGTGAACATACAAACGTTTCAAGAGTAACCCAATACATAAAACATATTATGGACAGAACAAAAACATATCATGGGCAGAACAAACTTTGTAAAAACTTTGGACTCTAATATGTTGACAAAATGAAACAAGGATTTTCACTCAATGTTCTGATTTCCGTTCTGGAAATGTATGCAAATGATATCATATTTTACAACTTAATGCATCATTTACTCATTTAAACATACATTTACAGGAAACTAGTAATGAAAACAATATTTGACCTACTATTAGTTATCAACTGGGGAGGTTTCATGTTGATATGTTATCCCTATTCACAGGGTGTCTCCCCTTAACCCTTGTGTCCTTGGGTTGCTTTGACCCATTTTCTAATCATTTCCATATCAGAAATTGGGGTTTCTTTCAACCAAAACATTTAAAACCAAAAAGAACAACGTATATCTGTACAATGCTCTTCACAAGTTAAATAAATGATAATTTCACTACTACTCATTGAATTTTGATGTTTCATTCACTTTTATACAATTTTTTCAAAAATTATAAATAGGACATTGAAAGAGAGAAGTGATGAAAACCCCCACAAAAGACTCAAAAGGCACAACAAAAAAGCCACAAAAAAGTATATAAAGACCAAAATGTAGAAAAAAGTTTAAAAAATACATCCTCATTGTGTTCTCCCTTCCCTAGGAACACAGAAAAATAATGTCAGTGTAACTAAGTTTAGTGTCATTCATTCAGTCATGTACTATCTATTCTCATATTCCAGTTTTTCTATATCCAGCCTTGTTTTTTTGATTAAATGCCTCTTATACTATATGTCGAGCTCCAGGGTTCTTTTATACAGGGCCCTCACATTGTCTGCTCCAATCTGAAACAAATAAAGAACATTGTCCCTTTGCAAGGTACACTTGGAGAAAGTTGAAGGTGTCCATTTGACTACTGTGTTTCAAGGTTCATTGCTTATACCTAATGTCTTTGTCTTGGCCTTGAAGTGGAGGTCCTAGGCTCAGGGAGAGGAAGAAGTTCCTCCCAGAGTTTAACACCATAGCAATTTAATCAATTGAGTCATATTTGAAATGAGCACTTTAAGGACTTGTGTCTTATGTTGAGACCACCACCATTAGTAAGTCATTACAGACACTTCAATCACAGTCACATGTTCACACACTCTCACCATCTGTGTTGCAAGTGGTAAATACAACTCAAAAGTGTACCCCCAAAATGCTCTCTGAGCAGGCAGACACAGTTTCCTGATCATCTAGGACCTCCACTTGAGAAAGTAAATGGTAAATTTGATCAATATTCAGCAACCACATATGGCATACATACTGGCGTATGACTATTAGTTTCACTGTTACCTCTGTATGGCACAGTGGGACGACAGTGGGTGGTGGCAGCAACACCACGGTATTTCCTGTCACTGCAGAGAACAGTAATACATTTCACTCCTACAATATTCATAAATAATTGTTGAATGAACACGGTCACATAGATTACTTGAAACATACATATGCCTGGGCTTCCAACCTGCTGCCACCAGGGTCTGAAGAAATGCCCCCTTCCACTCCTTCCATCATGGGGTGACCCTGATAGCTGGAGGGGCCAGCTCCTCGGCAGGAGTGAAGTCCTGTGGAGGAGGGCCCCCCGCCCCAGTTGCCTAATTTTTCTTCCTGCAAGCAATTTCATTGTTCTATAGGCCCTTTGTAGCTATACCAATATCCTACAACAGGGACTGATTCAGGCAATTCAGCTTTTTAGATGTTGGCCTTAAAATATGTGCAAGTATTGCCTACTGCTACTTACCGTTTTGAATTATGGTTTTATATTTATTTTTTATTTGCTCCCACGATCGTTTTCCACTGCCAGGGTTGCAACTAAAATACAGCAACAAAGGTTTTACGTTATGGAATGCACACGTGTAATTATGGTCACATCTTCAATAAGTGATGTAGCTTACGCATTTACAGCGTCTGCTATTTTCTGCCAGCTTGGCAGCAGCGACTTTGTTGAATTTTGCCTGTATTATATGTCTGTATTCCTGATATGCTTGTATTACAATATTTCACGCAGGAGGAGTAGACAAAGTTTGTAAGATTATTGTCTGCTCCTCCTGCGTGAAATATGCGGCTCTTGTTTCGTCCATGTTTGCGATTGGACATACGGTGCAAACACCGCCCCTTTATGTGAACGCGCACGTCTCTAGATTGGAAAGATCTGGGTTGAGTTAGAGAATTGATAACCGCCGTCGTAGTACCGCTTATCGTGATTGCGATTGTTAGGCTTCGCGTAGCCGGGTAATTGAAAGTGATCCAGAGCATGTTGATCTTGATTCGTAGTACAGGCCCCTGGGGTCCTTAGCCAGGTAGCTCTTCCATGCTGTTGGCACTGTGTTTGTGAGGCAGTGTTGTGGGCGCTGTGGCTCGGGCAAGTTTGGGAGCCAACATAGACGTGGCCGTGAATCGTGGTCCCAGCGATGTTCTGGTTGATCAACAGTGAACTAATCAGACTGCACTAATATTGCACAGACCAACGCAGTTTCGCGGCGTGCTAGCTGCTGTTCTTTTGAGATTCGTTGTACGCATGTGTGTTTGGGTGAGTTTGTTACTCTGAGTGACTGGGCTTTGATTTTCCCTCTAGCCTGGGGACTGTTTGTGTGTCTTGGTGAACGTGTTGTGAGCCCCAGGTTAGAGGAATTTTCTTTTCTTTTGTCCATTGTCAGCCCTGTTATTGGTCAAGCCATAAACATTTTTCTAACTTACCTGTGTCTGTACACTCACTTGGGGCAGAGTTCCCCTTGCTCTACACTATTCTATCAGTTAGCTCAAGGGGTGGCATAGTCAGCTGTACTGTAGGGGCACTACACTCAAACTTTTGATTTTACTGGGGCACAGCAGATTTATACTGGGGCACGTGCCCCAGTAAAAGGGGTCTAACGACGCCCATGCAACAAACACAAACAGGGTGGGGACACGTAACATTTGATTATCGAATCGTGACCCCAAGATTCGAATTGTGAGGTACCAAAAGATTCCCACCCCTTATAAATGGTTTCCAGTATGTCACCATCTATCTGTCAATAAGTTTAGTCTTAACTTTCATATTTTTGAACAATACTGTTTTGTCAATGTCTTCTGTGAGCCTAATAAACGCTTTGTCATAGACATTTGTCAGCTTTTCTATGGAGCTAAATCAGGACCACATGTTTTGTTAATTTGAAGAAAAAAAAAGAAATATAGTTGAAAGACTAAAGTCTGAAATTGAAAATTTAAATTTAGGTCTAAAAGTTGAAAAATAAAACCATGTATTCAAACTAAAAATACGTGTACCAATTTTTCTTTCAGTTTGATTTTTTTTTATTGAATTCTGGAATATTTTTTAATGAATTATTATTTTTCATTTTTCACTTTTTATATTTTTTCAGTTCCACATGTAATTTTTTCAGATTCAAAATTTTTGTTTTACGGCTTCAAGTCTGTTTTCAGATCTGTTTTTCAGTTTCAGATCTGTTTTGGACAACACGTGGTACCAATTACACTATAAGAGAAATAAACGGTGCCAGATTGTGCAATTCAGCAGGAACAATGATTTCTCCCCACTTCCACGGACAACTTTAGAATGTATGCACCACAGTATTTACTTATGGGGTGTGATTAGTGCCAGGTAATGTTAACAAAGCTAGCAACCGGCGCTACGCCTGACAATCACTGCCACCTCTACGCCGTTTGTCTGCAATGACAGCCACCGCTACGCCATTCGTCTGCTATCACTGCCGTACGTCTGCCATTATGTGATTAGCTAGGTAGATAAGGCAGCTAGCTCACCTGGGGGGTATTCCAGGTATCGGGTTTAACAAACTCTGAGCCTAACCCTGAACTCTGAGTTGAGTTACTCTAAAATGGGAAACTCAGAAAACTCGGTTCCAGAAAAGCTGATTTGAATTTGTTAACTCAACTTGGAGTACGTCAACTCTGAGTTAAGCGCGGGCATGAGAACTATTAAAAGCCAACATCAATGGAGCTCTGATACTAGGATCCAACATGGCACCCGGCGACCAAAAACGTCCTACGTCACCATACTTCAGATATCAATTTTATTTCGTGTTTATGGTCAATCTGAGCACATATTCTGGAAAAAAGCAACACAGCTGTAGCAGCGTATACAATTGGCATGGGAGACAAACTGCCAAGTCAATGCATCAGGGGCGGTTTTAGGCACGGGCGGACCGGGCAGCCGCCCGGGGCGGCATTTTTTCATGTCACGTGGGGGGCGCACAAGCATAAAATAAATAAATAAAAATCTCTGCGCCGCGAAGCGGTTTTCTCTTTTCTATCACTGTGTGGGGAATTGGCAAATTGGCGCCCCCTTCAGGCAGCTGCAGGCACCCCTGCTTGCTGAGAAGGTGCCGTGCACAGAAGCTGTGTGAAAAAAGGGGAGGGGGACAGACAGCTCACCTGACTGGGTCTCCCAAATGGAACGGACAAGGGGGGGGGGGGGTCCACTGTATAGTGCAATACTCTAAATTAGTGGGCTAAAGTCAGTTGCACCTCGACTTTCTTCCAAATAACGCACATTTCATTCATAATATTATAAATATAGGCCTAAAGTTCCTGTTCTTTTTTTTTTTAATTGTGTGAAATGGCTAATAAAAATATGTAACACAAAACGATTGTGGGCACCAAGGTGAATTGGTTTAGTCTTGACTTCTGGTCGTGAGTGACAGTGTTGGGGGGATGGGAAATCTGTTGACTGTTGAGTGCCAAAGAAGATGGACAGGAAAAGGTCAAGTAAGCCATCAGGTGCCCAATTTCGAAAAAAAAGAAAAGAAGAAGAGGAGAAACGAGAAAAAGATAAAGGTATGCAAATATGTCTCTGTATGATTATTACGGTATCCATGTCATGAATGAAGGGCTAATTTTTTGCTATGATGCTTGCTATGCAACAACAATATTTCGGTTTTAACTCAACAAACACGAGATAACATTTCACCATAATAGTGTGCTTTGCAACAAAACTGTTACAAGTTCAGTTATTATTTATTTTCATTATTTAGGTTAGGCCCTGTAATTATCCAACGGAATTTTCAAATCTGTAGGTAGTTTCAAAGACGAACATTTGCTATTTGCTACAACTATATTTCGTGACAAAGTATAGTTTAACGTCATAACAGCGTGTTTTTTTGTCGGGGGGGGGGGGGGGGGGGGGGCGCGAAGGGCGTCTCGCCCTGGGTGTAATTCAATGTAGAACCGCCACTGCAATGCATACATTTGAATGTAATAGCCAGTCCATACATTTAACATTTAACACCACTGTCAGTTAATATTACAGGAGAAAAAGTGTCAATGTTATATTAAATATAAAAACATACTACGAACAGGTAAGACATATTTTGCTTAGGCTGTGATTGTAGCCTCAACGTCACCTTGGTTTTAATAATATTCGACATGATACAAAGTAAATATCAATTGGTAGCAATTGGTACCAATTCAACTTGTAGTAGCAGTTTCCCCCAACAGAATGCTTTTCAACAAAGGATGATGATAATGATTAAGATGACGAAGAGACATTGACTGCTGCCGCAGAAATGGATGCAGAGAATTGTGTATGGTAGCTACTGGTAATTCTCTCCCCATGTACTTTTATTTACAGGCTTGTGTGGAATTGTCAGTTACACTGACATTATGAGGATAATGAATATAAAAAACGATTTGCACATTCTGATCCTGTTACAGAGCATGGATGCAGTATACAGTGAGATGTTCATTTAATGGCAGATGAATTCTGCATGTGGAACTGTGAAATGTAATGCAATCTCATGCATTCCCAGTTACAAGTAAATTAGTTGTACAAACTGCACCTCATGAAGAAAGTGCTAAAAACTGACCAAGAGATGGTGTAGGCCTACTTAGGGTAGAAGAATAAAGGCTTATCTTGAAAAAGATTTACTGGAACACCAGTTACAGGAAGATTCATGTGTGACGGGTATGTAACAGACGTGGTCTTGCAAGTTCCGTCAGAGTTTTCCGGACCGTGTTCATCCTTCACCGAGGATCGAACACGCCATCTCTGACTTCCCAAGCGCCACCACTACCAGCTACGCCAAAGAAAAGCTAGCTATTCAATGACGCGGGTGGCCTGTTACATACTTGAGGAGTGAGTTTCACCGATTCACACCGGCTACACATGGTCACAGGTGATGTTAATTGTAGGAACAATAGCCTATATGAATATTAATTGTTGAATTTTCTGAATTTCTATTTTGACCAAGAGATGGTGTACTTAGGGCAGAAGAATACATTCTGATCTTGTAAGTCTATCAACCTGCCCCCACCTCTCATATGTTAAAATATGGAGTTAGTAGATGGAGTCTCAACTTGATGGCTCTCACACATCATTGTGTAACTTACTGTAGCATTGCTAGTCATGTTGATAAGTAAGGGTCAAGATTGTGGTGTGATTAGTTGTTCTTGGGTATAAAAGGAATTGTGAAGCATCTGTGGATTCTTAATCTCCTGAGACCTTCTCCTCAGCTCTGGCTTGTCCTACTCCTTCTTCCTCTCATCTTGCTTTCTATCTCTGGTTTACAATAATCATGGTAGAGTAGGTAAGAGGTCCGTGTACCTTGTGGGTCCTTGTACCTTGTGGCCATTGGTTTTTCTATTTTGCAACCCGTGTTGACAAACGCAAAATAGGGCCGTAATATCGTTTTGTCACTTTAGTAAGTCGAACACACATTTAAGTAGGGTATAACGGCTTGTTTTTGGTTGTTTCGTTTTTTTATATATATATATAATGAAATAACCATATAACACAAATGGTATAACGAGCCATTAATCGATGTTTTGATTATTCCATGTCCTTTATGCTGATATCTGCTAAAGATGAAAAATAGGCTAGTAATATCGATTTGTCCATTTCGGATGTCAGAACCATATGATGTGGAAATGCGTGGCTTTTCGTTGTTTTGTTTTATTTTGGAATAACGGAATAACCATATAACACAAATGGTATTACGAGCCATTTACTCGTTTGTTTGATTATTGCATATCCTTTATGCTGGTATCTGCAACAAACAAAAAAAATAGCCTCGTAATATCGTTTTGTCCATTTTGGATGTCAGAACCAGATTATGGGGAAAGGCTTGGTTTCCGTTGTTTTGTTTCATTTTGGAATTACGGAATAACCATATAACACAAACGGTATAACGAGCCATTTACTCATTTGTTTGATCGGCCGTATTATGCATACTGGCACAAGTGATAAAGAGAGAGAGGGGGAGAGATGTGAAACTATTGGGGGTGTTATTACTTGCGAACAGCAGAGGGCAGCAACGTCTAGCTTTAAAAAAAATTTTTCCTGTGATCTGCAGGCCTACAATCTTGACGACATAGCAGCAGGTTCTTTAGTAGAAGACACACACACCAAACTGAAGGCACATGTTGACCGCGTTTGCTAGTTACTACTTAGTTAATACATCTTTGATGAACCCAAGTTTCTTTAATATATATTAGAAACATTACAAGACGGGGCTCCAGTGTGTGTTCAAACAAGGCCAAAAGTGCCAGACGGTATCAGTTGAAAAAGACAATCACACCCGTGCAAGAAACACTCCCCAACCCTCCCTCCCCCCACCTAAATTACAGCTTTCAGCTTCTGTTGTACGTTTTAATGAAGTGCATTGAGACAATCATAGTGAGTAAGTTGAGGTAATGTGAGTCTACCTTTGCAGTTTACATAGAAACACAACTGACAGAGGCACTGTTGTGGATACTTTTTTCAAAGTTCTGATCAAAGTTCTGATGTCCAAATTCAACTTCTTCAAAGTCCAAAAACAGCACGGAAGCAGCAACGAGAGGGTTCCCAGGAAAATCTGATTTCCTTTGTCTGTGTTGCACCTTTTATATCCAACTTGCTTAAAGTTAGTATACTAGCTTGAGTTCCAACCAAGTGGACAGGAGGCATTTCATGAGTGCTGACATTTGACAACCTCAGACAGCAGGGGGAGGGGGGGGGGGGGGGGCGGCAGTTACATTGGGGCCAGAGGTTCTGTTAGAGGGGCCAGTTACATTAAACATTATTGTTGCCATATAGTTTTCTTCACTGCAGTGCAGGCATTAACAGGCAAAAGCAGTGGCACCCCCAGAAATGGGTGGAGATACGTGGATTTATATGCCGGAATGTTTTATATACAGTACACAGTCATCTTTTGTGCAGGCATACAGAGAGAATAGAGTATAGAGACTTGTTTAAACAATTGGAAAGCGTGAGAAGGTAAAGAAGTGAGTGGAGAAAAGAGAAGCAGAAAAGTGCACACCCTCCACATTACCATTATCTCTAATTCACTCTCCTGAGTCTCATCTGTGTTGTATGTCTGCAAACTGCTATAGTATGGGCCTACACGAAAGTTATTAAGTCATTGGACTTGTGTGGGGAGGGTTTGACAAATGTGATGACTGTATTCCTCCACAGATACCATGGGCTTGGACATGGAGTTGGACCAGTTACTATTCACTTTGACTTGATGGGTGTGACCTGTGAAGAATGAATGGCACCATGCAATGGTGAAGGGCTATAACCCAGGGTTGATTGCAACTGGTGTTGGAAAACACATGTAGTAGGGCAGAATAGAGGAACTGGGCACACGTTACTGGTTTGGTCCCTGGTTAGTCCCCAAAAACGTGGCAGAAACAGCAGAAAATATTAGATGGCATTGCATCAAGGCCCAATTGGGGCAGAAGACATAGGATATTTACAATTGTAGTAGGCCAATAGATCTGTTTTAAAAGTTCAGGGGTGTAATTAGTTGGATATAAAAGGTGTAGCACAGACAAAGGAAATCTGATTTTTCTGGGAACCCTCTCATTGCTGCTCCGTGCTGTTTTTGGACTTTGAGGAAGTTGAATTTGGACATAGAATATGATCAGAACTTATAAAAGTATCCACAACAGTACCTCTGTCAGTTGTGTTTCTATGTAAACTGCAAAGGTAGCCCACATGACCTCAACTTGATCACTATGATTGCATCAATGCACTTCATTAAAACGTACAACAGAGCTGAAAGCGGTAATTTAGGTGGGGGGAGGGAGGGTTGGGGAGTGTTTCTTGCACGGGTGTGATTGTCTTTTTCAACTGATACCGTCTGGCACTTTTGGCCTTGTTTGAACACACACTGGAGCGCCATCTTGTAATGTTTCTAATATATATTCAACATGTGCCTTCAGTTTGGTGTGTGTGTCTTCTACTAAAGACCCTGCTGCTATGTCGTCAAGATTGTAGGCCTACAGATCACAGGAATATATGTTTTTTAAAGCTAGTCGTTGCTGCCCTCTGGTGTTCGGAAGTAATAACACCCCCAATCATTACACGTCTCTCCCCTCTCTCTTTTTCACTTGTGCCAGTACGCATAATACGGCCGATCAAACAAATGAGTAGGCCCCTAAATGGCTCGTTATACCGGTCCGTGTACGTGAGTTTAATTCCTTATATCATTATAACGGAACACGCATGAATACGAAAAACGTTTGTGAGTCAGTTTTTTCGTTTTTTTGCAAAAACTAAAAACGGATTTTGACGTGTTATTTTGTTTTCTCGTTTTTTACACACAAACCATAAAACAACTTTATATTTGGATTTTTCTCACGTGGGTGGAGCTAAGTGTGAAATGCCTGTCATTTGCCGAATGTGTCGTCAGCAGTACCTGTTCCTTCAAAGTAAAAGTTTCCCCCTTCTAACTCGATTAGCCTAATATAGGTTATCTATCAGTTACATTTTAGGGTATTCACGTTTATAAACTTGCCAATTACTCTTTATTGACTTGGGAGTTCGCCCTTCCAACTACTACTTTTTCATAATTGATGTAGGGCCTACCAAAATGCTGTAGGCCTAGTCGTGTTTTCCATTTATATTTGTATTAGTAATATTATAAGATCACAGCAATCAATTGTATTGGCCTGTTAGTGTGGTGGTGTTGCTGTAAATTGTTAGCTAACTGATTATGGATTAAACATTCCATTGAACTTCTTTCACATTATAAGATTAGATTAAACTTTGTCATTGAACAGTACAAGTATACAGTACAACAAAATGCAATTAGCATCTAACCAGAATTGCAAATAGTATTTACAAGTATTAAGTAGCCTACATTAAGTATATGTATATAACAAGTGAAATACATAGATGTGCAAATGGTTATTCTAAGTGGCATTGTAGATGCCAAATGAAGGCAAAGGTTGCATGGGCACCCGGGATGTGGAGATAGCCGCCGTCGGGTCCCCGAGGTAGACATGCGTATGTAACTGCAAAAATATTTACTCGCTACATGCTCTGGGTCAGCAGGTCCTGCTTCCACATCCTCAGCTAAGTCTAAATGTCTCTCACCAACTCCCTAGAAAGTTCATGAAGATCCTCCATCGTCTCTATCCAGGCACTCTACTTCAGACCAACGCAATGGATCAGACTAGATTCGCGCTAGCCCCATTCACTGACTTTGATGGGCGAGTTTGACAGATAACACAATTAATGAAGCACTGCAACACAACTCGTTGTGAAATGTAGCATGAAATGTAGCATGAAATGTAGCATTGGGAAATGTAGCATTGGGAAATGTAGCATTGGGAAATGTAGCATTGGGAAATGTAGCATTGGGAAATGTAGCATTGGGAAATGTAGCATTGGGAAATGTAGCATTGGGAAATGTAGCATTGGGAAATGTAGCATTGGGAAATGTAGCATTGGGAAATGTAGCATTGGGAAATGTAGCATTGGGAAATGTAGCATTGGGAAATGTAGCATTGGGAAATGTAGCATTGGGAAATGTAGCATGAAATACTTAAATAGTGAAATAATTATATATGTATTTTACATTAAATGAATTGGTATTTTAATTAATTCATGACACATTTAAGAACACATGTATTTAATTCCTATTTTAATTAATTCATGACACATTTAAGTAATTATTTAATGGTGTATTTATTTAATTCATTGTGGCACTTTTAGTCCTCCAGTTTCCAGACATGACAGTCATTTATGACAATGTAATAAACAATACATATACGCCCTTCCAGGATGCTCTTACGCATCTGATCCATCTTACTCAACTGTAAACCTATGAAAAGATAACTTCCTCTATCCCAGAGACAAACAACTGCACGCATACACACACACACAAACGCCTTAACACCCTTAACATCCCTTGTTGCCCTATTAAGTGTTGACATAAACAGTTTGTATATGAAAAAGCTCCAAGTTTAACGCCATGTTGCCCTTTTGCATTTGTCTGTAATAACATTTATTTGAAACCTGAAATGACCCTTCTTCAGAAATGATATTTTTTATAAAGTGCATGAATGTTTGTTTGGATTTCAGAGTTCTTAAATGAATGTAGTATAACTAACACATATATCTGGATATATTTAAGATACAGTATTTCATGCAGAAAGAGAAGGTGCAGTTAGGTGTTGAAATGTATTTGACTTTGTATGGTACTTGAATGTTGCATCACAAAGAAACAGAGAAAAGTACACCATATGTGTGCTAGTAAGTTGTGCAACCACTCACTAACGGCAGCTAAGGCCATGTGGAGTGAAACCTTTACACAAAGGGAGCTCTCCTGCAACAGGATTGGTGACCACTGGTCCAAGGAATAAAAAGGTAAATATCCTTGAGTGACCCAGTGAGAGCCCCAACCTATATCCAATGAAAGATGTGTGGCATGTCTTGAAGATTGCTCTCCATCAAAACTACCCATGCAACTTGACACAGCTTTTGTATTATTAATAGTGCAACTTATTTCTGACACTTAAAAGTAACCATTAAATTAGTGGAGTATGGTGTGTAGATGACTGGGGGGAAATTTGAATGCATGAAACTCTGTGTCAGTGACAGACTACAGGGAGGAGGTCAAGCGCCTAGCGGCATTCACAAGCTGTGTCTGAGCAGGGTACACAGGATCATCAGTGCATAAGAACCTCACATGCACAAGCTGTGTCTGAGCAGGGTACACAGGATCATCAGTGCATAAGAACCTCACATGCACAAGCTGTGTCTGAGCAGGGTACACAGGATCATCAGTGCATAAGAACCTCACATGCACAAGCTGTGTCTGAGCAGGGTGCACAGGATCATCAGTGCATAAGAACCTCACATGCACAAGCTGTGTCTGAGCAGGGTACACAGGATCATCAGTGCATAAGAACCTCACATGCACAAGCTGTGTCTGAGCAGGGTACACAGGATCATCAGTGCATAAGAACCTCACATGCACAAGCTGTGTCTGAGCAGGGTACACAGGATCATCAGTGCATAAGAACCGCACATGCTGCTATCCCTGCATTTCAGTTGCACATGCTCCTTGCACATTCCATTTTCCTCTGCACATTTAGAATTGCCATGATGTATATATTTTTACAGTTGTTACATACACATGTCTACCTCGGGGACCCGACGGCGGCTATCTCCGCATCCCGGGTGCCCATGCAACCTTCGCCTTCATTTGGCATCTACAATGCCACTTAGAATAACCATTTGCACATCTATGTATTTCACTTGTTATATACATATACTTAATGTAGGCTACTTAATACTTGTAAATACTATTTGCAATTCTGGTTAGATGCTAATTGCATTTTGTTGTACTGTATACTTGTACTGTTCAATGACAAAGTTTAATCTAATCTTATAACGTGAAAGAAGTTCAATGGAATGTTGAATCTATAAGCACTATCAGTTAGCTAACAATTTACAGCAACACCACCACACTAACAGGCCAATACAATTGATTGATGTGATCTTATAATATTACTAATACAAATATAAATGGAAAAACACTGACTAGGCCTACAGTATTAGTTTATTTAGCCTGTAGATATCAGTAGGCCCTACATCAATGATAAAAAAAAAGTAGATGCATTGAATGAAGTTGGAAGGGCGAACTCCCAAGTCAATAAAGAGTAATTGGCAAGTTTATAAACGTGAATAGACTAAAATGTTACTGATAGATAACCTATATTAGGCTAATCGAGTTAGAAGGGGGAAACTTTTACTTTGAAGGAACAGGTAGTGCTGACGACACATTTGGCCAATGACAGGAATTTCACACTTAGCTCCACCCACGTGAGAAAAATAAAAATATAAAGGCGTTTTATGGTTTGTGTGTAAAAAACGAGAAAACAAAATAACACGTCAAAATCCGTTTTTCCGTTTTTGCAAAAAAAACGGAAAAACTGATTCACAAACGTTTTTCGTTTTCATGCGTGTTCCGTTATAATGATATAAGGAATTAAACTCACGTACACGGACCGGGTACCCTTCGTTATTTCATTTTTCCGTTTCAAAACGAAATCGGAAAAACCGAAAAACAAACTTGTTTTTTGTTTTTTCCGTTTTAAAACCAGAACAGAAAAACGGGGAAAAAGAACAACATAAATCACTAGTTCTGTAGCGGTTTTTCTGTTTCAAAACCAAAAGGGGAAAGGGAAAACAGAAAATCAAGGCATATAAATTCACTTAAAGTTTGGTTTTCCCCATGACCGCAATGCGGAAGTGGAACCTTTTAAGCCCAACTCCCAAGGTGGCCCCAAAACTGGCATGTTTGGGGCCACCCACGTGGTTGCTGTAGATGGCTTCAGCAGCAGAATTGTGGCAAATGCAACCATGCCCATTAAAAGTAATTTGATTATTTATGATGAGGTGTACAGGTGAGTACTATACTATGCAAAGCAAAACTAATTTTGTTTCTCTTAACAAAGGAGCATATATGGATGATTGACAGCTATCATTCACCCCATTTCAGCTTTCTAGAACATTTGAGCCCTCCTTACCTGTCCCTACATCACATGCTTCAACGCTGCAGAGCATCTCACCTCTTCCCCTTTCTCCTCCATGTCACTATAACTAAACTCACATTACCCTTTATCCACAGGGGGTGTCTGCGGACATCACTTACACACAGTACCCCTCTCCGCAATCAGTAGGCACCCTTAGGCATTGGTTAGCTACCAAGCCAGACATGCTTATTATCAACGCTCCATTTAAAACATGCTTTTTAGTGCTCCCTATCAAGCACAATTAATGAATTTGAAATTGTGTTTTGCAAGTCTCATTATGAAATTAAATGTATCTTCAGTATGTCTGAGTCTAATGTATTTAATGGATTTGTGTATGTCTGTTGCATCAACTGGACATGTTATATTAACATATACATTCGTTCCAGATGTGCAGTAGTCAACAATGGGATGTGGGACCAGGTGAGGGTCGACCATGGGATGGAGTTTTACCTGTGCCTGTACATGCAGGAAATCCTGTCAGGCACAGGTATAACCTCACCAGGCAACCGTACCTTCAGACTACATCTTCAAGGGTACATTTTTAAATTACTCAAGAGCTCCAGTGATAACCTGACACATTGAAAGATAAACAAATAAACTTTATTAGGTTTGGTTGCAAACTGCAGATCAGTAAGGGTGTTTCTGCTGTGCTCCAAGTCAACCATGTGGCAAGACAAGTCACTTTAGCTGGGAATATGTTTAGTGAAATCAGCAGATAAACTTGGCGTAAGTGTATAATTGTGAAGTGTTGGTCCTGTGTAGTTACAGTTTGTCATTTATGGATTGTCAAAGGGACGTTTTACACACTTAATGTTAAATGTAACAGCATGACAGTCAGTTCAGTCAAGACACTCACGTGATTGATTTCACCATTTATTCATACGACAAATGGTTTTACATTGGCGGAATGGATGTACATGGGGAAGCGCTCCCTGCCTTCACTGCAGCATGCATGACATGAGGCAGGGAGCAACGAGTTGAATCCCCCACGGGGAGTACATACAGACAACATGCGGGAGAAGGGGATGGTGGTGGGTGGCAGCAGCGCAGAACACAAAGGTAAACGAGGATGCGTGTGCGTGCATGTGACGACTTTATAGCGCCGCCTATCAAGCTAAGCCTATGGGCTAAGAACACAGCGATGGGTGATGTGACGCGTGCTGCCCAAGTGTCATGCCTGAACCTGCTTCGCTCATTTCAGTCAAGACACTCACGTGATTGATTTCACCATTTATTCATACACATGACAAATGGTTTTACTTTGGCGGAATGGATGTACATGGGGAAGCGCTCCCTGCCTTCACTGCAGCATGCATGACATGAGGCAGGGAGCAACGAGTTGAATCCCCAAAACACAGACACTCCGCCAGTCTATACTATGTGTAGAGCGGAGCGTCACTCCTCTTGAGACCACATGACAGCCCACCATTTACTAGTGATAAAATTCTGGATGCCCGGTCATGCTACCATTACAGTGACTACGGCTATGTGTGCATAATCTTAACGTCGCATACCATCTGATGTGCGGTACGCGGAGCCGGCCCACGCGTACGTCCCGTCAAGACCCAGCGCTCCACGTGACGTGCGCCCCCCCGCACCGACCATCTCTCCGGTACCCTTATCATCCGACACGTAGATGGATGTACGGGAAGGCAGCACCATGCTGGAACGGGGATATGTTATCTAGTGGGAAGGAAACAAATGTGTGACAGCACACGTCTGCGGATCACCACTGCTACATGGAGAGCCGAAGAGACATACTAGCATTGGAAATGTACGAAGCCACCCAGCCACAGGATACATGCAGACCACATTCGTTGCAGGAGGTCTCAGACCCGCTCAGCTTGAGCACTTGCTCAGCTGGAACCCATGCTCAGCTGGAGCACTTGCTCAGCTTGAGCACTATGCATTGAGTAAAGACAGTCGCTGAGCGTTATCCACTGCAAGCCTCTATTGTGTACCAGCTGCAACATTGCCCGACACAGTCTCTGTTCTCAAGCACTCATGAGTTCTGCGTTTCCAGGACGTCCAGTGCGGACGTGGACACCAGAAGCGGCCGCCCCGATCCAGAAGGAATGCGCCGTATGCAGCTCCGGGGACAGGCCACAGCGCTCGCACAGAACTCTGTGGCGTTGCAGGCTGCCGGCTGCGTCACTGGTAAACAGGGGCTCATCGGGTGTCGCCCAGGACGGTGTAGCAGGTACCGGCGCATGAAGGAGAGGGGACAAAGGTAGTTAGTTTGGGCAATCACAATGTGGATTCCTTTACATGTCACATCAGTTTGTAGTAGGCCCTACTCCGATAATGAATCGGACATGCATGGTGAGATTGCAAGACGGATAGAAGTAGCGCATCCAGAGGGCCATGAAGACATTCACGGAAGTTCACACAAAGGAATTTACTGGGGCAAGAAGGTGCATACAAACCATCTTGGATTTAAACATGAAAATATAGACCAGCACTGCGACGGAACCACCCGGCCTTAATAAGCCTAAAGAACGGAAATGCAACTAGAGGAGAATACGGAAAATACGCTATAAAACGACAGCGTGTTGAAGATGCGCGGACTGCTGTGGCAGCCGAATGTCAACCGAACGAAAAACTGTTACCACGCCAGCGCACACTAACAGACGCTTTGACGGGTGGCGAGGCAGGACCTTGAACTGCGTCGGTCACGTCCGCTTGCTCAGCCGCGCGCCTGTGATTTTATCATATGGATTGCGTTGTCCACACTAGCATAACGCAGAAAAAGGGGCCCGCATGGAATCAAGCCGTTAATGCTGGCCACTACGCCGCCATGCGGAGCCGGCAGGTCCCTTGTAAGGCGCTCTTGTCCGACCATTAGCGTGTGGCTACGCCTTATTGACTAGTTTGAACGAACGGAGAGGAGATACCTGAAAGTCCATCATGAACCCTTAGCTACTCTTTTTAATGAGTGCATCCACGACGCTGGCTCTCGGAGCGCAGGCTAATGCACACATGACTAACCGTCGGCGGCTCAGACAGAACGGCATAAAACCCACGAGTCAGGACATTAGCAGGTACACAATCATGATTGGGATGCTTCTGCATGCAGCACAAGTCTCCAACTTCACAGGGGTTGACATTATTCATTTGCCCTTTGACGAGGGCACAGATTGGGGAAGCGTCCCCCGCAGGCTAACTGCAGCATGCAGATAGGCCTACCTATTGCAATCAGCATAGCGACAAACATGTACGTTGAAATCGATACCCAGCATTGGGCCAACAGCGGACGACTGGTTGGACATAGTTCTGCCATGAGGTAGTAGGCTATTGGAGTTATGTTAGGACTCCCTATAGTACTGTAGCCTGGCAATTGATTGCTCATGCCTGTTGTTACATCAATTTACGTTAAATAATCGTAGACGCTGGCTTTCATGCAGACCGTCTTACAAGCTTCTCGGTTCATCATTACCGTTACTTATTCATCTGACGCATTGATTATATCCGGAATACATGTTTAGCATTGTCGGTACACAATTGGTATATCTTAACCCTTGTGTTATCTTCGGGTCATTCTGACCCATCAGTCATTGTGACCCACCGTCGTTTTGCGACAAATTTACCTCATACAAAAACAAAGTGAAGCATTTTCTTTTAACCGTTGGGCTGTCTCAGACCCCCCACATTGCAAAGGTTAAAATAAAATTATTTGTTTTTGTATTGGGTAAAATTGGTTAAACACAACGATGGTTCGTTATGAACCTTTGGGTCATGTGACCCGAAGGTAGCACAAGGGTTCAAAGGTGTTAACCGAGCCCTGGGTATTCTCTCCGCCTTGAGAGACAATGAATGAAAATACAGCCAGATCGGACATTCATGCCAGGTAATCGTCCAGCTCGATACATGGAAACACATCACACAACGTATCACGGTATAGGTTCCACGCTGGCAACGTTCAATTCGGCCAAAATGCTTAGACATCCTAGGCTAAGGTCGCTGCCTTCAGTAATATATTACCTAGATTCCTAGAAAGTATGTGTAGTGGGTTGGAATGAAGGTGCCTGTACCTTTAAGCCCGAGCTGTCTTGTGCTACACCTGACTGACGTCACTCAATGCGACGCGGATGCATCAATTATCAGTCTCGGAACTCCTTTAAATGCACTACGCTGGTGATAGCCAAGTAAGCGGCAGGGCTGATTTTGGATCATCTATTTGTGTTCGTTTATCGTGGCATTTTCCTTCGTGGGCAACCATGAGCGTTGCAAGCCCCAGGGCTGTACGGCTGCGTTTCCCTTTTACTGGTACGTAGCTGCCTGCTCGGCTGGCTGTAGCTATGTTAGGTGGCTTTGTTTTATTCGTGTTACTTGCTCTCATTAGGCTGCTTGGTGGTTTCGGCAGTATATTCCACTTCACGTGAAGTTCCGGTTAATCCCTGGCTGTGGTAGGTCACTCTTTTAACCTGTGCTTTATCGTGGTCTAAATACAGATGCATTTAATATATGCCTCTGGTATTTTATGCTTTCCGCAGATTGTCGGCTGACGGCAAGAAATTGAGGCTGCCTTCCGTCACCAGCTGCTGTTTTGTTTCTACTTAAAGTTCCTTTTTGTTATATTTGTCCATTGATTACTGACCATTGTCGCACTGCGTGCGCGCTGCCAGCTCATGGTAACCTGCGGGTGTGCGTGCAGGTGTTGAGGAGTGTCGGTGAGGATTATTTGGCTTTTCCTTTTAATGTTTGTAAATCTCCTTGTCTGCATGTTTTGTTGTTCGTTTCCTTGTCCTCTGCTTGCTGTAAAACCCCACCAGTGGCGAACTTACCCCTGTGACTGGACACCTAACACTGGCTAGTTGTTATTTGCAGTGCTCTTATTTTAAGGTGCTTGTAGTGCCCATTTGGGGTGTATTGTTTTGCTGTGCTTGACCGTGCTACTTCACATTCCTTTACTGCCCAATCAGTCCGACGGGGTGGGACGTCTGTTGGTCTCCAGAGGCTTGATTTGTGTACTAGTTGAACGTGTGTGTGTTTTCTGGTTGTCCTTTTTGTTGCAGGAGTTGGGTACTGTCAGCAGGGAGGCCTTGGCATCTGGTGGCGGGTATCCGCATGTGTGTCTGACTATCTTTGCAGTGTAGGGTCACCCGGGTGTGCAGTGCAGTGTGGTCCCTTGGACCCCCCTCCTAGACAGATTGCCCCTCTCTGGTAAGCCCCTCTCCTGCCTATGTTTTGTGGGGTCTATTAAGTCATTGTGTGTGTGATGACCAGTGGAGAACTTTTCCCGTAGATAAAAGAAAACCCATGTAACCTAATTTATGCAATAAAGAAATATGTTATTTTTGTAATAGAATCCTGTCTCTGCTTCATCCCTGCACGAACCTGTGTGCTGTGAATGCATATGCCACTGAATGCTCATGTGCATTGAGGACTTTCAGTTAGCAGTGGTCTAATTCTAGTTCCTAAGGGGAGCATAACTCCTCTGGGTGGCGTAGTCGACAAGTGAAACTCTGATCATTCCCTGGCCCCTCTACATATGCTAATGTATTGCATTCCTCTCCTCACGAAAGGACACATTCATGAAAATGGCCCTCAGACAGTCACGTGGTGCATAATCATACGTTGGAATATATGTTTGTCATTATCATTAGGCTACTTATTTATCTGCAGCCTTGATTATATCTGGAACACATGTTCAGCATTGTCATTACACATTTAGGTATATCTGAAGTATTGACTTGTCTTTTACTGTAACAGACATAGAACTAGCAGCAAAGATTAGCATCATGATTCATTCCTCCATATTCGTTGCTGTTCAGAATTAATCCGGTTAAATTTAAGCTATCATCGATAACGTTGCCGTATCCATTGTTACCACTTTTAGAAATGTCACTAGGCCGATGTGCTCCAGTGTTTCCGCTATATTCATCATTACTGCTGCTTCAGAAATGTCATCGAAGGCGAGCAAAGAGGTTACGGAGCTGACGCTCCACGATTCTAACAACAGTCTTCTTTCTCTCTCCGCTGGAGGGGATGAGCAAATGAACCGTGAGAAGACTTCAATCACTAGCGACAACCAATTAAACAGCGCGAATCAGCAAGCACTTCTGTTCGGCTCAAGCAGCGACAATCTGGGCAGACAGTATAAACAGTAACACTACTAGCCAAAGTTAGCCTGACGTTGTCATACTCATAATTCTTGTCAGAATATGAGTCTGAGAACTCTCCATTGGGCTGTGACTATGGGGCGTGTTTCAACCGAACCCGGAAAACAAATGCCTCTTCGCTCAATTGGATAGACCTACAACCAATCAGAGCAACGTAGTATGTTGTTTGTTGAAAACGAATTCAACCAAAGCGCTCTTTGGTGACGTGGTTGATTACGTTACTGTTGATCATCTGTCCATCATCGTATAAAGCCCGCCCTGACAATTTCATTGGTCCGAACAGCTTCTGTTCGGACATAGTTGTTCCCCAACCGAGACTCCCCAGACCCAACTTCCCGACCAAATTATTTTGTGGGCGGGGATAAATTGGGCTGGCAGCCAGGCTAAGCCAAAGTAGCTATATCTAGCGAACTCTGGCTGCTCCTTAAATGCGTGCTTGTGAAGCAATGGATCTCGTAATGCTCCTATTATTGTTGACTACTATTAACCTGAGAAGGCGTGCACATTGTATTTGTCCTTGCACGACATGGCCAACCGTACTTCCCGCACCGAGAACATCCGTAGGCTGCCTGCAAATTTCGCTCCTCATGCCAGATTGCCGCGGGTGCTCGTGGTCGGCTCCTGGACGCAGGCCCCCTTTTAGCAGCACAAAGCAGCACGGGAAACGGAGCCGCGTTTCCCCTTCGCTGGAGCCTTCCCCGGGGAGCACGCAGGAGTGCGGATGGAACGGCCAGGCTGGACTCGAGGAACAAACAGGAACAGCTCCTCGTGGTCGAACCCCATCCTGCACAAAGGACAGTCCTTAATGTTGGCCGATCAAGGCCAAACGGGAACTGCTTGTTCCCTGTTTGTTCACCCACAGAGCAAACCACTGGAGCTCGAGCATCACTTTGAGCACAGAGTAAGTCATGATCTCCTGTTTTAATGTTACAACTAATTCACAACTTGTTTGACACAAACAATGACAACTTAGAAAATGTTTCTTAATAATTTGCAGTTTTTCATGAGTGTCTGTAACTTAACCAACAGTTTTACAGCCTGTTCACTGACAACACCTGTTCTGAACAAGTGGTCTAGGCAGTGGCGATTTTAGACCCTTTTTAGGGGTGCTCAAGCACCCCTAAAAATAATAATTAAAGAAATATATATATTATTGTTTATTATCATAAATGTTCTTACGGGGGAGCATGCCCCCGGACCCCCCTATAAGGTTGGGGGTTCGCCGAATCCTTCTCACCTTTTTCACCCCTGAACTGTTTGCATGCCTGTTATTAGCATGGGGGGTTAGCACTTTTCCAAGGCACTGTATTCATGTCACATTGTCATTGGGGGCTGAGCACCCCTAAAGGTCTGATCCTAGAATCGCCCCTGAGTCTAGGACTAGTCATATTTTCGTCATCACACAATGACATATTGTCACATTATAAACATATTTTTCCAAACAGGCATAATAATTTTATTAGCACTAAATACATGTAAGTGTTTTGCATAGTCGATGTTATAGGTCTCTTTTAAAATCATGTCATATTTTATCATTATATCCTGGCCATGGATGCATTAATCATTGCTGCCTTTCAAAGATGTCAGGTAAAAAGCGATTAAGTAATTCATTTTGACCCCCCTGATGGGGGGGGGGGGGGATGTCACTCTTGCCTGTCTTCAAAACTTGAGAGCCCTGCAAAGGTAAACGAGGATGCGTGTGCGTGCATGTGACGACTTTATAGCGCCGCCTATCAAGCTAAGCCTATGGGCTAAGAACACGGCGATGGGTGATATGACGCGCGCTCCCCGAGTGCCATGCCTGAACCTGCTTCACTCATTGGCGGATTTAGGGATTTGGGGGCCCCAGGCGAAGACATGTATGGGGGCCCCTTAACTCCTATTCTCACTCTTTTCAATCCATTTTACATTTTTACATTTACATGACATAATTATTAATATAGTAATAATAACTAGAGAGGGTAGAATTTCTGGGGAAATTGTAGGGTGTGGTTGCTAGCGTCGTTTGCAGATGGGTCCGTTTATTAACTGTAATTTTTACTGATATTTCTGTATATTTTATATAAAAATGCGTACTTATTATTTATGAAGATTGCATAATTTAAAAGCATACATTTGTTGCTGCTCATTTACAATTCAAAATACAAAAAGTGAAGTGTAGAATGAAACGGTTGTCTTCTCATTTCCCCTGCAAGAGGGAATATTGATAAGCTATAGCAGCCTCAGTTGAAAAATTGGGGATCAAACGAAGACATTGGGAATTCCGGTGTAAAACGGTCCTAACCTCTACGACTTGTCACCTTAAGTTTTTCCCTAGTGATATTTTCAAGCATCTTGGCTACGTAGCGGTAGCCTGGCTCTGCCGTCCTACGTACTTCCGCTCAAATTTATTTGCTTCTGTACATAGGTCTGGCCATGAGGTCCGTAAGTCAGATTCTGCAGGTTGATTTTCTACCTGTCCAATAAGCGAACAGAGGGAGTGGCTGAGAACGATGACGTTGGTGTTGTGTGCTAGTTTGTGTTGTAGTTCCGTAATGGCAGCGGAGAAAGATGCGAGGAAAGCCATTCGGTCCGTTGTGGCAACGCTGCCGAATATCCAACAGCTAAAGCCGGAGCAAGAACAAGTTTTGCTGAGTTTTGTTGGTGGCCATGATGTTGTGGCCCTCCTCCCCACAGGGTTCGGGAAAAGTTTGATTTTCCAGCTACGGCAGCTAGCTCTGTTACAGTAGTGGTGAAGGAATTGGCTAAGGCGAACGCTAGCGATTGGTTATGGCAGATCAGAGTGGCTCTGGGCAGATCCAATAGTTTTAAACTTCAACAGAGTACCCGCCTACAAGGAAGTCAACGCTTGTCAATGGAGCGAGGCCAGACTCTCTGTACAAATGAAATGTACGAGAGTCTGGTTAGGACCAGGCTAAATTTGACCACGATCAACCCATGCAAAGGGGGGCCAAGCGAGAAGCTATCATATCTACACAGTATCCGAGATATTAGACTCTGTGAAGCAGCCAGTTCAACATACTGCAGATATTTGTGAACAGATTCCATTAACATTCGAGGACTTGACTTTGGATACAATTGGCTATCACCAAAACTGCTATAAAAGCTTTACAGGGAAAAAAGACAGGTGTCAAAGGCTTCTACATCTGGTGAATCATCATCATTGAAAAAGGACTCTGCGCCACGTCAAATCTCTGTCAATTCAATCTGAAGGAGCTCCAAGAAGGTGTTCCTACTTGTCAGTGCATTTTCTGTGACAAAGCAACATCCAAGTTCAAGGGCAAGACTGAAGAGGTTACAAAGTTTCAGAGTTGGAAACACAAGGAACCAGCCTGGAAGGTTATTGAACCTAGGGCACAGCAATTAAAGAAATAGGCTCTTTATCGCAAGGTGCAGGGCAAGGACCTTTTTGCAATGGAAGCTAAGTATCATCTATCATGCAGAAACAACTTCAACACAGAGTACCAAACCCATGAGTGTGGAAGGGAGAGGGCAGAAAAGGCAGCAGACAACATTGACAGAAGATAGCAGCACATAACAAGTCGTACTGTGCAGTGGCGGAACCAGACTTTTATATATGGGGTCGCCAAGGGGTGGCCAGGGCTACTTCAGGGGGTCCACAAACCAAGACTGAAAATGTGTGTGTAACCTTAGCCTGGCATCTAAGCAGTGTAAATTATTCATATGATTGCTGATGAGAAATAGAAATTCAAATTCACTTAAACCTGAGTTCTTCAGTGTGGCCTAGTATGGTCCACTAGGGTCACTTTAATCAAATTCTACATTTACTATGACTGTGTCTCTAGATCTGAATTGCAACTCATTTCTTTCTTACACACGCTGTATTGTACTCACAAACTGGAGAGACTTTGGTTTCATGAATATATAATCTGGGTCTAACCAGGTTAGATCCTTTGATGAATCTTTTACATTAAAACATAACTATTAGTAATCATAGTCACTCCAAGATGGCGCCGATGAAGGCTGCCTCGGTTGTTAGGTGCGCACTTTTTTGTCTTGTTTTGTCTGTTAATTCAGTGTTCTGCCAAGATTTCCGGGGTTCTCTAACAAGAGAAGTACTTCTAAACATCAGGACTACAACCCCTGTGGATTTATTTCCCACTTTTCTGCTTCCAGCGGCAGAATTAGTGGGAATTATAGTCAAAGCCACCCTCGGCTTTGTCCTAGCAGCGAAGCGTCGTAGGAGAGGCAAACGAGCCGGTGTACTGGTGCGACTTCGTCGGCGTGGGGCACGCACAGCGCTACCGGGGATATTTCTCTCCAACGTGCGTTCACTGAGCAACAAACTGGATGAACTTCAGCTACTGGTGTGGAAAAACAAAGACTTTCAGTCATCTTCCGTTTTGTGCTTTACGGAGACATGGCTGAGTGAACTGATCCCAGACTCTGCGCTACAGCTAGCAGGTTTCAAACTGTTGAGAACGGATCGTGACCCTGTGCTCTCTGGCAAAACGAAAGGCGGTGGTATTTGTTTTTACATTAACAGTGGCTGGTGTGAAGATGTGACAGTGATTCTGCAGCACTGTTCTCCTGATCTGGAAACATTTTTTATTAACTGCCAACCTTTTTACTCGCCACGAGAGTTTGCATCATTCATTCTGGTTGGCGTCTACATGCCTCCGCAGGCTAGCGTCAACGAGGCTCAACGTGTGCTCGCCAGCCAGATACTGAGTGTGGAGCAAGAAAATCCGGATTCCTTGGTTATTGTGCTAGGCGACTTTAACAAAGGCAATCTCACTCAAGAACTCCCAAAATATAGACAATTCATCAAATGCCCTACCAGAGAAGGAAACACCTTGGATCACTGCTACTCTACAATCAGCAAAGCATACCATGCGGTCCCCCGAGCAGCACTGGGTCACTCTGACCACGCCATGGTCCACCTGATTCCTGCATACAGGCAGAAGCTAAAGCGCTGTAAGCCTGCTGTGAGGACATCAAAACAGTGGACCAGTGAAGCTATGGAGGATCTGCGGGCGTGCTTGGACTGCACTGACTGGGACATGTTCACGACTGCTACAAATAGTCTGGATGAGCTCACAGAGGCTGTGACATCATACATCAGCTTCTGTGAGGACTGCTGTATACCAACACGCACCAGGGTAAGCTACAACAACGACAAACCCTGGTTTACAGCTAAACTCAGAAGGTTGAGGTCAGCAAAAGAGGCCGCGTTTAGGAGTGGGGACAAAGACAGTTTTAAGGAGTCGAAGAACAGGTTTAGCAAGGCGGTGAGGGAAGCTAAACGACTGTACTCGGAGAGACTAAAACACCAATTCTCTGCAAACGACCCTGCTTCTGTCTGGAGAGGGCTCAGGCAGATTACCAACTACAAGCCCAGAGCCCCCCACTCCACTAACGACTCCCGCCTGGCCAACGACCTGAATGAGTTCTACTGCAGATTTGAAAGACAATTGGATAGTCCTGAACTACCCCTTCCCACCCAGGAGGCCTCCCTCCTACCCCCCTCTTCAGTGACGACTCTCTCCATCCAGGAGGGTGAAGTTAACAACATTTTCAAGAGGCAGAATCCCCGCAAAGCAGCTGGGCCGGACTCTGTCTCTCCAGCCACCCTCAAGCACTGCGCTGACCAGCTGTCACCAGTGTTTACCTACATCTTTAACACCTCCCTTGAGACATGCCATGTGCCTGCCTGTCTCAAGTCCTCCACCATCATCCCTGTGCCCAAAAAGCCAAGGCCAACAGGACATAATGACTACAGACCCGTCGCCCTGACCTCTGTGGTAATGAAGTCTTTCGAGCGCCTGGTGCTGGCACACCTTAAATCCATCACAGACCCTCTACTGGACCCCCTGCAGTTTGCCTACAGAGCCAACAGGTCTGTGGACGATGCAGTTAACATGGCCCTCCACTTCACCCTACAGCACCTGGACTCCCCAGCATCCTATGCCAGGATCCTGTTTGTGGACTTCAGCTCTGCCTTCAATACCATCATCCCCGCCCTGCTTCAGGACAAGCTCTCCCAGCTGAACGTGCCTGATTCCACCTGCAGGTGGATCACAGACTTCCTGTCTGACAGGAAGCAGTGCGTTAAGCTGGGAACACAAGTCTCTGACTCCCGGTCCACCAGCACCGGATCACCTCAGGGCTGCGTCCTTTCTCCTCTGCTCTTCTCCCTGTACACCAACAGCTGCACCTCCAGTCATCCGTCCGTCAAACTCCTGAAGTTTGCGGACGACACCACCCTTATTGGGCTCATCTCTGGTGGAGACGAGTCTGATTACAGGTGGGAAGCGGCCAACCTGGTGACCTGGTGCAGCCAGAACAACTTAGAGCTCAATGCTCTTAAGACAGTGGAGATGGTTGTGGACTTCAGGAAGAACACAGCCCCACTCACCCCCATCACCCTGCGTGACTCCCCAGTCAACACTGTGGAGTCCTTCCGCTTCCTGGGCACTATCCTCTCCCAGGACCTCAAGTGGGAACTGAACATCAGCTCCCTCATCAAGAAAGCACAACAGAGGATGTACTTCCTTCGGCAGCTGAAGAAGTTCAACCTGCCAAAGACAATGATGGTGCACTTCTACTCAGCCATCATTGAGTCCATCCTCACCTCCTCCATCACCGTCTGGTACGCTGCTGCCACTGCCAAGGACAAGAGCAGGCTGCAGCGTATCATCCGCACTGCTGAGAAGGTGATTGGCTGCAATCTACCTACCCTCGAGGACCTGCACTCCTCGAGGACCCTGAGGCGAGCGAGAAAGATTGTGGCCGACTCCTCCCACCCTGGACACTCCCTGTTCCAGCTACTCCCCTCCGGCAGAAGGCTGCGGTCCATCAAGACCAATACCTCACGCCACAATAACAGTTTCTTCCCTTCCGCTGTTGGCCTCTTCAACAAGGCCAAGGGACCACACTGACAATCGACTTCCTGCTAAAACACTGCTCTTGCACTGCATTGCAAAATTGTATCTTGTACATTTGTATTTTTTTGTAATATTTGTATTTTTATATTGTAAATTTGGCAACTTATTTTTTTAGCTTTTATTGTATATCTTTATTTTTATTGTATATCTTATTTAATTATAATTCCACTTAGTACTGCTAGTTTATGTACCCTTAGTTTAGATAGTCCACATATTTAAATTTTAGGTCCCTATATGTTTATTGTATGCACCTTCCTGCCAAAGCAAATTCCTTGTCTGTGCAAACTTTCATGGCGAATAAATCCAATTCTGATTCTGATTCTGATTAGTGTATACTCACACAAAAAATGCCACAGCCATCAAAACAAGAACACTCATGAATCAACAACCAACATTTTAAAGTGAGGCTTAATCGGAAAAAAACTTTTGTACATGTGTGGCCTACAAACACAAGCTAAACTTGGCATGTGACTGACTGCCTAGTATGCTCTGACCTGGTGCCTGTAGCCTCGGGGAAGGAGCTGCTCTGAGGTCTTGGGGTGGTGCAAGGACTGGGGTCTATTTCCACCTGATCCTGTTTGCTCAGCTTTTTGAAGAAGTCTGCTATCTTACCCTTTCTTTTAATGTTTGAATTGAACCCTAAGCAAAAATAACATTTAGACCTATACATCTTTTTATCAATTACCCACATTTGAGTCCAATCTCAATCTTAAACATATCCCCATTATTATCTTCAATCAACTACCAGCCTTTAAGTTACTAGATCATGGCTAGCCCTACTCTGAAATACGTATTTCAAACAGGCATTATACAATAGCAAACAGGGTAGCTATTTGACTGCAGAGTGTTCATCTTTTGTAACATTAATACATTTAGTCATTTAGCAGACGCTCTTATCCAGAGCGACTTAGATTGATAAGGCATCTCATCAAGGAATCTTAGTAGTTAAAGTACAAAAATAGTGTAGCGACCCACACATAAAGACGTGTTGTTTACTGGTAGTGTTCGCAGGGTCCGACATGCCAATCAACCTGCTGTCTGCCAATCACGGGAATGCCCGGAATGTTCGGATGCCGGGCATCCTGGTGGTTGGTGAAGGGGCATGGAGGGGGGTTGGGCAGGGGGGATGGAGCATTCGAAGTTAAGACCAGGTTTAGCGTCTGTTCTTTCTGTTACGTCTGGGTTTCACAAGAGACGATCACTATTGTTTTGTGGGCTACCTTTCTTTTATTTATCGTGGGCTAGGGCAAAACAGCTGTTTGGCTTACTAGTAGCCTGTGTACCGTGTGGTTAATAAACGTAAATTCGGGAACTTCATCTTATGCCTGGACGATTGTTCTTTTCTGACCTAGTCAGGTCATTACAATAGATTTCAAATGGCTAAATGATACTGTAACTAAATTGAATCAACAACACCACTGTACTACGGTGTTCATTTTAGGACATCCTCGATCTCAGACTCATTTCTCATTCTCAAACGAAAAGGTGTCAGATCTCAGACCAAAAGTCGTCAGACTCTGTCATTCTCAGACAAAACGCTCTCAAACTTAACGCCATCATTCTCAGACAAAACGACGTCAAACTAAACGCCATCATTCTCAGACAAAACGCTCTCAAACTAAACGGCCTCATTCTCAGACAAAACGCTCTCAAACTAAACGCCATCATTCTCAGACAAAACGACGTCAAACTAAACGCCATCATTCTCAGACAAAACGCTCTCAAACTAAACGCCATCATTCTCAGACAAAACAATGTCAAACTAAACGCCATCATTCTCAGACAAAACGCTCTCAAACTAAACGCCATCATTCTCAGACAAAACGACGTCAAACTAAACTTTGTCAGAATTTTTCTTTGTCAAAGCTAGCTAATTGAGGGAACTGTTGACTAGCTTTCTGAATTAGCTAAAGTAGCATCTTTTAAAGTGAATACCATGGTGTTGTTTCTGTTAACTGGTACAGCAAGAAGAACTTACTTTTGATATAATACGAAATAGGTGTTTTCTGCAAGCGAGTTCACTCCTGTAAAGTAAACCCATGTGTAGTCCTCTAGTTGCCATGGATACTACAAACAAACTTTGCTACTTTTTTTAAACTTTTGCGATGGGCAATCAATATCAATTAAACAGGCTCTGGCACATAGATATATATAAAGACGTATACCTTTATATATATATATGGGCTCTAGTATAAGTTCTTTGATTGTACTGGCGGAACAGTTGTTCAGATCATCGCGCCGCGTGTTGATGACGTTTATGATTCTTTAGCAAAGTTTGTTTGTAGTATCCATGGCAACCAGAGGACTACACATGGGTTTACTTTACACGAGACGAGTGAACTAGCTTGCAGAAAACACCTATTTCGTATTATATCAAAAGTAAGTTCTTCTTGCTGTACCAGTTAACAGAAACAACACCATGGTATTCACTTTAAAAGATGCTACTTTAGCTAATTCAGAAAGCTAGTCAACAGTTCCCTCAATTAGCTAGCTTTGACAAAGAAAAATTCTGACAAAGTTTAGTTTGACGTCGTTTTGTCTGAGAATGATGGCGTTTAGTTTGAGAGCGTTTTGTCTGAGAATGATGGCGTTTAGTTTGACGTCGTTTTGTCTGAGAATGATGGCGTTTAGTTTGAGAGCGTTTTGTCTGAGAATGATGGCGTTTAGTTTGACGTCGTTTTGTCTGAGAATGATGGCGTTTAGTTTGAGAGCGTTTTGTCTGAGAATGAGGCCGTTTAGTTTGAGAGCGTCTTGTCTGAGAATGATGGCGTTTAGTTTGACGTCGTTTTGTCTGAGAATGATGCCGTTTAGTTTGAGAGCGTTTTGTCTGAGAATGACAGAGGTTTTTCTGAGTCTGACGACTTTTGGTCTGAGATCTGACACCTTTTCGTTTGAGAATGAGAAATGAGTCTGAGATCTGAGGATGTCCTAAAATGAACACCGTACTGTACGACAACTGCGCTGTTAGCTACTAAGGTAGTGCTAAGTGCTAAACAAAAACAGAGACATTTCTCTTATCTGAATCTGTTATGGAACCAAATTGCCAATATGCATCTTTTTCTATGGCTCTGTGGCCCAGTGTAACGATGTGAATATGTAGTTAAATTACTGAATAATGTTGGGAGTTCCCTGGCGTAGTGATTTGTGACTGACTGGTAAACTGTGGAAATATCCCCAGTTGAAAAAATGCGCTGCCAGATGTCAAAAGAAACGCTTATTTTAACAAGATAAATTAAATGTCAATCAGCATCCAATTGCCAGGGATATCGAATGACAATTTTGGGCTGGCACCTGGGGTGGCCAGTCCGATATCAGGGGGGTCCAGTGCCACCCCGGCCACCCCTCTGGCTCCGCGACTGGTATTGTGTGGTAAAGGATGACATTTTTAGGAATGTGATTGAATGCAAAGAGATTGTCCAGCTAAGATCCATGTGCAATTTGTACATGAAGGCATTAGAAAATCAAGGTTTTCCTGAATACCGCATTGAGAAATTGGCAAGACGGTTACAAGGAGACAAAGACATCTCTCATGAACTCACATTCTCCAAGGTGCAACACCGCGGGTGTATTGAGTCAAACCTCATATACAGCTCTAGCATTACTGTAGATGATGCAGTTGGATGTGCGTACAAACTTGGAACAGCTGACCAACTTCAAGAAGCAGCACTCACCCCCATTCTCACATTATGAAGGCATTCAAAGAGTCAAATGAGCTACCATGGGCCCCGAAAGCACATGAGCTAGATGCTGTGAAGATGGACGTGCTTCTTCCAGAGCATCTTGTACAATTTCTGAGCTCAGTGGTGACTGGGACACTTGATGGCGAAAAGTGCGAGAAGACACAGAGGCTGGTTTATTCGATTACACAAGATGTGTGTTGAGCAGCAATTAACAGCAAGTGGAAACTCCCAACTCGCAAGTGTCTTGGAGCTGGCTACACGGAGATCCGCATAGAAGCTGGCCTCGCAACCAGTGGTTGCCTGAAAAACATTCTGAGCGACAAATCATACGCCAAGGCTCTCTTCAGTCTGAGGGCTGTCACAGAGGCACTCGAACGGTTACTCATCAATGTTTTCCTGGAGGAGGAGAAACCAGACATCTCACGAGACCCTCATCAACCTCATCCACTGCTGCACTTGTGAGAACCTTGACTCCACTCTGAAGAATCCCTCACTCCTCAACCTGATTAATCAGTGCAAGCAATACCAAGACATTTACATTTAGTCATTTAGCCATTTAGCAGACACTCTTATCCAGAGCGACTTACAGTAAGTACAGGGACATTCCCCCGAGGCAAGTAGGGTGAAGTGCCTTGCCCAAGGACACAACGTCATCGGCCTGGCAGGAATCGAACCGGCAACCTTCCAATTACTAGCCTGATTCCCTAACCGCTCACCCACCTGACTCCCAAGACAAGGTACGCAAGGGCCATCTGGGCAAAACAGGCATGTTCTGGCTCTCCGTGATGGATCATGCAAGGCTGATCTTCATGATGGATTTTTCAGTGAAAACCAACAACTTTGAGCTCTTCCACCACTGCAATGGTGCCATGGCAGATCTCTTCTTTGCATATGATGGCCACAACTACTCCAGGTAATCTATGCAATCATTCCCTAAATATAAGTATAAACTTTATTTATTATACATTTTCTACAGGTACCTGACCTGGTTTGAGGCCTTTCTAACAAACATTAACCTCTCTCATCCTGGTGTCTCTTGATTACAAGCACGGAGCCATATCGGTCGCAAGATCTCTGATCTCAGGGGCTCTTGCAGCAGTGGACAAGACCATTCAGGAGACATTCATGAAGTTTGCGAAGTCTTAAGGTATGTCAATGTGTGAACACAAACATAATCACCTATATTTAATTACAGGCTCATGTTGGTTGTTGTGATCAAATTAAGATTTCTCCCTCTCTACATTTCAGGTGGTCTACTCGGTCTCTTCAACAACTGCGGCGCATACCAGAAGTGGTGCCGCTCGAGCTCAGCTCTATGAGCTCACTCTAGAGATGTGCGGCATGATTGACGACCCTGAGATGCTGAAGGCAGGCAAGCACTGTGAGCTGGAGCCCGCCCAGATCAAAAAGTCTGAGGAGGCGGTGCAGAGTCATCGCTGCCATCAAGGGCTTCACAAACCCCTGGAGAATCCCTGACAAAATCCGACTGTACTCCCTAGCATCTGGGCCTCCAATCGATCTAGAGGTTGACGTGCTGCGGGCCGAGGCTGCAGGGAGGGCTGCCAAGGAGCAGTTCATCCAAGAGGGCTTTGTTTCCAAGAGGAAGGAGTTCTTTGACCGCCTCAAGAAAATTAAGCTCAAGACGATGGATCACTGCAGCAAGAGGGTCAAACTTACATCTGCGCAGGGGAAGGTGGATATTGATTTAACTTATACTAATTGCACACTTCATTACACAAAATACACTCTGTTAAGGTCTGTTGTATTTATGCCTTCCTCATTTCTTGGATTCAAAGATGCCAGAACCATCCTCAATATTAAGACTACATATAGAGTGAAGGAGATTTGTAATGGTCTTTATCACTACTTTGGCATTGTCTCTGCCTTAGGAAATACGTTGTCCACACTTAAGGACAAATTGGTAAATGGTTCTTGCTTAAGACTGCAAATCAACATTGATGGACTGCCGCTCTTCAAGAGCTCTAATTTACAGCTATGGCCAATTTTGGGTCTACTGGTTACTGTCCCTATGAAGGAGCCAGTAGTGATAGGTCTTTTCTCAGGTACCAAAAAACCTGACTCAAGTATCATATTGTTAGAAGATTTTGTGGCTGAACTAGCTGGACTTGAGAAAGGTTTTGATTTTGAGGAGAAAAGATTGACAATTAGACTGGATTTGGTTATATGTGACACACCTGCACGGTCATTTGTCAAGAACACCAAAGCACTTAATGGGTATCATGGGTGTGACAAGTGCATTCAAAGTGGAGTGTACATAAATAACCGAATGACGTATCCACTTTTAGACAGTATAACCAGAACAGATGAGGACTTTTCAAGGCAGGCTGATGAACACCATCATGGTCCCCATCCCTTTACAGGTGTTAATGTTAGAATGGTCTCACAATTTCCGCTTGACTATATGCACCTTGTGTGTTTAGGTGTAGTCAGGCGGCTGATAAACCTTTGGCTAAAGGGACCACTGAAGTTTTGCCTACCTTCCAGACATGTGAATAGAATCTCTGACAGTCTTGTGAATATGAGAGCTTACATTCCAGATGAATTTGCTCGTAAACCACGATCACTCAGGGAAGTGGATAGGTGGAAGGCCACTGAGTTTAGACAGTTTTTGCTTTATACTGGGCCGGTAGTGTTGTGTGGTGTTTTAGATCCTTTGGTCTATCACAACTTTATACTGTTGTCCACTGCTATTTCTATATTGGTTAGCCCCAAATTGGCTGAAACTCACACTGATTGACAAATGTATGCAATAAAGAATTTGCATATGGTCATTATGGTGAGCTTTATGGTAAAGACCTAATTGTCTATAATGTGCATGGTTTAGTTCATCTGGCACAAGACTCTAAGAACTTCGGCTGCTTGGACTCAATCTCCTCGTTTCCATTTGAAAATTACTTGGGCAAACTCAAAAAGTTAGTCCGCAAACCTTCATATCCCCTTGCTCAGATAATTAGAAGACTGTCTGAACTAACCTCAGTAGACATAAGCCTGTAAACGAGACAAACTTAAAAAAGGAACATTCCCACGGCCCTGTACCCCTTGGCCCTGTGGTTCTTAGAGAATATGCTGAGATGAAATCGGAAAACTTTATAATTAACATTAGGTCAAACAACAACAATACGTTTGTTATAGGGAGCAATTTTTGCAGAATCGTCATTGAGTGCAGAGATGATGTGTATGTAGCATACAAGAAGTTCACTGACATGTCACCATTCTTCAGTTACCCCCTTGACTCGCGTTCCCTAAATGTAGTCTGTGTATCGCAGCAACTGAGATAACAATCACTTTAACATGTTTTCTAGTTCAATGAATCTAGTTAAATTACATCTGTACTTGTTAGGATTCCTCCGTCAGGAGGAATTTGACAAACGATTTTGACAAAGAGCTCGCCATAGCGGACGTGAGGCCTTGTCTCTGCGACGGTTTACCGTATGGAGACGAAACTTTGGAAATGTCATCGCGAGCATGTCATCTAATCATCTTCCTCCCACAATCACCTTGATATGTCAAAATATGACTGAATTACAGCTGTTTATACTTGTGTCAAATCTGACAAAGCTCGCCACGGGAGAAACGGCTTCATTTTTTTTATAAAGTAACCAAACACAGTGTTTCCCAGCAGCGAGAATAGCTCACTGGGATAAGACGGGCTCCTTTGAAACGTAAGGTAGTAGGATCGAATCCAGTCACAGTCATCAAGCTTGTTGTGATACAGCATTATCTGTTTAGCGAAGCCAGGTACACCACAGTTGCTGTCTAGCAGTATAATCATAATTGTAACGATAACGTTTCATTGTCAGGGGATTTATATTTACACTTAGGACTAGGAGTCTATGGCAGCTCAGAACCGATTGGTGAAAAGTTTTGAATTTTGACAAGCTGATTGGGAACGGTGTCCTGATTATCGTCACCAAGTTTGATGTCGACCACTGAAGCACTCTAGCGCCACCAAGGGGTCAAAGTTGGAAGTGTGTTCACGCCCATAACTTTTGAACCGTGAGACCGTTTTTCTTAATTGAGGTATCATTGGATTCCTTAGATGCAGACGATTCGACTGAACCCTGTGACGTCATCGTTGTCATGATGGTTTTTCCGTCATTTGTATTATATGAAAAGCCAACTTTAGAATTTTATCGATAAGTCAAACCGTTCACAAGTTACACGCAAACGATTTTGACAAAGAGTACGCCATAGCGGACGTGAGGCCTTGTCTCTGCGACGGTTTACCGTATGGAGAAAAACTTTGGAAATGTCATCTAATCATCTTCCTCCCACAATCACCTTGATATGTCAAAATATGACTGAATTACAGCTGTTTATACTTCGGTCAAATCTGACAAAGCTCGCCACGGAAGAAACGGCTTCCTTTTTATTATAAAGTAACCGAACACGGTGTTTCCCAGCAGCGAGAATAGCTCACTGGGATAAGAAGGGCTCCTTTGAAATGTAAGGTCCTAGGATCGAATCCAACCACAGTCATCAAGCATGTTCTGATGCCGGATTATCTGTTTAGCGAAGCCAGGTACGCCACAGTAGCTGTCTGGCAGTATAATCATAATGGTAACGATAACGTTTCATTGTCAGGGGATTTATAGTCAAGAAGAAGCAGACTTATTGTGCTTTGTAGATATAATGCTGCTACATCTATCCAGCGCATTTAGTCTCAAAATGACATATTTACCAAACACGTCGGCTTATCGTTACAAAACTCGGTATACGTCTTTTGCGCAACGCCGTGAAGGTAATCAAAAATTTCGGGGTAGTGCCACCGCATTGCCGAAAAGTATATTGCGATTTTTAAAAAGCGAATCATTTTTATTAAAAGTTTTGTTGTACTGCTTTAGCTACTGAATTTCCATATCGAATGCTGCTTGGCCCCTTCATTGCTGCTTGCAGCTATATTTATTATTATTCTTGTAATTTATCTCATGAACACATCGGTAAAAAGTTTTGAAATTTGGCATATTGATACAACATGCCACAAATACCGCCCAAACACAGACTGGCCCACATCAGACAATAGGGGGCGCCACAGGCCACGCCCAAATGTCCACTTTTCAAAGTGATGGCATTTCCACCCCATTGCTCCAATTCTCCTGAAACTTGGTGTGCCTGCCTCATCTTTCACGAGGAACAAAAAAGCCTCAAGGACCCATAAGGTCCTTGAGGCTTTTCTTGAACCCTTGATTCCTCTTCTCTTGAACCGAAATTCAAATTGACTTGGAATTTTGTACAGATATGTATCATTTATGTATTTAAAAATGTTACTTAAGACAGTTGAATCAAATACAAAATGGCTGAAAGGGGTGTATTTATGTAAATGTCCACATTGCCTCAATATGTTTGTGTCACTAAATCAAATGTCATTTTGAATGATGGTTTTTCAAACCTAATAGGCTTTAAGGTGACACCCCCCTGAAGTACCCTGCAAAGTTTCACCTTGATATGTGAAAATATGACTGAATTACAGTTGTTTGAGCTTGGACAAATCTGACAATGCTTGCCTTATTTTATTATCCAGTTACTGAAAGTGGCAAAGTCCAGATCTGAGAATGGCTCAATTGGATGAGATGTTGTGCTGGTAAACGTAGGGTTGTAGGTTCAAAACCAGTCAAAGGTAAACATTTATTTTTTGGACAGAACGGTTTCTAGTCTTCCGGTCTATCCTCCGGTTGTAAAACATAGCAATGAGTGTTTATTTGACCCATAACAACACTCCAATCATCTGTTTAGCGAGACTGTGTAAACCACTGCAAAACAACACAGGTTTACCACAGTAGCTAGCTACTTGGAGTCTATGCATGGTAGTGTCAGATGCACAACTGAGTTAGCTTTAATGAAGTATATTGATTGTTCAGGTGGATCCCTTGCCTGTTGCACAAATTCATTTCAGTAACCTAAACTAGGACAAATCGCCACTGATGCTAGGCATGATTTGAAATTCCCTTCCATGACAAGTTATGGCACCCCAAACAACTTTTTTAAAGCACTACGAGTAAGCTATTATTTACAGCAGCAACCCAGTCATCCCGTTGTCCCATTTTTATGTCCCATATTCAAATACGACTAAATTACAGCTGTTTGAATTTTAACCAAATCTGACAATGCTTGCCATTGGAGAAACGTCTCATTTTGTTATCCAGTTACTGAACATAAGGAAGTCAAGATCTGAGAATGGCTCAATTGGATGATATGTTGTGCTGGTTAACGAAGGGTTGCAGGATCAAAACCAGTCAAAGGCAATTATTTTTTATTTTTTTGACAGAACGGTTTCTAGTCTTCTGGTCAATCCTCCAGTTGTAAAACATAGCAATGAGTGTTTATTTGAGCCCATTACAACACTCCGATCATCTGTTAAGTGAGACTGTGTAAACCACTGCAAAACAAGCCAGGTTCACCACCGTAGTTAGCTACTTGTAGTCTACGTAGGCATAGTGTCAGATTCACAACCAAGTTAGCTCAAATGAAGTACGTATATTGATTATTGAACTTTAACCAAATCTGACAATGCTTGCCATATGGAGAAATGTCTTATATTGTGATACAAAAACTGAACACGCAATAGTCTAAGTCTGTGAATGGCTTAGTAGGGTTGTGGGTTCTAATATAGTCAGAGCTCTAAACTTTTTCTTTTTTTTCTGACAGAAATTAGTTTCAAGTCTTCTGGTTAATCCCAGTGTAACTATCTGTCAATTTTACAACATTTTCCCATCTTGAAGGAGCAATCCGCCATTGCTGCTTGCAGCTATATTTATAATTGGAATTGTATTGTATGCACTTTTATTTTACTTAGTGGTGCTCAGAGTACACATGCAAAAGAGACCTTGGTCCTAATGAGTAACTGTATAATACAAATTAATATCTTCCCCTGTACCTCCCCACACCATCCCCTAGGTGTCTGCTCTAGCAGCTGTCGGTGGGCAAGACACAAAGAGGGTCACATAGAATATCCTAGGTCGTCTCTTCTCATGCAGTGTTGCTAAAATAATTAATTGGAAGGGGGTCAATGGAAAAAAATACTTCGACCAGATGGGAAGCAAAGTTCTACTGATGCGTATGTTTTCATCCAAATCTATGTTACAACAGAGTAAAATAGTTAACAAATTAGCTAAATAAGTTTACTTCTTAAGTTTTACCTTCCATCTAGGTGCTGTACGGAAATGTGCCATCTCAGGGACAGCAACAGATACAGAGATTTCCCAGCATGACATTAGGTGGTTCAACTTAGCAACTGACCGAGGGGGCGGCCGCAAGGAGCTCAGCAAGCAGGCTGAACAAGGAGCATCTCCGACAGTGTAGCTCAGGGCTCTTTGATGAATACCTACAGACTATCTTAGACCCCATTTTGTTTCATTGTGTTAACTACAAAATATAATTTTTGTATTATCTTGGACAGACAGCATTTTACATTTACTTTGTGTTAGATTGTACCTGCTTTCAAAGTGTACAATAATGTAAACCTGTGATTTCAGTTGATTTATAAACCGTTTAACAGTACAATTAGACAAGTAAAAAGTGAGGATTTCAATCCCTGTGGTTTATGGTGTCATACACCACGGCTGTCAGTCAATCAACATTCAGTATTCTAGACACCCTGTTTAAAATTGTTCTTTTAAAAGTGAAGTGAGGACTGGTTGAGGTAAAGGTTAGGGTAAGGGTTCAGGTTAGGGTAAGATTCAGGGTAGGGTCAAGCACTAACCTTGGTCAAAGTTTTGCAGTTTTGCCTAGTTCTGCCTTCTGAATCGGGTTATTAGTCTCTGCCTTCAAGGCAGATGTGCTTAAATTTGTATTACTGTAACTCATCCAATGAGCATTTATTGTCTGGTCTTACCATATTACGTATTACAGCTGCACTTAGGTGATGAGAGATTGTTTTTGTAAAACATATTTTTGGATACAACCAAATAAAAACATTTGTACCATTTTGGCTTGATTATTTTTTTTGAATACTTTGTAAAAACACAGTTCAGTGCATTACTCAATAACACTTCAAGATGCTAAATTAATTTGTTGTAGCTAACATTACTAATTAAAGTACATAAAATGATAAATGAGGAGATCTGGGCCAATGCTGATCTGGAGGTAACGTTTTAATAACGGATCCGTGCCAAATTTGCGCCAAATTTGCAAGTACTTTTAACAGAACTGAACCAGTCCTGGCCCGTGTCCGGCGCAGATCTCTAAAACAGATTAGCGCCGTTACTGGGCTGCTGTGCGTTTGGACCCCGTTACGGATCCGATTGGTGGCTCCGTGCCGGATCATGCGCAAGATGTGATCCAACCTGCCACCCCCCAAAGTGTGTCTCATCCCACATGTACAGAGAGCCAACTACAGAGTTGCCTGCTATAAGAGAGCAGACAAGGCAATAATCGAAAGCCCTAAACCATATGATCCAGGCATGGGCTGGGAGAAGACAGGAGAGGAGGAGGTGTTGAAACTTCTTTGGACAATTGGACCCATCCTCCCTCCTTCTCTTGTTGAGGTATTGGCTCAGAGAGCAGAGTCAGAAGAGCAGGCAGCTCTTGACAAGGTAGCTGATTCCAACAACAATAACTTGTCTGTGGGTGAAGAGGATGGAGAGTATGAACATAATGATGAGGATGAATTGCTGGAAGAAATAGACTTAGAAGATCTCTTCAGTGATAACAAGGAAGATGAGTAGTTTAGGTCAACTTTTATTATTTTTTAAGAAAACAGAGTCAATATGTTGTCAAATGTCAAAAATAAACATTACATTTCTGGGGTCAGAATTGTATCGAAGAATGTGTCCATTTGTCTCTTTCAGTTGTTTACATAAAAAGTTATGCCACTTTATATCATATTTAGATTTTTTGGGTTTGGTGCAAAGGGGGAAAAATGAAGCATTTTGGACATTATTTCAGCTTGGTACCCAATTGAATCTTAAAATAGACACTTGAATGATAAAGAAATAACAGGCTGGACCTGGTCGCCAACCGGAAACCAGTCTCCATGACGGGCAACAGCGAGTTTCCTGGTCCCTTCCTACATCTACCAAGTTGAACAATGGATTTTGGTGTTTCAAAACACCAAAATAGGGAATCGGGTTAGTAATCAGAAGGTTGCCGGTTTGATTCCCGGTTGTGAAAATGAAGTTGTGTCCTTGGGCAAGGCACTTCACCCTACTTGCCTCGGGGGAATGTCCCCGTACTTACTGTAACTCGCTCTGGATATGAGCGTCTGCTAAATTATTAAATGTAAATATATGCAGCAAAGGGTTAAAAATTAAGCCTTTGGGACATTATTTCAGCTTGCTACCTGGCAGATTCTGAAAATAGACACTTTAAGGATTTTTAAAAAGCCAGGCTGTTACAGCGCAGGGCAGATGCAGTAGGCTATCGCAGGATGCAGCCTATGAGGTTTATTGCTAACGTTAGTTGAAAGGAATAAACGTTTCCCATTGCAAATAATGGTTTGAGTATTTTCGTGTTCCACCAGCTCTTTTCACGTAACTGACAGCTGCAATACGTTAAAACCATAGACGGTATGTCTATGGTTAAAACTTGCTCGCACCTGTATTTTACCGCGTTTGCACACATTTTTGGGCGCACTGTAGTAGAGCCTATATGTATGATTATTTAAGGGAAATCATGAGAAAACAATAAAATTTCATGCATCAATGTTTACAATAATCTCCGTCCGTAGGCTACATCTTCATTTTCAACCACTTGTATTACAAGATAGAGGACAATTTAGTGCATATGAAATATACATAATTGTGGGCAATCTACAACAGCAGCCAGATTATAAATATATTATTTGGTTAGAAAGATGACCCTTCTAGTAATTAGTGGATAAACCGTAATTCTCCATAACTAAAAAGGTTCGACTTTCTTTGACAATCCAATTGTCCAAACAAGTTATAGATATTTAGCTTAAAGGATAGCCTACATAGTGTAGCTAGCTAATGTTTATTTAGCAAGTTTCACAGAAATCTGCAAACAACGAGGCATATACAGGCTACTACGGTCAGTAGCTGCCTGTCACAAACGCAGAAACTGGATCGTGTAATTTTGTCCTGAGTCGCATTACTCCAACAAATGCTTCTTAACAAAAAAGTTTAGATTTTTTATTTACAAAATTGACAACATATGTTAAGAAACGTGTCTTTACTCGAAATATTGCATCAGTTTTCAATTTGAAGCAGTACATCTAACACTGTAGGACATCTCCCATGCCATGGTATCCTCTCTGACTCTGCTTAGGCAAAAGATGTATAACAATACATTTATTAATTCACGCCCATTAACTCCTTAACCAAATTAGATGTGCTTTTATCTTATGTTGTCACGAGTATCTAGCAGTTTTCAGAAATAAAATTGGTGATTGGACGGCGAAGACATTGAGGCAGGAGCCATGCGAATTTAAGTTCCCATATTCGGACTGGCCGGCTGGAAATGGCGTGTAGCCTGCAAAGATGGCGGCGATCCCAAATATGCAACAAGGCATGAGGTATCGTTAACCTACAGTGACGTAACTTCGCATTCTCTATTACTTAGCTTTGGTTCATGTAACGTAGCATGATTATACGTCAATATAAGGCAAGGTAGTGCAACGTGATGCAAACGTTACAAGCTGATGCTGCACATTATTCGAGACACAAGTGGATATCTATTTTTTTTTTACTATGCACAGGACATTTGTCATTATCTCCATCACTTAAAAAGGTCAAGTGAAAGTGGAAGGGTTTTCCCTCCTTCATTCCTTTGGTAAATCGTTTGGGACAATAATACAATAACATATATGCCTTTTCCATTGTTTTTATGATTACTAATGACTGTTTTTGATAATTTTCTGTTGAAATTATGTAATAAAATATAATTATTTAGGCCCTACAGTTCTTGAAACATCACCTGTGCCAACTTTTTTTGCACAAGCAGTTTCAGGTAAAATGGGCCAGCTGTTCAGGTAAAATGGGCCAGTGAAACTGCAAAGGGAAATAGTAATTTATCATAAATTTTAATTTTAAAACACAGTTGCTTATACAGCCACATAACATTTAAACTGCATTAAACAAACATATTCATATGTGCCATTAAAAAAAGTTCATTTTGGAACAGCATAGATCAGTGAACTGATGTCAGTGGTGTGTGTGTGTTTGTGTGTGTATGTATGTGTGTCTGTTTGTGTGTGAACACATTTAGAACGAAATGTGCAAATACACACATTCACACTTGATTCAAAATTGATAACTGATATGTTTGTGTGTGATTAATTTTTTTTTCAAACACAGTCTTTGCAAATGAAACCATCGTCATCACAGATACCATTCTCTTCACCACAGCTCTCATGAAACCAGGCAGAACATGGATCACATGTTACCCATTCCTCAGTAGCCTTAGGGTCATTTGGGTCACCATAGTGGGTGTTGCAGACTTTGCAAGGTGATTTGCTTCTCTTGCCCTGCTTTTTTTCCCCTTTTGGTTGCTTGCCGCCCGGGTACTTGCTGGCTTGCTTGGCTGGTTTCTTGCTGGATGACTTTTTTGTTGTAATATATTCAATGTGTTGCTCACTTGTGAGGTTATATGATGGTGGCTTCGCTCTCTTTCTGATGGCCCTCTCCCTTTGCGGCGTTGAGATCAAGTCAGTAAATGTGACCGATCTCACAGACTGAACAGAAAGAAAATAACAAAAAGAGCCTATGTTATTGCAAGAAATTGAATAATTATTTGGTGTACATTTTATATGATTGCGTGCGTGCGTGCATGAATGTGCATGCGTATGTTTGCGTGAGCATGCATGTGTGACATGTCATGTAAGTTTGAAAAGTAGTATAAAATATCACTGGAGGTGGAAGGTCCCTCCTCATGGGAGTGGGTTTCTTCCTGTGGTGTAAACTGATTGAAGAGGTAATTATCTTCTTCCGGTACATCCTCCAACACAACCTCTTCAAGCACCACCTTCTCATCTTCTGGGAAAAAGTACAGTGGTTCCACAGGTAGCAGGGGTGTCAGGGAAGCAGAGGACTGAGGTCTGGCTGGCGGATCGTCAGGTGACCGAGGTCTGGCTGGCGGGCGGACTGATGTCCAGAGAACAGGGCTGATGGTAGGCGGGCAGAGTGGGTCAAGGTCAGCAGGGGCGACCATGGTCCAGTGGGACTGTGGTCTTGTGGGCGGGGTTGGGAGAGACTGCGGCCTTGTGGGCGGGGATGGTAGAGTGGATTGTAGCACTCTTTCGGTGGTCTTGCTGGGGGCAAAAGCAGTCTCAGGGAGAATATCTTTATTGAGAGGGAACATCCCTGTCCCCCGGAACCCTGCCTGGGCATTTTCAATAGTGGCAGCCTTTTCCCAAGCCCTGCTGAACACCGCAAAGAACTCCATCCTTGACAGCTTCTGCCCAGCCATCATCCTTGTCCACTTCCTCCCTTCCTGGTCCCAGTGATGTTTTAGACTCTTGAAGAGGGCCTTGTCTGCCGGTTGCAGCGCATGGGTTGTGTGGGCAGGGTAGCACATGATGTGCACATTCTTGCTCTTCAGTAGCTTAATAAACTCCAGGTTATAGACGTGGCTACTGTGGCCGTCAAGGAGGAGAAGGTGGGGCCTGGGGTCATCCCTGGGGAGGGACTGAATGAACATTTGACCCCACTCCAGAAAGAGGTCAGAGGTAATCCAGCCATTGTCTGAACACCTTACACTGGTGTTCTCCGGGCATCCCCGTAGCCACTCAGAACGAACACGCTTCCCCTTAAAAATAATTATCGTTCGACTGTATGTGCCTTCTGCATTAAACGCTGCCAGACAAGTTGTTGTCTCCCCCTTCTCTCCGGCACACACCTCCACACATGGCTGGCCAACCTGTCCAACGACCTTTGTCGAACTGAACTGATCCTGAAGCCCAGACTCGTCACAGTTCCATATATGTGACGGTGTGCCCTCAATACCCAGCTCGACCAAAAGGCTCTCATACTGGTTAAACCACTGGCTAACCACCTCTATGTTGAGTCCAGCAGCCCGTGCTGCAGACATGACCTCTGGCTTGCGCGTCCCAAGCTCTGGGTTGCGCTTTAGAAAGTTCTTAAACCAGTAATATCCGGCCCTCCCTGCTGTCTTGGAGAAACCAGATATGTTGTTCTTCACGTTTTGTGAAGGGAAACCCCCTCTGCGCCAATGTCTTGAGGGTGGCAGCAAGCTCCCTTTCCGCCTCCTGTGGAAGGTAGGGCTTCCGCCCTGACACATGTTCACTGCCAGTCACCTTTCCACTGATGCGTCTTTGCAGTGTGGATCGCGGCACACCCCATGCTCCTGATAAGAGGTGCACACTCACTGTAATTCCTTTCTTCACTCCCTCCATGTATTCATCTAAGGCCCCCTTCATCCTCTCCTCTTTCCACAGATTGTAATTGTTTGGCCTTCCTTTCCCTCCCTGTTTTATCTTTGTATCCTTTCCTCTCTGGTCCTTGCTCCTCCTCTCTTTTCTCTCTTTCTGTCTCCTCTCATTTCCTCTGCATTCCTTTCTCCTCACCTGTTCTCACTTCCTGTCTCCTCTGCTTGTCTCCTCTCTCATCCTTCCTCCTCCTCTCACTTCCTCTCTCTTTCCCAGAGCTGCAAACATTGTGTTTTTGAAAGTAGTAGCAAGCCGAGCGGAGCTAGGCGAAAACATTTTAGGCTGGAGATTTTTTTTTTTTTTTAATGTTCGCTTCGGGCCAATTGTATTGGCTCTTTGCCGACGCAAGGGACGAATCATAAGACGGCTTATATGTGAGCTTTACGGCTGTTTGGATGTCAACACATGCACGTGGCTGCCTGCTAAAATAATGACATTGATTTCTTGGGTAATGCAGGGCTCCAGACTAACTTTTTTTACTAGGAGCACAGTAGCCCGACAGAACATTTTAGGAGCGCAAGCAGAAAATTTAGGGGTACACCTTATATTGACCTGCAATGGATTTATTAATGTAACTAGAGAGGGTACAATTCAGTGGCAATTTTAGACCCTTTTTAGGAGTGCTCAAGCACCCCTAAAAATAATAATATATATTTTTTAAATATATTGTTTATTATCATTTGATTCTGGTAGTTCATGAAGAAAGGGACATCCTTATTTTTTTTATTAATTCAATATTTTGCATAATAATACATAAATGTATTAATTGTTATCCAGTGAAATTAGGGATTTATATTAGCAAGGGGGTTTAGCACTTTTGCAAGGCACTGTATTTATGTCACATTCTCATTGGGGGCTGAGCACCCCTAAAGGTCTGATCCTAGAATCGCCCCTGGTACAATTTCTGGGGAAATTGTGGGGTGTGCCTGCGTCGGTTGCAGATGGGTCCGTTTTTTGACTGTCATTTTTACAACTGATATACAGCGACGCACCATATAAGCTTGAGTTTAAATACATTATTTAATGTGACATTACGTACTGTACATGCAAGTCTTAGCTAAATGACTTACATGTATGATGCACTTTTTGATCAGTCCTCCGACACCACAACACGATACTTGCTGAGTAAAACAGCACAACAGCTCAAACACAGGCAGGGATACAGTAGCAACGCTAGTGCTAAATAAGTATTTAGCTGCTAGGCTCCATGACGCCGGGTAACTAAGGGCTCGTGAAACTGCTCACCAAAAGAACGAAGGGAAACCCACTTGTCTGGCAGATTAAGACATGTTCGTAGCGAAAAACAGCCAAGACTTTTAGCTAGGTTTATAGGTACCTAGCGAAAAATAGCCTCAACTTTCCTAGACTTTTAGCTACGGTACTAATGCTGAGGGCTCGCTGATATCGCTGTCTTACTAGAACGTCGTCGTATCTATGCGTCGTTGCTAACGTGTGCTGACATTGTGCACACCCAATACATTACAAATTTGTAGGTCGCACATGCGCGAGTGCTTGTAAAAAATGCTCGCACTGCCTCAAAAACTGGTCCCAAAATGCGACCATTTGGTCGCAGTCTGGAGCCAATGCGTAGGATATGCAAGTCAAGCGTAGCAGCGTAATTGGGGCCTGGAAATCGTATCTGCTACGCCAAAATCGTGTATGTTGGCAGCTCTGCTTTCCTTCTCCCTCTCTCCTCTCCTCTCGCTTCCTTCTCGTTTGCCATACTCACTGTAAATAAAATATCTACTACCATTATTACTGTTGGGGGGGTCATGGTGTGACACACACACACACTCAAACACATGTGTATGTGTGTTTGTGAGTGACACAGATGATGGCCCATTTTAGCTGAAACCATGTTGCCCATTTTACCTCAGTGGGTTAAGGTAAATTGGGCCACCAAGAAAAACATCACTTTTTCAAAAAATATGTTCATATACCAAACTAACAACATTATTTCTGATTGATGCCATCAAGACAGATATTATGCATAGTTTTTTTATGTGCATGTTTGTTTTTTTATAGATTTATCATCCTTATAATAGTTTAGTTAGATTTGGTATGCCAGGCTACTTACCATGCAGCTTTCTGGTGCAGTCTTGTTTGAATTATTGCCCCGCCCACCATAGCAACCATAAAGCAATCAAATCCCCTGTTACTTGTCAAGCACAGTTATGACAACAGTTTGAAATCCTTTGCAGTCATTGGCTCTAAATTCCAGAGGGGCTGGGACCCCCAAACCTTAAATGGCCCATTTTACCTGATGGCCATTTTACCTGATATCACCCAAGTATAAAAGTATACCGCGGTTGAAACGGTATAGCCAAATCTCTCCCGGTAGACACATCTGTATGGAACGCCAACTGTGCCAAAACGTCTGAATTCTCGTTCGTGTACAGACGTCAAAAATTAACGTGTACAGACGTCCATTTTTGACGTCTGTACACGGCCGTTTTTAACGTCTGTACACGTTTAAAATTGGGTGCTACCACTTCATTTGTTTCTGAGGGGAAACCAGATAACGATCATTGCAAGAGAGAAAACCTGTCCACACTCAACCGATCTTGATTGAATTAAGGTTAAGAAATAGGCTAATATAAATTGGCAGTGCCATTATCAACAACTGTAGGCTATTGTAAGCTACTGAAAAAATAACTACGTTTGTATACTATATCATATTCACATTTCGAAAAAAGTATACATTTAAGTTCGCTAAAGTGCCCACTAGATGGCAGTGTGAGAGCACAAATAGTAAGGGCAGAGCCTCTGGTCAATTTGATGGGTACCCAAGGATAAATTGTGTCGCAACAGCAAGAAAAATAACATTACAATAAAACAGGTTAGGAATACACAGGGTTGAAGACAGCTGGACAGTACACAGGGTAGCTTTATTCAAGAAATAAAACACGTAATACCCATGGCAATATACAAGTAATATCCAACACAGCACAGGGAATGTACAAAATACTTTTAATGTAATTGAGAGTAAATGAAAATGTACAGGGTCTGTTTTTTCCCCCCTGGATAGGGATGGGAACCTATCAGTAGTGGTAGTGGTTCCCAACCCTCGTCCTCAGGGCACCCCTGTCCTGCATGTTTGAGATGTTTCCCTGCTCCAACACACCTGATTCAAATGAATGGTTATAAGCAGGCTTCTGCAGAGCTGGATAACGACCCATTCATTTGAATCAGGTGTGTTGGAGCAGGGAAACATCTCAAACATGCAGGACAGGTCTATAGGATAGAGACCTGTGTTATGCTGGGTACACACAAAAATATTTTTTAAATATTTTTAGATTTTTTAAATGTGAGAGACCACAAACATGGTGGACAAGAAAATCCTAGATTTAACCTTTTTGATCCTATAGTGTGTGGTGTTTGTCCTCGGGGTTCCCCCCTCACATCAGGATTTCGGAGCGGCTCTGACGTTCTTCTGAGCAAGTTCGGTCACTCTTAACACACCTCACATCAAGGGAAAATCTGATAAAATAATCTGTAGATAATCGGGACATAACCTAGGATTGTCGGAAGGGGGAAATCGGCCCAAAATCAGCACGATTATCTTGTGAACAGAGTTGTAAATTAGTGGAGCAAGGAACAGAGTGCCATTCATTAAACCTGAGCAAGGAGCGCACATTATTAATGGCCCAGTTTCCCAGACATGGATTAAACCTGTAGTCCTAGTCCAAAAGTAAGAGAAAAATGACTAGGCTTAATCCATGTCTGGGAAACTGGGCCATATCGGCTGTAAAACAATAGTATGTAACAAATGTGAACAGATTTAATCTCCATGCCGCTAGTCGCATTGCCTGAGCAGCACCTTTGGCCAGATATCTGGTGCATTCCTTTGCCTATTTGGTAGGCTATTGAATGTTTGAATCCCCTCTGACCATACATGGGGCATAGCGCACACATTTCTTTTTTCACTCACACTTTGGTGGTTGTAAAGTTTCAGCATAATACTTTTTCATGCCAAAACAAATCTTTAATAAATGTGTATATGACCTTTCATCAATTATTTACAATCTCCTTGCATGCTCTGAGCTTAGAGTATTATAGGCTATGGTTGCATTCATCCCTGTTCCCCAGTCGAGGTGCATCATTTTCGTAAAATGAATGACACTGAATAGTTTGTCATGAAATGCTTGTCTTAAATTGTCTCAAATGGTAGGCCTATGTGTAGGCTACAGTCACATATTTATGCATAAAGTTGAACACGTTGTTTATGAAATGTCTAAAATTGGTCAATTTAGATTATGTTAGCTTAACATTCTAACCCAAGGGGGTTAGTATATTATGCAGTGTATATAATGCACTGTACATTTAAACATCAGTTCTCTGCTTTTTTTTCAACCGTCGGAGGCCAAACACACCACAAAACAAGGCTACAGCAAAAAATAGGCTATTGACTTGACTAGGAATTAATTCGCCTATGCACTATAGAGGCTTAATTATTATTATTATAACATGTATATATTGCATATTTCCGGTACAGCCAGAGCTTGCCTTTCTCTACCCAGAAGATGGACTGGCCACGTTCCCAAAGGCAAACACTTGCACGCTGGTGCTATACTTACCTGTGGGCCAGACTTCAGACAACTTTAAGAGAAAGGTGGAGCTTGGAATAGGTTAGAATAGGTTCTGCGGATCCGTTTGGGGAGGGCTAAATGTAGTCGTAAATTCATTTTATTTTACATGAACACATGAATGTATTTTGTTCTGTTTAAATGTATGGACTTCAAAGGCATGATACTCATCTTCGAATTTGTTATGTATGTGATCTGCTGATCCGTTGGGAGGGCTGAATATTGTTCGTCCTACATGTATCCTATTTTCATAGTTACATAATGCAATAACATTAAACACACACAAAATTGTATTTGGTCTGCTCATCTTTATTACATTGACGTGATTGAGACTGCTTACTCATTCCAAGGCCTATTGACAATGTGATTACAACAGTTAAATGATGTGTGTGTGCACTGTATTTAAGACAGGACATTGAGGACCTGATCAGTTCCCAAACTGTCTCTATCTCCACCCAAAGGATTGTGTGTTACCTGAGGTGTTCGTCACTTGCTTGAAATTGGTTTAGGGGAACCACAACTCTTTGTAGACAGTCAAAGGCAAGTGCAGCCGCCCCCTGGAACTGGCTGCTCCAAATATACCTTGGATACCAGTCTGATGTTGCAACTGTTGTGTCAAGACAACCTTGCACACAAATCTGATATGGGGATATGTATCTGGCAGTCCTCAGTAGGTGGTGATTCCATTGATTGCAAAACAATCCAAGGTCACGTTTTATACGAGGCAGGTAAACAAAGTGAAGAGCCCAAAGATGCTTTTCGTTGTTGGCAATAATGATTCCTTCATTTTCTCTATAGATATGTAAACAAGGAGTGGTAGACATCTGTTTCAAGTCTTATTGTCAGGTACACAGAACACCACAAAGTCAGACTGGGCACTGACATTTTTGGGACAAGACAATGCAAACAACCTGGCATAACATAATAAGTACTTAGATTACATCTATGATAATTAAAGAAAAATTATAATAACAAATTATAAACCTCCTAAATATACAAAATAGTATACAATATATTAGACCTCTAATACAGATGACCTATACTCACCTTAGACCTATACTAACCTAAGACAAGTGGGGTACAGTTAATGCAATATTGCTGATTTGCTGATTGCTGAACCAGTAGCTGAAAGTGAGTGTGTAAAGTGACTAGTGAGAAATGCGTCAATGTAAAGTGGCTAGTGGTGGCCTGCCGATGATAAACTCAGCAGACCTGACCACACTACATAGGACCTTGCGGTTGTTTTGTCACGCCACTCCAGACATCGCCCCACAGTCTTTCAATGCGTTGATTATGAGTGCTCATCCCTCTTAAAGCACTCCCTCGGGTTGATCCTCGGAAGACATCCATGAAGAGACAAATAGCGTTGTTTTCCCCTCCCTAGTCACATCTGTCTCTGGATGGGACACCAAACTGGGCGACTGCTTCCGAAAACAGGTCCATTACAATGTCACTTCTGTTGTTGTTAGAAGCCTTTAGGAAAACCACCAGTCGGCTGAACCCATCGATTCCTCCATGGATTACAATCCTCCACCTAAGAGATGAAGGAAGGGAAAATAAAAGATTTCACTTGCACATCTTATTTTATAAATAACAAAAAACATATAAATGGCTTGAATGCAGCTTAAATGATTTATATACATTTCTGTGCAACATGTTGGGCGTTTAATAGAAAGAAAAGTCCTAACCTCTACTGCATTCATGTGAAGCAGAAAATCTAATTTTCAATTCAAAACTCATAAAATAATCAGCTTGTCATTGGCTAGGGACACAGTTAGGCACACAGTTAGGGCAAATGAACGAATTACAGTAAAACAAGCCACTTACTTTATGAGCTTGTGGTTGCCATCAAGATGCCACAGCGAAATTGACTCTGTCGATATGTTCTCCTCCGAAGCCTGTGGGACATACTCCGAATAGCAGCACCTTCAGATCAAGAGCATCATCTATTAGATCCGTGTAGCGACCCCTAAAAGAGAAATTTGTACTGTCTATGGAAGACAATGTATACATATTAGAACTTAGATACATTTTTTACATTCATCCCTAGTAGTAACTCTAACCAAAACAATGCGTTTACATGACATTTTTTTCTCCAAAGATATGGGATGTGAAAGAGTTCTATCACAGTATATCGATTTCTTTATGAAATGTATAGAAAGGGTAATTCTGCAGTGTTTTTGTCTTTGTAAAGAAAAACAAAATTGTGTATGGCTCAGTGAGAAAGTATGGAAGCAAATCGTTACCAAAATTCAAATGCAAATGCATTTCCAGAAATACATTTGCATTTTAAGAATGTGGCTGCATTATTTGACTCATAAATGAAATTAGTATTCAATCATCCTATTTGCATTTTAATTTTCTTCTTCAAGAGTGCTGAATCTTTCACTTAATTAAAATGAAAAAGAAATAGACATTTGAGATTTAATTTTCAAAATGTGCCCCAGCAAATAGATACCAAAATTCAATTTGAAATGTAAAATTTGAAAATGAAAATGCATTTCTGGAAATGCATTTGAATTTGAATTGTGGTCACGATTTTGCCGCCACGTTCTTAAAATGAAAATGCATTTCTGCAAATGCATTTCAATTTGAATTGTGGTCACGATTTTGCAGCCACGTTCTTAAAATGAAAATGCATTTCTGGAAATGCATTTGAATTTGAATTGTGGTCACGATTTTGCAGCCACATTCTTGAAAATGAAATGAAATTTCCAGAAATGCATTTTCATTTTCAAATTTTACATTTCAAATTGAATTTTGGTATCTATTTGCTGGGGCATATTTTGAAAATTAAATCTCAAATGTCTATTTATTTTTCATTTTAATTAAGTGAAAGATTGAGCACTCTTGAAGAAGAAAATTAAAATGCAAATAGGATGATTGAATACTAATTTCATTTATGAGTCAAATAATGCAGCCACATTCTTAAAATGCAAATGCATTTCTGGAAATGCATTTGCATTAGAATTTTGGTAACGATTTGCTTCCATAAAAAAGGGGTTACATTATTCAGATCTCTCCTGAACTAGTCCTTCAATTGACACATACCATAACCGTCGGTTCACTGTTCTTCTTGAGACACCCAAGATCTCCGCAATCTGTTTAGCAGAGAAGTTAAAGGACAACAACATCTGCAACTGCTCTTGGGCGATTTGGTAAACCGGCCTTCCTCCAGTCTGTCCTCCCATTCGAGGTACGGTGAAACCAGGAGCAACTGCAGTTCAAGAGAAAAATGTTAGAGGCATCGTGTTTTGAATCTTGCTTCTTCAGATCATGTCTAAATATGACGAGTACATTACCAGGTTGTTGTTGCTGATCGTTGGCTTCCCGAATTAACTCGCTAGCGTCACTGTGTCCGATCCCGACCGGAGTTTAGCTAACATTCTGATAAAATGCCACTTCGTATCACGTTTTCATCTGATTTACTGACTTCACGTTAAGCTTTCACTTCTTACCTTTCGAGCTAAATATTGTTAAAAAAATTAGAGTTAGCTTAGACTTTACTAGAGCCGGTAAAATGACGCTGGCGCCGGTAAATTAGCCGTGCGCTACCCTTGTCCAAACCCGACCGCACTTCTAAACACTGGCCGCTGCTGTTTTTCCGGGGATATTAACTTGATCCAGGGTCACCAAACTGACCATCAATGCTGTCAACATATCCGGGGACGTAGTTATGTCCTCCACAATAAGATATCACACTTCAACATCTCCAAACTATGCGATAAAATCTCAATTTGACTGAATACCACCACCTGCTGGATGTTTTGTTGAACTCTTCTCAAAGTTTGCTAGCCCCCATCCCTTCCTCCCCTCGACTACAGATCACATCACACATGATCGTGTATTTTCATTGGCTAGACAAAGTAGTGTTAAGCTAGCGTTGAAATACACTCATATGCTAACCCATAGTAGCTGTACGATGACAACACAGACACACTTGTCAGAGTAAAGACCGTCGCCCAAGCGTCGCCCGAGTGTCGCCGAGTGGTCTTTCGGCCAAAGTAACTTTCCTATATTATTTAGACATGTAAACGTCCATATATGTTCATGAAATTTGACATGTAGATTGTTTGGTATGCCTAAAATAATACTACTTACACTTTGCTGGCGATAGCAAAAGAAAATGCTGGCAAAAAGACCGGAAACTGAGTGTCCGAACCCCGTTCGGGTTTGGACAATAGTAGCTTACAGCGGTCGGGATTGGACACAGTGACGTTACTGAGCAAAAGCATTTCATCAACCACTTCAGATTGAAGCAGTCGCCCTCTGCTCCAGCGAACGCTTGTCGCCATGATCTCTACCCTGTTAGCATGACAAAATATATTAGTGGTAGCTCTAGGCTAACTACAACAAAGCTTGTTAAACAACTCTGAGATTGCTGGCTTCAGTAACATAACCGCATTCAGTAACGCAATATTCAAAGCCTTATAAGGTCTAGTTTAGCGGCGTTAATTTGAGGTTGCTCATTATTAAAGAGTTAGCACTACAAGCGTGTTGACGAGTGGTAGGCTAACTACAACAAAGCTTGTTAAACAACTCTTTGAGATTGCTGGCTTCAGTAACATAATAACCGCATTCAGTAACGCAATATTCAAAACCTTAAGGTCTAGTTTAGTGGCGTTAATTTGATCTTACTCATTATTAAAGAGTTAGCACTACAAGTGTGTTGACGAGAAGACAGGAGCCCAGGAGGACAGGACTAGCCAAACAGCTATACAAAAAAGTAACTTGGCTTAACGTTGCTAATTGTTAGCTTACCTGGTTAGAACAGTCTGTATGGAATCCTGGTCATCTGAAGATAAAAGTCGAGTACATTCTGTAAAAGTCTGGGCACAATTGTTCAGAAAGTTTGTGGTCGTCATTTTCTGAGATCTGCCTCCACCAGAATTTGAAATCACACACAACGTGTTCGTCTTCTTCTTTGGTTATTTTAATGCCGGTTAGCAAACAAGGTATGCCCTATAGGTGAATCACCGCCACCTACTGGACTGGAGTGTGATACCGGATCAACCGCACAAGTGGCTCTCCCCCACACAAATGGACTGTCCCAAATACTAAATGATAGCTACGTAAGAGCCCACATGATCACAGTAGGACTACATAAAACATACTACAGGACTACATACAGCTTAGCGCAGACACTACATAAAAAGGGGGGTGGCTATGTTGACGCCAACCAATAGCATGGAAGCATAGATGGTCCAAACGTGTACAGACGTCAAAACGTGTACAGACGTCAAAAATGGACGTCTGTACACGTTAATTTTTGACGTCTGTACACGAACGAGAATTCAGACGTTTTGGCACAGTTGGCGTTCCATACATCTCTACCGTCGCACGATACCGTCATACTGCCCAGCCCTAGCTCACTGCAACGCTGTTGCCTACGCGAGACACACTAGTAGCTTACAAAAACATCTCCACAGCTGTTTAGGAAGTCAAACGGCGACAGAACATCGGTACTCCCCTTACTTAAATCAAAAGTCTTTCAATATGTGAAACTATCTGACTACTAACCTGAACTTCATTGCCACAGCCTAAACTTTGTCAATCTGTCATGAAAATAATTCATTTCAGCCTAAACCGTACAACGGAACGTTAAATCGAATTCAACCAACGCAATCGCTACCAAGACGAACACAGCAGTAGTACTGTACTGTAGTAGTACAATTTACCGGGGCAGCTTCTCCACACAGGGCTATAGCGCATTTTGCCTTGTTACTGACAATGATCGCTTCCAGCAAACTTCTTTTGAATTAGCCATTTCCCCCTAAATAAATGTCAAGCTTATTTACGTTTTTTGGGGGCATATTTTCAGTTAGCAGATGGTACTGTTTCAATCGCGATTCCATCTAATACTGCCGATGACAACGTTACTTATAATAGCTTGTTTCAAGGGTGTTCAGCTTGTTTCAAAGGTGGTTCTTAATGAATGAATGCAATATGAGTGGGCTAAATATCACTACTGTAGAAGGGAAAAACTTAAGGTGACGTTTAAGTCATATAGCCTAGGTGTAGCCCCTTGCTAGTATTTTATTTCATATTGCATTTGTTTATTGTTTTTCTGTTCATATAAACTAATGCTGTTAAGTTTCATATATTTTATATAATAATGTTTAAACAGATTGTTCATATTTACATTACAATGTCTGAGCTTATTGGCTCATACATTTTATTTGACCTTTGACCTGTCGTCGTCGAGGTATATGTATGGGAAGGAACGGAAGAAGAGAGAAGAAGATGGTGGAGAGCGGGTCCAGAGTTTCAGTATTGAGTTGCCAATTAGGGGACCTTCGAATGACTGTAACCTGTAAGTTGCGGTCTGTCGGACAGATAACCCAGTAGCAGGTTGCACGTGCATACTGGACTTGGGACGGGAAAGGAACCGAATTTGACGGACAGTCCAATTCAAGGAGCCTTTCTTTTTCTTGTGGACACTGAGCTAGCAACTCACCGAACTTTTACTCTTCACGCCACGAGGTGGCTGGTGCGCCACGAGTTGCCCATCAACTGAGGGAGATCGCACGGCGTGGCCCAACGCACATTAGCAACATTCGGCAACAATCGACAGACTTTTATTTCTCTTTATTTTCAAGTGACTGTGGTAGGCAGATAATAATAACCATTGTGTATTGATGTTTACTACCGAGTGATATGCTTATATTAAACAACGTGTATTTTTGTTAAAGTAAAGGACCTATTTTATTCAAAATAGTAAGTATAGTAAAAAGAACTCAGGGCGCCCCAACCAGTGTTTCAGTTAATGTAAGTTAAGCCCGAAAACGAGGCTCAAGGGGAGCTACATAGGTTCATTCATTCTACATTTACATTGTCATTTAGAAGACGCCCGTATCCAGAGCAACTTACAGTAAGCTAAGTACAGGGACATGCTACACTTCACTTTTTGTATTTTGAATTGTACATGAGCAGCAACAAATGTAGGCTATGCTTTTAAATCTATGCAATCTTCATAAATAATAAGTAGGCATTTTTATATAAAATATACAGAAATTACAGTTAATAAACGGACCCATCTGCAACCGATGCAAGCAAGCACACCCTACAATTTCCCCAGAAATTGTACCCTCTCTAGTTATTAAATGCATCATAAATATAGAGCAGCACTTACCTCATGGAACTTGCTTTGCAGTAACATTGAATTTGTCAACATCTTCTCACCAATGATAACGGGCTTTGAACTGGAGACTTGATTATGTAAATTCTTCACTTTTATTTTGGACACCTTGTAGCTCCCTCCAGAGTTAAGCACGAGGTCTTGGTTTATTACGGGATTTTATTTTTACTTCAAGATAGTATCAACCCGTGAGAACTGGGCGGACACAGAGAAAACAAAGGACACAGAAATAAGAAGCTACACTAGCCAACACAAGCTGCACTTAAATACATTACAAAACACATTCAAAGAAACATGCCTCGTAGGCTGCCTTCACTTAAGAGGGGCTAATTTCAATACTCAATATCTTCTTATTATATTCTTGATATTCTTCTTATAATTTTGATTTATCCACCTAGCTTGAGAGCTCTTGCCATGCCGCTTTTAGAGCTTGCAAGTGTTGTGCCCTTTTAATTGCATGCGAAAAGGATCGCTACAATTAGTTCCGCCTCAAGGAACTGCCATTATAGGTAGGAACCAAAATATTGGACGCAACTACTTTAAATGTGAGGCAGTTACACACCTCATACATTTTGGGATGTAGCACCCTGACTATGCATGTTTTACATGTTTGGTATTGCTGGATTCAGCACAATCCCACTTTCAACCAGGCTATCATATGTGTTTCTATGACAATCCCTGACAAAGCAACTACAAAGTAGCCTAAATGAGAACATTCTGCATAGATAGGCCTATTTCTTTTTTGTATGTCCGCTTATTTTAGGTATGTGTGCCTAGGTCTGTATCAGTGGCGATTTCTTTAAGACTGCAAGCTCATCTTCCCCTAACATTTAAAAATTTTTATGGTCAAATATTTACTATTGTGTTAACATTTTAAATGCGTTAGAACACGTTCATATCGAAGACGAGTTCGTTCAGAATCAGCTACATATATTAGCAGGTCGACTGAGTTCCTTCTCATACATTCCCGTAGCGCCACAGTGCATTTCCCTGTTGAAGCTCAGCTTCCATGGACTTCAATGGGGCTGCTTTGAACAGTTTTTTTCTGTGCTTCGAAACTGGTCATTGGATAAATGGTGCGATTTTGTCCCGCCCTGGACGCTCAGCGTCTCTGGGGGTGAATGGAGGAGTGGGCTGGCCTGGACGCTGGGCTTCCGCGTGATGATTGGAGGGTCTGTCGAAAGACTGCATCTCCTTTTGAATGACAGCGATTTTGTACTATAAAAAGTCGCCGAAGCTATTCGAGCTCAGTCCCCTCGCGGATTTTGCAAGTGCGAAAGATATACAGCTGCAACCTATTTCTTGGTATTTGCTTGGCGAAATTGCTAGCCAATTGTCATAATACATTTCATAAAATTATACACCACATTCCTTGTTTCAGTTTAACCTAATTCCCACATTTCCTCCTTTGAGTTTAATATTGTTTTGTTAGATAATTCTTTCATTCATTCATTCATTCATTCATACAGTAGGCTATAGCCTACATAGCTTGAAATGTGAAATGAAATTTACACTTCAAATTAAATATTCGGAATTCCCTCTGCAAGTATGACTTTGCATTGTAATTTTTTTCCAATAATAAACTAAATTGATCCGCAAAAATGTATAAAAGAATTCCCTCTGCAGCCAAACAAATTTACCCTCTAGAAGCAGACTCAATAGGTCCCAAAAAACATCTCTCCTCCTTTAATTTCACTGAAGATATTGCTGGGCAATATCTTGTCTATCCAGTTTATCAAGTCTGTCTTGGTGAATATGGCACACAGCAATGCTATTGAGCCTTTTTTGTGTCATGGTTGATAGCAACCATGTTTTCAATCTGCGTAACGCACTGAAACTGCGCTCTGCCTCCACAGATGATATGGTCACCACCATTAGCAACCAAACACAAAAGTTTACAGAATGACACATAAAATGTATTTAACGTTAGCGATATATCTTGTGTCCTAAAGAGTAATGTTAAGTTACTCACCTTAGCGTAACGTTAGAAGAAAATTAACCAGCGACCAGTATCTGCATAAAACAATGTACGGTTAGATATATCAACTCGTTGTAGCACAAGATGGTTCTAGTCTCGCTCCAGGATTTTGAATTAGGTAGATACAGTATACCCTTAGTCAAGCAAGCTGTTCGTTTTTTTGTAGTCTATCAAACGAACCGTAGGCTAGGACTAAGCTGGTTAGGTAATAACTGTATTTTATATGATGTGTATACCCAGTGTGCGAATTACGGGGGGGTTTGGGGGGGTCTGACCCCCCCGATTAAGGCTCGGACCCCCCCAAAAGAGGTAAAAACCACAGGTCGGGGGGGTCGATACATTTATATATCGTTCTTATCTGTAATAGTAAATATCACAATATAGTTACCATATTCATTCAATAACAGGTTGGCCATACACATAAATGTTGACTTTATGGCAGGGAATATCACACACTATTACACTGACTGCCATAGTCAAAATTCACTCAATAAACACAGCGCGAGTGACCAGTGCCCAATAAAACTCAAGAAACACCGCGCGCGAGTGACCAGGCAGTGTGCAATACAAAAGATTGTTGAATCACCTCAGTGTAGCGGTGCGTTCTGCGTCGTGAGAAAGTGCAAGAAAGGCAAGTTTGCTATCTAATACCCCAACAATCTGTCACGAATGTATTTGTAATGACAATTAGCTGTAGAATATTCAAGAATGTTAATGATAGAAACATGGTTAACCACCAACTTAAAAGCTAGCTATCGCTAGCTCTATATCAAGCAAGATAGCTTCATTTGTCTGTCTCATTGCTTGTCAGAATCTGGAGAGATTTCCAACAACCTTATTTTGTGATGAACCGTCAGATATGGTACTCTGCTAATTTTGTAAAGATCAAGATGATTTCAGAAAGAAATGACTACAAACAATACTGTCTGTAGTTTTAGTAGTGCGTTGTCGTGCCGTTACTTGGTTGGGGCGGTGTCAGGGGTGAACTTCGTCCCGGGGGGGGGGGGGGGGGGGGCACTGAGTTGAACCCCCCGATTGTCATTGTATAATTCGCACACTGCTGTATACCTGCTGTTGCTAATGTGTTTAATGATTACATGTTTTCTCTATAATTAAGATGAAGAAAACACACTGAGACAGCGTCTGGAGACGAAGAGGGCCCCCATCCCCAAAATAAGGACAGAACCTGCTTCACCCAACAGGAAAGGCAGAGCTGAGGAGGTCACCGCCAATAGGAAAGTATGATTTAAAAAGAGGAATTCTGTATTGTGTTTATAGAGACCATTGGTAGAGAATATTGTATGTTAAACATTTAGGGATATTAAGAAGCCTAGAATTGGGCGCTGCTGTTCAAAATGTTTTAGTTTTTAAGACATCCTCCAACGTAGTGCACTGTACACCTATTAAATCAAACACCTCCTCAGGCAATGAAGAGGCACGAAAAAGATGGGGACCAAAAAATGATGGGCACCATAAGTGCTGCTCATCATCACCAACAATCAAAGGTATCTCAATGTTTGGGGTGGTTGAATAAGTAACCTAGTGCAAAGTAATGTAGTGTTTCCTTTTAAACACTAGGGTGTAAGCCTATAACCAATTGAAGAAAATCCTATTTTGTCATATGGAAAAATAACCAACACATTCTCTTGAATTGAAGACTAAGAAGAAAGGCGACGTGCTTAGCAAAATCATTGCTGCCAAAAGGAAAACCCCACTGTGTGGGGAAAGATCATCTGTTTTGGTAAATAGTTTACTTTCCAATGCTTCTCCTATGCCTAACATACTGGTACTGCACTATCTGGTCTACATATTTATATGTCATGTGACTGCCATGTAACTCTAAAGTGTACTGCATAACACAACATACTGAAAACTAGTTGTTTTAGTGATAATGAACCTTCAGGTCTGTTTACTGACTGATCTACCTGTCTAGGATACCTCGGAGAGGGTACCGAAGAAGAAAAAGTGTGCTGTCTTCGGATGATGAGGTAGGACTTACAAGCAAATACCCAATGACAGAAGTTTACATTTAGGAGTTTCATTATGCATTCTATTTTATTTAAACTGTGACTTGTAGGTGTATATGGCATTGTTGCTTATCTCTCACTTCTTAGCCAGACAAATTTGACACAAGTAGCCCCTAAGCCATGTAATTAATATCTCCAGACATGCATTGAAGTCTCTCCTTCACAATTAGGATTCTGAATGCACAGATGAAGGTGGAGTGGTCCCTCAGAAAATGTATGATGAATTGCTCCAAGGGTACTGTCAATTAAAGAAAACAAAACAGCAACTGTCAGTGGATCTCAGAGATCTTCAAGAGAAGTAAGTACTTGGAACACAAATAGAGTCAGTACAGTTGTAGCCTTGCATAAATGAAATGCCATGAAAATAACACCTAATGAAATTGTTGAACCACATGGTCAGAAGTTGTGAAATTTGGCACACTCTTTGGGACCAGTCCCCTCATCAATTTCACCAGGTTTCATGTCTCCCATTCCAACCATCTAGCGCCACCAATGCGTCAAAGTTGAAGGTGTGTTTACACACGTTGCCTTTGAACCATATGCCGCATTTAATAAATTGGTGTCCTGGCAACGTCAATGTCAGAGGTTCAAATCCAGCCAAAGCTGACAAGCTTGTCATGTCTCTGATTCTCTGTTTAGCGAGACTATAAGCCACTGCAAAGGAAGCCAGGTACACTGCAGTCACTAGATGTCGAAAGTTTATTCTGGTTTATCTGACTGACCTGCTTGGCCACCACATTGCTGCTTGCAGCTATATTTGTCATTGAGATTTTTGTTGTTATTTCCAGTGATAATTGTACAAACTATTATATTTTCCTCATCTCTAGGATTCTGGACATGTAGTTATGGTAGTAGTCTTCTTTAGTATTATAGTAGAAACTAAAGATAAACACTAATTTAGTATTTTTTCCATTTTCATGTAACCCTAGATATGCAGAATTGGTAAAGGAAAAAAAAGAAATACACAATGAGCGTGACCGGTACAAAAGCTACCTACGCTCCATCCAGGGCAATGTCCGAACACTGCTCCAAGGGGAGGTGTTAGAGGGTGAGTAAACATTTAAATTAAGTAATAAAACTGATATAAACTACCACATTATTGTTATTCTCACTACAACACAAGTAAACTAAACATATTACACATTTCACCACACAACATGCATTACCACGTGGGTAAATATGAAATATTTCTATTGGTTCAATTGCCTGCACCACAAAATAAAATTCTGACAATTTGACTATAGCTAATTACAACACATAAACATTTGAAGAGTTTTTTTTTTTCTTCAGTATCCGGCAGTGCACCTGTTCAACCCAGCACCTCACAAGCCAGTCAGGAAACAATCGTTCCCTGTCCAGATGGAAAGGTACATTTTATTATTCTGTAGTAATCAACTTTGTTCCTCAGTATCATTGTAGGATGTTAATATTCTCTAAATAATTGTGATTGTATGAAGTTATATTGCAAATGGGATAAACACAAAGACACGGGTGTTCTTGCTTTATGTCGTAATTTTGCTTTACTCTTGTCATAGATCCATATCGGGGGTGGAGCATACATATCAGCAGGGATCTGGAGCTTGATCAGAGGAGCAAAAAATGACTCCCGGTTCTGCAAGGACCTTGCTGTAGCCATCTGGGGGTCAGAAGTCCTGCGGAACCGAACCACTGAGGGGAAGGTATGCAACAGGCTCAAAGGCCAAGGAGCTGTTGCCAAACCTCCTCTTACGCCTTAAAAATATCAAGCAGTTAAAGGTTGGTATTTTATTTCTGTGCCCAAACTTTTGCATACAGTTCTATTTACCTGCTCAATTTATACATATTGAGTCCAAGCTCTGTGTCCAACAGTCTTATGTGACATTGTTTCTCTATGTTCTGTATATTTTCAACGACAGACTCATTCAAGAGATGGCTGCAGGAAAAAGGTGTCCCGGAACCAGAGGTGGCTGTTCGCGGCCGTAAAATTGGGCAGTATGTTTCAGAGAAGATCATGGACATTAACAAGTCAATTTAAAAAAAAACTAATTTAATACATTTACTTGTTGCTTCTATTTCAATATTATGTTAAATTGCTATAATGAAGGTGTAGGTTGCAGTATAAAAAGATGTGTGTGTGTGTCTTAGGTCAGTGTGGTATGTATGTATTCACTATAATTCCAGGTTCCACTAGTTGAAATTAGTTTAATCAATTTAAATTCCTACTGGAGTGTTTCAGGCACCATTGTGAACCAAAAAAAAAGATTTTCCCCAGATAAAACCAATACAGACCATTTAAGACCAGATAAAACCAATACAGACCATTTAAGACCAATAACCTCAAATGGTCTATGATTTCTTTTTTTTAAACTGGAACAGACCAATACATTTCAGTAGAAACCAGTTAGACACCAGGAGAATGTGTTCCAATTCCCCTATAAAAACCAGTTGAAATTTCTATTGGTTTTAAATGAATTTCTACTGGTGTTCAACTGGATATCTACTGGGATTTTCTACTGGATTTGAACTGGAAATTCCACTAGGGTTACTAGTGTCTCTACCTGATCAAACAGGCCACGGACTTCAGGGAGCATTTCTTTCAAAGCATGCACAGCATCTGCAGTTGTGTTGACCTTTTACTTGTTTTTAAACAAGTCCAGTTGGACTCTCAAGTCTTCTCCATTCAGTTCAGGATATTTGCGAACTGCTGCATCGTTTGTCTTGGGAGTCAGGCGAGAGTTTTCCAGTTCTTTTAATGTTTGAATGCCTGGTTGCCTAAATCTCAGTGATTTGTGAATATACTGTATCTAGGACACGGTAGAACTCTGGGAGTGTTCCATCAACGTCGATTAAGGAAAAGCAAGACTTATTTTGCCTGTCTCGCTTACCGTGTTAATTGCGGCAACATTGCCCTTTTTGGGGACAACTCCAAAAAAACTCAAATCAATGTACGCTGCTGAAAATAACACCACTCTGCTGGTTTAAGCTTTGCTTTTTGCGACATAACTCCTCTTTTCGAAGATCGCCTGATCTGGGCTGCACAGTCTAAGCTTATTGAGCTTTATTATTATTATTATTGAGCTAGCTTGAATTAGCGTTGCCTGTTAGTGGAACGGCTTGAGGCTTAAGTCTAAGTTGACGTTTACCCAAGTGAGACTTATTCGTGTAAGCGCGACTTGCGTAAGCGACGTTGATGGGACACCCCCCCTGGTGTGTAAAAATTCACAGCTGATCCAGGTGTGTATGCTTTTAGGGGGCCTATGTGTGCGTGGTAGAACAATGGGCCCTGACAGACAGATTGTCACACTTGTCCTCTGCCTCCTTAAAGATCGCCTCAAAGTGTTCAGTGTTTCTTTTGGATTTCAAGCTGTCTTGGACAAGGGAGACTGCAGACAGCATGCCCTCCATTGTCTGAGTGTTTTTCTGGAGAGACGCGTTCAGAACCTCTAGTTCACTGATCACTTCTAAAGCAAGCAGAAGTCCAAGTACAACACTACCCTGTTGCATTCAAACACATAAACCCTCTGCCCGGCTTGTAGAGTCAGAATGACTTGCAGCCATCTCATCTAGCGCATTTGCAAATGCCTTTTTATTATTGGCAGACTAGCTACTCAACATTACAAAATGAATATCTGCCACATCTGGGGAAGTGAACAGGCAACGGGCTTATAATACTTACATTGTTTGTTTTTTGAAAAAATGCTGTGATTGTTTCTTGCTTCTTCATTATTGCTACAGGCACAAACCAGCTAGACTAGCTCCTCTTATGACCCCACGAGGGATTGCCTGCAGGCCAGGAGGAAAACTTTAAAGATCCTGTAAAGCAAATTCCATGATTTGCTTCTCAGTACATTATATACGTGTGAAATGAGTTCCTAATAGCATGTGCCAAGGACAAAAACTTTGTCGCACTGAAATGTGGAGTTAGACCGTAGAACAGTTTCTCTTCCGTTTTCAGATCAGGTTTTATTGGGCGGAGCCCAAAAATTACCTATCTACGTCATTTTGACCCATCTACGTCAGATCACTGAATGGTTCCTCCTGCTGTACTGTTATTGTAGCCTACATCAGCTAGCTAGCTAGCTTCAGGATGTCTCCCTCCACCAGCAGTTCATCACTCAGTTCTGTGTGCTTGTTATAATTATACTAGATAACTTTTCCAGAGGTATCTCTGCTATGAGTTAGTGCAAACCGCTAACTTGATATTAGGCTACTCGGTGTATAATGATGGTATTTTGGTGAAATGGTATAATGTGCTAGAAGTAGTTGGAGAGCTCACTGTCTGCTGTCTCTGGTGTCCATTTTTACTCCTGTGTCACAGCTCAGGGGAACATTTAATTTATATGCATGTGTATGTTTCACTCATTGAACAAATACATTCTAATTCTATATGGTTTTGTTCCGCTTGACGCAGCGTCCATTATCTGGGCTGTAGGTAGGCAGCGAGGGACGGAGCTTCAGATCCTTCAGGCGACACGCCCCCCCCCCCCAGTCTCAAGCAGAGAAGACTGCTGATTTTCTCACGATTTCAAAGCCTAATTTAACATACTTGTGTAACCCTGTAGAAAATACATGGTTAAGTTTCCTTTGTTTTTATGTCTGTTTACCAGACAGATAATGTATTTGTTTTGCTTTATTTTCTGATAATAAGGTAAAATGTTCATTTAAAAAAAAGGATTGTAATGTATACTGTTCTTAGGTGAAAGTATAATGAAGTGGATAAAATAATTCATTTTTGTATAACATATTGGCCAATCAGTGGCGAGGGTGAGAGTTCACGGATGTAGGAAAATCCAGTGGATGATCGATGCACGTCCTCTTGAGCAACGGACAAGCGACAGAGAAGGTCGCTTAGTGGACTGCTACTAGAATACATTCCTCTTTCGTATATTGTGCGTGTGGTTGTCGGCCTGGTAACCAGTTTCGTGGTGTACATGCGAAAGTGGGCTGTTGTATTTGGAATTTGGAAGTTTCGGGCAGTTTTTGTGTACTTTGATCTTTGAACCAGCGGGCGGTTTGCTAGCTGTGGCCAGCTAGTCGGTTGCTAACTGGCTATTGGATTACGGCGAGTGAACAGAACGAAAGGACTGTTATCAGCCAGCGCGAGGAGACCGGGATCGCCAAGCACGAGAGAAGCCACACAAGCGGACAGCGCGTGAGTCTGGCGACAACTACGGCGGTGCACGGATTTCCTCTGCCGGGAGCTCATCACGTTCGTGAGTTAACAGTTGGTTTTATTTTGTTGCGCATTGCGTGAAGAGGCCACTTTTACGTTTAAAGGCCACAACGCCCACAAGCAACTCAGGTCTGCAACAGGAACAGTTCATGTTTGGGGTATTTCAAATAGATATATGCTTAGGTTATCACTTTATGGGCCCATAAGTTAAATGTTTGATGTAATTGAGTGTGTATGATTTGTATGATGTTATAGGTAACCAGTACCGTTTGGTTATGCAAGCAGGATAACTGCTATTCGTTGATAAGGTATCTGATCTGAATTCATGACAGTGCATTCTACTTTTATTTGATATTCAGTGCTATCTATTTTCCTTTATTGTATTTGATACCTGTTTGAATTCCTTTTCAATACAAGTACCTAAACTATACTTTAATGGACATTCGTGTTTATATGCATTATTGTGTAGTAAGTGGGTTATTACAGTCAATTTAGTCTAGGTCCCTAGAGGGTTAATGGCAGTAAGTACAGGTATAATATTCACTGCATAATTCACATTAAGTTTATTTAATTCACCAAGAGAGTAAGAACTCAGGGCGTCACTGACAGTACCACATATATGGGCTGGGGGCGCTACACTTGTCTGTTTTTTTTCATTCGAATTTGGATGGGTAGTATAATAACACATTCTTCTGTGGTGTGGTGAACTTAAAACTCGTTTTCAATTCCACTTTACAGGATCTTTAACAGCCGCCTCTGACTGGAATGCTCTGCAAAAACACCTCAAACTGGACAAATTCATTCCCATTCCTGCCTTTAAAGAAACCATTTCATGCATCCTCACTGAACCTCGTAAATGCTTTCTCACCTTTTAACCCCAGTATCTTGTTGTCTACTCATCCCCATGGTTTGTCTTTTGTCTGTTGCCAACTGCCAAGTTTTGTCCTCCTGTCGTACTTATGTTGCCTGCTTTGTTTTCTCCTGCCTGTATCCTTTGTTCATACTAGTGTAATGTGAGGGTTCAGTATATGGTGGTTGGATCACTCGTAATAAGAAGAGACAGCCAGATGGAGACAGATTACTTTCTTATAACAGCACTTTCGAGAACTTTCCAGTGGATGACCACTGACAATAGTGAGTCTTGTTGCTGTTCCTTTTTCAGATCTACAGGGAGTTGAAGCATAGATACAGAGGAGATAAACTGTAGATCTGGACCTGGAGGCTGTGGTAAAGTCAGGTTACAGGGAACAGGCTGTTGGTCAGTACTGCAGGAGCTGTGGTGATGTACAGAACTGACGACACAAGATGGACTTACAGGACTTGAACGTCTCTTGTCAGGTTGTGGGCTAACAGCAGGGGTGCATGCAGTGCTCTGCTCTATAGAGTTTGTGTCATCAGGGCGACGTGACATTGCGTCTGCATTGAGGTGGCTGCGGCCATCTTTGTGTATTACAGTCCATTCAAAAGGGTCAAGTTCGAGAGCCCAGCGTGCACGACGACCCGTCCTGTCATTGTCAATGGGTATTTTCCTGAGACCCAAAAGAGGTTTGTGGTCCGTGATAATAACGAAGGGCTGCTTGTAGAGATAGTGGCTGAAATGTCGTACCGCCCAGACGATAGCCCATAGTTCTCTGTCATAAGTCGACCATTTCCTTTCTGCTTTTGTTAGAACATGACTAGCATATGCAACGACTTTCTCCTGATTTTCCTGTCTCTGAGCTAGCACCGCACCGATAGCAGAGCCTGAAGCATCAGTGTAGAGGGAGAATGGTATCGTAAACTCAGGGAATGCGACCACTGGGGGGCTTGAGAGGGCATGTTTCAGGTAAGTGAATGCCTCCTGACATTGAGAAGTCCATTGGAAGAGTGCAGTCTTCTCAGTGAGTGCATGTAGCGGAACACTGTGATGTGCAAAATTCCTGATAAACTTGCGATAGTATGAACAAAGTCCTAGGAATGCTCTCACTTCTGTTGCTGAGCGTGGAGTAGGCCAGTCTTGAACACTTGTCACATTGCGTGGGTCTGGCTGAATACCGTTCTTGGATACAACATGGCCCAAAAATGTAACCTGGTCACTGGCAAAACAGCATTTCGATTGAGGCCACTTGACTGGAATCTGGAGAGGATTTCTTCCAGGTGCTGAAGATGGTCGCTGAAAGAGGCGCTGTAAATGAGGACATCATCCAGATAAACCAGGCAGGTCTTCCATGGGAGGCCACGAAGCACCATCTCCATTAAGCGTTGGCATGTGGCGGGAGCATTTGTGAGTCCCATTGGCATAACTTTAAAGTGATAAAGTCCACTGCCTGTCGTGAAAGCTGTTTTTTCACGGTCATTCTCTTCCAGCTCGGCTTGCCAATAGCCATGCTGAAGGTCCACTGTGGAGAACCAGGCCGAGCCTGAGAGAGCATCAAGTGCGTCGTCGACTCTGGGAAGAGGATGTGAATCTTTGATTGTCACAGCATTCAGTTTCCTATAGTCCAAGCAGAACCACCACGTGCCATTTTTCTTGCGCACCAAAACAACTGGCGCAGCCCACGGACTGTAGCTTTCTTCAATGACATCTGCTTTCAACAGGTTGTCAACTTGTGCTTGTATTTCCATTCTCTGTTCTGGTGTTACTCTGTAGGCCCGCTGTTTAACCGGTGCAGTACCACCGGTGCGAATATGATGCTTTATTGTGCCAGTACGACCTCTGTCCTCCGAGTGTTTACTGAATACTGAAGAGTATTTCTGGAGCAGTGATTTCAGAGACCGAACTTGAGAAGTTGAAAGGTTGGCTTCACCTATCTGTACAGCTGGAGGTCCATCAAATGCAGGCATGGCTGCACAACATGTCTCGTCAACTGGTATGATGTCGACAGATGAAACAGAGTGAAACTCACCAAGGTGTTGACCAGAATGCAGCTCAATGTCGTCCCTGGAAGGATTTAAGACTCGAACAACAGTTGTGCCATTCCGAACTTCACTGAAGGAGTGTGCCATGATGATGTCACAGGCTGGGTTGGGCATAACAACACCACAGTAGTCTGTTGGTGTAGGAGAAGCAGGTGTAGCTGCTGACGCACAGGCCGTAATGAGGGTCTCACTCATAGCTGGAATCTTAGTGTGAGTTAACACAGACACATTACAGCAAGCGGCCACTTCATGTCCTTTGGGCAACAGGGGAATTTTCATGTCCCACAGTTGCAGTACTTTGTCTTTGAGATCGAGAAGTGCATGGTGTGTTTCCAGGAAATCCCAACCTAGTATAACTGGCTGGTAAGCACCTCTTAAAACGTCAAATTCCTGCTGCCATACCTGTTTTCCCAGTCTGATGCCAATGGTGAGCTTGCCCAAGATGTCCAGGCGCTGGCCATTGACTGCACGAGCTGGCACAGAGGATGCTGTCAGAGGGCGTTTTTTTAAAGCTGGATGAGCGTTTCGAAAATCTTCACTCACAATGGAGACAAAAGAACCAGAGTCAATTAAAGCACACACTTCAATGCCTTCAACAATAGCCAAGATACTAGAAGAAGCAGAGCCATTAGGTTGTGAGTCATTGTTGTCAGGTGTTAACTGTGAACTAGCCTGGGGCTGTGACGTAGTAGCTGATGTTTGCCCCTCAACAGCAGCTACTGAAAGTTTCCCTGTCGGTTGGAGCTTAAGTGTACATGACTTTCAGGAGACTGGAATCTGACACCGCTTCTAGCGTGTGGACTTGCATCTCCATGTCTCCGTGGTGCTGGACTGGGACTGCGTCTGTATCTGTTAATGCCATCATCACGGTGACCCTGCCTGGAGTACTGGTAGGACGGGCGTGATGGAGAGCGACCTCGGTCACGGTCGTCACGCCTGCTCCACTCGTCGTATCTCTGATGATCAGGGAGCGGAGGACGACGTTCATAGTGGGACTCTGAACCATGAGTATAACCCTGCGCAGGTGAGTAATAGTCCCTGGGATGTTGTCTGGTATGGTAGGGTGAAGTAGAGGAACTGCGCGCGGTGTGTAGAGTATCACCGGAAGAGGCTCCGTCAGGTCTGGAGTCCAAACGCTGAGCAAGGTAACTGTGCTTCTCTCGTAAAGTCTGTACTTCATATTTTAAACTGGTCACAGTAAGAGTCAGCTGCTCAACTGCCTGGAGGAGTTTGTCATCAGTAGGATTACGACGAACCATAGCTACCTGTTCCGAAGGCAGAGTGAGTGGGGATCCTGCAGCGGTCAGTTGCAGCGCTGTGCGTGCCCTCTCACAACGGCTTGCAATGCGCACTGCGTCCTCGAGGTTCTCTGCACTCATCTCATGAAGCTTCGACTGCTAGGTTGGATCCAAACCGGCCACAAAACGGCGGAATTTCTCGCCTTCTACTGCGTTGACGTCATAGTCGGGAAAGGCTTCCAGCACAAGACGAGTGATGTCTGCACTGTACACATCCAAACTTTCACCAGGTTTGCGAGGGCGAGCATTGACATTTGTTTGAAAGAAGGTCGGTCGGCCCAAAAACATCTCTGAGTTTGCCTTTCACCAAATCATAGTCTCTCTGGGTGACAGGAGGTAGGCTATCCCAGTACAGAAATGCAGCATCAGCCAGGCGAGTAGGGAGAATAGAGGCCATCACTGCTGATAAATCTACATCAGGGGAAGATATAGCCTGAACTGCTACCTCAAACCGTCGAGACCAACTGGTAAAAGATTCTGTCCCATCTCCTTTAAAAGCAGGTGGAAGATCCACTTTCAGGGCACTGGGGACAGTTTGTGGAGTGAAAGGGGCAGCACCAGTCCCTGTAACATCCACCGACCTTCGTTGTTGTGCGGGAGCAGAATGCTGCTCGAGCGCAGCGTCACTGTCATCATCAGACATGACGAGAGAAAACGAAAATGTGCAGTTCCAAAAAAAAGAAATCACAAAAGCATGAAAAGTGGGAACAAGTGCAGGGTAATCCGTATTATCTCCATTATACCATGCTTTCAGGTCGCCAGCCGCTCTCATGAGTGAACGAGAAAACCAAAAAGCGGCGATATCCACCGGTCATAGGAATAAAACTCACCAAACGCAGAAACCACCGAAAAAAAAAAAAACACGCTGCCACCAATGTAACGTGAGGGTTCAGTACATGGTGGTTGGATCACTCGTAATAAGAAGAGACAGCCAGATGGAGACAGATTACTTTCTTATAACAGCACTTTACTTTCTTTTCCACACTTCATCAGTTCACCGCCACAACACTTCCCCCTCTCCCGCTCACATGTTGCTCATCAACCAATCAAACGTTAGCAGGACTTAAACTAAGGTAAATGTCAGGAAACCACAGAGGTAGATTATCGTAACCATATAGTAACTGTGTAACACAAATATGTAAGTAGTTAACTGTGTAAACATTGTAAATATATCTTTAGTAGATAGACCCTAAATATACGAATGACTTGTAAACCTTACACTAGTGATGGGAAGTTCGGATCATTTTACTGATTCGGTTCTTTGAATCTCGTTCAGTAAAATGAACAAATCTGTTTTCGAGTCATTCGTTAATTTCAACGGGGGCGGGGGGGGCTATCCGTCCACTGCAAACACGTATCATATTCTCATGTAGGTTAGTGCATGTCATGTGCACCAGCAGATACTATTTTAAAAGAAATTCCTGCATTAAAATAATGTATCATGACAGTTTGTATGATTTGGTCATTTATTATCACACTAGCATTTAATTATCACGGCAAACAATTACACTGCACTAAACTATAAGTGTAAATGTAAAGTGAAAATAACAAAACCAGTCAGTATGATGACTTGAGTGAATATCATTCACGTCTTACTAAAACAGCGGCCACGCGAAAGGGAATGAGGAAACTGTTTCCTCTACTAAAAAATACAATGCGGGTCACGTGAAAAAAGGATCCAAAGACTTGTAGAAAGACCGAGTCGGGAAATGAACGAATCGTTTGTTTCCTCCAGTACAGAGCCTATGCAGGTCACGTGAAAAATGATCCAAAGACTCGTAGAAAGACCGAGTCGGGAAATGAACGAATCGTTCGTTTCCTCTAGCTACCAGTACAGACTGGCGGATCTAGAAAAATATTCATGGGGTGGCAGGAGATTTTGAGGGGTGGCATCCCGTGGCAAATGTGTGTGAGATCAAAATGAAAAAACTAAAGGCTGTGCAACATGTATGCATAGTCAGTGAACACTGAAATTAATTTGAGGATTATAGGTCACATGACCAAAAAGCTATTGAAGTTTGAAGATTTATTTTGAATAAAATATTTTTTAATAACCTGAGATGAAAATGAACAAAATAAAGGCTTTGCAGCATGAATGCATACATCTTCAACAGTTTAACATTATTTTGACGCTCCTAGTTCATGTTGTTGAAAAGCTATTGACTTTTGAAATGTGTAATTTGTTGACGGTCCCTAAACGTACGCGTTGTTTAGGCAGCCAAAAGCATTGGCTAAGCGGCAGTCGTAGCAGTGCTAAACACCGGTTAAAATAACACAATACTGGGCGTCCGAATATCTGTTGAATATCGAACTTCAAACTAACTTTACCACAGTCATCTTTGTTGTTGCTTTGTTGCCCAAAGAATTCACGAGTTAATGTTATTAACCTCAATTCAACAGGAAAAGTAACATTGCAACTCCGTATAGCCCTGCACTTTTGTAATTATTCTTAGTCATTAATAGATAGGCCTAATTGCTTAACAACTCATTCCTCCGGTGTGGTCTGCTGTCCGTGCCGATGATTTCTTCCTTGAGTTGAAGCCTTCTATGGTCAGTTTGTGTTCAAATGAAAGCAACTTCGGCGCCGGTGTGGGGAGGGTGGATGGAGTAGTTTTCGTGCTGCATTTACTTGCATTCGGATATTAGAAATTCGCTCTCGCAAATGTCCGATGAGCCACAACTTTTCTTTGTTTTCAAAGCTGCCAACTGGGGTGGCAAGGCTATTTTTAGGGTGGTATTTGCCACCCCATGCCACCCCAGTAGATCCGCCCCTGAGTACAGAGCCTATGCAGGTCACGTGAAAAATGATCCAAAGACTCGTAGAAAGACCGAGTCAGGAAATGAACGAATCGTTCGTTTCCTCTAGCTACCACTACAGAGCCTATGCAGGTCACGTGAAAAATGATCCAAAGACTCGTAGAAAGACCGAGTCAGGAAATGAACGAATCGTTCGTTTCCTCTAGCTACCACTACAGAGCCTATGCAGGTCACGTGAAAAATGATCCAAAGACTCGTAGAAAGACCGAGTCGGGAAATTAACGAATCGTTTGTTTCCTCTAGCTACCACTACAGAGCCTATGCAGGTCACGTGAAAAATGATCCAAAGACTCGTACCCGAAGACCGAGTCGGGAAATGAACGAATCATTTCTGTTTACTTGGCCGAGCCTATGCAACAGTCCCGATGCGCGGCCACGAGAAAATGAACGAATCACTCTTTGAGAGGACTCGTTACTCCCGAGTCCTTGTAAGGATTCGTTCAAAATTAACGAATCGTTCACGAACGACACATCACTAGTTCATACCTGCCAGTGTCAGTCTGTGTCTTGATTGTGGTTGTTGTAAATAATGTGTCTCGCTTTGTGCTTTTAATTTTTTTTTAACAACTTTTATCCCCCCCGACTCCCTATGTTATTAATGACCTGCTTGTTTTTTGTTGTTGCTTTTGTGTCTTTTCTGTATGTCTGTAGCCCCCTTTCCCTCAAAAAGCTTGTGCTTTTTTCAGGCCATCATTGTAATAAGAATGTGTTCTTAATGATCTTGCCTGGGTAAATAAAGGTTAAATAAAAAATAAATAAAAATGTTATCTTATAATTTCAGTTAACAGTTGCTGCTTACTAAAATAACATGATTTACATTACATTTAGTCATTTAGCAGACGCTCTTATCCAGAGCGACTTACAGTAAGTACAGGGACATCCCCCCCGAGGCAAGTAGGGTGAAGTGCCTTGCCCAAGGACACAACGTCATTTGGCATAGCCGGGGAATCGAACTGGGGACCTTCAGATTACTAGCCCGACTCCCTCACCGCTCAGCCACCTGACTCCCCTGGTACATAAAATGATACATAAAATAAAATAACAACATTAAAGATATTCACCTACAGCTAGAATGCTGTTATTTTACATTTAGCCTACTTCAGATAAGTCCAAATGCCTTCTTGTTATTGTCAGACTAGCTACTCAACGTAAAAAAAACAAATATTTGCCAAATCTGGAAAGTCAACAGGCATAGGATATTTACATCTTTTGGTTCTTGAAAAAAACGCTGTGATTATTTTTCCTTCTTCAGGTAACCAATTTGATTTAAAGTTTTATATCTCATGTTGTAAAATTGTGTAAAATTATACTGGTGGCGTGTCGAGCATTCTCGCTTTAGAATGACTAGCCAGTAAAGTCATGTTGCATGCTACATGCAGTACCCCTTTTCCACCATAATAGTGTAGTGTCTACCGTATGATGAGCGCTGTTCTGCGCGATAAACTTTGGATGAAGTATTGTTCGATATATAATTTAACATTAATTTGATATTTCCATACATACTATATGATCTCCAATATAGAATGTTTATGCAATTAGATATTAATTAGAATACCATGTTATTAATATAATACGCCAGGGCAGAAGATAATTTAACTGCTGCAGGAGGACCAAAGTAATGCCCATACTGATTAAGGCCCCGTCACACCATAACGTTCTGGTCGACGTTCTATGACGTTAGAGGAAACGTTGGTAATCGTCCATGGTCGCTGGTATAGCGCTGGTATAGCTCAAGAAAAGTGTTGTGTGGACGCTGGTCCAAAAAAAAAGTTTTGAACATGCACAAAAGTTCTCATGGCGACCAGCGTTCTTCAACGTTTCATTTTAAACTCTGGATAACGCAGAAGACCGTTTATGGAACGTTTGGCTATCGTTTGACTAACTTTGCACACGTTAGTCAGTCGTTACCCTAGCGTTACTTGGTTGTTATTCATCATTTGCTTTGAAGCGAACAACTCACTCGCTAGTAGCAGAAGCCCCCCTCGCACCCTTATGTCGTCTAGGCGGCATGATGTTTACTGTTCAGGACAACTGAATTCACAGATTTTCAAGTGTTTTATACCTGTTTGGTCATAAAACCCACACGCCAGCAAAACGCTACTCTGTCGTTATTCACATGTAAGTCACACGCTCAACACGCTCGTCTAACGTTGACTAATCGTTTGTCGCGCGTAGCAAAACGCTTCTCTGTCGTTATTCACACGCCAGTGACACGTCATCACACGCCAGTGGCGATTTCTTTAAGACTGCAAGGGAAGCTCAGCTTCCCCTAACATTTCTAAAGATTAATGGTCAAATATTTACTATTGTGTTAACATTTTAAATGCGTTAGAACACGTTCATATCGAAGACGAGGTCGTTCAGAATCAGCTACATATATTAGCAGGTCGACTGACTGATTTCCGTCTCATACATTCCCGTAGCGCCACAGTGCATTTCCCTGTGGAAGCTCAGCTTCCATGGACTTCAGTGGGGCTGCTGTGAACAGTTGTTTTCAGTGCTTCGAAACTATACGGTCATTGGATAAATGCTGCGATTATGTCCCGCCTCGGACGCTCAGCGTCTCTGCCACAGTGCATTTCCCTGTGGAAGCTCAGCTTCCATAGCCTGACGTTGTCATACTCATAATTCTTGTCAGAATATGAGTCTGAGAACTCTCCATTGGGCTGTGACTATGGGGCGTGTTTCAACCGAACCCGGAAAACAAATGCCTCTTCGCTCAATTGGATAGACCTACAACCAATCAGAGCAACGTAGTATGTTAACTTTTACCAAACCCCGTAGGAAGGACGGCAAAAACATATTTTCCATTGAGAAATGCCTTGATTGCGTTTCTCTGTTCCTCTTTCAAAATTAATGCGCTGTCGATGTCTTCTAAAACAGACTCGATGGCAGAATCATAACATCCCAGCTCTCCAGCGGTGAGCCATGTTTGTTAAAAACGAATTCAACCAAAGCGCTCTTTGGTGACGTGGTTGATTACGTTACTGTTGATCATCTGTCCATCATCGTATAAAGCCCGCCCTGACAATTTCATTGGTCCGAACAGCTTCTGTTCGGACCAATGAAATTGGTCCGAACAGGCTACAGCTTCCATGGACTTCAATGGGGCTGCTGTGAACAGTTGTTTTCAGTGCTTCGAAACTATACGGTCATTGGATAAATGCTGCGATTATGTCCCGCCTCGGACGCTCAGCGTCTCTGGGGGTGAATGGAGGAGTGGGCTGGCCTGGACGCTGGGCTTCCGCGTGATGATTGGAGGGTCTGTCGAAAGACTGCATCTCCTTTTGATTGATAGCGATTTTGTACTATAAAAAGTCATTATTAGTAGTATGGGTGAACTAGTCAGCTAGCAAACTGCACACGATGGCAGACAATATTGCTAATGTTGTCGACCAGATTTTGGCGAAGCCATTCGAAAGTCTTCCTTACGAGGAGAAACTTAAAATTAAACTGCAGGGGAGGTCAACACCTAAAATTGATTTAGTGCAAAAGATAGGGCAAAGTAACAGGTCTTTTCAGCTCTCCTGGTATGACAAAGTTAGCTGGCTGACTGGAAGTGCTGTGACAAAGAAAATGTACTGCTGGCCATGCCTCTTGATGAAACCATCTCACGGATGTGTTGTTTGGTCAAAGGTAGGGTTTGTAAATCTGTCTAACTTTGACAGGGCATATAAAAGGCATGAAAAGAGCAATGAACATGTCAGTGCATGTGCAAGATTAAGTTGCATGGGCAAGATCAGGGTTGAGCATGCAATCAATGAAGGTGCTCGCATTCAAGTAGCTAAACATAATGAAACGGTCAAACAAAACAGGGCCTTCCTAAAGCGCCTTATTGATGTGACATCCTTGCTTGGTCGGCAGGAGCTGTCGTTTAGGGGACATGATGAGAGTAGTGAATCATCCAACAAGGGGAATTACAGGGAGTTCACAGAAACATTAGCTAAATATGACTCTGTCCTGTCCACACAATTCAAGTCCTCAACTGTGTTTTCTGGTATGTCCCGGACTATTCAAAATGACTTGATCTTTGCTCTTGCAGCCACCGTTTCTGATGAGATCAGAGATGAAATTCAGGATGCTCCCTTTTTTGGATGGCAGGTGGATGAAACAACTGATATATCCTGCCGTGCCCAACTCTGTCATTGTTCGCTATGTGGATAGTGCAGGTCAAATTCAGGAGCGCTTTATTGGATTCTTTGATGTTTCTGAGGGGCGAGATGCTCAGTCTGTTTTTGATGTGTTAAATGAGAACATGCAGGGATACAATTTTAAGGATAAGCTTGTGGCACAGACCTATGATGGGGCTGCTGTCATGGCTTCAGCTCTCAATGGTCTGCAGGCCAAAGTGAAAGCAATAGCCCCCAGTGCCATGTTTGTGCATTGCTATGCACACGGACTGAATCTGGTGCTGTCACAGGGTGCTAAATGCTTGCCTGAGTGCAGAATTTTTTTTGCATCACTCTCTGGGTTTGCCACATTTTTTTCCAAATCCACAAAGAGGACGTATTTTCTGGAGTCTGCAGGCTGTTCAAGGTTGCCCAGGAATGCTCCTACTCGATGGAATTTCACATCACGGATAGTGAGCACTGTGGCAAACAATTATGATGGCCTCCTGCAGACATTTGATAACATCATTGCAGATACGACAATGGATGATGATACACTGGATTGTGCCAAAGGCTTTGTGAGGAAACTGGATGATTTTGAGTTTGTGTTCATGTTGTACACGTATGAACAAATCTTCTCTGAGACTGATGTGGTCTTTGATATTGTCCAGCAGAGGGCTATGGATGTCCTTTACTGCAAGAAAATAATTGAGTCTCTTCTTGCATTTGTCAAAGAGATGAGGTCAGAGCGGGCTTTCCAAGCTGTTTATGCCAAAGCAGCAGATCTCACATCAGACCCACGGGATGAGCCCATGAGAAAGCGCAGTCTGGCCCAACTGCAGGATCCCCAGGAGTGCTACAGAAATCTGTACATGGCCATCCTTGATAACATCTTGGAGCAGATTCCTCGACGTTTTTCAAATTTGGAAAGTATGCTCTTCTTAGAATTAGTCAATCCAGGTAAATTTGACGACATGAGACGAGTGTTTCCAGAGGAGGCCTTCCAAAGTGTCCTGAAAAGTTATGGCCATCACTTTGATTCAGGGAGACTGAGGTCTGAACTTAAAGTCCTGTATTCAGATCAGGACTTGCAGGGTAACAGGGGAAAGCTGTGTGATTACTTGGTGTTCCTTAGAGACATGGAGTTGGACAGTGCAATGCCTCAGCTTTACAATCTGTTCTCATTAGTGGCAACCATTGGAGCTACATCTGCAGGTGTAGAAAGGAGCTTCTCCTGTTTAAAGCGGCTCAAGTCCTACACCCGTAACACAATGGGCCAGGGCCGTTTAAGCAGCCTAGCTCTGCTGGCCATAGAGAGGACACTGGTCAAGTCACTGGAAAACACGCTTAGTTGGTATGACAGGGTCACAGAGCATTTCCTTGAAAAGGAATGTAGGGCAGAATTTACGTATGAATAAATCCCTTGTGTTGTCTTAGGGGTCAATAATGACCTGTCTTTATGTTTATCCTTTATGTTTTTACTTGAAAAGAAATGACTTTTCCTAGAGTGACCTCAACTTTGTTCACATTTCCATGAAAGCTGCACACCACTAGGGTACAACGATTGTCGTAGGGTCATTTTTGACCGGGCAGTTACAAAACTATTATACACACCACAAAAACAGAATGTTAAGAAAACACGGGATAAACGCAATTTTTATGATGTAGACCGAAACTGAGCTTCCCCTCTTTGAAAGACCAGCAGCCGCCACTGTCACACGCTAATAGTTTTCAGGGGTGTCTTACTTGGTCGCTGTTACATGCTCCTCATGCGTAAGTCCCTCGCTAGTTATGCGTCAGTCCCACCCTAGTCATGCGCCGAAATTGAACGATTAGAACGTTCAGAGAACTTTGACCAGAACGTTATAGTGTGACGGGGGCCTTCAGGGGGTCAGATGGCTGAGCGGTTAGGGAGTCTGGCTATTAATCAGAAGGTTGTTGGTTCGATTCCTGGCCATGCCAAATGATGCTGTGTCCTTGGACAAGGAACTTCACCCTACTTGCCTCGGGGAGAATGTCCCTGTACTTACTGTAAGTCGCTCTTCTTATCCTTACTTACATTTAGCTAAATGACTAAATGTAATTAGTTACATATTTGATGACCCATTGTGCAGGGAATAAAGAACCATCCTCATCCATCCTGAGTGTCCCAGTCCTTCATTAGCCAGCAAACACAACTCTGGCTTCATGTGGCAGAAAAATCACCAGCTCAGTCATTAGACAGTTGTAATGATCACTATGGTTACCACTACAGGCACAGCTACCAGCTCCTCTTAGGACCCCGAGGTCCATTAATGAAAGGATGCTACATCAGACTTTTGCTCCTCTATTGTTTGTCAGATTCTCTATTCTTCTCTCACAGTAGGCTACATCCATGGCTTTCTGCTGCACTATGTCAAACACAACATCTGTGTGAGCAAATATCTCCTCAAAAGTAAAAAAATAAATAAAAAATAACACAAAATCTAAATCTTCTAGCTTTGACTTCCATCTTCCATCTGCACATGACACAGTATCTTCATCCATAGTAAGGTGCTCTATGATATGGATGAAGGTGTCCTTCAGTTTCTCTTAGTTTTTTGCCACAGTGCTGACTATTCTGGTAGTGAAATTCCAACGTGTTGGTGATTTTTTGGGCAAGCGTGCAAATCCAGACTGTTCAAGCAACATCACTCTCTTGGTTAACTTGCAAAAGAAAGTGCTGAAGCCACAGTGTTGCTAAGAAAACCTTAACTTTGGGAATTAACTTTGTGCTCTGACTTTGTGCTCAGAGGTCGACCTTCAACGATGCGATGGAAGCTATGAAATCATTCTGAATTGATTTCGACATCCCAGTAAAGACAGTAGAATTTTTCCATATGTTCAGCAAGCAAGGCATCATAACGTGCAATTACCTCTACAAGCTCCTTGTAGTTGCCCTTGTTAGCGGTATTGTCCCCCTCGTCGTGTCCTCTAAAAGCCAATTCTTGCATGCCCAAAAATGCAGTGTGTCCGAGTGTTAATCAGGCGCGGTGCCAGATGTTGTAAACATTTGGGGATTAGCCCAAACCTAGGACGTATTCTTTTGCTAGGACCCTTTTCTTTTGCTCTCGACGAAGGCGGTCGCATTTTCTCCCTCTCCTCCCCCTGACCTTCCCTGCTTGGCTTCTATCGTATTGTCGAGTCTTGTCATATAGTGAGAGACTCTCTCCGCAACCACTCTCCGAACTAAGAATCATGGAATTGATTAGCTGGTCTCTCAATGCAATTGATACCATCTTCTCAACGAGAAGCTTGGGTTCGGGGGAACCTGACTGTCCTGCCGGGACGTTCGCAGCTGGCTACTCGATGGACGCGTGGGAGAAGTGGCGTGTCGTGTGCCTGGCAGCGCTTTCCGTGGAGGACATTGAAGACATCTTCCTATTCAGAACCATGATTACAGGCTTTCTGCTGATTGGATTGGGCACTGCCCTGGTTTATCGGAAAATTGATGAAACGGTAACAGCTATCAAAAGTCCCCTAAGGCTGCCCGACATGATTCAGTGTTTCCCATACAGACTAATTTGTGGCGGTGCGCCTCAGAATCAACACCGGCCGCCACATATTGCGTTTCGTTATTCTTTTAAAAATGTTGTTTACGGTATTTAAAACACGCAGCGTATTCGTTCAGCTGCTTTTTCTTTCCCTGCTCTCCCTTCGTATCTCGGTCACTACACACAGTCACAACGTCAGCACACATTAGCAACGACGCATAGATACGCCGTTCTAGACAGACAGCGATATCAGCGAGCACTCAGCATTAGTACCATAGCTTAAAGTCTAGGAAAGTTGAGGTTACTTTTCGCTAGGTACCTATGAACATGTCTGAATCTGCTAGACAAGTGGGTTCCTCTTTGTTCTTTTGGTGAGTAATCTCACGTGCCCTACTTACCGGCGTCATGGAGCCAACCAGCTAAATAGTTATTTAGCACTAGCGTTGCTACATACATACAGCTGGCAGCTCCGTTTTTCTCCTAGATTCAGACCTAGCCCCGGTAAATTGTAGAGCTAGCTAACTACTACACTTCTGTAGTAGTGCAGTAACTACTACACCCCACAATTTCCCCAGAAATATTTTCAGGCTTCAACCAGTGCTGCTCAAGCAGAAAGACAGGGTCAGGGAGAAAAAGAGATAGATTTGTTAGGCATTGAAGAAAGAGTAGGAGAGGAGGACAGCATCCAACATGCTGCTGTGAGAGAGCCAGCTGAAGCAACAGGTGAGGTGGACAAACAGATGTAGAAACAGGCAGGTAAGAAAGCAGGTCTCAGGATAAGGGAACACATTTCTATTCTTCCGTTTCTTGCAGATAGGACTTGAATGGGGTGTGAATTTTGTATAGGGTGTTAAATGTGTGTATTTTGAGTTGGGCGTGTGATTAATTTTTTATTAATATTATTTAATATAATAAAGTTCTTTGTAACAAATTATTAATGAAGGAATTATTTTGAACCTCCCCGATTTGACACGGGGCGACCCCCCCCAACACAAATACATTTACATTACATTTATGCATCTAGCAGACGCTTTTATCCAAAGCGACTTCCAAGAGAGAGCTTTACAAAAGAGCATAGGTCACTGATCATAACAACGAGATAGCCCCAAACATTGCGAGCAGCCAAAACATTAAGCATACATTGTGAAAAACCGAATAAGTGCCAAAGGGAAGAACCATAAGAGCATGCAGTTAAACAAGTTACAATTAAACAACATGAAACTCAAAAAGTGCAAGAGTGTACCTGTAGAAAAGAAGACAAAACAACCATCAACAGTAAAATATTTCACAGCGAGTACAAGAATTTAAAACCGTCACAACTAACCAACAAGAGCAACAAGTCTCTCAATACGAGTCATTGTGATCCTGGAGGAAACTAACATCAGGTCCAGCCAAGCATTCCTAAGTGCCGTTGTACTCCCGGAACAAGTGCGTCTTGAGCCTTTCCTTGAAGGTGGGGAGACAGTCAGTGTCCCTGATGGAGGTGGGGAGTTGATTCCACCATTGGAGGGCCAGACAGGAGAAGAGCTTGTGTTGGGACCGGGCGCTCTTGAGCGGTGGGACCACCAGACGGTTGTCAGAAGAAGACCGTAGGTGGCGGGTGGGGGTGTAAGGCTGCAGGAGAGACTTGATGTAGTCGGGTGCAGTCCCTTTCACCGCTCGGAAGGTCAGTACCAGAGTCTTGAATCCTACCCAGCACAGGCCTTGGCCAAGGCCGTTGCTGGAACAACAACTCCCCTGGAGAGTGCTGCGAGACTCTCTTGCCGTCCCTCCTCCCTCCTCCTCCCCCCTTCCAACAGACACCTGTGGATTGTTGTCTCTGTCTGGGACATGAGCAAGGCTGTCTCCATGGCAATACAATCTGCGAACTGAGAATCTGACTGATTGTGGCCTAGGCGAAGGCGACAACCCAGGCCTACTCATACTTGCTTGTTTGCACTTGCTTACCTCTACACCCCACCCCCTCCCACCCGTTGCAAGTCTGTTTCTGTAATGTTGTACAATGTATGTGCTGAGGTGTTTTTTTTCCTGTTCCCACACTGTACTCCTCTAGGAGCATAGTCTGGGGGATGACCTTTTTCTCTCCTCATGTTCTGCTGAAATTTTCAAGATGGCGCCGATGATGGCTGCCTCGGTCGGCACCTTCCGGCCAAAGTAAATTCCTTGTCTGTGCAAACTTTCATGGCGAATAAAAAACAATTCTGATTCTATTCTGGGTTTAATGTGATGCTAGATAGGGACTTCCAAAGTTAATGCGAGCGAAAAATGTTGGCCTCAAAATTGCTTTTTGAGCTTTATGTAAAATAAACATTGCCGTTTTCCAAAACCTTGTCTAGTGAAGGTGATGTCTTTATCATTTATGGCTCAAAATTGTCGACAGGGGAATCAGTAACATGCATCTAGCTTGGCTGAGTACTCTAACCAAGTTCGAGAGCAATACCAACTTGGGTTGAATGCCCGAGGACCATGGCTGAAAATGTGCATTGGGGTACGTTTGCAGAACCGGCTGCATTGGATTGCTGTCATTCAAACCATGCTCGTGTGACGGGTATGTAACAGACGTAGTCTTGCAAGTTCCGTCAGAGTTTTCCGGACCGTGTTCATCCTTCAACGAGGATCGAACACGCCATCTCTGACTTCCCAAGCGCCACCACTACCAGCTACACCAAAGAAAAGCTAGCTATTCAATGACGCGGGTGGCCTGTTACATACTTGAGGAGTGAGTTTCACCGATTCACACCGGCTACACTCGCCTTCACCCACAGTTAAACTTGGAACTTTGCGTTAAACACTGATGTGTATATACACTGCTTTCTAGAGGCGGGATGTCGTCACTTTCCCGTAACATCATCAAAATGCATTGTAAGCGATGTCATTTATGGTCAATGCACGCTTTAAAGCAGCGTAGACTTATTTCAATACACCACTTAAGCTCCCAAATGTGGCCCGCCACGTCATTTTACGTGGCCCGCGGGGTTGGGAGTTTGACACGTGCATTACATGATCAATGCAGGTTTTTCCCAAAAGCTTGAATCTGATGTCTGCGTTAATATGCTCTTTGCTCTTGTGATGCAGTTTACCTGAAGGATATATGTTTTTAAGGTCACAGTATCCCAAGGCTCAGACTTCCCAAAAAGCAGGCAAGGTCAGAAATACAGGCACCTTGATAAAAGGCTCCCGTTAACCAGCTATATTTTTTATACCAATTTCAGAATTTCATTCTTCTTCATGAAGCTAAGGTCGACCTCTGCTTAGGCAGAGGTCGACCTTCGTTTTTCATTCACACTTTTTCTGTGTAGCCCAGAAACTGAAAGGAATTCTTCCCCCAAAAACATTTTCCATTGGGTTAGTCATGGTGGACAAAACTTGTGCTCGACCACGCTGCTAGGCTAGCCAACTAGCTACTGCTGCTAAAGATAGCGAATGTATTTGACAAAAAACATGAGACTAACTGGACCCAAAAATACATTTCTAAAATTAAGAAACACTTGTTTATCCACTTCCTCCGTCTCCTATAATTTGAGTAATTTTTCTCCTATAATTTGAAGTTATTTTATTTTATAGTACAAAAATTCTCTAATATCACTTTCTCAATCTCTTTTCCAACGAACTTCACCAAAATTCTCAACACAGAGAGAACCTTCCAGAACCGTTGTAGAGTATTTGAGCGGCTCTGGCATTTATAATTGGATAAACAGCATGTTGATTCATACTGCAAAAGCTTTTATTGGTGGGAGGACGTCCTCCGGAAGTAGTATTATTTACCATGCATGTCTATGTATGGGAGGTTCGGCCCACCAGCCGCTGGGTTTTGTGTTGAAGTCAATGCAGCCAGAGGACAGAGGCTGCTACGATGGTTCAATCACAGACAGTGCTGTTGAGTTTACCATACAACTTCAGTTTAATACTGTGTATTTTTATAACATTTATGGTGACATATTAATACATTTAGTATAAATGTATACAAAAATATATAACTAATAATACTATAATCTGCCCTGCGCCCAAAAGTGTGCTGGAGTATGTGAGTCGTGTCCATGAGGGGCTAAGTAAGGCGTGTGCCCTAGCAAGGGACGCGATCGCCGCCACCTAGACGGGCATTTTGACAGGAAGGCGGTGTCTTACTGCCTATTCCTGGTTCATCCTTGTCAGCATGTTTATCAGGCTCGTACCTCATTAGGGAAAGATGTAGTGACACAGATTATATGGTCGATACTCTTGACCAGAGGCGCCAGTCCCATATGTGTCACATAAATATGTTGAAGAGGTATCAGGTCAGGGACTCTACCCCAACACCCTCAGTTGACACTGGGAGGCCTTTGGTCTCGGCCGTAGCGTCCGTTACTTTGGGTCCGGTCTGTGAGATGAGTCCTTTGTGTGACAAAGATGGTCTGGAGTTTCGTGAGGCACAGCAGCAAAGTGCTCGCTTGTGTAACACGGAGATGCTGGAGTCCATCAAGTCTCATCTGGAGCATTTGGACGATAGGCAGAGCGCTGATGTGATAGGCGTTATAAGGGGTTTTCCTTCGTTGTTCGGCGATGTACCGCTAGCGCGACCAATCACCGGACCTAGTTCGGGATTTACGCAAGGCCATACCGTTGTCCGATGGTAGCACTTCCTTCTCTACCAACCCCTCCCAAACCAAAAGTCGGATCTCTGCCTTGACCGCCTATTTCGGTACTGAGACGCCAAAGTGTGCTGCACACAAGTAAAAAATGCGACACTGCTCCAATAATGCCAGGGATGGCACGTCCAAGAAATCCTGTACAACTTGGGTTGCCATGACACAACACACACTAGTAGTGGCCCCAATACTACGGCCAAATGACCATCATCAAGCCGCTGTAAACCAGAATGTCAGAAGGAGGAATTTGGTAAGTAAAAATGCAGTCAGAAACAATATTAGTCTGTCAAGGATAAACACTGAAACGTTTTCTTCTAATTCTGATCAATAGAAATACCATACGATGAAGAATATTATTCTTCATTTTGGCATCATCTCTTGATCGCTGCCTCATATTATGAACTACTCCCCCTGTGGCCTTGTGGCAGATGTCCCCTGGCTTGCATCCTCCCTTGAGGGCAAGGTGTTAGACCCTCTTGAACACCCACCTGAATTCAATTGTCCCAATAAGCCAAGCTTTGTGGATTGCAAATACATTTGTATAAAAAAAAGAAGCTCACATGCTTTGAAGACACATAATGCCTACTATCGCTAATGTAGCGGGGTATGCACGTTTAAGATTAGCAATACTTTATTTATGATAAAGCATCTAGTTCTCGGGACACCACCTCTGATTTGTTAAAGGGGCAGAGGAAACCTTATTTAATAATATTGAATAATAGCCTTCGTAATAATCAGTCTAATCTTAAGTAGTGAATTCTATGAAAGTAGAGCAGATCAGATAACGGGAGGGATACGCGAATATTATACACAATGATTTATTTTAAGCAAATGTAATTGGAATGAACAAATACCAGATAAGTTATGGATTAGTTTGGCTAAAGAGACAACTAAAGAGATAGGCCTCAAGAGACAACTGGACAGTCTATGCATTGGCAGGATAATACTAACGAGAGCTAGGTTAAGTCATTTGCAACTAGAATCAAACGTAACAAATTCAACCACAATATGCAAGTAAGAAATATAGCAAATCGCAGTTACTTTGGTCGGTTTGAAGAAGGGTAGAGTCAATGGTTTCGTTATCGTCCAACGAACAACGGAATCTTTCGTCAAAGTTCCGGGCGCTCAGTGAATTTGCAGGTTGAGAGCCATAGTTTAGAAATGCCGCAAACACTTCAGTTTAATTCCTACGAACAAGCGAGGTGTGATTGTTCATCTTGGGTTTATATAATCCAAGAAATGCGGTGTATCCCTTTTTTGAGGGTGAACTTTTCATTGGTCAGTTTACCTGACTGGGCGTTGTCCTGAGATAAGATAGGTGTGAGGTGGTCGGTAGATTGAAGTCAATATTTCAAATGTCCATGGAATGCTTAAACTTCAAAATATAACAATACAACGTTCAGAAATAGTTTTGTTAGTATGGTCCAATCATTTTGATATCAATATTGACTGACTTATCATAACCGGAAGGGAAATTTCATAAAAACATCAAATTACATCAACACATCATTTAAAGGTAAAGCATAAATTGTCACACAAATTCCAATAGTTCTTCTAGTGTCCACAAGCAGTATTGTCTTTGAGAGATGTTTGTAAATCCATTAAATGTCTGTTTTGGGATAAATCCTTTATAATTCAGAGTTTCTGGAGTAAGGGAGGTTGAGAAAGGTGGGCCGTTGGCTGGCTCTTCCCCCCCCCCCTTGGGGAGGGGAACACCAGGTATGGCATCAGCCCCTTTGAGGCTTATCCAGAAGATAGTGGCATTGTATGAGATGTCATACAATGCAATCAGTCGTCCTGGTGATCAGTACTGTGTCTTACTGAGTGGATCAGAAATGGTTGTGTTGGCGGTTTGACTCTCTGCTACACTAAGTTCAAGGCCAGTTTCTCACATCAGGCTTACGCCTGGGACACACTGGCTGCGAAGCGCCCGGAAGCATCACGATCGGCTACTACTGGCTCAATTCACACCAGACGCGGATTTATCCGTGCCGGTCACCAAGTCTTTCAGCTCCTCTGAGCTTTCCTTTTTCACATGTAATGCTGACATGGTACATAAACATGGCATAGGCTATATTTAGGAAACGTGTTATTCCAACAGCATCCCAGCATTGATCCTTCTGTTGTCCTTCTAAAAATCTTTGCTTTTCAACTTCGAGAATTAATTTGATGTCGTCCATCTCCTTGAATTTCTTGCTGATTTTCAAAATCGACTTGGGGGTTCTCTCTCGGTAGGCACGCGTGTGTGTTGTGTCCAACGCATAACAACTAGTGTCGTTTTTGGCGGCCTGTTTTAATTTTAGTTTTAGTCTAGTCTTTGTGTCAAGCTGTCATTTTAGTTTTTATTCGTTTAGGTCACGTTCATACTCTTTGTAGTCTAGTCAAGTTTTAGTCGACGAAAACTGATGACATTTAGTCTAGTTTTAGTCAATTAAAAATCTATTTTAGTCTAATTTTAATCAAAACAGAAGTAGTCTAAGCAGTAGTCTCGGGAGGCATGTTAATGCCAATACTATTTGTTTAAATGTATGTATTGGTCTAGGATAAGGTATTCAAGTCATGTTATTGATGCCAAATTCAGTTCAGTGTGATTGCTATGTGAATGACAAAACCAGCTACAGTATTTGGCCAACATGGGATGCTTAGTACCAATAGAGTCAGTCAGGTAGGAACTAAGAACCCACTTTACACTCTCACACACACAAGTCACAAATGTTAACCCACTTTACACTCTCTCACAAACAAATATACACACACACACTAGTCACACACGTTTGTCTCAGTCGTTTTCAGCACCAGGCTAACTGGCTAACGTCTAAAGCTAACTTTAAAATGTATTAAACACATTAACCACAGCCTCATGACTGTATGATAATAATAATAACGCGACTAAACAATTTTTTTTGTATACCACATATAGTCTTGTTTTTATTCGTCAACAATATTGCATTTAATTATAGTCATCGTCAGATGAGCAGCATTTACATTGCGTCTCGTCTCATTTTCGTCACGTGATAAAGGTTCGTTGACGATGACATTTATGATGACGGTACCTGTAGAAAAAGCAAGCAACAATAATATAATATAATTCACAGCGAGTACAATAAGTTAAATCAGTTACAACTAACCAACATGCGCAACATGTCCCTCAGTAAGAGTCATTGTGTTCCTGGAGGAAGCTAACATCAGGTCCAGCAAATCATTCCTAAGTACCGTTGTAAATCCCGGAACAAGTGCGTCTTAAGCCTTTTCTTGAAGGTGGGGAGACAGTCAGTGTCTCTGATGGAGGTGGGGAAGTGATTCCACCATTGGGGGGCCAGACAGGAGAAGAGCTTGGGTTGGGAGCGGGCGCTCTTGAGAGGTGGGACCACCAGAAAGTTGTCAGAAGAAGACCGTAGGTGGTGGGTTGGGGTGTAAGGCTGGAGGAGAGGCTTGATGTAGTCGGGTGCTGTCACGTTCGCCGCTCGGAAGGTCAGTACCAGGGTCTTGAATCTGATACGGGCCATGATGGGAAGCCAGTGGAGGGAGATGAGGAGCGGGGTATTTGTGAATAGTTTTCCTACAATAATGGTCCCATACATAGACCATATTTTTTCCCATCAACCTATGCTTAATGAATGTGAGTGCATGCACAAACTGAATTTCACAATTTCCTTGGCAGCTCTGATGCATTAACAATCCCATCCCTTAACAGCATTTTGGGTCACACACTGACATCTTTGTTATTGTACCCCTATAAATTGGAAAAAATGGTACAGACAGACACTTTCTCCATTTGGAACTTATATGTTCCCTACAAATCAACCTAGAAAAGGTACATACTAGTACAGGGGTACTCAATTAGAAACTACAAAGATCCACTCACCAAATTTCCATTCAGTCCAGGGTCCGGAACAGTGATGGTTTATTTTTCTGGCCCTTACCTCAGAGTTCTTGGGGTAATTTTGTTCAAAGTGTCTATGCTTTGTGTGATAGTGACCGTCTAGTAACAGTTTCATGTTACCACTTTTGACAAGGGCAACCGTCTCATTGCAGATTAAACATCAGTTTTGTGCTCCCCACCGCAGCACAAATGCATACTTGTCAGCCCACTCTGTCTGAAATTTTCGGGAATCAACTTTTCGCTTTTTGTCGTGACATGTAAAATCATGTCATGATAAAAATCATGACATGATTTTAGCTAAGGAAGAAACAGGTACCATTAGCAAATCGATTAGCCTGCGTTTTTGCGAATGACACACACAACCTGCATGACCCACAGAGGTTGCGGCCAACGTTGAGTGAGTGAGTTGTCAAGGTGATTACAGTTATTACAGCTCCTGATTGGACCTTTGGATTGGACACGGAAGATAGAAACCACATCTAGTAGGAAAAAATATAGGCTATAGCGCATAATCACGCACCAATGAAAACTCGCTTGGATCATGACTAAATTAGAATGTTGATTTTGGCTTTGGTCCAAATTGTATTGCGTCTGGGTCCGGATCGGAGTCCGCCTATTGAGTTAAGGTACTAGTACCTTATGGATACATTTACAGTTGTACCTTAGAGAACATAGATGGACCTCAACTGTACCCTTTTTTCTGACTGTGTAGTTACATTACATGGGTGTTTTTGCTACTAAAGTTCAAATCCTTATTTGGCCTTGTTGAAGAGGCCAGCAGCGGATGGGAAGAAACTGTTCTTATGGCAAACAAGACAAAACAGGGCGCACCGAACTGCCAAGGCTGCCATCATCGGCGCCATCTTGTATAGTACACTCACAGACATCCCAACCTGCAGAGACCCATTTCCGGGAGGTGGTCCCCCCCCCCCCCAATCCTGACGCATGATGTACCCCCTCAACCTGCACGTAACCGAACCCCCCCCCCCCCCCGACGCAATCAGGACGCGCGATATGCACCTATCTCTACCAGAAATAACCATTGGACAGTCTCTCGCTCGCTCGAAATACAAAATCCCCGATTTCCGGGAGATTGTAGAGCATTTGCAGGCGTCAGGGAGCCGCTATTGAAATGCGGGAGACTCCCGGACCTTCCGGGAGACTTGGGATGTCTGCACTCAAAAGGTAGTGTATTTTCAGAATAAATAGAATGAATAAATATATACTAAATTGAGAGCACATGCTAGATTTTAAGAGCTGAACATGTCGTTTATTAGATTGTTTGCACTGGGTCAAACAAACTGTTTGAGAATCTCATGTTAATCACAGGGCTGAGGGAATCAGCATGTTCAATTTGCAATTCATTTGAAATGTTTTACGCATATTAAAAAAAATACGGAATTGACAAAGCACCTTTTCTTGCCTCAATTACTAACTCTTAAGCCTTCGTTTTAATTAATTCCTGTTGTGGCAACTATTGTGAGTGCGCCGAGCCAAGTCATCCTGGCATGGACAAGGGTTTAGTTTTAGGAGGAATGTTTACATTTAAAAAGTTATGGCATTTTTGATAAAACAAAGATGGTGTGTACAGTTTCCAAAGTCTAATTCAAATACCATGGACTCACACTAACATAACACTTATCTATTATTAGTCCATCCACCACCTACTTTGCACATTTTGCTGCCCTATTATATCTATTTGATATCTTACAGTACTGTTTAGCTCTTTAGTTATTGTTAAGCTCCTTAGTATTAGACTTTTTAAATTTATTTATACATTCAACCTTTTTTTTTTAATTTAAGATCCTTATATGTTTTTTGTATGGACCTTTTTGCCACAGTAAATTCAGTGTTTGTGAAAACTTACATGGCAATAAAAACAAATTCTGATTCTAAAAATCATCAGAAACTAAATTATCATAATAAAACTCCTAAAACAATGCAATTCAAAGCATAAATGAGTGTGAAACATCTTTAATTAATTTCAAACAATGTAATTATACCTTTGTCCTTAGGTTTGAATCAAATATCATTTAGCAGATCAAATCAAATCTGCTGAATGTAAATATAATCATCATCTTACTACTCAAAAATCCAACATCATTTAATCGTGTAAATTAAATTCAGCCAATCCGTGTACTCATTACGCATATCCATTTTTGTAGTACAGATTTTTCCTAAGACTGAGGTTGGTATTACATTTATGCATTTAGCAGACACTAAATTAGACGTTAAAGCATTATGACAGATTTGAAGTTGCAACCTTCACATTTGCAGTCTTGCACTGTGCCACTATGCCATCATATTGCATATAGGCTTTATGGTTAAAATATTATTTATTTTTCTAATGTCTATCATCCTAAAAATCTAGGATTCAAATTCAATTCAGCCTTGCCTAGTTCAGTCTCAAAAACAACAGTGACAGGAACAGATTAGATGTCTGTCTGATATCCTCCAGCGAGAGTATGAGCAGAAGGTGCAGCAGGATGCAGGATGTTATGCCATGTGAAATGTAAATCTGCTATCAGCACAAGCTACACTGTCCAATGGATACAATACAGGAAATCTCAAGAAAAGTAATGCTCCGTTTTGTTTTTCCAATGGTTGAATTTTAATAATGAAAGAAAATGAAGTAAACTCTGGATATTTGTTTCTTGATCACATAAATCATAGTTCTGAACACACCTTAAAGAAAGACTATTATATGTTCAGGTATTGTGGACTATAATTTTCCAAAGAAACAATTTCCATTAAACAACATCTCAGATGTAAATCAGATTATGGAATACCCAACAAACTGGTCAAATATGTTAAAAGAAAAACTTATTATGAATACAATTTGTTTAGGGTGGGTAGTTCTCCAAAGTTTGGTTCAGGTTTGAGTTGGTCCTCAGAAATCGTGAATTTCTGCAATACATATTATAGATAAATATGCACATATCATACACGTTTTTAAGCAAGGAAAGTTCCAAAAACAACTCCCCCTAGAAATATAACTCACCTCATTCCTCTTAATGCATGCCAAAAGTTACGTTGCCTGTATAGGCTTGCACTTGGAACGGAAGAGGTATTGCTTGTTGATACACTGTCAGCTAAAGAGATGAAAGAAAATAGAATATGTCATAAAAAGTTGTAAATTAAATGTGCATAGACTAAAAGTTTCTTTCTTACCTCTGGAAACTTAATCTTCATATCCAGACAATCAGCAGAGGTGGCCACAACGGATGCAGAAATTTCATGTTTGATATTTGATTCATGTTTTTGGTAAAACCCAACAAAGAATGCTATTCCAGGGATGTACTCTTCAACTCTGAGGGAGGAATTTATGCATGATTTAATGCATTATACAGTATTTGGAATCTTAGAACAAAATCAGAAAGCATTTTGACTCCTGACTAGTCCTTGTGGACTTGAGTTGTATTTGTTTAGTACAAGTTATTTAGTGGCACAGCTGAATCTTAAACATCATCTAGCTCAGAGCATCTTGAAAAATATATATATTTTAAAGCTAAATTTGGATATACATTTCTCAGTGACAATATAATCTAGAAATGGCTGCACATATGGATGGGGATTTGTACCCTATATAAAATAAATTGAATTTTGCTATTGGAATGGTAGATGCTTAGTGCTTATCAGAGCAGCATCTGAACCTGTAGCCTTCTGGGCTCACCTTTTGCCTAACGTTTTCATGTATTCTGGAACATTGTTCCAGTGCATCTTGACCTTCAGTGTTGGGTTCAATCCAGGCAGGTGTGCAGTGGCGGCGTTCATTGACATTTCATAGGATTGACACTCAGCACCCCATCTAAGGTGCATCTGTTCAAATAGACAATGAAATTACAGCTTACAGACTACTCCATTTACATCGCTTACTGTAGAATTGTTATTGTTTTATCAAAACCTCAGTTATTGTCAGTCTCTGGTTAGACATTGACACCAGTGTTAATTAGAGTATTTCTGCAAACTCATTTCGGTGTTACCTTGGAATCTCCATGAATGGTGTCCATGCTGACATCAGTGCACATCTTCCAGTTGGCCTCCTCTCCAACCTGCGACACAATCACCTCAGTGTTGGCCATCAGAGTTGTGGTGGTGTGGTAAACAACTGCTTCGTAACCGTCAGGCTTATCCTTGCTATCCATGGCCACAGCCTTGATGCTAAACACTAGCTCAGGAGTAGCATCCCAAACCTGGAATGAAAGTGTGGCAAACAATGTAGTTTCTAATGCACCATTAATCAAATCACTAATGTAATTAAGATTACAAGTAAGAAAGACATGTATTTTTGTATTGTGCTTTTAACTGTTATTATTACCTTGGCATTAACAGGCTCATTGCTACTATGTCTGCTGCTTGAGGAGCCAGAGGAGAGCCTGGCTGCTTCCTGTAGACACAAACATGAATATAAGTAAAGTATTTACTGTGTGAGCCTTGGAAAAACGCCTTGTGGTGTTGCCATGCACTTACTGGGTGCTTGTCTCGTCCAGGATTGATCTCAATATGAATCTTGTCAACAAGTTTGTTCGCTTGGACTGAGAGAAGAGATAAGGTATCTAGTGAAATGTTATCTTCACATGCCATTCTTATCACCTACCTACAAGTGATGCAGAAATAATATTTGAAATTCTAAAGCCTTTTGTTGGTACCTGTTCGAAGTGTGTATGCAAGGTGACTGAATCCCAAGAAGTAGTAAAGAGGATACTCATCAATGAAGTGTGCTCTCTTCACCTCAGACTCAAGACAGAGAGCTGCCCCATAGAGTTTAGCCTCAGCACACACATTTGACCTTGATTGGTAGATATCTGATTTGACAATCTGTTCAGATGAATAAAGTATGTTCAGTGATCTGAGATTTGTTTCCTTCCTCACTCACCTGCATCTACTGCTTGCAATGTCAGAAGAATTCCATTGTTCAGAATGACCTTGTAACTTAACCATAAATAATTTTACTGTACAATTTTCTGTTGGTCTGAAGAGTTTAGTGGCTCCTTCACCGACTGCACTTCCTCTGAGTCAATCGGGTCTGACATCATTGGGGTCATTTTGTTCAAACTTGGATCCTCAATATTTCTTGAGACTGCATATATGTTGAAGCTATTTCATAAAATTAGATAGTAGAATATTGTTTCATTTAAATCCAATGATACCGGTTTGAGTTTATTATGTTAATTGTAAAATTGGTGGATATGTATTATTAGGTTTTCCATGTACATACTTGATGGAAAATAACTCTGTGTCCTTTTTCAAAGTAGGAAGATCAAATTCAAACTTCATGCTTTTAAGATTTATTTTTGAATTAAATCTCCACGGCATGGAATAAATCATTTTACTCTTTAGTTCCGTTCCACACTGGAATATGTCTGTGTTGATTCCATGAAAGACAAAGTTATCCTTGGTACTTCTGAAAAGACAAATTAGACACAATCAGTTCCATTGCACATCATACTAGACTAAGATTTGACCCCAGCATAAATACATAATTAATGTAGCTGCTCTACTGTATGGACAATACTTCACCCAACAAAGCCATCTGTTTCCAGGGAAATATTGGAGGTCAGCAGCGGCCCCAACTGATCTGTCAGTGGTGGACTGATTCCGGCCTTTGCTGCATAATTGACAACAAATGTGTTATAATTTGGTCATTAAATGCAATTCTGCACCCATATGCCATACCATAGGTATTATATGCTCACCATTTAGAGTAATTGCTGTTAGTGAGCTGTAATATTTGCTTATTTCGAGTGGTAGACCAAGGGTGGTGGCTTGGATGTAGCGTGTTTCGAACATAAGAAAGGGTTTTGTCCAATGCCATGACATCCCCTTCTGAAGAGTTTCCATCATTGTCCAGACTGGGCTCTCTTTACCTGCTGAGGAACTAAAAACCTGCAAGGAAAAAACGAAGATGAGACACTTCATGGTGACATATGATAGGGTCTTGTCACAATACCCAATGAAGAGGTTGTGAAGCTGTGAGTTCCTTGGAAGTTTAATGACTTGAAAATCTTCAAGTCATTAAATCTTACCATAATTATTTTCTGAAGAAAATCCGTCTTTACAGCAGCATAGAACCACTCTTGACCAAAGAGTCGTGAATAGGCAGACAGCAGAGGCTTGTCAGTAGGCAATTTTTCCCAGTTTTTCATCTAGAAATTACATACTTTTTATTTGATTAAACATTTAACCAATCAAATGAAAGGACTAAGCAGAGTATGAAATATGTTTTGAAAATACAGACAAAAACTCACCACATTGAGGATGATTGCAATGTCATTGCGACTGAGGTCTCCTTTGAAGGCAGGAATATTTTCAAACAATTCTTTGATTCCTTCAGTACGGACACCAAACTGTAGGACATAAACAAGTGTGAAAGCTGTGAAGGAATTTTTGTGAAGGAAAAAATTATGAGTTTATGTAAATAATCTACCTCCAAAAGTTGCAATATTCTGCCTATGAAATGGAATTTTCCTTTAGCCATGATGGCTGTTGGGAAGAAGGTTGAAGCCGTTTTCAACATGAATACCTCCATTGCTGTGCCAATGAGTAAGTCATCTGGAAATCAAAGAGGCATTAGCCTTTCATACTGACAAAGGAATAAAAACTGCCCCCAACAACTTTAAAGGATCTGTGGAGACTAGAGAAAGAAACAAGAACATGTATGCCAAGAAATACCATTTACTTAAATCTTCAGGGCTAACTTTTCCTCCATGCAGTTTATTTGAACCTACCATTAAACCAATCCAGGCGCATAGCTCTGCTGTAGTGGAAACTAAGACGACCATATTTAGGGGCCAGGATTTTCACAGCCACATTACATGCTGTCGATCTATATAAAACAAACACAAAAAAATCTAAATTCTGAATTGTAGAGATGTATGGCCTTGTCACCGGCTTACACATTTGCTTATGTTCATTCCTCAGTCACAGCTAGAGTTGCATGTTAATGTATTAGTGGAAGTTAATAACATCTACATAATCTGTGTTTTATGATGGTTTCAGCAGCATCTATTGGTCTATTGGTTCCCTTGTCACAAAATCACATTCATTACATACACAATAAGTGACACTGACATGGAACATTGTTAAGCAATGTCTTTAACAAATAATTCCAACATTCAGCCACATGCTACACAAAATATTGATCTATGCTCTATCAATATAAATCACACTGAATAGGCACTTCACAACATTGCCCTAGTCTAGGTGTCTGCTTGTGCTCAAAGACAAGTCCACCAAATAGCTTGGGTTAGTCTCTTTCCCTTCATCTTCCCTATGTACCTAAATATTTTATCCCCAATGACACTAAACCCCATAACTAATATCAGCTCAGTTTGGTGATAAGATTCCTGCAGAGACGTTTATGAAATGAGAAGCACTGAATTCACATAACACAGATGATTATTGTGTATCTTGTGCTAAGAAATACTCACAGGAAGTGGTTGTCTGGAGTCCTGGATGCAGCAATACTCTTCATGAGGGAATAAGTAAAGCTGGTAACATCCAAGTCAGTCTCCTCTAATAGAAATGTAGTCACTGTTGACACCATAGCCAGTGGTGGCTTAGTGTCAAACAGGATCATAACGGCCAGCATGCGTATCTCAGTAGGAAGTTCCCTCTGCACAAACAAGGTTAGGGTGATGTCCTGCACCTGGAACCACAAACATAGACAAATAGTTATGAACATATGGGAGCTTTGACTCAAAATAATTAGTGCCACTGTGACTCATTTTCATATAACAACCTTTCAAGTCCTACAAGCAGATTAAGTAATTCTAGAATATGTTTAAGTGTTTTAAGATATACTGAACATCAATTCACTTATTCACAATACTGCCTTGAAATAGGTGCTGAACAACCAGCATCAGAGACTGACAATTTTTCCTTACACTGTGAGGATCTCTAATAGCCAGGTGTCTCATAGACTGCACGGCTGCACTCAGCACTGGGGCTGGGAGGTCCACAGGGGTAGCAGCGATGCCAGGGAGAAAGCGCATCATAGTCTTGATGCTGGAGGGGTGGCCTGCATTCCCCAAGGCCTTCAGCACTATGATCATGTCCTTCTCATTGGCTGTCTTCAGGCTTTCATCAGCCAAGTCTAACAAAGGCTATTGCAAACAGACATCAGAAGAATTTAACCAAAGACATTAGCAAACAGATACATATTTGCATGTATTTAATTAACTATGATATTGAAAGAGATTTATCAGCAAATGTCAAATTTACCTGAACAGCAGTCACTGAGCAAGGTGTTGTATAGGCACAGTGCTTGTACACCAGTGAGCCATAGGCTAACACTATAGTGTTCCACAGCATAGGATGGGACTTACTGAAGGACATGGATAGAAATTCCTGTAAAGAAGTATATAATATTATATGTATATAATGTATGCAACTGAATATGCAAATATCATAACATAAGTAAGAAAACCCACTTTCGCTGTCTCAACTAACTCAGCCTCTGCATTCAGATGATTGAAGGTAACAAGGAGTGTTTGTCCTGCTTCATTGGCAGATATATCACCAGCTTTGAATCTGTTTATTAAAAACTTGAGGACTTTTGCGTCTGTCATCTCAACGATCATGTCCAAAAACCATCGCCTGGTCAAAGAAAGGGATAAACATTAGTAAACATTAATCTACAGATAACCTGACACTCAAGTTAGGGTTAGGGCTAGTTGTTCAAATCAAAGAAGGAAGCTGCTCAAATAAAAAAAGACGAAATACATTTCTTAATAAATAAAACTGCACACCTGTGTTCATCATTTCCTGAAAACTGTTTCCACAATGCCTCCATGTTTTCAAGAGTGATAACACGCAGAAGTTGGTACACATCTACAACATCCTCACTTGTTAAATTGTCAATCTGATAGATATTGGCTTTGGCCAGGCGCTTGATCATTTCTACAATCTGTGAATATTATTGAAAAATGTATTATACCATCACATTATAATACAATCATGTCAACCATGTAATCTTTAACTAGATGATTATGTAAAAAGTACACAGCCCTTACCTTTGGAATGGGTTTATCCTGATTTTTCATCAGAATGGGGATTTGAGCAAGCTCATTTACAAACTTGTAAACCAAACTCCCTCTGTTCTGCATGGGAACAACACTAGGGGCTACTCCTGTGTCTTTCACCCCCAGCAGCACCAGTTCCTTTCTTGAGGAAAATACATAAAAGCAACCTTATTGCACACTGAAACTTTCAGTTCAGTCATTTCAGTTCACAATATTTTCAGATTTCTGGGTACACAAATATACCTCATATTGTTGCTTAGGTACAAGAACATTAGCCAAAATATGTGATACAGGGTCGTTTTAACCTAAGTGTTAAGTCAACAAGTTTAGAGATCTAAACTAAAAGATTAGGTTTGGTATAAGGATAACCATTTGAAACTGGAAAAAGAAAATAGTCTTATAATGGGCATAAGTCTATTTACAGTATATTGCCTCTGATCAATGCCAGTACAAAAATGCCACTGCCGAAGCCCATTCCAAAGTGTTCAACAATCAATTTTTGGAGGTTTCTCCTGTAAGGTTTAACAGATCTGATGTATAATATCAATTTATTGGAGTGTATTGTACAAAAAGATTCCTGTGTAATTGTCATACATGGCTTGCAGTTTGGAGTTGCCACCCTTCACGTTGAAGGGAGAGAAATGTTGTCGCTCCAAGGCATTAGCATTGGTAATCAGACCTCCGTCAGTAGTTGATTTGACATTATAGATGTATCTCACTGTGGAAAATATGGAATCACCTCTCTACATCCAAGTAGGACACAAAACACAGATTTTACAGGGACACACTTTTTCCATATAGTACATACAATATGTTAGAATATGTAATCAAGTATTTTTGATTTAGTGTAAAGTAGACAGCTCATACTCCTCAAATAGTCAGGTTAGTGGCAAACCTCTTTTGACATCTTGTCTTCAACCGCAAGAGCCATTCCTCTGTAGAGTGCTGCTTTTTCCTGACAGTTATTGATGTCAACAGTTTGGGTGATGGCCAAATCTTTAGATTTAACATCCTCCACAATAGCATAGATACTCTGACACAATCCATGAATACCAGCCTGTTACAAATAGTAGATACAGGTAGAAATATTACAAAAATACCAGGTTATATTGTTGGCTCCCAAAAAGTATTAAGGTGGATGGACACTGATTGTATATTCAGTTTAAGGTGGATTACCTCCTCAAGCTCATAGACTCTCTGGGTGGTCTTGACCGTGACTTGAAATAATCCAATGATGCCTCTCACAATATTGACAATGGTGTCAGGGATCCCAGCAGGGGCATGAATGTCACCAACTTGTCCCTTGGCATACTCAAACATGAAGGGTTTGGCAAGCTCTGCAGCCATTCGTTTAGTTAGTTTAGGGGAGGCGTTGAATGTGTTCTTCCCCTGGATGCCATTGAATTCTTCAAAATCCACGTCAGAAACCTTCAAATAATTTGTCAACTGCTTAGACAAATCTTTTTCACATTTGTATATATTTACAACAATGTATACAATCAAATAAGTTCTACTCTTTTCATATTTTATTAGTAGACATATATTACTTATATGTAAAGAATATGATTGTCTTGCATAATCATTGTAATGATATTTTTACCTGTAGGAGAAAAGTTTGATCTGACACACCAATGATTGTAACTGTACACATTAGTTTCACACCAGACTCTGCCATTTCTGGCATGCCTCGTCCAATATTCACAGATCCCTCATATTTGTATTCATAGGTTTTTTGGGGGTTAAGGCTTGGTTCTGTGGAACAAAATAGACACATGATAAGGTTTAACAGACTCACTTGATCTTAATCAAAATAACCAACAAAACTGGTAATACTCACCATAGTTTTCACATACTGAAAATTAGAAGTAAAAGAAAATATATTCAAGTAGTTAATATTAGTATTTTTTGCTAAATGAATGACATATTACTTTATGAATGAAACATACTTGCAAGGGCTACACAAAGAGAGAGCAGGAACCCGCGCATGGTGAAATCCAGGAGTGGAAAACTGTTGTTCAACTGATTTCTTTAAATACTTCACTTGATTTACAATCAGACAACATGTGAGGAACCTGAAGTTGTGGTCAACTCCGATTTGGCAGCAGTCAGCCATAAAGTAAATACACATCAAGGACAAGGGGTCAAAGGTTGCAGAAAAGAGTGTCCACTTCATCCGTCAGTCCACTGTGACCACTACCAGTGTCAAACTGACATAAGAGGGCATGTCATTCAAAGTAAATTATGATGTAAAATTGACAAATACAGGGTGTTGTTTAAATAAACAACCTTTTCATCACATATTCCAGTTATTCAAAGTGTAGAAAGTTTTCACACAATATTGCGAGTGTTAAGGACACATTTATAAGTACCTCATGAAATGCCAAACAACACTAGAAATTATGACATCTACCTGGACAAACATTAGCCATCTTTAACATCTATGAGTTAAGTAATCACAATGTGAAATGTAGCCAAGAACCAGATATGTGGAGAAAATGTGCCCTTAGAGGAACTACTTTTGACGAACTATATGCAAGGCAACAACCGGGATTATTCAATTCCCTTTTAACATCACCAACCTCACAGCCATGCTCCAGTAGAGCAGAAGAGAGTGGTGAATGGTTCCTCTCCATGCCAATCCTTCCTCATTCACTTTCTGGCACTAACTAGAAAGCCTGATACAGCATGGGACTGTCTGTAATTTTGAAAGAATTGGAGTGGCAGGTTATAACATCAAGCAGAAATCCTAATGCTATTCCTATTGCCTTTCCCCAAAGCATTATAGATCTATAGGTCTTCTTGCTTGACAATTTTTTTTCAATGGCAAGCTTGTTCAAAGAGTCCTGGAACAAAAGCCAGGAGGGGAGAAGATTCTTCAAGAATACAAAACAATGGCAGGGATGAAGGATGCCATCGTTTTTCGCCACAATCTTGTCAACATTATTGTTGCAGATATGTTTGAAAAATATAGGTAAATGTTAGAAAAGTTAAAGATGTAACTGTTATCCTGTTTAAGAATGATTCTGTGTTCAGTATTCCTTGTGTGCAGAGAGGCCTACCCCCAAATCTGAACTCTGGGTAACACTAGGCTTACGTAAACAAGGGGACCTGGGCTTGATCACTATCTTACTGGAGAGGCCATAAAAGAGATGGTCAAGCTTAAAGGGGTCAGAGAGCGCACACACGCACACACTCAAACACGCACACGCGCGCCAGGTCTATGCAAGGGAGCTATCAGGCCAAATAGTGTCCTAGGGCCAAATAGTGTCCTACCTGACGTCACAATGCCGTTCTGATGCAAGGACGCGTCCGTCGCTATGCCAACCTTAAATTCCTGACATTCCTGAGATAGCAACGCGCTCAGGGAGAATATTATACGCTTTGCCTTCCCGGTCGGTTAAAATCGATGCTAAATAAGTTATTTTTTCAACGAAAAAGGGTACCAACTAGCTAAACACAGAAGGCAGGTGTTTAATAGTCTTTGTAATCTTTTTATTGTTTACCAAACTAGCTAGCACTAGCTATCGAGCGAGTGAAAACTCGTAGAGAATAGACAAATCGTAGAGTATAGGCTAAATTGTTTTAAATAGTCCTAAATACAAAACTTGCCATACTAACAAAGGGGTTTGTATATTACGTCTTTAGAAAAACTACCTCTTACCTTTCCTCTATCTTTATGTGACAATCATATATTTTGATCAGTTTGCTCTGTCATGCACTGTAATATTATATTAATTTAAGTCCAAATATATGTTTGTGCACGGATTCAATTACACTTATAATGCAGCACAACAAGGATAACTATTTGTTTATAATTCTTTATTGTATACATATACTATGACTACATACATCCCTGGAACTCAATTAGAACTGCATGCACTATGCTATACACCGTAATGCCTTCTGCATATGGGTTTCATAAAAAGTGTTACATTTTATAAAATAAATTGGCAGTGGCTGAACAATGTAACAGAGGTTGACATAATTGCTGCATCTTGACAACTCCTCAATGGTCCTAACACATTTGCTACACCTGTAAAAGAGTAGGGAAAATGTATGACAGTGTAACCAATTAGTTATATTTGTACAACATAAAAAATATGTATACAAGTGTATATATTAAATTACGAACCGATTTCAGGAATTGATTTTATGAACCGATTTCAGAACTGATTTTATCAACCGATTTCAGAACTGATTTTATGAAACGATTTCAGAACTGATTTGACAAATTCTATAACATATATGATATACACAGCTATATACAAAACAACTCCACAACATACAAACCTACTCTGTGTCCTCGAAAATCAGTAAAATACTTAAAAAACAACTTTACAGCAAGAACATACAAACTCTTTTACATTATTTACAACAGGCAGGCATGATGAATGAAAACACTTACCACACCTCCTGCAAGAAACCAGGGGCTCGACTCCCTTCCGGATGGTCCTCCTGCAGATGCAGTGCACGCTAACCTCCATAGCGTACACTGGCTTGGCCGTAGGACACCGTGTGGAGCTGGAGAATGGTGTCAAGTGCCCAGCCTGAAAGCAGGAAAAGAGGTGGTGACGCATAGCGGACTGTTCATACTCCACGCATGCTGGGTCTTCACCTCTGCAGAGAGCGAGACTGTTTGCGATTGCAAACAGCCCACAATCTGAGCTGCCTCTCTGCTGCTGGACATCAGGCGGACCTGGGGACCTGGGAAAGACAGAAGACCAGTTATTAGAGTTATTGCTGTGACCAGAGGAGTCATAAACATTAACTGTACCTACCTTGCAGTTGAAGTCACTTACCGTTACCCAGTGGTTCGCACAAACATTTAAAATCTGAACAAACCCCTGGGTTGATGCAGGCACAGAGGAGAGGAAGGCAAGGGATGCTGTGGCATAGAGGCCTCCTACATGGAGATGTTGTACCTGCAAGAGAGCCTGAGAGTGGTCAATGGAAGCATCATCCAGCCAACAACATGGGGAGAGAACTGTTGCCCTTAGTACCTCCACCCTGCTCAGTGAAGCTGGACAGGCCAACCCCCGCTTAACACCTGTGATGATGACATCATCACAGTCCTGGACATCCTGAGAGAAGACAAATTGATTATTAACATGATAGGCATCAACAACCTCATGTTTGATTAAAAAAAAATGAATAGTGATATAAAGCAACATGAAGTTTACCTGAAGACAGTCCTCCTCCAACTCTGAGCACAGAGGTTCAGGCCCATCCATGGATCAGAACCCACTGGCTCGGGTGGATGGGACACAGCTTCCTCTGTGGGGGGGCTAGCTCGGAATCCTTGTGTCAATCACAGAGTAACAAAGACATTTTATCTATCAGATGTGGTGTCATATTGATTTTTTGTATTGAGAACTGTGCTATAAGTTACACTCACTCTTCCGCAGAGGCTTCACTGATGCATTGGGTGTCCTGGTCTTCAGAGGTTGGCCGTCCAAGGTCTCCAACTGCACCAAGTTGTTGTCTCCAACCTCAGTCACCCTAAAGAAGACATGCTATAATGGCAAAACTGGACATCACTACCTTCTCATTCTGACTACTGTTAAGTCTATTTACCAGTACTTCGTTGGCCAGTCTGGATCCATTGTGCGTCCAGGTCTCCCAAACCCCGTAGGAAGGACGGCAAAAACATATTTTCCATCGACAAATGCCTTGATTGCGTTTCTCTGTTCCTCTTTCAAAATTAATGCGCTGTCGATGTCTTCTAAAACAGACTCGATGGCAGAATCATAACATCCCAGCTCTCCAGCGGTAGCCATGTTTGTTGAAAACGAATTCAACCAAAGCGCTCTTTGGTGACGTGGTTGATTACGTTACTGTTGATCATCTGTCCATCATCGTATAAAGCCCGCCCTGACAATTTCATTGGTCCGAACAGCTTCTGTTCGGACATAGTTGTTCCCCAACCGAGACTCCCCAGACCCAACTTCCCGACCAAATTATTTTGTGGGTGGGGATAAGTTGGGCTGGCAGCCAGGCTAGTGAATACCTGGTGGAAGCCTGAACACTGGTGTTATGTGCAAACAAGATTACCTTCAGGTTATCCTCCCACCGTTCTTGATGCCCATCCAGAGTCTTCCCGATGGCTCTCTTCAGCGTCTGGTTGGTCCTCTCATCTAGTCCGTTAGTCTGGGGATGGTAGGCAGACATGATCCGATGCTTTGCCCCCCACTTCTCGAACAAGATCTGGTTAACCTAAATAAGTACAAATGTAATCATTAGTTTGGTTTATGTGTGTAGTATATCCTCAACACTTAAGAAATCCAATGTTTTATTTATCATCAACTTGACCTTGTTCCAGAACTCTCTGCCCTGGGGTCTCATTTATAAAGCTTGCGTACGCACAAAACGGGGCTGAAAATGTGCGTACGCCACTTTCCACGCAAAGGTTGTGATTTATAAAAAACAAACTTGACGGGAGAATGTGCGGTCCTCCACGCAAACTCTGACCCTCCCGTAGGCCTACGCACATTTTGGAAACAGTTGGAATTGGCGACGCAGATGACCGTACTGTAGTCAGACTGCAGAAAGTGAATGTGGGAAGAACATTACTCGTAATATTAATATATTTTGTTTTCCTCACACACGATTTTCACTCGATTTCATCATTATCATGAAGATTAAATCCAGCAGTGTTATTTGCGCTTGTACTGAGTGATAATTGTTCCATAAACACCTTGTACAATCCAACTCAAATTTAAAAAAAAAATCAGCGCTGTATGTCTCACCATCTAATTGTCCACTACGGGATGTAGGAGGGGGAGATGCCCGAGCCCGACTGCATGGAATACAGGATAACATCACATATCCTACCTTTAGATAACTGCAGAACACATTGTATAACTAAATATATTTCTTTTATACTGTGCATATAGCCTATATCATCATATGTCAAAAACTGGAAATGCAGTCGCTAAGCTCCCGCGCAATCACTACACTCCTCGTTATCAGTCCAGACTTCAATAGACTACTGTTCAATAACAAAACACTTTTGTTATTGAACTTGAATTGTATCTCGACTCGCGGTATCACTGGCACAGTTGACGCCACTCGCACTGTTTTTTTTATTGGTGATCCACCGGCCACCAAATAATGTGGTTTTCGGGCCTCCGCCAATAGGCTAACAGTGTCTGAGAAGTTGTCATGCGCCATGGTTCACCGTAAAGAAGAATCGCATGCCAGGGTCATTCATGAGGTGCTTTGCATTGACCATTTATGGTCAAAAATGGGCGTGTTTAGGGCGGGGTAAAATGCAGATTCACGTACGCACACTTGTGGGTAGTCTGTGATTTATAAAGGGAACATTGCTTACAGGTGTGCGTAGGCACGGTTTTATAAATCAGATTTTTTTTTGGCGTACGCCATTTTAGGCTTTTGGGCGCACGTACACTTTTAGTAAGAATCCTACGCACAGTTTTATAAATGAGACCCCTGGTCCGTCAGGATGACCTCTGGTGCGCCATGGGTGTGTGTCCATCAGGGCCTGGGATGTTGCCACGGCAGTCTTGTCCTAGCAGTACATAGAACACAAGAAAATACATGGAGCTATAATATAGCTGTTATATTAAAACATATTAATTTTCAAGGAGAAAATTGAGATACATGTGTCTACTAAATGCACAGATGTAACTCACCTGGATGGGAATGGCCTCCACCCACTTGGTGAAGAAATCAGTCGCTGTGAGGCAGTAGCGATTCCCATTCCTGGATGACTTGAATGGTCCGATGAGGTCCACACCTGGCATACAGTCAAATACATGTTTTTGGCGTTAAGTAAACAGGAAAACAGGTGAAACAGGCTTGATGCTCTTCAACTCAGGTGCCTCTGTCTTCACCTTCTCAAACTTCTGGCAAGGCACACAGGTGCAGACCTTGAAACAAATGATCAAGAGCAAGTTGAGATAATGTATGTTCCTTAGCAGTGCGTCAACAACAATATTGCTACAGTTTGTAATTGATATAGGTTTTTTTCCTACCCAGTCTTCCACATCCTTGACTAATGCCAAGCCAGTAGAAGCGCTGGTTGATTTTCCCCAACATGCGCTTCACTCCGAAGTGGCCGGCGTGGACCTCGGTCAGAACTGCCTCCCTTTCCTCGTCAGACAGGATGACCCTCCTTGGTGGCTGACCATCCTTGGCCCTCAAATACATGCAACCATCTAGAATATAAAAACGGTTAAAGACTGAGAACAATTGTCTTAAACAAGTCTTAAAATATTTAAGGTAAAATAAAGGAAAACAATTTAGTAGTAGTTATGATTTATATCGTATGGTTAACAAATCTTACCCTGGAGCATGAATTTATCAGATGATCTCCGGAGGGAGCGCTTGTGCCCAGGAGAGGCATCCTCCTTGTACTTCCCTGCTGAGAGATAATTAAAAGTCACTGAAGGATGACATATTTAAGTACTTCAATTACAAAATGTCTAAGTATTAATTAATATAGCCAAAGTATAAATGTCTGTCTATTTGTTTTGTAACTATAGGTTCTATCTGTATTTATCTATTATTCTGTAAGACTATCTAAAGCTAACTGACTAGCTAGAACATTTCAACTAAATCTTAAACTTCAAAATCAATCAATTCATCAAAAAATCAGAGCCAATGAAGAAGAGCCAAGAGCATGCCTTTGCATTAACCAATGACTGTCAAGAGCGGGTCTGTTTAAATAGCTAGCTAGCACAACATGCTAGCAGACAAACTTTGTAGCACAATGGATTGTGATGTTTTTGTCTCCTTTACCGACTGACTGTGCAATGCAGTGTTTCCCCTATCATTATATTAGGGGGGCGCCCCCCCCCCCCCCCCCCGCCCCCCCTGGAAGTTCAAGTTCATTTAGTAAAAAAATTATTATAATAATTAGGGGAGATTGAGAGATCTCCCACAATCTCTCAATCACCCTGGGATCGGCGACGGTGACTTCATCCTCTGCCAGGAACCTCGGGGTGACCATGGATGACGAGCTCTCCCTCACACCCCACATTGCTGCGGTCTCCCGGTCGTGTAGATTCACCCTCTACAACATCCGGAAGATCAGGAGATACCTGTCTGAGCATTCCACCCAGCTGCTAGTCCAAGCACTTGTCTTCTCAAAGTTGGACTACTGCAACTCGCTGCTCGCCAGTCTCCCAGCATGCGCAACCCGCCCACTCCAGAGGATTCAGAACGCGGCGGCCCGTCTGGTCTTCAATCTACCCAGACGCTCCCATGTTACCCCGCTCCTCATCTCCCTCCACTGGCTTCCCATTACGGCCCGTATCAGATTCAAGACTCTGGTACTGACCTTCCGAGCGGTGAACGGGACTTCACCCGACTACATCAAGTCCCTCCTCCAGCCTTACACCCCCCGCCCGCCACCTACGGTCTTCTTCTGACAACTGTCTGGTGGTCCCACTGCTCAAGAGCGCCCGGTCCCAACACAAGCTCTTCTCCTGTCTGGCCCCCCAATGGTGGAATCAACTCCCCACCTCCATCAGGGACACTGACTGTCTCCCCACCTTCAAGAAAAGGCTCAAGACGCACTTGTTCCGGGAGTACAATGGCACTTAGGAATGCTTGGCTGGACCTGATGTTAGTTTCCTCCAGGATCACAATGACTCGTATTGAGAGACTTGTTGCTCCTGTTGGTTAGTTGTGACGGTTTTAAATTCTTGTACTCGCTGTGAAATATTTTACTGTTGATTGTTTTTTTTGTTTTTTTTCTACAGGTACACTCTTGCACTTTTTGAGTTTCATGTTGTTTAATTGTAACTTGTTTAACTGCATGCTCTTATGGTTCTTCCCTTTGGCACTTATTTGTTTTTTTCACAATGTATGCTTAATGTTTTGGCTGCTCGCAATGTTTGGGGCTATCTCGTTGTTATGATCAGTGACCTATGCTCTTCTGTAAAGCTCTCTCTTGGAAGTCGCTTTGGATAAAAGCGTCTGCTAAATGCATAAATGTAATGAAAATGTAATTGGTGGCCAAGCCGCGAAGCGGCGAAGCCACTTCAGTGTTTCTACCTTTTCTTATTATTAATCATCTTCTTCCGCCATTGGAGTCTATGGCAGCCCCTAGAACCGTATGGTAAAAAGTTGTGAAATTTGCCACACTCATTAAGCACAGTCCCTTCTTTATATTCACCCAGTTTCATGTCTCCCATTGGAGCACTCTAGCGCCACCAACTGGTCAAATTTGGACTTGTGTTTACACACGTAACTTTTGAACCGTATGACCGATTTTCAAAAATGAGGTACCGTTGGATTCCCTGGATCAAGACAAGTTCAACACAAGTTGAACTTGTCACAAGTTCAGCGAAAAAACGTTTTTTCGCTTCTCCTTCAATTCTTGTCAAATCTTTCCCAGATTTGGCACAGATCATCGTCAGAGCAACCCTCACTCAAGCATTATTTTTATATTTGATTTTCAAAACCGTTTGTCCGGTACAGCCAATCAAAATCGTCAACAAAGCAACCAAACAGGAAGTTGGGTCATATCTCAGCAACTCCTTGAGAAATCAACACCAAACTTGGTAGGTTGACTCGGAACCCTCTTCTGAGGATGTCCAATCAATTTGGTGTCATGTGATCACTGGGCGTGGCTGCAGGAAGCAAAAATGTGTTTTGGCCAATAACTGTTGATTTGTTTGCCTTTATTAAGTGATTCCTTTGTCTCATGATATCTTGGGACATCCCGTGTGTGACACATGATCATTTGTGATAACAGCCGAATTGATGCGGCCGCCATTTTGAATTACAGAAAAAACACGTTTTCTCTACTCCTACAAATGTTGTCCAATCTTCACCGAATTCGGCAGATATTATCTTCAGACCAAGCCTCACAAAGCCCATTACATGTTTTTTTGATTTTCGAAACCGTTTGCCCGTTACAGCCAATCAAAATGTGCAGTTAAGCCTTCAAACAGGAAGTTGGGTCGTATCTCAGCAAATCTTTGATGGATTCACACCAAACTTGGTATAGGGACTCGGAACCCTGTTCTAAGGATGTCTAAAATGTTTTCTGGGTCATATGACTGCTTGGCCACCTCATTGCTGCTTGCAGCTATATTTATTTTTATTTTCCTCTTCCGACCACTTTTTTCTGTCACCTACTCGTTTCACATCGTTTAAGCTAGAAACACCGTTCAAACTGCTTTAGTGTGATATTACTTTTTTCACTGATAACTTTAAAAGTTTTTAAGATATTCAAGTTTGAAGTGCAAAGAAAAATTGAAAGGTACATTTCCTGAAGAAAATGTGTGTGTTTGCTGAAAGCAGTTGAAACGATTGTTTTGATGGCTTGAATAGTGAAGAAGGTTTTACAAAAAATTTAAAAGAGGTATGTGCTTTAAAAACAAAATGGTGAGAAAGTGTTAAAAGTATATCTGTCATTGTTACGCATTGCAATATTTTCTTACTGTTGAAAATGGAGAAAAACAGTGATGAAAAGAGTATCTTATTGACTTTCATACATTTTTAAGCGTTAAAAGTATGAAAGAATGAAGACTGAGAAACAGAAAAAGGTTTGAAGTTAGAAAAATTAGCAAATATAGCGATGAAGAGTATATTGCATAACAGTTATCAATATCATAGCAGACAAAAGTACGTCAGCAGTATGTATGAAGGTGAAAGAAAAGTGTTGCTTTGAAACCAAAATGGTGAGACAGTGTTAAAATAATATCTGTCATTGTTATGCATTGCAATATTTTCTCACAGTTGAAAAAGGAGAAAAAATAGTGATGAAAAGGGTATCTTATTTAATTTCATAAATGTTAAAGCGTTATGTTAGAGCCATTTTATATTTTATTTCATTCTAAACCTTTTACATTTTTAAACCCTTAGTATTAGACTTGTACACTTCTTATTTAAGATTCTTATATGTTTAAGGTGTGCACCTTCCTGCCACAGTAAATTCCTTGTCTGTGTGATGTTTCTTGGCGAATAAAACCCATTCTGAAAAGTATTAATAATTGAAAGATGTAGAAACAGAAAAAAGTTTGAACAGTGGAACAGTGAAGAGCGTTGGCCAATCGGATTGGTCCTTGATCCTTGTTTCTTGTAACGTAGCAACTGTTGGTCATTGTCAACATTTCTAACCTAGAATCTAGGTTTTAGGTTCAAGATGAAGGACAAACTAATCATGTGTGCCTGCACAACCAGTCCTGTTCAGACACTTAATTTAAAGATGACATCAAAATAATAATCCATAGTGCAGGGTTGCCAATGTTGTCGTTGACCCTGGTGAGTTTTTTAAATTCAATCTCGTCATATTATGTGACTTGTGCAACTGGAAAAGCTAGCTAGCTACTCTAACTCAGAATGCTGCTGCAAAAAAAAGCTGAACTATTGTGGGTGGTAAATAAGATCATGCTACATCTAACCAGCGGATCATTTCTTGCAAGTGTGTCAAAGTGGTATTTTTACAGACTGTATTAGCCAACACCGTAGGCGTGAATAATGCATGCATCGTCATTGTCGTCCATCTTTAGCCGAAGAAGCTAGAGAGAGGATGCAATGGGAGATTTCCTACAGTAAGCTGCTTCAAATTGAAAACGGAGACGATCTTTTGATTAAAGACAAGTTCCTTAACCTCTGTTGTCAATATCGCCGATAAAAAGTAAATACTGTTACGAAGCATTTGTTTGTAGGTAACGAACGATAGACGTAGCTAGTTTCGCCGTTCTATGGCAGCTACACAGTACTGTATGATGACAGTCGTAGCTAGCGTTGTAAGCACTCGTCACTAGAATGGCCATAACTTTAAAACAAAAGATCATATTTCTAATCTGTCTGCTGTTCTACATTGCCAACACAATTATGTGTATATATCAACTCTAACATGGCCTGTATCTTGTATTGAAAGTGCTCGAAAATTAGCTTGTCTAAGGTATGGTGGACTGAGAAAACATATTTGTCAGCGGAGCGAGCGGATGTCGTGGGAGAATTCCTACTGTTAGATTTACTGCTTCAAATTGAAAACGGAGAAGATATTTAGAGTAAAGACAAGTTGCTTAACATATGTGTTCAATATCGTCAACTAAAAGTAAAAACGTTTCAGTTATGAAACCTTTGTTCGTAGTAACGCCAGCTGCAGTAAACCTTTCGTGACCTCGGTTTGGCTGTTTGTGACGGTCGGCTATGACAGTGTTGAGCCTCGATTTTTGCAGATTTCTGTGAAACTTGCTAAAATAAAAACGATCTAGCTAGATTATGTACACTTTAAGCTCAATGTACATACCTTGTTTGGCCAATTTGGTCGATTGTGGAAAAGAAGTCGAACCGTTTTTAGTTATGGAGAGCCATCGCGCTAGCTCGACTATAGCCAGGAGAGAATAACAGCAATTTAGCTAGAATCCACACCTCAAACAAGTTAACCTAGACGCAAAACTATACGTCCAATCCAAAAAAATAAGGACTATTTTTCGAGACCCGAGACTCTGCCGAAACCATAGATATCCTTTATATGTCTGTGCGGTCAGAAATACAACTCTTGGCAGTTTCGAAAACGTGTACCCAATTCTGCTTTCATGGTGCGTGTCTGTTTGGTTGCCACGGTGATGGCGCAGTTGTGATAGCTAACGAGCTAGGCAGAGAGAAAAACGAACATTTACCTAGCATCCACACCTCAAACAAGTTGACCTAGATGCAAAACTACACGTCCAATCAATAAAATTAGGATATTTTCCGAGACCCAAGACTCTGCCGAAGCTAGAGATGTCCTTTATATGTCTGTGCGGTCAGAAATATGTCTCTACCGGCAGTTTCGAAATCGTCTTCCTTCTTGCTTTCTCTGACGGATTTTAACTAGCCTGGTCCTAACCAGACTCTCGTACATTTCATTTGTACAGAGAGTCTGGCCTCGCTCCATTGACAAGCGTTGACTTCCTTGTAGGCGGGTACTCTGTTGAAGTTTAAAACTATTGGATCTGCCCAGAGCCACTCTGATCTGCCATAACCAATCGCTAGCGTTCGCCTTAGCCAATTCCTTCACCACTACTGTAACAGAGCTAGCTGCCGTAGCTGGAAAATCAAACGTTTTCCCGAACCCTGTGGGGAGGAGGGCCACAACATCATGGCCACCAACAAAACTCAGCAAAACTTGTTCTTGCTCCGGCTTTAGCTGTTGGATATTCGGCAGCGTTGCCACAACGGACCGAATGGCTTTCCTCGCATCTTTCTCCGCCGCCATTACAACACAAACTAGCACACGACACCAACGTCATCGTTCTCAGCCACTCCCTCTGTTCGCTTATTGGACAGGTAGAAAATCAACCTGCAGAATCTGACTTACGGACCTCATGGCCAGACCTATGTACAGAAGCAAATAAATTTGAGCGGAAGTACGTAGGACGGCAGAGCCAGGCTAGATTTTACCCACCTCTCCATTGAAGTTAGTGAGAGAATTTGAAAGGCTGCTCTCGCTTCAAGGCTCATAGCTGAAAATCTGTAAATGTGAGCTCTTTAGTAGTTACATTGGCTGAAAGAGGAAACATTTTCCTACATTTTAAGGTATAACTTGTTTCTGTAAGTTAAACTATATGAAAGTTAGAGGAATTTGTTTGACAATTTAGTTGAATATCAGAAAAAGAGCAGGCAGCAGTGTGCCACTCTGCTTGCTGCTCATTCATAAAAATCAAGAAGGAGCAAACATTTTAATATATTTCAAACTGTCAATTCAAAATTGGCCGAATATTTGAAAAAGCTGAATCATTTGGGAATAGCTGGATGTCTTGTGAACATTTTAAAGGTTGAATGGTGTCTCTAGCTGAAAGTATGCTGAAGCAGTTAAGTTTGAAAGAGGAGGAAGCTTTTTAATGATTTGAAAGGATTTACCATTACTTTTAATGAGAGAATAATTTGCACAAAAACCTTAATACATAAAAAAGTATAAAAGTGAGAAATGAGAAAAGTCATAGCACACATCTCCTGAAGGAGATGAACGTTTTGATTCCAAAATTGTAGGAATCGGTGAAAGTATGCAGGACTAGTTAAAGGACAAAAAACGGCGGAAGAACTAAGAAGTTGGAAAAACAATATTTTGTGCATTTCCTGCAGAAAATGCGTTGGAATGCTGAAAGATGAATTTATTTATTTTTAATTGCTGAAAATACAGAAATTAGAAAATACCTGCAAGCTGAAATGAATTTCAAAAATGTGTGAGTCACACAAAAGAGGCAGTGTGGAAGCTGAACTGCATCATCTAACAAAACTAAGTGCTTAAATACAATGCGGGAGAATACGTTTGAACGTTGTGAAGCAATCGAAGAAATAGTTGAATTTCAAGAGGCAGTGTGGAAGCTGAACTGCATCATCTAACAAAGCTAAGAGCTTAAATAGCCTACAGTGCGGGAGAAGCTGTAAGCTGAACTGTTAAACAGAAGAAGTAGGCTAGCTAGTTGTAACAAGAATATTATAGTTTTAACAGCTGAAATTATAGTTGGGATCGTAATAGCAGTAGCAGATATAGCCTATCATTGAGTGCGTTTACTCGGCTTTCTCAGTAGGATTCAATGTGTTGATTGAATGAAACATACAGCAGTAGGGCTGATACAGGAAGACACGGCGACACTTTGTTGCAGAAGGATGATGGTGCAAGTTTTGTCCGTGGAGCATACAACGATTAATAAAAAGACACATGTAAACGGAGTAGCCTAATCGTATTATTGGCATAAACCGACAATTGCTAGTAATCGGGTTTCTCATGGTCAAGTGAACGCACTCAATGGCGTAGTAGAACAAAACAGTTCCATTAGCAATAGTAGTAAAAGAGATATTAGCAGAGTCACCTCTTGTAAATTGTATTAGGTTGAAATACTATCAAACTCTGTCGTGTGACTCCACTAATAAGGTAATACCAGAGCCTGTTTAAGGAGAGCCTGGCCACTCCCTATTAAGCCCCATTGTACCGAATTTTGTTGCAGTTCCACCAGAGTTCCACTGGGAGTGATCGCGGTCGAGTGCAGAATGAATGGGAGTCTATGGAGCTAAACGGCTAAATTTGTCTCTTTCACCTGATTGTCGTTGAGAAATCTCAGATTTGATTGTAGTTTTTGCATGTTCAACATGGATTACAGGTCGACAGTTGAATGAACGAGTACTTATGTCCTTTCGATTTCTTACAGGGTAAGTCGTTGTTGCCCATAACACGCTAGCATTCTGCTAACGAATTCTGATTGGTTAGTGAAGGACTGACTACGACCAGAGATCCCGCTTGATGGCATCCGAAGCAGAACCAGAATGTCAGAGCATTAGCAACATTAGCAACAACATTAGCAAACCAAAACTCTTTCTAGCATGTGTATTGACAGGGAGAGCCTAACCTGTCAGCTGTGTTGTCGATGCCTCGAGAGAAAAGTGGAAGTAACCAGAGCTTGCCGTCAAGCAGTATCTCAGGCCGTACAATGTGTATGACGTCAATGACATTTTAAAAGGCTTTTTAGAACAGAAAGGCGACTTTAAAAAAATATATCACCCAGCGGTGTGTATTTTTTTTGCCTCCCCTTTCGAATTCAGAATTCAAATTACTAGACAAAAAATTATATCCTGAGAAAAGTGGATTTTGAGGGGTATAGCTCCATAGACCTCCATTCATTCTGCACTCGACCGTTAGCGACCTCATATGGAACTAGAGTGGAACTGCAACCAGTTCAGAACCCGAAAGTTTGGAGTGGCAGTTCTCCTATATTAGACATTCTCTGACAGTACTGTACTACACACTGCCAGTGGGCGAGCCGAGTCTGACTGAAGCTAACATCAAAACATACCGCGGTGTCACTCAAATTCCAAAAATTACATTCTCTGGTAATACCAATCACCTGTGTAAGTGACTGAGTGGCACATGTCTGTTTGGTTGCCACGGTGATGGTGCAGCTGTGATTGCTAACGTGCTGGGGTAGAGCGAATAACAGAAATGTAGCTAGAATCCACACCTCAAACAAGTTAACCTAGACGCAAAACTATACGTCCAATCCAAAAAATAAGGATATTTTCCGAGACCCAAGACTTTGCCGAAACCAGATATGTCCTTTATATTTATGTGCGGTCAGAAATACGACTCTACCGGCAGTTTCAAAATCTTGTTCTTTTTGCTTTCTCTGACGATTTTGTCACCAGATTTGCATTGGTCTCTATGGGGCGAGAGTTGGACTTTGTCTCGCTTTCGTGGGGCTCTGAACAAATGTGTATGTCTGTTGGATTCAACAGACAACTGTCTACGACCAGCACAAAATTAGCTATCTATTGATCCAAAAATGAAGCATGAAGAGCGAAAATTGTGGCAATGCTGGCAAACTAGAAATATTTTTTCAACGACATCCGAAGCTCCCCTCCAGTCTAAGCGTTTCAGTCTGCACTCTAGGCTTTCACGTACACACCCATGTAACAGTGCGTTCACACTGCAGCGTTTCTTAACGCTCTGCACCGCTCGCCTTCCCACAGTGCCCCACGCTCGGGGGCGTGTTAGACAAGTTAATACAGAGTTGTAGTTCTCTAAAGCCTAATTCGCCGACACTTTTGAAATGGTCGCCGACGGAAAAAAAAGTGTCGCTCAGGCTGCTGCATTTATACTTCGGCAAACAGTCGCCTGTGCTCAAGGTTCGCGTGACGTAAACAGAATCATTTTACCGTTACATTCATAGCTATGGTTACATTGTTAACGCTTTGTAGCCTAGGTGATCAATCGAAGAAAATGGCTGCAGCTAATTTTGAGAGAGGGAGAGAGAGGGGTTGGAGGAATAATAGAGACCATGTCAGTGGAGGAGGAATTTGATTTATTAGAGGAGGAGGAATTACTAACAGAATTGCTGTTAGCTTCATTAGCCACCACCAGGAGGAATTTAACGTTAGCTCTACCTGTCACGCAGTTTCTTCCACCGGGCCTTGCACTCCACTACTGTCAAGCCAATCGTTTGCGAAATCTCCCCCAATGAATTTACTCTTGATGATCTTTATAAAGTGGCAGAGAGGCATTATAAAGGTGTGGATATTTTCTAACTTGCTCCGCCAATCTCTCCTCTATTCCTTCCATCATAAACAGCTGTAGAAAACAGCTGTTGGAAAACAGCTGTTGAGCGCTCGCTGAAAATTCAAAACAATGAAGTCAACGACGTGTGCCGTCTATCTAGCCAATCACACTTGCACGACACTATGTGGCGACATCAGCGCCAGTAGAAATTTCTCCTGGTAGGCGACACTTCCAAGCGACGGTTAAAAGTGTCGACCGTGACGTAATTTCTGTCGGCGACCTTTTCAAAAGTGTCTGCGACTTAAGTATAAATTGGGCTTTAGGTCACTGTTGTTGTCATGGCCAAGCGTGCAGATTTGGGTTCATGTACTCACAATATCGATCAAAATACCTAATTTTTACTAGTGCAAGATTACAGTAGAATAACGTTACGTTACGCCACCAGTCACTCAACCAGTCGTTTGTAGGCTGGGCTAGCGAGCTAGCAGTGGCACAGAACAGTCCCGTAATGTGACGAGACTGAATTTAAAAGTAGGCTATAAAAACACACTAGGAACACTGACGACATCGGCAACCATGCACTATTAGTTTAATGTAATCTTTAAATTCAGGCTCGTCACATTAGTAACTTTGTTCTGAACAGAACTGGGTGTGCAGACACATACGAAAAGTTTCTCCTCCATCTCGAAATTGTGAAACCTAGAAATGTTTATCATGACCAACCGTTGCTACGTTACAAGAAACAAGAAACCAATCCAATTGGCCAACGCTAGCGTTTTCACACTCCTCATTTACATAAAGTTGAGAAAATCCAACTTTCAACGCTCCGCTCCGCTCCGCTCGCCTTCCCACAATGCCCTACGCGAGCGTCAACGCCTGGTTTCATTGAAAATGAATTGGAAGCCGATGCCCCGCACCGCCAACTCCACTGCAGTGTGAACGCACTGTGAATCTCAGAAACGGCTTGAAAAAGTAATGAAACATAATCAGTGATATTGAAAAAAGTTTATTAGATATCAAAAAGCTGAATTTAAAAAAAATAGTTTAGGGTTTTGTCAACATTTTAAAGTTTAAATTGTGGCTGTAGCTGAAGGATTGAGGAAGAAGAAGGATTTGAAAGTTGAAGAAGTTTAAGAGGATTGAGAGGATTTGGAAAAAAACTCCATTGGAAAACCATGTAAAAAATATTATGAATATTGATTTATATTAATTCAAGCATAAGAGGTACAAAGCTGAAAAGATATAGCAGTCATAGCCTGAAACTGCTGAATTCTTTGATAGCTGAACGGTTTTAATAGCTGAAGATTTGAAAGCGCTGAAAGGTGTCGCGGAAGAAATAGAATAATAATATTAAGAAGTTGAATAAAGATTCAAAGAACAATACTTGGAATGCTGAAGCAGCATTCCAACAATAAAGAGAAACAGGAAAACAATAGTGAGAACAGCATTCTCACAATAACAATAGTGTTTTTGCTTGCAGCAAAAGGTTTCAAGGGTTCAGAATGTTCAAGTCAAATTCCATTGTGACGTCATGCACTGACAGAACTGTTTCTCACTGCGTCAATTTTTGACACTGTTTAACACTTTCCTGCCTGAATATGCAAGGTTTTTCAAATAATAGACCTGAACTGTTTATACCATTTTGAAGACAAGAAGTAGGGCTTTCTAATGATATAAATCTTTGTATGATTATGTTAGTGTAGCAGTGGAATGTTGTTCCCCTAGATTACACACTGGATTGTACACAAGGACCAGGTCAAGTAGGTCAAATTGGGAGGGGGAGGTTGATAATTTGATGTCAAGGTCAAAAATTCAATGTGTCTTTTTTTAAAGTGCATTACAGATGTAAATCCAATTGTTGGTGTACAAATATTTTTTACGTGTTTACGTCTTTGTAAAAATGTATGTTTGTCAAAAAAACGATGCATGTTTTGGTTTGACCCATCGCGGGTTATCTGTGTTCTCGCAGTTAGATTGATCTTTTCGACCTGACCTCCAGCTAGCGAGGTACGTTGTATTCGGGTCTGAAAATTGTCAGAGAACTGTGGTGAAATGTCGGGTTCATATTCATGTTTTGTAACCAAGTCGATATTGTAAAATGTATAGTAATATGTAATAATTAGTGTAAATATTAGACCTCGTTAACTAGCGTGCCTGTTGTGACTTGTGGGGATGACGGTTGATGAGGTTCCCATGTGCTCACTCAGGTGGCCGAGAGCTAGGAGCGAGGTACACGCAAGAGCTAACTGTACTGTCTCTTCGTGTACAGGTATGTCTTGTTTTTGTTCAAATTGTGTTTTATTGGATTGTGTGGTGTGCTGTTGTGCATTGAATGTGTGTGCACAGCACCTGTCGTTTTTGATGCATTTGTCTGTTATATTGTCTCTGCTTTTCGACCTGACCTCCAGCTAGCGAGGTGGCCGAGAGCTAGGAGCGAGGTACACGCAAGAGCTAACTGTACTGTCTCTTAGTGTACAGAGAAAATAAACCGTCTCCAGCAGATTCACAAGCGTGGCAGTGTCTTCAATCAAAAAGTACACAACACAGAGTGAAACACGCTACATTAGGCAAATCATCCTTTATCAAGACGATCTCACCGAGCCATTCTGACAAAAATCTTCTCAGTCTTCAATACTTTTTTAGAAAACCTCATTTTTAACCACTTTCAATACAAGATAGAGGACAGGTTAGAGTATATGACAGACAGACAGATTTAAGATAGACTCTTTTGTTTAGAAGTTATGACCAATGAAGTGATGAGTGGGATAACGCAATTCCAAGCTAGCGCGATGGCTCTCCATAACTAAAAACGGTTCGGCTTTTTTCCACAATCGACCAAATTGGCCAAACAAGGTATGTACATTGATCTTAAAGTGTACATAATCTAGCTAGATCATTTTTCTTTAAGAAAGTTTCACAAAAATCTGAAAAAATCGAGGCTCAACACTGTCATAGCTGACCGTCACGAACAGCCAAACCGGGGTCCCGAAAGTATTTAACTGCAGCTGGCGTTACTACGAACAAATGCTTCGTAACTGAAAAGTTTTTCTTTTAGTTGGCGATATTGAACACAGATGTTAAGAAACTTGTCTTTACTCTAAATATCTTCTCCGTTTTCAATTTGAAGCAGTAAATCTAACACAGTATGAATTCTCCCACGACATCCGCTCGCTCCGCTTTGACTAACAAATATGTTTTCTCAGTCCACCATACCAGAATCAGAATGGCAGGGCTGCCAACTCACGCATTGGCCGTGAGACACGCATTTCAACCAGTTCACACGCTGTCACGCCACACCTTGTATTTCTCATGCTGAGAAGGCAATGCCAACCAAGTAGTCCTGCTAGCGTTGTAAACAGTAATGGACGAGGCACAGGCACACGGAGTGAAGCAACATGGACGCGCAAACACATTTACATTTAGCCTACATTTATTCATTTAGCAGACGCTTTTATCCAAAGCGACTTCCAAGAGAGAGCTTTACAAAAGTGCATAGGTCACTGATCATAACAACGAGAGAAAGGGAGAAACCCCCAAACATTGCGGGTAGCCAAAACATGAAGCATACCTTGTGAAAAGCAAATAAGTGCCAATGGGAAGAACCATAAAAGCATGTAGTTAAACAAGTTACAATTAAACAACATGAACCTCAAAAAGTGCAAGAGTGTACCTGTAGAAAAAGCAAGCAACATTAATACAATTCACAGCGAGTACAAGAAGTTAAATCAGTTACAACTAACCAACAACAGCAACAAGTCCTTCAATAAGAGTCACCGTGAACACCCGTGAAAGCTCGTCTAGGAGTTGCTTTGTACGCAGCTAAATTTTGGTTGGCCCCATCAAATCTCACTCCTAGGTTTTTTGAAAAGTTGGCAGCCCTGGAATGGGATTTATTCGCCATGAAAGTTTGCACAGACAAGGAATTTGCTTTGGCAGGAAGGTGCATACAATAAACATATAGGGACCTAAAATTTAAATATGTGGACTATCTATACTAAGGGTACATAAACTAGCAGTACTAAGTGGAATTAGAATTAAATAAGATATACAATAAAATAAAATATAAGTTGCCGTAATTTACAATATAAAAATACAAATGTTACAAAAAATACAAATGTACAAGATACAATTTTGTAATGCAGTGCAAAAAGCAGTGTGTTTTAAGCAGGAAGTCATTAGAGTCAGTGTGGTCCCTTGGCCTTGTTGAAGAGGCCAACAGCGGAAGGGAAGAAACTTTTTGTGGCGTGAGGTATTGGTCCTGATGGACCGCAGCCTTCTGCCGGAGGGGAGTGACTGAAACAGGGAGTGTCCAGGGTGGGAGGAGTCGGCCACAATCTTCCTCGCTCGCCTCAGGGTCCTCGAGGTGTGCAGGCCCTCGAGGGTAGGCAGATTGCAGCCGATCACCTTCTCAGCGGCGCGGATGATACGCTGCAATCTGCTCTTGTCCTTGGCAGTGGCAAAATTGTACCAGATTGTGATAGAGGTGAGGATGGACTCAATGATGGCTGTGTAGAAGTGCACCATCATTGTCTTTGGCAGGTTGAATTTCTTCAGCTGCCGTAGGAAGTACATCCTCTGTTGTGCTTTCTTGGTGAAGGAGCTGATGTTCAGTTCCCACTTGAGGTCCTGGGAGAGGATAGTGCCCAGGAAGCGGAAGGACTCCACAGTCTTGACTGGGGAGTCGCACAGGGTGATGGGGGTGACTGTCTTAAGAGCATTGAGCTCTAACATAACGCTTTAACATTTATGAAATTAAATAAGATACCCTTTTCATCACTCCTTTTTCTCCTTATATTGCAAGAAAATATTGCAATGCATAACAATGACAGATATACTTTTAACACTGTCTCACCATTTTGGTTTCAAAGCAACACTTTTTTCACCTTCATACTAAAGAATATATTGTGTTTATTAAAGTTATGCATTGTGCTTATTAAAGTTCTGTCTTATGAACTTAGAAGTGTGCTCAGGCTTAAACATTGGGTCTCACACTGGGTGTGGGAAGCAGGCTGTTCTTTGTGTCTCTGTCTCTTCATTTTCAGAAACAACCTTGAAACCGGGTGGAGATGGCACCCGAGCAGGTGGGACGCGTAGGCAAGAACAACTCCCTGATGCACGAGAGAACAAGCTCAACCCTCTTTTCATCTTTCTGTTTTAATTGCACTGTATAATATATGCTGGGGCAGGGACAGATTGGACTTTGTGAACCAGCCCAAACTCTGTTGCGGGTAGGGAAACGTAGACAACCCCATAGCTCTGTACTTGTTGATTTCCAACTGCTGCATTAAAGCTGATATTATGGGACCTCTGCGACTCCAGACCACTCTTTCTAGAACACAGATTTGTGTCATTGAATACCATCATTACATATTGGAATAGACACAAAATATTTCAGTCCTTCAATACTGCTGACATACTTTTGTCTGCTATGATATTGATAACTGTTATGCAATATACTCTTCATCACTATATTAGCTAATTTTTCTAACTTCAAACTTTTTTCTGTTTCTCAGTCTTTCATTCTTTAATACTTTTAACGTTTAAAAATGTATGGAAGTCAATAAGATACTCTTTTCGTCACAGTTTTTTCTCCATTTTCAACAGTAAGAAAATATCGCAATGCATAATAATGACAGATATACTTTTAAAGATCCTGTAAAGTGGAATTGAAAATGAGTTTTAAGTTCACCACACCACAGAATAATGTGTTATTAACTACCCATTTAAATTCGAATGTAAAAAAAACACAGACAAGTATGTTAAATTAGGCTTTGAAATCGTGAGAAAATCAGCAGTCTTCTCTGCTTGAGACTGGGGGGGGCGTGTAGCCTGAAGGAGCTGAAGCTCCGCCCCTCACTGCCTACCTACAACCCAGATAATGGACGCTACGTCAAGCCGAACAAAACCGTATAGAATTAGAATGTATTTGTTCAATGAGTGAAACATACAGATGCATATAAATGAAATGTTCCCCTGAGCTGTAACAGTAAAAATTGACACCAGAGACAGCAGACAGTGAGCTCTCCAACTAGGCTACTTCTAGCACATTAGCTACCATTTCACCAAAATACAATCATTATACACCGAGTAGCCTAATATCAAGTTAGCGGTTTGCACTAACTAGCAGAGATACCTCTGGAAAGTTATATAGTATAATTATAACAAGCACACAGAACTGAGTGATGAACTGCTGGCGGCGGTGGATGGTCCAGGTGCGACCGGAGGAGGAACGGCTGGGAGGGCGATGCTCGGTACGGCTCCGCGCTGCAAGAGAAGCCGTGTGTCCACGAACCCCGTCTGTCTCTGGTCCGTGTTAAAACTATCCGCCGTGAAATGGTCACTGCAGAGGCGGCTGTTGGAGTTTATCCGAAGCTTTCCATCAGCGTGGCTCTTCACACAATCAATCCATCTATTTTTCCTTTCCTCATCAATAGGGAAATTAAATAGCGTTGCAGATGAATGCATATATATATATGTTAAGTAGATTTGGTAGGTCTACAATTTACGCATTGTAATGGTTTGACAAGCTGTCTCCCTTGCCATGTTAATTGCGGCAACATTACCCTTTTTTGGGACTCCAAAAGACTCCAACTCCAAAAAAACTCAAATCAATTTACGCTGCTGAAACAACACCACTCTGCTGGTTTACGCTTTGCTTTTTGCGACATATAACACATGACGTTGTGGCAACGTTGCCAGTAAGTGCTCAGTTGGTAACCCGCGACGTTACCTTCTGGCAACGTCGTGGCAACGTCGTAGCAACGTTATAAAGGGAATGTTGCGAGTTGGTCCCATGGACAACGTTGCCATGACGTCGTACCTTGGTCGGCTGGTTACGTTATTTTTAGACCCGTGGACAACATTGCCGCTACGTCGTACCTTGGTCGGCTGGTTACATAATTTTTTGGTCCCATGGACAACGTTGCCGGGACGTTGTACCTTGGTCGGCTGGTTACGTTATTTTTAGACCCGTGGACAACATTGCCGCTACGTTGTACCTTGGTCGGCTGGTTACCTTATTTTTAGACCCGTGGACAACGTTGCCGCGACGTCGTACCTTGGTCGGCTGGTTACGTTTTTTTTGGTCCCGTGGACAACGTTGCCGTGACGTTGTACCTTGGTCAGCTGGATACATTAATTTTGGTACCATGGGTTAAGTTGCCGTTAAGTCGCTCTTTGGTCGGTCGCAGGACAACGGATCTCAAGTGCAATATAGTGGTTTATCCAGAGATGGAGAGATCACACTGGACTGCTCTCAGTTCTGACACTTTTGCAATGTAGCCATAGTCTACATGAATTTCAATCACACACAATATTAAATGTTGCACCCAGCACGTATAAATGTAGACAATGTATGTAATTCATGTGCAGCTCAGCCCCAGCATGTCATTGGTCATCAATTTTCTCATATGCAGAAACATAGCTTTAATAAATAAAGGACTGAATTTGGAATATAATTTAGTCCTTCATTCTTTTCACTCTATAAACATGTACAAAAGCAATCAATGTGTGATGTGTAACATGATTAAGCAAACATTCTTTGTATAGCACACCAAAGCTGTATGACACACAATGCAAATTTGTGCTCCAATAATTTTGTAATACAAAATTGTTAAATGTGACCAAAGGCTAACTCTTAAGAGTTTCATTTCCAAAGACAAGTCATCACAGAATATTACAATTCTTCCTTAGCAAACCTGCCCCTCAGTCTGCCCCTGAGCAACAACTTTGCGCATGCCCATTTCAACGCATCGCTGAAACTGGGGTTTCAGAAGAGATTTTGCAGGGGTTCAACCGTCTTGTATAGCCTGGCTCTGCCCTCCTACGTACTTCCGCTCAAATGTATTTGCTTCTGTACATATGTCTGGCCATGAGGTACGTAAGTCAGATTCTTCAGGTTGATTTTCTACCGGCGAATCAGCGAACAGAGGGAGTGGCTGAGAACGATGACGTTGATGTTTGTGTTGTAGTTCCGTAATGACGGCGGAGAAAGATGCGAGGAAAGCCATTCGGTCCGTTGTGGCAACGCTGCCAAATACCCAACAGCTAAAGCCGGAGCAAGAACAAGTTTTGCTGAGTTTTGTTGGTGGCCATGATGTTGTGGCCCTCCTCCCCACGGGGTTCGGGAAAAGTTTGATTTTCCAGCTACGGCAGCTAGCTCTGTTACAGTAGTGGTGAAGGAATTGGCTAAGCGATGGCAGATCAGAGTGGCTCTGGGCAGATCCAATAGTTTCAAACCCCGCCACAAGTACCCGCCTACAAGGAAGTCAACACTTGTCAATGGAGCGAGGCCAGACTCTCTGTACAAATGAAATGTACGAGAGTCTGGTTAGGACCAGGCTACGTCTTTCTTGTACGCATTGGATTTCAACTGGAAATTAGCTACTTCAAAGCAGGGGCGTAAGCAGAAATCGTATTTTGGGCGGGCCAGTGCAAAAGTGAGTGGGCCTATAATTTTTCCTAGAAAAAAAATACTTAAATAGTAATTAGCGCTACGTTTGGCCCTGTTTCTATTTATTTTTTGTCGCTCGCGTTGAAAGCTCTGTAGTCTAGCACATGTGGTTAGTTTACGTAACAGAAGTGAATTTGATGGATACAGTGTGGACAGAGAGCGTCCGATGCTACGCGACAGTCGTACGCTTGCACCCAGTTACGACACGGTGTTAGAGAGTAGAAATAATAATAGACCAACTGCAAAAACAGTGACACCTTTACTTTGCAATATTCAGCAAAGGCAACAACAAAACACTATCTAAACATCATGTTCAACCAACAGAGCTCAATAAAGGCTGGACAAACCAGGATAGTGGAACGAATAGGTTACTCAGTGGAGACTGGGGTAGATGATACAAGCGCAGAGCGCACACTTATTACAAGCACAAAACGGAGCAGGCAGAAGGCAAAAAATCAATCTAAGCAGAGTTCGGTACACACTGAGGCAGGATGACAGGGCAAAGGTAGCCTACCAGACGACAGGCTAGTAGAGGAATCCAGGGCAAAAACGGTCCGGGGCAGGTCACTTGTTTAGCCATTATTGTGGCGATTGTTAGTACATTGGCTAAAAAGCAGCTAGTCTAGCAAAGTTAGCTGGCTATAGGCCGCCCAGAGTCTTCGGAACCCCTAGCAACCATAGCTACCTCTTATCTTTCTACAACTTGCTTCAACTGTTTACATTTTATTCGGAAAACAAATTAAACACACACACCAGTCAACTATAAATCAGGTTTATATTAATATATCTTCTTAAATACATTTGAATAATAAAAATAAACTAAAAATGCATTTTGATCAAACTTGCCTGGGCGGGCCAGTGAGTAATGTGGGCGGGCCAGTGCTGCCCTGGCCCAATACTGGCTACGCCCCTGCTTTAAAGGTGAGTTTCTTTACAGAAATAGTTTTAAATATATAAACATATTTTCAGAAATTGGATATGGCATGCTAGTATATGTTTGAAATTGACGCTATTTAGCCTGTTTATGTGCTATCAGATTCACATTGTTTACGTCAGGATTTCGCTAGCTAGAGGTTAAACCCTCCAGAAAGTTATGTTGAAATACTGAAAATGCATAGGCCTACATGTTATCAAAGTTTAGCGTCTCACAAATCACCCACAAAAGAATCAGTGAAAATAAACGTTCAGAACTGTTATAAAATCTTGTCCCAAAATAGTTTATTTAAGTTAGCCCGGAATTTTCAGACTGGAGCTAGCGCGTGGCTGATCACGTTTTGATCACAGTCGGTCATGGCATGCACAGCAATGGCGTCTATAAAAGTATCATGTCACTAATTCTTCCAATTTGTACATGACATCTGTTTTTGGGTAAGTTTATTCGTTTTAACCTTTAGATGCGTGAGTTCTAAATATTTCCGACGCTTCCACAAGTTATTTTTCCACAACGGAAGCTAGGAAGCTTTAATTAGCTTCTGTTACCTAGCAACCTAGCATAATACTCGTACCAATGCTACTACTTGCTAGTGTTACTTGTTAGCCTACTAATTGTACATTTTGAAGCCATAATATAGCGTTTGTCATATAGAAAATAGTCGGTTGGAATGTTCAGAATCACACATGTGCGACGCTACGCTGTGGGGCCCTGCTTTCGAACGATCACATATGTGCGGTGCTACTCCTTTAATATCAATATGCTAATACTATGTACATAAACTACATTCCACTTTCATTTCTGTACAGATTATCCTACCACCGTCACACGGCCTAGCACTGTGTCCCTGGGAAATGATGGTAAAGTAATGAATGACCGTTTATAACAGTGACAATAATTATATGAGCCATGGCAACCCTACAGGCTATGTTTTGAAGCAAAAGCATGACTTAAAACTTTTGCATCACCAGATGCCATACCCCTAGGTGTCAACTGTGGTCTGGTGGAGGAGAACCCATAGGGGGCCCAGGAAAACAGCTGGCAGCCAGGCAAGTGCAATTATAAGACATACCTAAGTTGTTCTGATCGTGGGGGGAAACATATTTGTCAAAACGTTGTTAAACGACAAATTGTTGTCATACTAATGCTTTGTATACCCCATTCAGCTGTACCATCTTGGGCAAAGACCATTCAAGGTAACATTTGTTATGTACATCAATGTTACAGCTAATCTAGAAGAACCACAGTGTATGCCAATCATGCAAACTTTTGTAAACTTGTTTTACTTGTCCTTAATTACAGACACATTACAGGTTATGCTCCGGAAGATGGAGACATTGGAGGAGAACCAAGGGAAGTCAGGTGGCTGAGCGGTTAGGGAGTCGGGCTAGTAATCGGAAGGTTACCGGTTCGATTCCCGGCTGTGCCAATGACGTTGTGTCCTTGGGCAAGGCACTTCACCCTACTTGCCTCGGGGGGAATGTCCCTGTACTTACTGTAAGTCGCTCTGGATAAGAGCGTCTGCTAAATGACTAAATGTAAATGTAATGTAACCAGCGAGAGAGGCTCTCCTATTCAGGCGACTACAGGGCAGACACACTGAAGAGGTGCCAGTGATGGACCTACAGGTGGCCCAAACACAGGCTGAACTCCAAGACCTTGAGGAGCGCCTTAAGGTGCTGGAGTTCCGAAAGAGAGTGGTAGGTGTTTGGAGATGTCATGAACTATGGCTTATACGCAGCGTTCAACGTTCAAATTGGTGCTGACAATAAGTTCATGACTTCTAATTGCAGACGCTGTGATGAAGTGGAAGACGGGACTGGGAGAGAAGGCTGTGGAGCTCCTCATAGCGGAGACACTCAAACCCATTCAAAACAAGCCAGGTGAATGAATCATGATTGCAGCTTCCATATCCAACCTTTCACATGGCTATGTGACAAAAAACTAGAATCCCATAATATCTTTTTGATGATGTATATTATTTTAGATGTGATTTTTTATGACTTGTATAGCCCCTTTCACACGTGCAATTATGTTCTAACTTATTTTGTGCTTCATTGTCAGGGTCAACAGACAGGACCTGTAGCGGGGACTGGCAGAAGATTTTAATTCACTGTTTGGTACTTTGTTTGAAATAAAAAGACTGAATGTTACATGGAAATGCTGCCTTGTTTATGATTAGCTTGAGTTAGGCTACACATCACACAAACATAGTTCTCCTAAAGTTGGCTACCATGTAGCCTATTATACAAGAACAAGTAGCATTTTGGGCAAATGAGGTCTGCATATGAACCGCCCCAATATAAGCAGTAGAATTGAGAAATATAGGTTACTTAATTAACATTGCAGTTACAGACTGGCAACGTCACAAAATTATGTTGCTAGGAGGTCGCGGTTACGGACTGGCAACGTCACAAAACAACGTTGCTAGGAGGTCGCGGTTACAGACTGGCAACGTCGGAAAATGATGTTGCTAGGATGTCGCGGTTACAGACTGGCAACGTCGGAAAATAACGTTGCCACGACGTCGCGGTTACAGACTTTTTTTGTGACGTTGCCGTTTATGGGGGGCGGATAGGGACATGGAGTATGGCGTGCGGAAAGGGACATACCTAGGCTTACCAGTATGGGGGGTGATTAGTGCCCTCACACACCTGAACAACACACAACCGTCGCTACGCCTGCCAATGGTGGAAGTCGCTACGCCTGCCAATGGTGGAAGTCGCTACGCCAAGCGTCTGCCAATGGTGGAAGTCGCTACGCCAAGCGTCTGCCAATGGTGGAAGTCGCTACGCCAAACGTCTGCCAATGGTGGAAGTCGCTACGCCAAGCGTCTGCCAATGGTGGAAGTCGCTACGCCAAACGTCTGCCAATGATGGAAGTCGCTACGCCAAGCGTCTGCAATGATGGAAGTCGCTACGCCAAGCGTCTGCAATGATGGAAGTCGCTACGCCAAGCGTCTGACATTATGTGGTAAGTTAGCTATGCTAAGTGGCTAGCTACCTATCAATGGGAGAAAAACATTAAAGTACATGATCAAGTGTGGCTATTTCAGCTAGCTAGTGTTGGGCTGTATTAGGCAGACCTGAATTAGACTCCGAAATTACCATAGAAAATTGTGTTGTGTGTAAATATAGTTTGAAGGAAGTTTTCATGTCATGTTTGGTATTAATTTCGTATTTTATGCATCACATGATTCTAGTAATGCTTTCAGTGTTGTAAAATGTATATTTGCTGGTTTGATAGCCTAGAGTTTTGTCGTGCAGAGGCCTCCTATACTTGCTCAGGTTAGGTGCATTATGTTTATTTGCATTTAAAATACCTTTGTTATTGTTTGCTCTGAAGGTAGCGTTTGTTTCTGTATTGATTTTGTTACATTGTCATAATGTATTGATTATCTTACTATTTTGATAATAAACTATGTTTTTGCATTTAAAGTTACTTGTCCTTGTGCCTGCTTTCAATGTTTGGACAATATTATTTGCTGGAGTCCTAAGTCACTATCAAGAGAGAGCCTTTTTATGTATTATCTCTGACAAAGAAGAGGTGAAACCTGTAATAATACACATATTAACCTAGACTAACTGTATAAACCTATACTAACCTAAAGACAAGTGGGGTAACAATTAGTGCAATATTGCTGATAGTACAACCAGTAGCTGAAAGTGACAGTGTGTAAAGTGGTTAGTGAGAAAGTGGTGAGAATGTGTCCATTCAGAAGCCTGATGGCCCTTGGAAAGAAACTATTCTCCAGTCTGCGTGTGCGAGACGGAATGCTTCAGTATTGCCCGCCAGAAAGCAGCGGGGTAAAAAGACTGAAGGATGGGTGGTAACAGTGTCTTCGAATCCAGCCAGCTTTCCTGATGCATCGTGTGGGGTAGGTGTCCTGTAGGGCTGGGAGCTTCCTGCCGATGATGAACTCAGCAGACCTGACCACACTACGTAGGACCTTGTGGTCCCTGTCTGTGCAGATCCCATACCACACTGTAATGCAACCAGTCAGTATGCTCTCTATTGTGCATCTATAGAAGTTAGTGAGGATGACTCAGTCCATGCCAAACTTCTTCAGTCTCCTCAGGAAGAACAGGCGTTTCCGGGCAGCTTTAAATACCTTGTGAGCAGACCAGGTGAGATCATTGCTGATGTTCACCCCGAGGAACCTGAAGCAGCTGACCTGCTTGCAGCTTGGAGACGAGTCTGGAGGGGATGATGGTATTGAATGCTGAGCTGTAGTCAATAAACAGCATCCTCACATACATATTCCTTTGTCCAGGTGGGAGAGAGCGGTGTGCATAGTCAGGGTGATGGCATCGTCTGTAGACCTGTTGGACCGGTATACAAACTGCATAGGGTCCAGGGTGGGAAACAGCGATGAGCAAATTAATGTTTTGACTAGCCGCTTGAAGCACTTCATGATGAGAGAGCTCAGTGATATCGGGCGATAGTCGTTCATGCAGGTGACCTTGGTGTTTTTGGGCACAGGGACGATGATGGTGGTCCTCTTGAAGCAAGTGGGGAGTACAGACAGGCTGAGGGAGAGGTTAAAGATGTCTCAGCTAAATATAAAAAGGTTAAAATCAGACTATCATTGTTATTAACAATTGTTATTGTTGATTTATTTGTTGTTACTTTTAGAACATACAATAATAGCATTTATAGGCCTACAATTACTTAAATGTGTAGGCATCATTATTTGAATACAAAAAACTGAAACAAGTCAGGAGTGGTTATAGTGGTTTGATTCAATATTGAAGAATTACATGAATTAGAATATTTGGGTTTGGGTATTGTGTGCCGTGTTAGATGGGTCTTGATCTGGTCTGGGTCCCCAGGAGGTATAGATGTACATTCACAGAATGGTCATATTTTAATGGAAAATTCATGAGTCATAAGACTCTTAGACGTTGTATTCATTGATATTAGCAGACACTTTTATACAAAGTGACATTCAAATATGGGGTTTAGTGCTAGTTGGCACAGCAAGTAAACTAACAATTTAGTGTAATTGAGAAGGATATTGAAACACATTTGTACTTTTCTCCAAACTATCATATTCTTACTCAACATATCGATAACACAGGCAAACTGACAACTTCGATTGGGGACTGGGCTGTGAGGAAAGGCAAAAACCAATGACAGCTACTGTAGCCTGCCTAGGCAGCAGTTGCACAGTTTGCTGAAGGCTTTTAAAACTATAGTTACAAAGTAAAAACGAATGGGTGAAACTTCTTTGTTAGTTACAACTTTCAATTGACAAAATTGACAACAGATGTTAAAAAAACTTGACTTTAATCGAAGGATCGCCTCACATGGTCACTTCCGGTCTCACGAGATGATAATACCGGCATGGCATAATGGTGAGCTAGCTGCTAATGTCAGACGCTTGGCGTAGCGACTTCCATCATTGTCAGACGCTTGGCGTAGCGACTTCCACCATTGTCAGACGCTTGGCGTAGCGACTTCCACCATTGTCAGACGCTTGGCGTAGCGACTTCCACCATTGTCAGACGCTTGGCGTAGCGACTTCCACCATTGTCAGACGCTTGGCGTAGCGACTTCCATCATTGTCAGACGCTTGGCGTAGCGACTTCCATCATTGTCAGACGCTTGGCGTAGCGACTTCCATCATTGCAGACGGGCTACACGTCACACGCACTAGTATGACGTTTACAAAGATAACGTCGCCATATACGTCGCCGCTATCAAAGTTCCCTCACGTACTACGTCGCCGCCATCACCCCCATTGAGAACCAATGATAAAAAGGCTGAGACGACACGCACATTGTGGGAAAATCTATTACGCAGTGTATGTTGCCTGTGTGTGTGAGGGCACTAATCACCCCCCATACTGGTAAGCCTAGGAATGTCCCTTTCCGCACGCCATAGCATAAATCTGCCCTGTATGGATGAGAAGGCTACCGGATCATCACAATGCTAGAATATCTGTAGGATCTCCGTTGCCAATGCGCATGCATGCACTATGGCAATCTGTCTGGAGGTATCTCAGGAGATACCCCGGATACCGGCCAGGGAACAGCATGCTGCTGACACACACACCTTGTTTCCTTTCCACTAGATAACATATCCCCGTGTTCCAGCATAGCCGTCTTTGTGCTGCCTTTGTGTACATCCTGGGCGCAATGACGATGGGCCGCTAAGTGTCATCGCTGCTCTAGAGGTAGCATCTGCCCGCGTTGGATGAGAAGGGTACCGGAGAGATGATCGGTGTACGGGGCTGGTTGCGGGCGCACTTCTCGTCAAGCACTGGGTCTGGATGGGATGTGTGCGTGGGACGGTTTCGTAGACCGCGCATCAGATGGTATGCAACATGACGGATGTGCACACATAGGGCCCTATCTTGCACCCAGTGCAATTGACTTTGTACACCGACGCATGTATCATTCCTATTTTGCATTCAAAGCACAGTGGAGTTTTCCCTCCACAGAGGCACATAAATTAGGGAATGAAAAATTAGGTTTGTCTTTTTGACACTATAATTAGGCTTACACTCTTTGTGCTTTTCAAAATCATCAAGACTGTCAGGGTGAAGTCTCTTCAGGTGAGTTTTGAAATGTGATGTAGCTAAAGAGTTACAGCTATTACTGGTTTCTTTTTGGTGCAGAGTTTACACTCCACCTGGACCTTCCCATCTGGTGTTTGAGAGACAATACTGAAGAACTTCCCATCCAAGATTGCAGACACAGGCTTGGTTCCATCTGTGTTTCCATCTGTGCTTGTTGATGGTCCTTGAACATCATGTTGCTGAGACATGTTTTCCACCTGGCCAACTGTAGAATGTATGAAATAAAACAACTAAGAATACTTTCATAATATGCCTTTTAAATAAAATAAATTTGATATTTGATGGGGTTTGTTTGTTTTTTTACAAATGCACTGTCATAGCCTGGCTAACTGTGAACTATATGATGCCAGTAATTGATATGGCATTATGACATTCACATTGAGAACATACAGCAAAACTTGTAATACAGTGCAAGATTAGATGGTCAGACGTCTAACGATAACGAAGGTTATCATGAACATACAAGCTCCCAATCTCCCTCTTCCTATAGCTAGCTACTCGACTGATAAGTTAACTTGCTAAACACTGACTATGCACTAGTCTAGACAGCATGCTAGCATCATAAGCATGTTAGCATCGCTTGATATTATAACTATCACCATGTATATACAATAGGCTATGTAGCCAGATCCAGACATAAATTATACATCAAGCTAGTTGACATCTGTCACACTCAGATAAAATATTTACCTTGACAGACAATCCGTTGAACTTGATAAGTGGGTACTGCTGAAGAGAAAGCAGGTCTTTTCTGGTGTCCTCCAGAAAACGAAGGGTCTCTAACTCAGCTTTGATCTGAAGACTGAACTCGTGAACTGTTTTTTGATTTGTCGAGAGAGTATTTAGAGTATTTTAAATACAAAATTACTCCACTCTAAAGTATTTTGTTACAAATTACATTAAATTTCTTATCGGCCCTATCAAATACAAATGACAAAATACTCAAAAGTATTGAAATTTGTATTTCAAATACAAGTAATTGAAATACTTCCCATCTCTGGCTATTTGATAGATTAACCCTTTCCCCCTCGGGCCTCCAGTGGGGAGAGCTTCCCAGCCCAGACAGTAGTCTACTTAGTCACAAACTAGAATCAGGGCGCCCACTCCGTCAAGGTGAATTGTCCCACATGGCAGCGGCGGCCTTAAGCATCTGGGGGCCCGTTTCAATAACTAATATGGGGCCCTATACCCATATAAAACATAAACATAATAGAGCAGAAAAAGCAAGGATTCCTGTTGGTTTGCATCAATGGTATTTTATTTTATTACGTGCACTTTCAGCTTCATGAACAGGGCAGCTCAACATAGAAATAATCCAACCTAGCCTAGAAAAATATGGATAGGCATCTTTTCAGTTTTTTTTTACTTATTTACTTTGCGATGTGCACTCGGTGCATAATTTTTCAGAGATATTTTCGTCTTTGGGTAGGCCTTAGAACAAATTGGGTAGCCCTGTGCCTAACCAGGCCTACCCGTGGCTACGCCCCTGTTTTATACTAGCATAAACTTTCGTTTCACAACCTCGTAGCTCGTGGTCAGTCTACCTTGGATGGTTTAGACATTATGGCTGACAATCAATATCCTACTGAGAAAATGAATGGGATTTTTGCTGGTCTGTTGGGGGCCCCCTTGGAGGGCGGGGCCCGTTTCAATTGAAACGGGTGAAACATAGGTAAGGCCGCGTCTGCCACATGGTGACTTTATAAGATGTAATTTACGTGACTTGCAAATGAATGATAGAGACTGATCGTGCAAATTTCATCATGATTATTAATATTTTTGTGCGCCCTGTGCCACTCCCAGGAAGATGCTGCCCTGAGCGGCAGTCCACCTCAGCACAGACGGGTCTGTGAGAGAGAGAAAGAGAGAGAGACTTGAAGGGGCTGAGCAAATCAATGAGCTACCGTATTTTTCGGAAAACAAGCGTAATTTTCTATAACCCCACCAAAATGGGAGCATTGTGTTTGTAAATCGGATTTTAACCCGCACTGAAATATATGAACTGGGGAATTTGATTATTCAGATATGGATATATTTAAAATATATATACAATAATAAACCATAACAATCGCAGTATCACATCCATCCACCCCGCCACCAAATACACCTGCATCGCTCCATCCAACTCTTCATAATTCCCTCCACCCCATCAACCAGCAACATTTTGAAGGATTTCTAGATTTTCGCGACCACCAAAATACCAAAAAGAGTGCGACCAAAGCAGTATTCCCCACAAACAGTAATTTCTGTCTTCAACTTGGTTGTTACAGTTGTATGTTTGGCAATCAGTGTAGCTCATAGGTAAAAGTAGCTAATGTGAATCACGTGTGGTTGTGTATAAAACCACTCCGGTGTCTTGAAATGATTTCGACAGCAAATTTGAAGTTAGCTAGCTAACGTTAACTTTATTGTCCAATTCAAGACACCAGAATTGTTTTATACATAACCACTAGGGGTGTCACGATACCAAAAATGCAGTAGTCGGTGCCAATACCAGTAAAATAACACGATTCTCGATGCCGATTTCGATACCACGTTAAAAAAAAGTTTTTTCTAAGATTCCATGTACTTGAACTTCTTTATTAACCCGTAAAGGAGTAGCGTCGCACATATGTGATCGTTCGAATGCGGGTCTCACATATGCGATTTCGAACATTCCAACTGAATATTTTCCGATAGACAAAAACTATGCGACAAACGCTTTAGTATGGCTTCAAAATGTAGCCTACTAATGAGAAGGCTAACAAGTAACACTAGAATGGTAGTAGCATTGCTACGAATATTATGCTAGCTAATTTAGCCAGGAAGCTAACGAAAGCTAGCTAGCTACTGTTTCGGATAAATAACTTGCGCTGTGGGGACCGTCAGAAATATTTTGAACTCACACGTCTAAAATACTATAAAAATGTCATAACAAGACATAAAAACATGTGCAATATAGCATAGAACAACATAATAAAGTGCAATTAATGCTCATATTGCAACAAGTACTGGAACACTGAAGCGTATGCTGCCCCCATCAGTTCCGGAAAAGGCGCAGCACCGATGCTGCTAACACTGGCATCATCGCTAATGGTGCCTACGGTGCTATAAAAAATGGGCATCATCAGTGTTTTGTCATTTTAGAACCAGAAGGTGGCGGTAGTATCGGTTCTCGTGACATCCCTAATAACCACACATGATTCAAATTAGCTACTTACACTCTGATTCTCGTCCATCTTGTCATGAAACAAGCTACATCACTTCCTCTTCTTCTTGTTATAATTTAATGTTGAGCCGTAACCTGCATTCACTACTGCAGGAAAATATTGATTATCTTGTTCCGGTCCATGGTTATTCAATTCGCTAGGTGGCGCTGTCAGATAAAACGAGGGTCCTAGAACTGCGGTCCTGAAACCGCAGCTCTCCGGCTCTGCAGGTACATGCTACTCATCGATCTTACAGCATGCTGTAACACACTTCGGTTGTGGATAGTATGTCCATGCGTGGCAAAATCCATTGTTATGTCTACAAAATTATTTTAGATATAGTATAAGTTTAGCTAGCTTGCTAATCCTGAGGATAGCCTACCGAAGTTGAATTAGCCAATGTCGTTAGCAATGCTAGCTAATGTTGGTTTGCTAGCTGTAGGGGAGAGTGGGGTGATTTGTGCTAGCGGGGAAGTTGTGCCACCCCCTGTTTCTATACCCTGACGATGTCAGACTCATAATTCTTGTCAGAATATGAGTCTGAGGACTCTCCATTGGGCTGTGACTATGGGGCGTGTTTCAACCAAACCCGGAAAACAAATGCCTCTTCGCTCAATTGGATAGACCTACAACCAATCAGAGCAACGTAGTATGTTAACTTTTACCAAACCCCGTAGGAAGGACAGCAAAAACATATTTTCCATCGACAAATGCCTTGATTGCGTTTCTCTGTTCCTCTTTCAAAACTAATGCGCTGTCGATGTCTTCTAAAACAGACTCGATGGCAGAATCATAACATCCCAGCTCTCCAGCGGTAGCCATGTTTGTTGAAAACGAATTCAACCAAAGCGCTCTTTGGTGACGTGGTTGATTACATTACTGTTGATCATCTGTCCATCATCGTATAAAGCCCGCCCTGACAATTTTCATTTACATTAGTTGTTCCCCAACGGAGATTCCCCAGACCCATCTTCCCGACCAAATAATTTTGTGGGCGGGGATAAGATGGGCTGGCAGCCAGGCTACTGTTTCTAGGGAACCGTAGAATAAATTGGTCAAGTGAGCACACATTTTTGAACAGTCAGCCAATTTACTCAATTTACTTTAAAGAAGAGAGCCTCATTGCATCAGAGATAAGCACATTTAAATTCACTGTTTTTTGCCTTCCAAAGTAAATTTTCTATGATCAAGGTTTTTGGATTGTTGTGTCTGAACAGTTATAGACAAGTTTGAAAACATTTCACACATGTTTTAGTGCTTTGGTAAGCTACACAATGAGTCTATATAGCTAGCATGATTTTAGCTCAAAACTGCTGGATGATGCATTTTTTCCAAAAACGTGGGATTGGGGTGAGTTGTGCCACTTATGAATATTTTGAACATATTATTTTATTGTAATTGTACTTTATATTCTTACATTTTATCACTAAAACTATGTGACATTCTTAATTTTAGACAGAAAATTGAAATAGACCATCATGCCACGGAGTTATAAGAGGAAGACTTCCACTCCTCTAGAGCAGTGGTTCTCAAAGTGGAGTCCCCGGACCCCTAGGGGTCCGCGAGCCATAGCCAGGGGGTCCGCGAAATAATTTGCCATAAATTATAAAATTGTAGAACTGTGCTGCATCATTAAAAAGTGAAAAAATATATAATAATCTACAGAGGGGTGACCATTTGCACCAATAAAATAAGCATCCATTTAAGAGCATAAAGGCAGGGCTCTACAGTGCAACCATTTAAATAAATGTGTGCATGGAAAAGTACTTGGGCGCACGGGTGCGAGCGAGTTATGTTTTTAACCTATTGCAGCTGTCAGTTACGTGAAAAGAAATGATAGAACCAGAAAATTAACCATCATTTGCAACAGGAAACATTTATTCATTTTTTTCTGAGATTTCAACTACTAATAATCGCGACTCGGATAAACCTCATAGTCTGCGTCCTGCGATAACCTACTGAATCTGTCCTGCATTGTAACAGCCTGGCTAGCGATCTACCTAGCAAACCTTCACCCTCAGTGTGAACAATCAAATTAACCAAACTAACATCCAACACTACACATATCAAACAAGTTCAACAATAGAAACTTAAACAATGCTTCCGTCAACAAAATTAACCCCCCAACTGAGTCCCATTCTGTCCTGCCGCAAGCCATGCTGAAAACCAAGAGCGCAGTTGCAACCCTACATGAACACCGGTGCGAATAACTACAACATAAAAACTCAATTTCCCATAATGAGTAGTTTGAATCCATCCACCACCGAGGACCTCATTCGGATCAGTACAGTGGGGCCCTCCATGGAAATGTTTGATGCCTCTAAATGTGCTGAAAACTGAATGAATGAATACAAACAAGTTATAAATGAATATGTAATGAATAAATAAGTAACAACTCCTGTTTCTGGTAAATTTTGTGTAATTCATTCAATAGTCTAATAATGATGCAAGTTTTTTGTTTTGGTGGGGAGGAAAATGTTTGGTGGGGGGGAAAATGTTCTCCCCTGTAAGGGGTCCCTGGCCCCAAAAAGTTTGAGAACCCCTGCTCTAGAGGACAACAATAGAGGTTTCCCGCAGCACTTTGCTGTTAAGGCGGCCACCTTAGCAACACACGCCTGCCGCCTTGTACGTTGTAAAAACGTTGTTTTTTTTTAGGGTTCGTTTTTTTAAATTTTTTATATTCGCCGTGTTTCCGCCAGTTTTCTCCCTTTCATTCCAACGGCAGTCTCCCTTCTCTAGAGAACTTCGTTTTTGGAGGAGAACTTCATTTTTGGAGGAGAACTAATAACCCCCCCCCCCCCCCCCCCGAAATGATTATGAAATGTTATGTTCTACTAGCCATTTGCCTACTTTAGCAAGTCACTGTATTTCCAATCCCTGATAGTGTAACTGAGACGACACAGTAAATAATTCCTCTTTCAATTCCACTTTCAATTAGCCCCCGTTCCAGTGTTGAGCATTAAATTAGCTGCACGGTCTGTAGAGATCTTGGGACAAAGCCACTTTTTTGTTCTAAACCGGGCTATACGCCGCTTCGAAATATAATCCATATAACCACAAGAAAACTAAAATCGGGGGACAAGCCGCAGTTTTATTTCCGAAAAATACGGTATATGCAGCTCTACAATTACTTTTTTTTGTGCCAGAAAATGTAATCAATTTGTGGCTGTCAATTTTGTATTGTGGCGGGCTGCCACCAATAAATCAATGTATGGGAAACACTGATATACAGTTGATATTGCAACATATATAGCTCTACATTATTACAGTGTGCAGTCTCTAACCGATTCAGTCAATCTACATAGCTTTCCCATTACTGTTTTTGCTGTGATTCATTATCATGTCTCTCTAAGAGACTCCATACATTATCAAAAAAGCTGATCAAATTGCTAATACAGGAAAATGATCATTCCCTCAACAACTTCAGGAAACAAAAGGTTTCAATATTCAGCATTATTCAAACTTAAATGTGAAGATTTTTTAATCTTATATCTGTGATATTGAGACTATTTTTCAATATGACATTTCTTCCTCACTGACTTTCTACACTCACCAACTCTTGAAAATCTATCAGCATCTCCAACTTCCTCATCGCTTCCCATAAAGTCAACATCAGAGATATTTCCATTGTCGATCAGTTCAAGGACTTCAAGGGCTGTATATTCTGCATATGGAATATTTTCAACTTGTTATCAACTCATTCTCCTGTTCTGATGTACTGTTTTTATAGTAATAAGGTCATTCATCAATACTGGAGAATTGAGTTCAATAACATGGTTTCAGACCCACTGTCCATTCTAATGGACAGCAGTATTTGAAAAAATCCTGTGTAAAAACTTGCACTGACACATGTGATATTACAACTTAATTCATACATTACATCTTTCAATATTATATCAAATCTATGAAATATTGGCACAGATATCTATAAATGTAGAAAAAAACTGTTGAAAATTATCCTTACTTCGGCGTGTGGGGTTAGGTCCTGCCATGCCTCTCTTCAGTGTGGTGGATTTTTTTCAAATCACAACAAGCAGAGCTATACTGCTGTTTGATTGAAACAGCACAACCATTACACAACATAATCATTTTCGACACACAAAAATCAGACAATAACAAAAAAACACCTGGTCGTGAATCAGATGAGATCAGAAGTAGCGCATGCCCAAACAGCGTCTCACAAGTTCTGATCTCCATACCGCTCCATCCAACATAACACAAAGACCAAACATAGAGCTCCATCTAGTATTCTAGATTGTAACCGGAGAATTCAGTAGACATCAGCAGTACCCAGCTGATGGCCCTGAACTCCCAACATCCTCGACAATTTCATACAGCTCCATCTAGCATTCTAGAGTGCAACTGGAGAATCCAGTAGGCACCAGCACTACCCAGCTGATGGCCCTGGACTCCCAAGAACATCCTTCACAGTGTTTCCCCTAGGTTTACAGCTTTGGGGGGGGGGACAGAAATGACATGCCGTTGTGTAAATAAGATAAATAACATAAGGTAATTTAGTTTGTTTAATAAAAGAGCAAGCTATAGACCTGTTTTATAGGAAAGGTAACCTTAAATGACTTATTTTGTGATCTGGCGCTATATACAACATTATAATAATAATCAAAAAATAATAAATTGTGATCAAAAATATATATATTTAAAAAAATGTACCTTCCAGGGGGGGGGGGGGGGGGCGTTGGGGGGGGGCGCCCCCCTAATATAATGGTAGGGGAAACACTGCTTCAACAGACCATTTTATAGCACACGGTTCTCAAAAGCCATTGGTCCATCCACAATGGATTCCTGGTCAGGAAACAGTCATACAGCAGCGGTCACATGGTCATTTAATACAGACACTGTTGTGAGGATGTCACAGAATAGACTGTATCACCTCAGATGAGGACATTTAAAGAGTTTCCCCAATTTCTACAAACGCACCATTGAGAGCATCCTGAAAGGGAATATCACTGCCTGCTATGGGAGTAGCCTCATGCAGTAAGGCAAGGCCCTACAGAGAGTGGTACAATCAGTAGAATGTATCACAGGAGGAGCACTCCCACACTTCCAAGAGACTGACAGCAGACGGTGCAAGACTAAGGCCTAGAGAATCATTAAGATACCAGTCACCCAGATAACAACCTCTTCTATCTGCTGCAGTCGGGGAGAAGGTACCCAATCCACAAGGCCAACTCTGAGAGACTCAGGATAAGCTTATATCCATAGGCTATCCAGACCCTGCATGAAGACATTGCCTAGGAGTGATTGTTTTTCCCAATCAAGATGCCCCCCCCCCCACACACACACCCACACACTGGCACACCTGGGACTAACACTGTATCTCAGCACAGCAGAACCTTATATTTGTTACAGCAACTCTCACACGGACCTTCATTTGTGAATAATACAAACATATTTATTTTGTTTACTGTCTTTACATATCATCATAGTCATTGCACTGTAATTATGAACTAATGAACAGAAAGGTTTATGGTATTACTTTTGTATTTAAAGTAATTTCAATATTGAATCCTCAAAAAGACTTACCACTGCATCATATGTTGAATCAAAATGAACAAAAAAAGGGAATCAAGTCTGTTTTCAAGATGACATCTATTTCTGAAAATTTCAAATTTCCAAATAGTCATTTATGGTGTAAAGTTAAGTATTCAACTGTTGGCTACTTTAGTGTACCCTCATTTTCATTGGACATTTCCATGAGATCTTCTTTGTAAATATATTATGCTAATCTGAAGGAGTTTTGTTAACCATGTGACAATGGGGTATAGACTTAACAGTCATGTCTCAGCGTGTAAACCCCTTGGATGAGAGATATCAAGGAGTCATCTATGAGAAATATGTCATTTCCATGGTTACGACTGTGCTAACTCATGTGGTGAGCATGTTTATGACACAGAGGACAACAGTAGGATGTTATTGTGTGCGCAAATGTGAAGGATAATTGTGTGCATATACATCATCTAGATAATATTAAGCATCAATATTTGTACAGCATGTCAAATAATCGTACCCAAAACCATTTAAGAATATTTAAGAATTTCTCATTCAACGTTCCATTTAAAATGTTTAAATTCCTCTCAGAATGTACATTTCCGAATCGATTTAAGATGACTCCCTGATCAAATTATGCTGATTGCTTCTGGGTTTTGGGTTGTTGTATCAAAAGGGACTAGATTTTATGATCTATCACGAACCACGGGAACAGGTTGCCCGGGAAACGGCCGCATGGCAACAGGATCAGAGCCTGGGGGTTGTCTGCTGCTAGGTCTGCTCCCATTTTACATCACAGTTCCTCACTAGATGGTGTGCACGCCACTGAAGGGTACACTTTCTTGTACAGTGGACTACGTCTCAACAAAACAAACCAGGAAAACTATACGGTGTGCCATTTTTTAATGGGTTGTAAAAAGGACCGTGTGGAAATCTGATTTGTGTTGAGGTTATTCTTTGTAGAAGACTTGGGAAATATACCACCCAGCTGTGATGGACATAATGTTTGCGGTGCAGGATGCCTGTGTCTCTGGTCAATGGCTTACTGCAATAATTCTCAGTCTGTGCTGCTTTCTGCCGTCTTGCTTGCCCGCGGGACAAACTGTGGACTATTCTTCGATTGAAAGTGTGGTGAGCAGACAAGGCGACACGGCTCTTCTGAGGTAAGAAAACATGCAAAACAACTGAGCCTCTGGTCTGCATCGACGAAACCGAGTTACAGCGCCATGCTTATGAAGCACAGTAACAGCAATAATACATATTAAATACTCCCCCGATTTATATAAAGATATAGGCGGCAGTGGTAAAGTGGGTCATCTTCACCGCGCGACTAACACAAAACATTACGTGGGGCGCGTGTTTATCTCCACCAATTGAGTTCTTGTTTTAGCTTTTGAAGGATACGCTACACAGTAGGCTATAGCAGTGGACAGCGTACAGTAGCAAACTAGCGCCGTCTTTTCCACTATTCAATGTCGAGGAAAATGATGTATCCGTGCTTTGTATTTGGCTATTCATGAATGTGGGTTGTAGGTTATGTTGTTCTGAATACGCACATACATGGTAACCGTTTAATTTGGAGTGCATGCGATGTGTGTAACCTTTGTGTAGTGTAACCTACAAATTATAAGTTATCGCCCAACCCTCCGTAATGTATTGTAATTGTAATCGAATTAATAGCTTTCACATCCCTGAATCAAACAATGTTTGTCAATTGAGTTGAATTTTCTTTTGTTTCTATTGATTTCTTATGTTAGTTTTATAGTTTTAAATAGGCCTAGTGCTACATATGGTAAACTGCGTGGTGTACCTTGACGATTAAACGACAATTCATATAGCTGTGTAAGGACCAAACGTCCAGTGCTTTCCAGACAGCTCAGGTTGTAATGGGGCGTGTCTTAAAGACGCATTGAAGCCCATTGAGGAAATTATGCAAATCACAATATATTTTTGCTTTGTCAAAATGATTTGTGACTTCAAGGGGGCATGATTAGAAATTTCGAATCCAGAAGATTATCGAATCTGGTTTCCGATTCCAAAAATAGAGAACACATAATACTAGAGAGGGTACAATTTCTGGGGAAATTGTAGGGTGTGCTTGCTTGCGTCGGTTGCAGGTGGGTCCGTTTTCCCTTCTAGTGATATTTTCAAGCATTTAGCCTACTCATTGCATAATTCATTAAGAACACCCTTTGAAACAAGCGAACACCCTTTGAAACAAGCTACAACATTGTCACTGGCAGTATTTCAGATGGAATTGCGATTCAAACAGTACCGTCTGCTAACTGAAACTATGCCCCCCAAAACGTAAATAATGTTGACATTAATTTAGGGGGACATGGCTAATTCAAAAGAAGTTTGCTAGAGGCAAGCTAGCTGCTGTTGCTAGCCACACTTCACTGATTGTTTGAAAGCGCCGGAAATGAGAACGTTTCTTTTGACATAATAAAGTTTAGCCATAGCTGGGACATTGAAGACAGTAGCCTACTACACACTGCCAGTGGGCGAGCGGAGTCTGACTCTGAGGCTAACGTCAAAACAAGACGCGGTCTCACTCAAATTCCAAGTTTTACACAAATCACAAAACTATGCTGACCCGCTGGCTGTCTTCGCAATCGCCATATCTTTAAAACACTGCTCTCCCTTTTGATGACCCTGGTACGAAATAAAGAAAATACTCATCAGACGCAGATCGACAACAGCTGCCGCAATCGTCCATGGAGGCTGACGGGGCTCTCACGTAGCAACCAAATCAAAGTTTTTACAGCAACCTACATTAAAATCTCACCACCTGGCTGTCTTCACAATAGTCATATCGTCATAAAATTTCCCTCTTTCTGTTTTTTCGTGTAAAATTGAACTATAAAATTACGAAAATACTACTATGACGCTTTCTAGCATGGCTGCCGCCTAAAAGACTAGGTGGACTCACGGGCGACCCACACTTGCTCAAATTACAAAGACTTTCACAACCTAAATCCAAAATCCGAGATGGCAGTTCCACTCGAAATCGCTTTCTCAACAAAGTCCAATGGCTGGGAATTTTTGGGGGTGGTATTTTTCACTCATCTAAGCAGAGCTGCCAACTCTCACGGTTTCGCCGTGTGACACACGCATTTCAACCATTTCTCACGCCACATATTGTATATCTCACGCTGAAAAGGCAACGCCAAACAAGTAGCCAAGCTAACGTTGTAAACAGTAACGGGGCGTTCACACTGCAGCGACGCGATGCAGCGACGCAATGTTTTCCATTCATTTTCTATGGAGCCAGGCGAATCGCTTGCGTGGTGCATTGTGGGTAGCGACGCGACAGATTTGAGATGTTCTCAACTTTATGCAAATGAGGAGAGATTTTCGCTAGCGATGGCCAATCGGAGTGTTTTCTTGTTTCTCGTAACGTAGCAACCATGGTTAACATTTCTAGCTTTCTAGGTTTCAAGGTGGAGGAGAAACTAATCGTTTGTGTGGCTGCTTACCCAGTCCTGTACGATACATAGCTGTATTCGTACAGAGATGTTAATTTTTTTTAAACGATGCAAGGCGCAAGGTTGCCGAACTTGTTGGTGCTTGTACTTTCAAATTCAGTCTAGTCACATTACGTAACTTCGTTCTGTGGTAACTAGCTAGTGCTAGCTAGCTAGCCCGGCTGGAACTCCCTATCGTATCGACAGATTAGCGGAGACTTTGTGTAATATAATAAAACGTTTTTTACACATGTCAACATGTATGTCTATTAAACAGTTTTGTATTTTGTATATAAGTTGTATTTTGATCGATGTTGCAAGTACGTAAACCCAAGTCTGCACACTTGGCCATTACAACTACAACAGTGACTTTAGAGAACTACATTCTACATGAATCTGTTTGAAACGCCCCCGAGCGTGGTGAACTGTGGGAAGGCAAGCGATGGCAAGCGATTCGCGTCGCTGCAGTGTGAACGCACTGTAACGGACGAGGCGCAGGTTAACGGAGTGAAGCATAATTGAAGCGCAAACAGCCGTGTAAACTTGCCTGGGGGGGGGGAGTGAAGCTCGCGAAGGTTTTTGGAAAAGTTGGCAGCCCTGTCTAAGCTCCAACTTGCGTGCTAGAACGTCTCTATCATGTTGTATCCATGCGTCGTTGCTAACGTGTGCTGACGTAGTGACGTAGGCTAGCACTGAGTACCCTTCGTTGACAGAAGATACTTTTTGCCACAAAAACGTTGTAACCTCCTAAACTGTGCAACGGAACGTAAATAAATATACAAGCAACTCAATCGCTAGCAAGACGAAACTTTTGACACCTACGTTGTCTATGTAGTCCAAATATTGACTGATCCTTAGGGGTGGGAAAATAAATAATAACTAGAAAAGGCTGTTCCTGCGAAACAGCAGTGAGAATGCCGAAAACCTGAATGGGGATAGCTGACCATGCTAAAAAAGCTGAAAATAGTGAAAATTTAGTAGAAAGTTATAAGCTGAAGCTTCAAAGCGCCCGAAAGGTATTTTTGAAAGGGGCTGGAGCTAGACGAAGGCATAAAACTACAGAAAATAGAAGAAAAATGCAAAAATAGAAATAATTCAGAATAATTAGAACATTTTGTAGAAAGTCATTTGCTCAGGTTTCAAAAGGCCTGAAATATATGTTAGAAAGGACCTGCAGCGAGATGAAGGCAGAAAAGTACAGAAAAGAGAAGAAAAATGCAAAACAAAAAGTGAAAAAAATCAGAAAGAAGAGAAACAATGCATAAAAATTAGAAAATTTAGCAGAAAATTATTTGCTGGAGTTTCAAAAGGCCTGAAATGTATGTTAGAAAGGACCTGCAGCAAGATGAAGGCAGAAAAGTACAGAAAAGAGAAGAAAAATGCAAAAGTACTGGCAGTTGGAAGGTACTGCTGTGAAAGGTATTTTTGAAAGGACCTTGAGCAAGATGAAGGCAGAAAACAGAGGAAAAGAGAAGAAGAAAAATGCAAAACAATAAGGGCAAAAATTCAGAAAGATTAGCTGCAGGAAAATGTGAAAATCTAGCAGAAAACCAGTTTCTGAAGTCCGGGTTGAACGAATTTGAAGATAAAAGGACAACACTGGAATGACTTGAACTTGCTGGAAAAACGTAGCAACCGTTGGACATTGGCAACAGACTGGCAACATTTCTAACCTAGAATCTAGGTTTCAGGTTCAAGACGGAGGAGAAACTAATCATGTGTGCCTGCACACCCAGTCCTGTTCAGACACTGAATTCAAAGATGACAAAAAAATAAAAACTTTTAAATTCAATCACGTCACATTACGTGACTTTGTTGGTTGTGCAACTGCAAAAGCTACTTGAACTCAGATTAAAATGCTGCTGCAAAAAAAGCTGAACTACAGTATTGTGGGTATTAAATAAGATCATGCTACATCTAACCAGCGGATCATTTCTTGCAAGTGTGTCAAAGTGGTATTTGTACAGACTGTATTAACACCGTAGGCGTGAACAATGCATGCATCGTCATCCATCTGACTTTAGGTCAGCTCCATAACTAAAAAAGGTCGAACCGTTTTTAGTTATGGAGAGCCATCGCGCTAGCTCGACTATAGGAGAGAATAACAGAAATTTAGCTAGAATCCACACCTCAAACAAGTTAACCTAGACGCAAAACTATACGTCCAATCCAAAAAATAAGGATATTTTCCGAGACCCGAGACTCTGCCGAAACCATAGATATCATTTATATGTCTGTGCGGTCAGAAATACAACTCTTGGCAGTTTCGAAAACGTGTACCCAATTCTGCTTTCATGGTGCGTGTCTGTTTGGTTGCCACGGTGATGGCGCAGCTGTGACAGCTAACGAGCTAGGCAGAGAGAAAAACAAACATTTACCTAGCATCCACACCTCAAACAAGTTGACCTAGACCTAGTTCATATAGTAAGTTAAACTATATGAACGTTAGAGGAATTTGTTTGACAATTTAGTTGAATATCAGAAAAAGAGCAGGCAGCAGAGTGTGCTCTGCTTGCTGCTCATTCATAAAAATCAAGAAGGAGCAAACATTTTAATGTATTTCAAACTGTCATAATTCAAAATTGGCTGAATATTTGAGAAAGCTGAATCATTTGGGAATAGCTGAATGTCTTGTGAACATTTTAAAGGTTGAATGGTGTCTCTAGCTGAAAGTATGCTGAAGTAGTTGCGTTTGAAAGAGGAGTGTGAAAGAATTTTGGGCCTATGTACAATGAATGTGTTTTAAGAGAAGTTTACAGTAGGTTAAGAAGCTTGATACAATGAATGTTGATTCAACTCCATTTGGTAGAGATGCCACCTGTAGTTTTATAACACCTAACTAGGAGACGTGAAGTCTAGAGACGGGAAGTCTGGGTGACCTGGGAGAGTTCTTGTCACCTGGGGAGGAAGAGGACAGTTGGTCTGAAGACAATGTGGATTCAACTGTATTGTTCTAAGGATTTAACCAATGACAGAAGAGATTTGGTATAGCTGCATGTCTGTAGGATGGACCAATGACTTTTGAGAACTGTCGTATCTATAAAATGGTCTGTTGAAGAATGTTCTGGGGGGTTCAGGGCCATCAGCTGGGTAGTGCTGGTGGGCTGGATTCTCCCGGTTCCATTCTGGAATGCTAGATGGAGCTGTATGTAATTGTCTTTGTGTTATTGTCTCATGTTTGTGTGCTGATGATGTTATGTTGGTAACGTTATTATGTTTAAATCTACGTCAAATAAACATTAACTCTGTATTTCACCCAACTTCAGCTTAAACGATTGATTCTGCATAAAACTTCCACGACAGGGGGAAGCTTTTTAATGATTTGAAAGGATTTACCATTACTTTTAATGGGAGAATAATTTGCACAAAAACCTTAATGTCTTAAAAAGTATAAAAGTGAGAAATACCAAAAGTCATAGTCATCATCTCCTGAAGGAGCTGAACGTTTTGATACAAAAAGTGTAGGAATCGGTGAAAGTATGCAGGACGAGTTAAAGGCCAAAAAACGGCGGAAGAACTAAGAAGTTGGAACTAGAAAGGCATTTCCTGCTGAAAATGCGTTGGAATGCTGAAAGATGAAATTATTTTTCTTAAATTGCAGAAAATACAGAAATGAGAAAATACCCGCAAGCTGAAATGAATTTCAAAAATGTGTGAGTCACACAAAAGAGGCAGTGTGGAAACTGAACTGCATCATCTAACAACGCTAAGAGCTGAAATACAATGCGGGAGAAGCTGAAAGCTGAACTGTTAAACAGAAGAAGAAGTAGGCCTAGGCTAGCTAGTCATAAAAAGAATATTATAGTCTTAACAGCTGACATTATAGTTGGGATAGTAATAGCAGTAGCAGATGTGTGCATTGAGTGCATTTACTCGGCTTTCTTAGTAGGATTCAATGTGTTGATTGAATGAAACATACAGCAGTAGGGCCGATACAGGAAGACACGGCGACACTTTGTTGCAGAAGGATGATGGTGCAAGTTTTGTCCGTGGAGCATACAACGATTAATAAAAAGAATCATGTAGACGTGCTTATTGAGTAATCGCATAACTAATTACACATGTAAATGGAGTAATCTTATGGCATAAACCGACAATTGCTAGTAATCGGGTTTCTCATGGTCAAGTAAACGCACTCAGTGGCGTAGTAGAACAAAACAGTTCCATTAGCGAAGTAGTTAGTAAAAGAGATATTAGCAGCATCTGCAGAATTAGTAGTTGTAGTAGTGGCATAAAATATAGCAGTATCAGTAGTGGTAGTAGTTGTGTTGTGGTGCTCTTAGTCTTTTAATGAGACGAGTTGACTGAATAGCTTGTCCTGTGTCTCCACTAATCAGCTAATAACAATCACCTGTGTAATAGACTGAGTGGCGCTTGTTTGTGTGGTTGCCACGGTGATGGTGCAGCTATGAATGCTAACGCGCTGAGGGCAGAGAACAGAAATTTAGCTAGAATCCACACCTCAAACAAGTTAACCTAGACGCAAAACTATACTTCCAATCCGAAATATAAGCATATTTTCCGAGACCCAAGACTCTGCCGAAACCAGAGATGTCCTTTATATTTCTGTGCGGTCAGAAATACGACTCTACCGGCAGTTTCAAAATCTTGTTCTTTTTGCTTTCTCTGACGATTTTGTCACCAGATTTGCATTGGTCTCTATGGGGCGAGAGTTGGACTTTGTCTCGCTTTCGTGGGGCTCTGAACAAATGTGTACGTCTGTTGGATTCAACAGACAACTGTCTACGACCAGCACAAAATTAGCTATCTATTGATCCAAAAACGAAGCATGAAGAGCGAAAATTGTGGCAATGCTGGCAAACTAGAAATATTTTTTCAACGACATCCGAAGCTCCCCTCCACTCTAAGCGTTTCAGTCTGCACTCTAGGCTTTCACGTACACACCCATGTAAATCTCAGAAACGGCTTGAAAAAGTCATGAAACATAATCAGTGATATTGAAAAAAGTTGAATAGATATCAAAAAGCTGAATTATTTAAAAATAGTTTAGGGTTTTGTCAACATTTTAAAGTTTAAATGGTGGCTCTAGCTGAAATATTGAGGAAGAAGAAGGATTTGGAAGTTGAAGAAGTTTAAAGAAGTTTGAGAGGATTTGAAAGAAAAGCCCATTGGAAACCCATGTTAAAAATATGATGAATATTGATTTATATTAATTCAAGCATAAGAGGTAAAAAGCTGAAAAGTCATAGCAGGAATGGCCTGAAACGGCTGAATTTTTTGATAGCTGAACGGTTTTATTAGCTGAAGATTTGAAGGCGCTGAAACGTGCCACGGAAGAAATAGAATAAGAACTAGAAAGGCATTTCCTGCTGAAAATGCGTTGGAATGCTGAAAGATGAAATTATTTTTCTTAAATTGCAGAAAATACAGAAATGAGAAAATACCCGCAAGCTGAAATGAATTTCAAAAATGTGTGAGTCACACAAAAGAGGCAGTGTGGAAACTGAACTGCATCATCTAACAACGCTAAGAGCTGAAATACAATGCGGGAGAAGCTGAAAGCTGAACTGTTAAACAGAAGAAGAAGTAGGCCTAGGCTAGCTAGTCATAAAAAGAATATTATAGTCTTAACAGCTGACATTATAGTTGGGATAGTAGCTAATAGCAGTAGCAGATGTGTGCATTGAGTGCGTTTACTCGGCTTTCTTAGTAGGATTCAATGTGTTGATTGAATGAAACATACAGCAGTAGGGCCGATACAGGAAGACACGGCGACACTTTGTTGCAGAAGGATGATGGTGCAAGTTTTGTCCGTGGAACATACAACGATTAATAAAAAGAATCATGTAGACGTGCTTATTGAGTAATCGCATAACTAATTACACATGTAAATGGAGTAATTGTATGGCATAAACCGACAATTGCTAGTAATCGGGTTTCTCATGGTCAAGTAAACGCACTCAGTGGCGTAGTAGAACAAAACAGTTCCATTAGCGAAGTAGTTAGTAAAAGAGATATTAGCAGCATCTGCAGAATTAGTAGTTGTAGTAGTGGCATAAAATATAGCAGTAGTGGTAGTAGTTGTGTTGTGGTGCTCTTAGTCTTTTAATGAGACGAGTTGACTGAATAGCTTGTCCTGTGTCTCCACTAATCAGCTAATAACAATCACCTGTGTAATAGACTGAGTGGCGCTTGTTTGTGTGGTTGCCACGGTGATGGTGCAGCTATGAGGTGCGCTGAGGGCAAAGAATAACAGAAATTTCGCTAGAATCCACACCTCAAACAAGTTAACCTAGACGCAAAACTATACTTCCAATCCAAAAAATAAGCATATTTTCCGAGACCCAAGACTCTGCCGAAACCAGAGATGTCCTTTATATTTCTGTGCGGTCAGAAATACGACTCTACCGGCAGTTTCAAAATCTTGTTCTTTTTGCTTTCTCTGACGATTTTGTCACCAGATTTGCATTGGTCTCTATGGGGCGAGAGTTGGACTTTGTCTCGCTTTCGTGGGGCTCTGAACAAATGTGTACGTCTGTTGGATTCAACAGACAACTGTCTACGACCAGCACAACATTAGCTATCTATTGATCCAAAAATGAAGCATGAAGAGCGAAAATTGTGGCAATGCTGGCAAACTACAAATATATTTTCAACAACATCCGAAGCTCCCCTCCACTCTAAGCGTTTCAGTCTGCACTCTAGGCTTTCACGTACACACCCATGTAAATCTCAGAAACGGCTTGAAAAAGTCATGAAACATAATCAGTGATATTGAAAAAAGTTGATTAGATATTAAAAAGCTGAATTTAAAAAAAATAGTTTAGGGTTTTGTCAACATTTTAAAGTTTAAATGGTGGCTGTAGCTGAAGGATTGAGGAAGAAGAAGGATTTGAAAGTTGAAGACGTTTAAGAGGATTGAGAGGATTTGAAAAAAAAACTCCATTGGAAAACCATGTTAAAAATATTATGAATATTGATTTATATTAATTCAAGCATAAGAGGTACAAAGCTGAAAAGATATAGCAGTCATGGCCTGAAACGGCTGACTTTTTTGATAGCTGAACGGGTTTAATAGCTGAAGATTTGAAGGCGCTGAACGGTGTCGCGGAAGAAATAGAAGAAGAAGAAGAAGAAGAAGAAGAAGATGCTTGAATAAAGATTCAAAGAACAATACTTGGAATGCTGAAGCAGCATTCCAACAACTAGAGAGGGTACAATTTCTGGGGAAATTGTAGGGTGTGCTTGCTTGCGTCGGTTGCAGGTGGGTCCGTCCTCTAGGTTTTTCCCTTCTAGTGATATTTTCAAGCATTTAGCCTACTCATATTGCATATTTCATTAAGAACACCATTTGAAACAGCTGCAAACCCCCTTTGAAACAAGCTACTGTAACAACGTTGTCACTGGCAGTATGGAATCGCGATTCAAACAGTACCGTCTGCTAACTGAAAATATGCCCCCCAAAACGTAAATAAGTTTGACATTAATGTAGGGGGAAATGGCTAATTCAAAATAAGTTTGCTAGAGGCAAGCTAGCTGCTGTTGCTCCACATTTCACTGATTGTTTGAAAGCGCCGGAAACGTTTCTTTTGACATAAAGTTTAGCTGTGGCATTGAAGACAGTACTACACACTGCCAGTGGGTGAGCCGAGTCTGACTGAGGGCGCTAACGTCAAAACAAGCCGTGGTGTTGTTGTGGAAGTTTTTGAGAGAATCAATCGTTTAAGCTGAAGTCGGGTGAAGTACAGAGTTAATGTTTATTTGACGTAGATTTAAACATGATAACGTTATCAACATAACATCATCAGCACACAAACATAAGACAATAACACAAAGACAATTCCATACAGCTCCATCTAGCATTCTAGACTGGAACCGAGAGAATCCAGCCCACCAGCACTACCCAGCTGATGGCCCTGAACCCCCAAGAACATTCTTCAACAGACCATTTTATAGATACGACAGTTCTCAAAAGTCATTGGTCCATCCTACAGACATGCAGCTATACCAAATCTCTTTTGTCATTGGTTAAATCCTTAGAACAATACAGTTGAATACACATTGTCTTCAGACCAACTGTCCTCTTCCTCCCAGGTGACAAGAACTCTCCCAGGTCACCCAGACTTCCCGTCTCTAGACTTCACGTCTCCTAGTTAGGTGTTATAAAACTTCAGGTGGCATCTCTACCAAATGGAGTTGAATCAACATTCATTGTATCAAGCTTCTTAACCTACTGTAAACTTCTCTTAAAACACATTCATTGTACATAGGCCCAAAATTTCTATCACATTCCCACACTTTTTCTTTTTGTACAATTAATGCCAACCAACAGTAGTAAACAGTTCTTTAAAAACAAAAAATCTAGCTTCAATACAATTCCTAATCAGGATACAAAATGTCATAGTGTAGTTGTCGTCTCTCGTTATGTGTGCGCATGTGTTAGGCAATTACCCTTCCGTAGTATAAATTTTGAAACAGCAATTCCTTCGCTCGCCCATGCCTGCCACCATCGCTGTTGATTCTGTCTGTAAACTGACAAATGCCGGTGCCATTTTTCCTGTCTTTCTGGACACTCACGAAACCACAGCCTTGATCTTTCCGATCCAAGCGCTGTCTTTCTGGCAATATTTAGCATACATTGTTCAACAGACGGTGGACTAGCAAATTCGGAAGAAAAAAAATTGATGTGTATTTTTATGGATAAGTTCTTTTCTTATACTCCTCGTTGTTTCAAACAAACATTTAACACAAAAGACAAACTTATACAATTTCCTCACTTTTTCTTTAACTTCTCTTTCCTCACATAAAAGAGAAGTCAGGATTCAAATTCTACATAGAAAACTCCACATCAAATTAGCCGTTTACACATCCATCCAAATCCTGGTCGGCAATCTGCAACTCGCCCATTTGGTTAGGATTTATTAACAAATGTTTGCCATGCATTTGTCTACCACCAGACTTAGAATTAATCATAACACACACATCTCAGTAGCAATAAACTCATGCAGAACTCGTAACCCCTAATCGAGAACATTCCACATTACCCATACACTCATCCACACACCCATGGATGGACAACCATATGCACTATGCATATGACAACTGGCGCAGCAACAAATAAACTGCCCATCTGCATCTTTGAACAACATCAAAGACTAAACACAGACCACAACTGCATCTTTGAACTACTCAAAGACTAAACACAGAGGATTTACAGTAGGAATGTCACAATATCACAGTTTGGATCCGAATTAAGTAAATGTAAGAGATATAATTGCACATCTATTTATCGGACTAAAATTGTACCATTCAAACAAAACCCTGTCAAATTCAACAATAACTTTAACCTCACCATAACTTCACTCAAAGTAATCAATCTCAGTAACTCACCACTTTCCCCTGTTCAAAATGCCGCATTGAACCACCTGACTCTGAGGAAGAATCCCGTTCTTGCCACTCACGAGTCCAGGTCGGATCTCAATGGACATCCTAGTGCCCCCTCCAAAATGTTGTGGAAGTTTTTGAGAGAATCAATCGTTTAAGCTGAAGTCGGGTGAAGTACAGAGTTAATGTTTATTTGACGTAGATTTAAACATGATAACGTTATCAACATAACATCATCAGCACACAAACATAAGACAATAACACAAAGACAATTCCATACAGCTCCATCTAGCATTCTAGACTGGAACCGGGAGAATCCAGCCCACCAGCACTACCCAGCTGATGGCCCTGAACCCCCAAGAACATTCTTCAACAGACCATTTTATAGATACGACAGTTCTCAAAAGTCATTGGTCCATCCTACAGACATGCAGCTATACCAAATCTCTTTTGTCATTGGTTAAATCCTTAGAACAATACAGTTGAATACACATTGTCTTCAGACCAACTGTCCTCTTCCTCCCAGGTGACAAGAACTCTCCCAGGTCACCCAGACTTCCCGTCTCTAGACTTCACGTCTCCTGTTATAAAACTTCAGGTGGCATCTCTACCAAATGGAGTTGAATCAACATTCATTGTATCAAGCTTCTTAACCTACTGTAAACTTCTCTTAAAACACATTCATTGTACATAGGCCCAAAATTTCTATCACAGTGTCACTCAAATTCCAAGTTTTACACAAATCACAAAAAAATTCTGACGCGCTGGCTGTCTTCGCAATCGCCATATCTTTATAACACTGCCCTCCTTCTGATTTTTGATGTTGAATTGACCCTGGTACGAAATTAAGAAAATACTCATCAAAGATCGACAACAGCTGACGCAATCGTCAACGGAGGCTGACGGGGCTCTCACGTAGCAAACCAATCAAAGTTTTTACAGCAACCTACATTAAAATCTCACCATCTGGCTGTCTTCACAATAGTCATATCGTCATAACATTGCCCTCCTTCTGTTTTGTGGTGTAGAATTGACCGAACTATAAAAATACGAAAATACTAAACTACTATGACGCTTGCATGGCTGCCGCCTAGGCAGTCTCACGGGCGACCCGCACTCGCTCAAATTACAAAGACTTCCACAACCTAAATAAAAAATCCGAGATGGCAGTTCCACTCGAAATTGCTTTCTCAACAAAACCCAATGGTTGGTAATTTGGGGGGTTGGCATTTTTCACTCATAATCCAAGCTCCAATTTGTGTGCTAGAACGTCTCTATCACGTTGTATCCATGCGTCGTTGCTAACGTGTGCTGACGTAGTGACGTAGGCTAGCACTGCTACCCTTCGTTGACAGAAGACACTTTTCGCCACAAAAACTTTGTAACCTCCTAAACTGTGCAACGGAACGTAAATCCCAATAGAAGCAACGCAATCGAGACCAAGACGAAACGTTTGACACCTAGGTTGTCTATGTAGGCCAAATATTGACTGAGTTTTAGGGGTGGGAAAATAATAATAATAATAATAATAAGAAGAAGATATATGTGAGAGAACAAAGGTTGTGCCCTTGCCGAAGGCAAAGCACACCCAATAATGGGTGAACCTAGCCTGACGTTGTCATACTCATAATTCTTGTCAGAATATGAGTCTGAGAACTCTCCATTGGGCTGTGACTATGGGGCGTGTTTCAACCGAACCCGGAAAACAAATGCCTCTTCGCTCAATTGGATAGACCTACAACCAATCAGAGCAACGTAGTATGTTAACTTTTACCAAACCCCGTAGGAAGGACGGCAAAAACATATTTTCCATCGACAAATGCCTTGATTGCGTTTCTCTGTTCCTCTTTCAAAATTAATGCGCTGTCGATGTCTTCTAAAACAGACTCGATGGCAGAATCATAACATCCCAGCTCTCCAGCGGTAGCCATGTTTGTTGAAAACGAATTCAACCAAAGTGCTCTTTGGTGACGTGGTTGATTACGTTACTGTTGATCATCTGTCTATCATCGTATAAAGCCCGCCCTGACAATTTCATTGGTCCGAACAGAACCGAACAGCTTCTGTTCGGACATAGTTGTTCCCCAACCGAGACTCCCCAGACCCAACTTCCCGACCAAATAATTTTGTGGGCGGGGATAAGTTGGACTGGCAGCCAGGCTAGGGTGAACCCATATTTCGTCATAAATATCTTGTAGCTCTCAGACAAATAATATTTTAGCAATTTTGCCTTTTCTTGTGCCCTACTTTCGTTTCATATTATCGGGCGATCATTTAATAGAGAGGCAGTAGGCCAGAAACTTTTTGTCTTCAGCCTATATTTGAGCTGTAAAGTCAACCAATCAGCCTATAGCCATATGAAAGGCTCAACCGGGGGAGTAGCCTACAAGCATCAGTGCGGAAGAAATCTCTTGCAAATTAGCAATTTTATCGATGGAAAGATACCAACAAGGTGAAATTGTGATACCCTTCGTAATAAAGTTAGGAACCAAAATAAGGAATCGAAATGTCGAATCGGTTCTTGGAAATTGGGAACCGGTTATGAAATGGAACCGGTTTTCGATATCCAACCCTATTCATGACCAATGGCTATGTTCATCTAGCCTGGCTCTGCCCTCCTACATACCTCCGCTCAATTTTCATTTTGCTTTTGTACTAGGTCTGGGATTTCGGTATATTAGTCGGTTTTTGCAAACCACATTTTTGGTGGTCCAATCAGCAAACAGAGGGAGTGGCTGAGAACGATGACGTTGCTGTAGTGCGCTAGTTTGAGTTGTAGTTCAGTAATGGCGGCGGAGAAAGATGCGAGCGAAGCCATTCGGTCCGTTGTGGCAACGCTGCCGAATATCTAGAAGTTAAAGCCAGAGCAAGAACAATCTTTGCTGAGTTTTGTTGGTGGCCATGATGTTGTGCCCCTTCAGATCAGAGACAGAAGCTATGTCTGAATTCTTGTGGTTCATTGGGCCAGAGTTCATCTCTGTGGTTTGAATCACTTCAACAAACAAGTGCAGCTGCCAGCAGGGGTGATTCTAGGATCAGACCTTTAGGGGGGCTCAGCTGCCAATGAGAATGTGACATGGATACAGTGCCTTGCAAAAGTGTTCAACCCCCTTGCTAATAAAGCACTAATTTCACTGGATAAGAATTAATACATGTATTTATTATTATGGAAAATATTGAATGAATGAAAAAACTACGAAAGTCCCTTTCTTCACGAACTACCAGTATCAAATGAAACTATAATGATGTGTCATTAATAAATAAACATTGTTTTAACACATTAGAGCACTAAAACTTATTTAAGATAATAAAAATTAATAATAATTCAATTATTTTAATTTGTTATTATTATTATTTTTAGGGGTGCTGAGATTACATTTTGGTATGCTTGAGCACCCCTAAAAAGAGTCTAAAATCGCCACTGGCTGCCAGAGAGGGAAATATTCCACAACAGGATCATTGCCTCAGTGCAGTTCAGCCAGAACTAGGAAGGAAGCAAAGTCTTTGGGGGATTGTTTTGGGGGTGTTTTCCCAAGGTTTTCAAAGTTAAAGTGGTTGTAAAGCAGAACTGAAAATTAGTTTTAAGTTCATCACACCACATAAGAATGTGTTGCTTACTACCCATCCAAATGAAAAAACCCCACAGACAAGTATGTTAAATTAGGCTTTGAAATCGTGAGAAAATCAGCAGTCTTCTCTGCTTGATACTGGGGGGGCGTGTCCCCTGAAGGAGCTGAAGCTCCGCCCCCTTGAATTTATTGAATTTAGCAACAACAGCAACAACTAACTAAATCAATTGCAGATATCAGAACAGACCTACCTGCAGTCTCTGAGTGTTTTATGTGTTAATTACTTTGTCTTTGCATCGTACCAGCTGAGTAACAGAATGCAGGTTAAACCGTCTGTGATCTGACGTAGATTGGTGGCTGTGATGTAGATAGGTTGGGTTTTGCCCGCCTAAACAAAACCTGAGCTGAAAACGGGTGAGAAACTGTTCAACGGTCTCCACATTTCAGTGCGACAAAGTTTTAGAGCTTTGCACATGCTTTCAGCAACTAATTTCTGAGAAGAAAACTGAGAAGCAAATCATGGAATTAGCTTTACAGCACCTTTAATAACAATTGCTATTTGTTCTTTTATGATCTGAAATGACAAATAGCAAGTCCGAGTGGAATTATAATTTTGCTGTCTGTGGAATTGATGACTAATCCTTTAAGGCATTACTGTACTGTGTCTTGCATGTCATTTCAGTTTATTGTCATCACCAGGATGACTAGGTCCACTGTAAACAATTTGGCAATCTGATAAATGCTTTTCTAAAACTGAATATAGTTTTTTCATCACAGTGGGACCTTAGTTTTGAGAAGCAGGGATCTAAGAAATAAGCATAAGCATGTCAGTGGTTCATGTTTGAACCACTGACAGAAACCAACACTGGGGGGACTAGGGGTATGGAGGCCTGTTTTTGTAGACCCAGGACCCAGAAGGTAATTTATACCCCCCCCCCCCCCTGCTGATTGTAGTGAGTAAAATGTGTGCATTCTCAAGTGGTGACATCCCTCAAGAGGTGAACAATTAGTCAATGCTTCTCTTTTATAGATTGCGTCCCAAGAGGAATACCCGCTCTGTCATGTGTTCATTATTTCATTAGCCTCTTAAATTCTTAATGCTGTGTTACAGTGGCCATGTGTGTTCCCCTTGCCTGCCAGATTAATATACACACAGGTCCATATTAATAACCAATAAAGTGCTATCAATTAAAAGGGCTTGGGTGTTTGGGAAGAAACATACATTATCCACATGTGTAGCAATGTTTCCGGTTTCCTATTGGCACCTATTTTAGTAATTAACAAAAGCCCCTGTATTCTGAACAAGAAACATTTGGTTCTATTATGTTTTGCATGACTGAACACTTGTTGCATGCATGAGGTGTTCTTACAAGTACAAAGGGTCCCTGAGCTACAATGAGGGTGTTGAAGAAACTAGACGTCTTCCAGAAGGATTATCAAAAATAGAGTCTGAGACAGAATATCTTTCAAAAACTCAAGATGGCTTGGTGGTTTATTCAGCAAGGCAAATGCAGCGTAAACCGAAGGTTCAAAAGCCACTCACATTTCCTTGGACATCTCATTATATAGACAGATATGAGGATCATCAACCCCGCCCTGCTTTAATATTTCACAATAGCCTCAGAACCTTCTAGAAGGTTCTTTAACCCGTTCCTATCCACCCAAAAATTGTGTGCGCATCCCCTGGCTCTTAAAGGGGCGATTGATTGCAAAACCGATTTGACCTTGTCATAGTTGAAAAATGACAGTTTGGTGTGTAAAATAGACATACAGTGAATGTCAAAGTCCATTGAAACCTCTTTCCTATCAAAAGTGTCACTTTTTGAAACTGCAACTTGCAAACGCTAGCTTTTGAAACGGCCAAAATTTACATTTACTCGCCCTCTGGTTTTCTGGTCCAGGAACATAAACGGAGGTCGCGTAGATCTCCGAAACTTTTTTAGCTAACTGCGCGCTGCTCAGTACTTCCACAGGAATTACAAATAAGAAAGTTCATACGTTTTCAAGATATTGAAAATGGAGCGCCGTAAATGCAGTGTTCCAGGCTGTACCGGGAATCCTGACACTTTTCACTATCTTCCCAGCGAAAAACACCTAGACTGTATGCATGTAAACTAGTTTAGCTTGCTAACGCAAGAGCATAGGTAGAATGTGTGATGATTTAGCCTAGTTTATTGGCAATGGGGCTAACGTTATTTCATGTTCCTGACTGTGTTTCATTCAAATAAATAACCGGTGTTGTCATGTAAATCTACAATTCAAGATGCATGTTTGTCCAGATCTATTTTTCAGCAAGATAGCTGCAGATAACTGAAGCTGAGTTGAATCATAATAGTTTGTTTGCTAAGCTGTAGTGCTAACGTTACCCACCGAAGTCGATCCCGTTTGCTTCGACAACAGAAGTGGAAACAACTAACGTTATCATTTCAAATGATATCTAGTCAATTTGTTGAAAACAGTGTTGTGTAGACAATAGATTTATTTGTACATTTTATTTCAAGTCTCCACATTCGATGTTTCAGTGAGTGCTGTTGGCCGCGCGCAGCTCATCTATATATTCATGAGCATACCATAAAAGGGAGAAAACCTCTCTTTTTTTCACAGGGCTATTTCACATGGTGCATATGGGCGCATAGAACAGCACCCGGGCCATTTTCAGCCCAACCAATGTTACATACCCTATTTGGAGACCTTAAGGAACAGTGTGAAATACCCCTAAAAAACAGTCAATGACCCCTTTAAGAATTGTGTACTGTATTTCTATAAGAACATGTACAGAGGTCTTACAGAATGTGACACTTTGCAGCCTAAACAAACATGTCTGCCAGTTGCTCTCTCCAGCCATTCATGGAAGGTAGCCTACTTTTACCTTGCATATCACATCTAGGGGCACACCTGAGTCTGTCACAGCTGTTTAAATGGCTTGTTCTTTAGTGTTCTACACCCTCCATGTGTTAAATGGGATCAGTGTTGCTGTCAAAACAATAATTCTCTCCGTTTCAGTCGTCTAGCCACAAAATGCTCACTAAATGTATGTTTTTGTCTTAAATGCTAATTGCTCTTGAAGCAAGGATTGACCAATGCAGATCCTTTGATGGAGCGTACTGTTATTTCCACACTTTAATCTTTCCCTCGGTCTATGTTTAATTGTGTCCAGATATTTTATTTCACACAATCATCTGGAGATGAGAAGTTTACTTGAAGGGGTCTTCACAATCATTTGTAATACCTTTTTTGCCAAAACATTGTTTACATTAAGGTCACAAACTACCATGTAACTACATAGCTATATATTACGATAATACCTATACAAAAATAATTGTAGTTACATGTTAGTTACATTAAAACTATGTATAATTAAAAGGTAATAATTGTTAGTGGTAAGGGTTATTAGAAAATGATGACGCATTTGATAGTACCCAATTGCTGTGAAACTACCAAGTCAATGAACACAAGTTCAAGACAAAATCAACGTATTTATTATAAGGTGCTGGTGTCTGATACACTCAAGTTGAGCATCTCAGAAGACTGCACAAATAATACAGTAATGAAGGGCAGTTAAATAGTATCACAAGGGGTGACATCAACACAGCCTTTGCAAGCACAGACAGAAGACGCCGCATTCATGGTGCTAGATAGCGTTTGTTTAGGCTTTAGATAGGGCTCCTAGAAATGTCCCTGGCGTTCACCATGTTCTCATGAGCTAATATAGCCGGTATAGTTCAAACATTGTTTGTTATATTCAGAGCATTCCAAACAGTATAAAAGTAATAAAGTAATCATAAGTTATTGTTAATTGATCAGTGGTTAAAGACAGTAGGGATGGGCATAATTAATCGACGATCGATTAATTGATCATTAAGAATTTCGTCGATTACATTATTTTTTCATCGATAAAACTAATGCGTGTTCTGTTGCGTAGTGTGAGTCTTAAAGGAATGCAATGGATTTCGCTATGTGGCAGCAATTAAACATTTTACCACACGAAGGCAATATTTGTAAAAAAAAAAAAAAACGCCACAGCCCTAGCCTACTCAGTTACCGGCGAGTTTCCATGTATTTCAAAAGTAGGCTAAACATGAAGAGGTCACGGCGAAGTGTAGCGTGAGACCATTTTGACTTAAAATTTACTTTGTTCACTGCCAACACTGCAAAGCTGAGTATAAATACAACTCCTCCACGACTCAAATGATGTAGCCTACCACTTGAAGAACGTAGCCTACATCCGACCCTGGTTAGTGGCGGTGCATCCTGCTCTCGGTGTTAGCACGGAGGAGCTGCGATGCACACCGAGCAGAGACAATTACCCAACGGATCTGCAAGTCCATCGAGATGGATATGCTACCGTTAAGTATTGTTGAGGGCGAAGGTTTTTATGAAGCTTTATTAATTAGCCGGAAAAAAATCGAGGGTCAGTTGTGTTTGAGCACCGGCTTCTAGCTGTCGGCTCCGCTGCTAGGAGTAGGCTACAGAAAGAGTTGTTCTTCTTGTAATAAAGATCTCAATGCGGAAACACGGTGTGTTTTTTCTATTTCCACTGCATTTTAATATAGCCTATAAATAGTGCATTTAATATACATTTTTTAATGATTAATCGAAAATCGATCGTTTATTCTCCCGACGATCGATTAAGACAATTTAATCGAATGCCCATCCCTAAAAGACAGACCTCTTTAAAAAGTAAAAAGGCAGTGTCTGGGAGTAGTGTAAGATGTAATTTTCTCTGGAAAGTTGACATCACCTCTAGTGGTCGGGGAAAAAATCGATTCTGTTCAGTAGCGTGATATTTTTTGCGCATGCAATTATATCGATACAGTAACGCAAAGTATTGCAATATTTAATTATATAAATGTTTTTTACTTTCGGGTTTTCTCCATTGTTTTCTCGTAGTTTACTCTGATAATATTACATCCACAAGGTGGCGCTTGTTGCGGTGCTTTGTTGACGTGCATTCAACAGCAAATTCAAATGAAAATGGCTTCACCATCTCAACCGGTCGTACACGACATTTACATTTACATTTAGTCATTTAGCAGACGCTCTTATCCAGAGCGACTTACAGTAAGTACAGGGACATTCCCCCCGAGGCAAGTAGGGTGGTGTCTTGCCCAAGGACACAACGTCATTTGACACTGCCGGGAATCGAACTGGCAACCTTCAGATTACTAGCCCGATTCCCTAACCGCTCAGCCACCTGACTCCCACCACGACGCTCCGTCTTCTTTAAAGATCCTGTAAAGTGGACCTGGAAACGAGTTTTAAGTTCGCCACACCACAGAATAATGTGTTATTAACTACCCATCCAAATTCGAATGAAAAAATAACACCGACAAGTATGTTAAATCAGGCTTTGAAATCGTGAAAAAATGAGCAGTCTTCTCTGCTTGAGACTGGGGGGGCGTGTCGCCTGAAGGAGCTGAAGCTCCGCCCCTCGCTGCCTAGTGCCTACCTCCGACCCAGATAATGGACGCTATGTCAAGCCGAACAAAACCGTATAGAATTAGAATGTATTTGTTCAATGAGTGAAACATACAGATGCATATAAATGAAATGTTCCCCTGAGCTGTAACAGTAAAAATGGACACCAGAGACAGCAGACAGTGAGCTCTCCAACTAGGCTACTTCTAACACATTAGCTACCGGAGCCAAAGAACCAAAGAGCCAAAGCGGTGGATTGTCCAGGTGCGACCGGAGGAGGAACGGCCGGGAGGGCGATGCTCGGTACGGCTACGCGCTGCAAGAGAAGCCGTGTGTCCGCGAACCCCGTCTGTCTCTGGTCCATGTTAAAACTATCCGCTGTGAAATGGTCACTGCATTTAGTCATTTGGCAGACTCTCTTATCCACTGCAGAGGTGGCTGTTGGAGTTTATCCGAAGCTTTCCATCAGCGTGGCTCTTCACAAAATCAATCCACCTATTTTTCCTTTCCTCATCAATAGGGAAATTAAATAGTGTTGCAGCGCAGCTGAAGTTTTTGCATCCAGGGAAGATGCAGTTGCGGGTGGTGGGAGACATCCTGAAGCTAGCTAGCTAGCTGATGTAGGCTACAATAACAGTACAGCAGGAGGAGCCATTCAGTGATCTGACGTAGATAGGGCGAAATGACGTAGATAGGGCATTTTTTGGCTCCGCCCATTAAAACCTGATCTGAAAATGGAAGAGAAACTGTTCTTCGGTTTAACTCCACATTTCAGTGTGACAAAGTTTTAGCGCTTTGCACATGCTTTCAGGAACTCATTTCACATGTATATAATGTACTTAGAAGAAAGTGTGGGCACATTTCGGTTTCCATCAAAAAGAGAATAGTAAAGACCTTGACATGCAGTATGCCATCTGCCAGATGAAAATTAAGTACTGTGGGAATACGAGAAACTTGAGAGCCCATCTCACTAGGTACCATTTGGAGTTAGCGGCCCCTGAGGAGGAGAAGTTGTTGTCCTACCCCCAAATCAACGCACCTTGGACCAAACAACAATGATAAAGTTACCTCCAAAAGCTAAGAAAATCACTGAGACATTAGCCTACTTCATCTCCAAAGATTTACAGCCTTACAGTGTGGTGGAGAATGAAGGTTTCCAGAATCTGCTTAGCATACTGGAGCCCAGGTATGTGATCCCCTTGCATAAATATTTTACCGACACTGCCGTCCCCAAACTCTACAGCGAAGTCAAAGAGGAGGTAAATGAAACTTTGAGTTTAGCCTAAGGAGTAGCTATAATGTGTTGGTCATCAAGAGCTACGGAGTCGTACATGACCATAACCACGCATGACGTCACGAATGAATGGCAGCTTTTAGCTCATGTTATACAAACCAGGGTGATGCATGAGAGTCATACCGGGGCCAATGTGGCTGAGGTGCTGAAAACGGCAACCAAAGAGTGGGGCATCGCTAACAAACAGATTGTTTTGGTTAAAAAGGAGTTGGTCAACATGCTCAGATGTTAAATTGCTCCTCTGGGCCGTTACTATATCTCCTGCAGTAACAAAAATGCCAAGATTCCCAAATGAATTTAACGTTTTGGTTCATGACCTTGCAGCCAACTGGACTGGACGCAGTACACATTTTAGTTTATTTTTCTCATTTTGAATGAAGCTCTAAGTTACTCTTATTTATATGTTTATTCTCAGGTTTATGTTACTCTATTATGTCTGCTTTATGTTACTCTATTGTATTTAAATAATTTTAAGTTATGTGCTGGGAGCTCAGCGTTCAGGTCTCCTATTCAAAAAATAATTACAAAGGTCCTGTGTCTTGAATGTTCAAGGACAAAGTTTTTGCATTACCCTCCTAAGTTTTTGCACACCAAATTGTTTTGTGGGCGGGGATAAGTTGGGCTGGCAGCCAGGCTATGCCTAGGGTGCACACTCGTCCCTTTAAATAGGTCGAGTGATCAGTGATAATTGGAAGGCCTGGTTGAATTTATATGATGTTCAAGTTAAAGTGCAATTTAAAGGTTTTATTTGTCACATACAACATCATACCAGTAAGATGAGCAGTGGAATTGTTATCCACTGGATCTAACAGTGTGCACACTAAGCAAGGTAAATTATTATAATTATTTTAATCCGAGGATGTCTGTAGAGTTGATGTGAACGCAATCACCAACGATTTCTCACAAATTCATTAACACTTCTAACACAGAGTTTTCTTAAATGCGATTCCCCTTGTGTTTTTTTAAGGAATCGCATTTGAGACAACTCGGGCCGATTTACGACTGCTATTTAGAGTTCGGAAAGTCTTCTGAAGTTCAGAATAAATCCCAGATGAGAAAACTTTCATGAATGCCAAATGTTTTCCTAAATCCAATTCAGAAGAAATTCCTTCTTAAATTCTTCTTAACTGCGTTCGAGAATGAGGCCCAATGTTGTTCACAGAATTAAATGTGACATTTGAAGTGAGTTGAGCAGTCTTATTTTCCTAATTTTTTGTAATGTCTTTGAATAATATGGGGGACATGAATCGCAATATATCGCAGAATTGAATCGCAATACTTGGTGTATCGCAATATGTTAAGAATCGCAATAATATTGAATCGTGGCCCAAATATCGCAATACTATTGAATCGTCACATTTTTGCCAATTCCGACCCCTAATCACCTCCTACCGCTATGTAGTTGTAGGGTACTTAATGTAACCTTAACAAAGTGTTGCCCCTTTAAAAGTATATCTACCTTCAGGACACATTGGGCCTCATTCTCGAACATTTTCTTAAGTTTCTTCTGAAATGTTTCTTACGGGCTTTGGAAAAACAACGTAAGAAAAAGACATCCGCCAAATTCATGAACGCTTGAAAATGTGTTCCTACGCAGCAGAAGTTTTCTGAGCCGTGCTCCCCTGGAAGAGTTTTCTTAAAGGTCACATGACATGCTGTTTTTGGATGCTTTTATATAGGCCTTAGTGGTCCCCTAATACTGTATCAGAAGTCTCTTTCCCGAAATTCAGCCTTGGTGCAGAATTACAGCCACTACTAGCAGTCCCACAAGGAGCTTTCCTCAGAACGCGCTGTTTTGGTGTCTGTAGCTTTAAATGCTAATGAGGAGCGGAGGGGCGGCACCATGCGCTAATGTTTACAATGGATGTATCGCAATGGCTGTAACCCCGTTGCTGTAAGATGCCTCGAATTTGCCCATTCTCATCTGATAACCCTGGTTTGCAGAGGTACACACTCAGTCATTTCAATGAGAGGAAAGGTGGATATCGCGCGCGCCATAACACCAACAGCAGAACGGTTATCCAAATAACAAAGAAGTGTACAACACTCCAGCGTGTGTATTCACACATACTTGATGCTATCTACCTTTCCATAGCAACAGTAACTCAGCTGTTAGCTGCAGAGCTAATGTTACAGCCACATTCTAAGGGTAGCAAGCTAGGTAACCATATACAGTAAAGCTACAAAATGATATAGCGTTAGTTAACTTACTTGTCCGAGGTTAGTAGCTGGACGAAGGAGAGTTAGTACTGATCCAGAATTTAATTTCAGCAAGGCCAATTTTGTATTAGCTCAAGTTGAGGAAACAGTCGTGGCTGAAGTGTTTGGCACAGACATACAAAACAAATGCGCCTACAACAGAAGTTGTGTAGGCGCATTTCCAGTAAAAATAAAATTAAGATACTGATTGTTTAGAGGCTCGGATGAAGGAACTACAAAAAGACGTGTGTTGATTTGTACATCCAAGCACTGAGCAACTGTTATGCTTCGTTCGTTTGCTAGCCATAATGTCTCTGCAGGAAAAAACTATATTGCACTCGCCCTTGCACGATCGTAGCTCAGTTCCTCATGGGCGGGCCAGATTATCTGGGCGGGCACAGCAGAGAGAAGGGCGGTAGCCTGGCTCCTTGTGACGTCAAAAAGAGGACATTTTCAAACCGAGCGTTTGAGCCTTCATTTTCTCAAAGGTGGAGAAGAACACCCAGGGCTTGGTTTACACCTATCGAAAAGTCTAGCCACTGGGGGACCAAAGGCAGGCTAGGGGAACTCATATTAATGTTAAATAACCTCCTAAAGTGAAGTTTTCATGTCATGTGACCTTTAAGGGATGTTGAAACCAAATTGCGCACAATACTGAGGCAACACAAACCCAGCGCAAGGGAATTTCACAAAGCTCCAAGCCAGACAGCCAGCCAGCCTGATATTACTGTATTTATTTGTCTGCACCCCTTTTTATATCCTACAGTATTGCAATTGTGACCACCAACTTCATACTAATAGCTAACTAGCTAACCAACATTGTATTTGATAGTAGCTTGCACGAGCATCCTTAGACCTACTTTACTTACGTAGCCTATTAAAACCAGACGCTGATTGAGCCAAACCAGGCGTTAATTTTGTGTGGTTTGCTAGACACGTCTCAAAAAAGCACGAGTTTATTTAGACGCGTGCTTTGAACGTGTCACGTGACATGGTTCAATTTGAGGCGAAAAAGACGCCGACTTTGTATGGAAGTCGGCGTAATGGACGCCGTCTTTGCATGCAAAGTCGGCGTTAATTATGCGTGGTTGACACACGGGGGCATCTTAATACTTGACCACTAGGCCTTCCATAGGGAGGAGTTGAAAACGGCTCTGTGAAGTCGGACATTCCAGCTTCTCGTGGTTTACTGCGTTGACGTCAGTCATGGCCGATCAAGCGCTGTTTGCTTACTTTACTTTATTTATAATTAAACTTAGTCTTTCCGTTAGTGAAGAGGCGGACTAAAACCCTTTCTTCAACACATTCCGGATTGAGCGTTGGCGAAACTGAAGGTGTCAGAAAAATTACAAAACACGTGTCAAAGTTGTTGTGTGTGAGTCTGGCCAATCATGAAATAGCTGTGTCGTCATTAGAACCCGTGCAGATGCTCTTGAGAAAATGCACTTGGCTACACAGCCGGCAGTTCTCAAATCGATCTCACGGTACTTTGATGGCTACGTCACAGTGACCTAGCCTCGGCGCCGTCTCAAGTCGGACAAAAAGTCTAACCAGAATTCACTGTTTCAAGTCAGCCGCCTGCAGCTGCACTGCATGAAGTCAGTCCATGTCGAACGCACCTATTGATCCGAAGACTCGGTTGTCAGAAGAACAAAACATTGATCCAAAGAGGTGAACGATTCGTTCATCTGCCGGGTACGAGTCTTTGGATCATTTTTCACGTTACCTGCATAGGCTGATACAAAGAACCGAGTCAGTAAAATGATCCGAACTTCGCATCACTAATGAACACTCAGTATCTCTTCACCCCACCCCCCACCCCCCCTTTTCACTTTAACCCCTGAAAACATTCGTTCCGCACAAACGTTTTTCCCATGGTCACGGTCGCTGTCATCTTCATTTGTCACCGGAGTAGCAGGTGCCGCTGCCATTTCTGCTTCCATCATGAAATTGTTAATTGGACGGTTTCTCATTTAGGCCTATTGCTTCTTGCAGTCGCTTGCATCTGACATGCCTGGGCTTGAGTGGAAACTTAACTGTGGCATTAATGAGAGCACTTGTTTGCATGCATTGTGCAATAATTGTGATTATCCAATGATCACACTTGCAAGCTAGGACCTGACAACTGCTTAGGGGAAATGTAGGAAATGTAGTTGAGTAATAGTGAAAGTTGCCAAAATTATAAAACCTCAAGTAAAGTACAGATTCTCCTAAAAGTACAATAACAAAGTATTATTACTTTGTTACGTTACACCTCTGCAAAGAAGTGAACCAAAATATAAATCAGCCTATGCAGAAGCATTTTTTTAAAGGAGGACTACAGTACTATAAAATATATTTAAATAATGGCTTTATTTGGGAGTACATACTCATGGCTGTAATCAACAGTCATTGCCAAGTTCGTCTGAGTCACACACAATCGTACTTCCATCCAAAACATAGTACATAGTAAAAGTATGTACAAAAATATAACCAAAGAAACAGTAGGTCATATTGCTGAGTTTTGTTGAAATGAACCGTCCTCCTCTGCCCTTCTGGACTCTTATAAGTATTTTTCTGTCTTCGATGATGATCTGGGTCTAGACACAAATGGCTATGGCACACAGATGTCCCTGATGTGCCATTCAGGTTCTCCCTGCCAACCCGGAAAGGTTAACGGTAACACAGAATGAATACCTCTGAGCAGAGTAGATTAGGAAAGCAGATGCTAAAATCATGTTGCCTGTGTTAACCTGCATGCTCTGTTAGTGAGGAAAGAACATAAGTAATGTGTAACCTGTACCTGTACTGTTCATTAATGTGCACATAAAAGTATTTTAAATGAAATGAAAATGTTTTGGCATGACAGTGCACACATTTTTTATATCTGTTATGTCTTGTCTCTGTCTTTCTCTGTCTCTCTTTCAAATTGGTGTGATTATGTGTCTGTAGGGGTGAATTATAGAGACATGTAGTCTGACTCTAGAAGCCCACAAATGGTCTATTAACAAATAAATAAACACACTAAATGAATAACTCGTTATATTTCCTGAATTGGAATTACATTTCACAAGCAACCAAACCACAGAAGTGAAAAGCCAATTATTATTATTCAAAGAAATACGGTATTTACCTTTAGACGCGTGAGTTCTAAATATTTCCTACGGTCCCCAAAGCGTAAGTTATTTTTCCGAAATGGTAGCTAGCTAGCTTTAGTTAGCTTCCGGGCTAAGTTAGCTAGCATAATACTCGTAGCAATGCTACTACCATGCTAGCAGACAGGGGCGGTTTTAGCTAATTGGAGGCCCTGGGAAAGAACTATTTTGAGGCCGCATCCCCCCAGAATGAGCACTTTCTGTTTGTAAATCTGCGTTTTAATCGCACTTTTAAGCAAACAACGTCACCGTTGCGCCGGCTAACGTTGAGCGGACCAGTACTCACTAGTGATGGGAAGTTCGGATCATTTTACTGATTCGGTTCTTTGAATCTCGTTCAGTAAAATTAACTAATCTTTTTTCGAGTCATTTCAACGGGGGGGGGGGGGGGGGGGCGATGTCAAGAAGAGCAGCGGTAAAATACAAGTTATGAAAAGAGACCGCGTCCGTGTCTTATTGTCCACGCAATCATATACAATTATATCTAAAACGAACTTACAAAGAGCTTGGTTACACTACCAAAGTTGAATTAGTAATGTTGTTAGCGATGCTAGAGTTATTTTGCTAGCTAGCCTATAACATTTCACTGGGTCTTGCAGGTGTTTGATTAACTGAAATTATTATGAAAAGTTATGTTCTACTAGCCATTTGCCTACTTTAGCAAGTCACTGTATTTCCAAGCCCTGATAGTGTAACTGAGACGACACAGTAAATAATTCCTCTTTCAAGTAATAAGCCCCCGTTCAAGTGTTGAGCATTAAATTAGCTGCACGGTCTGTAGAGATCTTGAGACGGTGACAAAGCCACTTTTTTGTTCTAAAACCGGACTATAAACCGCTTCGAAATATAAGCCGCACAAGAAAACTGTAAAAACGGAGTACAAGCCGCGGCTTATTTTCCGTAAAATACGGTAGTTGGTGTTGAAGTGGCTGTTTGTCTGCTGATGCTAGCAATAGCTAAACTTGACCCTGCAGCACTTGAAATATTATCAGAAATGTCTTCATCTTCCAGGACACATTCTTTGATTGGAAAAACTGAGTTAGCTTAGGTAATTTCTCCCTTAACTTCTCCTCCCTTTTCTTGTTTCTTTTTTCACTGCCACTTTGGAATCTTTTCATGTTGTTTCCGTGATCATACACACTGCACCACACAACAAATTCTCCTGACAGAAACGTCATGACCTGAATCATATGTTCCATGATGGATTTAAGATTAAATTTAGCTATACGAATAGAATTAAAGAATTGTGTTTTCATGCTTAATTTGAATTGTCATTAGTTTGCAATGACAAGTGATTTATTTTAATTATTATATATATTTTCTTTAATACGACGAGGCCCCCCTGGTGGCCGAGGCCCTGGGCAACTGCCCGACTTGCCCAATGGGACGCACCGCCCCTGCTAGCAGACATTCCAACCAATTATTGCCATAATACATGCCTTGACATATGTTCCAATTAAAGTAAACAGTCTGTGAAGTAGTCTGTGAAATGTGAAGGTTCTGATTCTAACATGAAAAGGGGGAACAACATGAAAGTAGTTTATCTCTTAATATTAATTATTCATAAAGGTTTCTGTTTCCCTCTTTTTTTGTGTGTGTGCTGATTACATAACCCGGGTCTTGAGACTTGGCTACTCTTTGGAATATAGGTTTTTATTTAATCCAATCCAAGTTCATCTGTATTTTGTCTATATAAAATACAGACAAACTAGCATGAGGGGAAAATATGTTTGGAGGTGACAATTGTTTAAAGTCAAGATAAGACTACAATGTAAATAATATAACTTTCTAGCAATGTAAACACAAATGGGCTGTCTCGATCTACTGTATAGTTAGATGATGTTGGATGTTATGTGAGTGTTGGACTGTGGTAGATTATGGCTGAAAGGCTTTAGACAAGCCAGTCAACAGGATTATGGCAGAGATTAAGAGCCTGGGGCTCTGTACCTCTGCTGTATAGCATCATGTTGTCATTCTCTGTCCTCCCTTTCACACTCGCTCATTACTGAAATGGGAAACCAGCACCCCCCCCCCCCCCCCTTCTACACTTTACTCTTAGTATTTAGAAGTGTAAATGAGCAGCAAAAAATTTATGTTTTTTAATCTATGCCATCTTCATAAATAATAAGTATGCATACTTATTATTATTATATACAGAAATATCAGTTGTAAAATTCCAGTATTCCCATCTGCAACCGACGCAAGCACACCTCACAATTTCCCCAGAGATGGTACCCTCTCTTGTTTAAATCACTTCACAAAACTCAGACAAAGTGAAAGTTTACAATGCATGTTAGGAGAGAGACGGCGAGAGAAGCAAAAGCTGGAGCGAGAGAAGTTGTAGTATGGTGTGCGCAAAAGTCAGGCAAGTCGATCCAGAAAATGAAGCTCTCAAAGAGAAGTGGACCAATATACCTTTATTCTTCCTGCAGCGGGTATCAGTATTTGTATTATTTGTTTTGTTAACTATAGGGCCTACATACAAGAATGAGTCCCCAAATCATATTGCACGTTAGACACAGGGCTCTTAAGTCTCACGCATTCACTGTGAGACTCAAGCATTTCAACCAGTTCACATATCACACGCCACACCAGTGGCAGACGCTATCTGAGGGGCAGGGGCGAAAAAAATAAAAAGGGCACCAGCTGCATATGGTGGGGCACTGGGGCGTTGCGAGACATAAAGCTATACTGGGGCACAGGCCCCTCATACGGTATCAGAAATAGGGCTGTACAAAATTTTAGGCCGTCTATCAGCAGTGATTGTTAGAAAGCATATCGGAGGATAGCACGGACACGCGCTTCACAGCGCAGTTGAGATTGCGTGAGAACTGTAGAGCTAAGTCGTATAACTTATGTTGTCATTTAATTTAAGCCTGTTAGTGTCTATAGTTCTTGCTAATTTAAATTAAGTTAACTGGTGATTTTCGTTGTTTGTAGGCAGAGATGGGCAAAAATACATCAAAATAGGGTAGTGTTAAATCGAACAAAAAGGAGCTTGATAAGTGGGTACTGCTGAAGAGAAAGCAGGTATTTTTTGGTGTCCTCCAGAAAACAAAGGGTCTCTAACTCAGCTTTGATCTGAAGACTGAACTCGTGAACTGTTTTTTGATTCATCAAGAAAGTATTTCGAGTATTTTAAATACAAAATTACTCCACTCTAAAGTATTTTGTTACAAATTACATTAGATTTGTTATCGGCCCTATCAAATACAAATTACAAAATACTCAAAAGTCTTGAAATGTGTATTTCAAATACAAGTAATTGAAATACTGCCGATCTCTGTTTGTAGGCTATTCTTCCCCTGCTAGCGAAATTGCACATGTCGATTCGATAGCGATTGCTGCCCTTGCTCACGTTAGTATTTTAGGTGCATTATTATGCTGAAGTAGTTTTAATTAATAAATAGTGGGTATATTGTTATTATTAGCTACAGAATGCTTAGCCTATCAAGATCAAATGAAGCAGACAGTGTACATGCTTCCGAGTGGCCCCTTAATCGATAGGCTAGGCTACTGACCATTTACAATAAGTTGTTACGTCAATTATTAATTGGCAGCATTTATGCCATTTAGAACATACTTTATGTTGAAGGTGTCATTTAGTAGCCTAACTTTATTTATTTCGGGGAAATAGGACAAAAATATGTGCAATATTACATTAGCTAGACTATTACATTAATGTTGTACATATGTTTCGGGATTGGACAGACCTGCCCCCACTGCTAAAAAAAATCCTAGAGGAAACACTGTACTCATCCCTTTTTTGTTTTTCTTCCAAGCTTGCAACGAGAAGTTTGCAATACAATGCACTTTACAAACTTCCCTTGCTTAACCCACTATATGCTCAGTTCAGGGACATTTTGGACATTTGATATCAGCTTTGGCAGGGACATCAATAGTAAATGCGAGCGTGCATAGCACACAAGCAAATTATTTTCGCAATAATTTGCCCACAAAGAAAAGCTTAGTGTAATATAATACGTTGGACTATGAGAGTCAAAATAAGATGCATGTTTTCTCCACTGGTAGGGCACCTTAGAGGGCACTGGGTAATTTTTTCTCGACTGGATGGGCATTCAGAGGGGACTGCATCATGTTTTATCCACTGGTAGGGCACCCTAGACGGCACTGCATCACGTTTTTCCAAAAGTAAGGCACCCTAGAGGGCACACTGGGTCACCGTACAGGACCCTTTATCATGTTAAATCTACCATAGGGGCATCCAAGAGGGAACTTTTGCTAGCGTAGGGGCAACACACATACCCCGACAGTCCACCACTGCGCCACACCTTGTATTTCTCACGCTGAAAAGTAAGGGATAACTTGTCCGGCAATATAAAATGCCACCTACCAGCCAATCTGGAACAGCAGCACCCCCCCCTTACCCTTAAAACAGCTCAGATAGGAATATAGTAACAGATTAAGTCTGGAGTGTTGATTACATAAGTATTACACAACATAGCTCAGAGTTCAGAGCAACCCATTCAGAAGTGGACTAATTTCTCCAGTGAAATGTGCAGATATGCTTAATGCAAACTATGTAACTGTGTAACTCTTCTGAAAACCTAGAAACATTTGTGTGACTCATTCAATTGAAAAGCAAATAAGAATACAGGTCACAATGATGTGCAATTTTTTATTATGGCATCCTACCAAGGTGCTTAAATTAGTTTGGTTAAAAAGATTACAATCGGCTTCACTTAATAAGTGGCATACTGGACTGAACAGATGCTTGTCATCATTCTGCTTCCACACAAGGTGCTTAAAGATGGTCATTCATGTTCATGTTGGAATGTTAGCAGCTCATTTGAGATCTGTACTTACATTTAGTCATTTAGCAGACTCTCTTATCCAGAGTAAGTACAGGGACATTCCCCCAGAGGCAAGTAGGGTGAAGTGCCTTGCCCAAGGACACAATGTCATTTAGCACGGCTTGGAATTGAACCGGCAACCTTTTGATTAATAGCCCGATTTCCTAACCGCTCAGCCATCTGACTCCCTACTACCGTTGCTTTGCAACGGAATGTTCAATGTGTGTCAAATGATGAGTCACTTGTGGGCAATTTGTGTGTCTGATGGACATTTTCTTGGCGCAGATGGAGGGTCCTACATGAGGTGCCAAACTGATTTCCATGGTGGCTTTATATCTTGAGCTGGCATACTTAGTGGCATGATGATAATAGCTAAGAAATACCTATACAAAAGCTTTACAGGGCATTTTCTACTCATAATGTTTCTGTAAAAAAAGTATCTTTTTAATTAATGAGAATAAGATGATGAAATCCATGTTACTCAAGCATTCATATGCTCATATTTTCTCTAACAGCTATAAATACACAATGTGTGCTCAGCATGGATACTAGATTTTGAAACTGCCATTTGGCAAAAGTAATTAATGCCTTGAATCCCAACACAGCCTAATATATATTTGTAGTTTACGACCTTGGAGCGCACATTACCAGGGTTTTTCCTGGATCAAAATGGGTCTTCGGTGCTCAAAAAAAAGAAAATAATGTATATATATATTGTTTTTTTCTTCCTTTTTCTAATTAATGTATTTATTCCCAGGTGCTTTGCACCCCCCCCCCCCCACCCCCGCCGAAACTAAACCTATATTTCGGAACAGGTTAATGTAATAGTCTAATGTAATATTGCACATATTTTCATCCTATTTCCCCTAAAGCAATAAAGTTTGGCTACTTAAAGACACCTTACACTCATAAAGTATGTTCTAAATGGCATAAATGCTGCCAATTAATAATTGACGTAACAACTTATTGTAAATGGTCAGTAGCCTAGCCTATCGATTAAGGTAGGCCACTCATCCACACATGAGGATGTACCCCCCTGCATACAGTGTTACCTGGTCCAAATGTTTCCAAGTATCCACATTTTTTTAATGTATTACTTGTATTTTAACATTCAGTCCATATGTGAAGGAGATGGAGGTGTCCTGTCCTGTGTTTATTATTTATCAACTTTTCATCTTGATGTAATTATACAACTCTAATACAAGGATTGCTCTTGATGTCCTCCTTGCTCTCTTTATCCTCCTAGATGTTACCTATTGGATGGGATCTCAAAAGGAGCTTGGCTGAACCGGTCCAGCATCATATTTGCAGGGAATGACAAATGGTCTGTGGACCCACGTGTCTCCATTGTATCAAGTGTGGGGGACAAACACGAGTACAGTTTGCAGATACAGAAGGTGGATGTAACAGACGATGGCTTGTACACTTGTTCCATTCAGAGTGAACGCAACCCACGACCAAAGCACCTCCATCTAATTGTAAAAGGTAGGTGTCCGTTGTGTAGTTATTGTGTGTAGGATACAGTTGGTAATTAGTAGAATACTTTGTCTCCTTTTTAAAAGTGTATGCGTTTTTGTATGATGTTTGTATCATTTGGATCCTATTAGAGATCTTCTAGCCTACATACATTTATATCTTAAAAAATCTCTGACAACATCCAGTATATTATTTATTATATACTGGGTAGCTAATGGTTACACTTAGGAGAACCATTTGTCATTCATTTTCACTCTCAATCAGAGAAACAGTTTGATACATTTCTTTTGTAGTGAAGGTTATCTTTTAACAAAGATTGCCTAATCATGTTCTCTCATCTTGTCAGAAATATTACCCTATTAAGCATTGCACAGTCAGTCGGTGAACAAGTTTAAGAAAGCTTTATTGCTTGCGGCCGGCCCACAAGGAGACAAAAACATCACACGCCATTGTGATACAAAGTTTGTCTGCTAGCATGTTGTGCTAGCTACCTATTTAAGCAGCCCCGCTCTTTACAGTCATTGGTTAAGACAAAGGCATGCAAATGTCCCATGGCTCTTCTTCATTGGCTCCTTGCATAGACCTGGCGCGCGTGTGTGCGTGCGTGCTTGAGTGTGTGCGTTCTTTGACCCCTGTAAGCTTGACCATATGATTCACCCAACACAGATAAGGCCAGACATCTTTTATGGCCTCTTCAGTAGGAGTGAGTGGTCAGCCCAGGTCACCTTGTTTACATATGCCTCATGCTACCCAAAGTTCAGATTTGGGGGTTGGCCTCTCTCTACACACAAGGAATGCTGAACACAGAATCATTCTTATACAGGATAAATATGTTACATCTTCAATTTTTCCAACATATCCCTCCTGTTTATCCTGAATAAAATGTGTTATTCCAAAACCACGCCTACACACAGTCAATAAAATACATAAAATCAAAATAATTCATAAAAATCTAAAAATGTGTAATAATGAATAAGACTATACAGCATTATAGTCTAATAGTGTGAATGCTTTGGCATGATGGGGAAATCCATGGTTAGGGATAAAAACCCGTCATCACTCAACAGTGATCATTTGATGTCTGTTGCATTCACCGGCAGACCTGAACTTCATCTCAGATCTCGTTCACCACCAAAATCAAATAGAAACAAAGATTGCAACAAAGAAATCAATACAGAAATGATCAGGATATGAACATGCCTACTTGTTGTCAACATGGTCATCTCTAAAACCATCAAACATTCAGTAGACTGTCAGTCAGGTTTTTCTAAGACAGGCCCTGATTGTGCTCTTCCTCTCCAGGTTAGGTGATAAGCATTTCTCTCCAAGTCAGGGAGTCATAAACCTCAGTTAACCAAACAAAAACCTGTTTAACCCTCAAGTCACCCCAGATTTTGTCTCCAGATGTACTCCCCCGGTCAAACTTATCTCCATTTTATAGATGGCAAAAGAAGCTCACCCTCCCCCGAAGGTGATCTCCTACAGAGCAATCAAGACTTTTAGGTCAGCAAACGTTTCTCTCCAGCCTGCTGCTAACTCTTTTACAACCTCTGCATGATAAGACACAACACTTTGGCACAAATCCTGAAATCTCATTACATGTTCTCAATTTCTGTTTCTTTTCAAATTAATATCAACTTTCTGTAGTGCAACCAGGTTTCTCAAACACAAAACATTAAGCTTTAATGCAACTCCCAAATAATACCTCATCAAGTCACATAAATGAAACAGTATTGTTATCTCCTCTTCCGACAGTTTATAACTGTTCTCAAAACATTCAAACTTCTGCCCTGGAACATAACAAATCAAATGGAACATCTTTACGTAACTAATAGAACGTATCACGATAGGAGTGTTTGTACCTAAATTTTATTCCACAGAAAAGTTTCTAACTTATCTCAAGATTAAAATTTCACTTCTGAATCTATTTACCATTTGCATTGTTACCAATGAAACGGTTAAATCTTTACTTCCATAGTCATAGCACCATTTAGAATTGTTCATACGTTTTTCAACATACAAAACCCAAGACAATTCCCCTTGTTTCTCAAAGTCCAATTTGCTGAAACGGATGCCATGATTGTGTATGCATGGTGATTGTGTAATCTTCTCATAGGCAATGTAGTCTTAGATGATTAAAACGGCAACCTCAACACACTGTACTATAGGCACAGTGCGGAGTTTTCCTTGATTTGACGCAGAACGCGTTTCCTTTGTTTGATGCTATCAAACAAAGTTCACGCTTGCAATGACTCACTTGTACCATGCTATCTCCTCGATTATCACCTCTGAAACTAGCCAGGAATGACCCCATCCACCTCGGGTCATTTCCAGGACTTAACGTGTCAAATCCGTCACCACAATCCAGTCTCCTTGGGTCAGCACCTCTCACTAGATTGAGACAGCATCTCTCTCCTGTCTGCGAATTTCAGAAGAAGTAGACTACACAGTAATTAAAATTACATTCTCACAGAGGTCAGTTGAAAGCAACTGACTCGTCGTCGGCCCATTCCTGAATCTTTAAAACATTTCTTCAGCTCAATAAAGTTCATGCATATTATGTTCTCTCTCAAATCGGGTATGCAAAAAAGTTTTTTCTTAAAGTTTTTCTTGTATAGTTTGTAAATCCATATGCTATAAACACTCTTTCGTTATCTCCATCCCTCCTGTTTGAGACATGATTCATCCCATGGCTCAAATCAATACATAACGAAATAGATTCTTTAGTAACTTAAGTTCCTCCTGTGAATTTACATAACCCATCATTTTGGTGATACTTCTTGCATATCTCTCAAGACATCTCTCTCATCCACATTTCCTAATGTTAAGACATCCTTTATGGCTGCCTCTTTTGCCACCACATCTGCTTTAGCATTCCCAGAAAAATAAAATCAATGTTATCAGTATGAACTTCTAATAGAGCAAACTAATTCTTTATAATCAATATCTTCCCTTATAGATCATTCCCTTATTCATCATGCAGGAGCAATTCCCTTTTCAAACCATAGTATAGGGAAGATTATTATGAATATTAGCAACAGTAAGCTACATATGGTACCACGGATGTCACAACACTACGGACAAGGAAATAGGTCATCCATCTTTTCTACCTTTCCCTGCTTACTGTCTCTTATCTTTTTAGCCTATTTAATCTACACCCTATGTCTCTGTTGGCCGTTGGTTTCTTCACTGAGGTTGAGACGGGCCGCTTCAATTTAAAGAACGACTCCCCTTTGTAGTCAGACTTGTGCCTCAAGACTGTGGTGAGTAACTAATCTGTCCCTGTATCAATGTCCCTTTCGTACAGTGTGACAAGCGTCTCCAAAATGTCCTCTCTGCTATTTTGACTCCAGTGGGTGTGGTGATTAGTACCTGATATGGTCCTTCCCAACTTGGGCTGGACCAGTTCTTTCCTCTGATAACTTTAATCAATACCCAATCTCCTGATTTGACTCCTCCACTCTTTGGTTTACTGCTTCACCTGGAACAGAACTTAGCAGAAGATATCTCTTTTCTAGTTAGCATTTTTTATAAAATCGGTTAAGGTTTTGATCCGCCTCTTCATCATGCTATGTGAAAGGTTTAAGTTGTGGTATTACATATGATCTTCCATAAATCATTTCAAATTGTGTTAATACCCCTGCTATAGGACTGGGAAATACTTCAATGCGCTTAGTATTTTTGCCTTCACATTTCTTTTTGTTGAGCAAACACATGTAGAACAAGACAATAAATCATCATTTGATATTAAACTCTATTAGTCATGCCTAGAAATGACAATCTGTTTCTTTGTTCCCTTCCTTAGGAAATCAACTGTTAATCTCATTACTTTCAAAACTTTTCTTTCTTTTAAAACAGTTAAGTTTAAGACCTATATTGTTTCAGAATACTCTTTTTATCAAATCACACCTCTTTTTCTCAAAGATATGATAAAACCCATTGTCATTATCCCAAACCAGAATTGGATCTGTATGCTTCTTAAATGAAATATCTAGACCACATGTTCTTAATGTAGCCATTAACCAAACTTGTTTCCAACTATATATATTTTTTTTTAAAATAAAGGTCAGATAGGTAGAACTTCATAACTTGCTTTGGCTGCAGTCCAAAACAAGCTAATTAGCACAAACCATCATAACCACAATTTATCAGACTTAATGAGTCTTCCCAAATTATTTCAGAACAAAGGTTATAATAACCCTCTTTATGCACTAATACCATTTATTAATACAACATTATCACAGCCTAACTGTTTATCCCAAAAAGTATGCCAGGCTCTGAACATCCCTATAAAACTTAAAATCAAACTGACAGTCAAACTCCAAATAAAAGTATATTTTAGTTATTTTCTCTTTCTCATTTCATAACCAAATTGCATCTAATACCTTTAACAAAACTCTTATAAACCCTAGATTTGACTATTTTGACTTCAAATATTAGCCCGTATACTTTCAATTATATGCATAGTTTCCTTTTCAGAACATCAAGGTGTCAATCATCTCTGTGAAAGTTTATGAAATAATGCGAGAGCATTATTTCATAAACTTTCATGATCCACTTTAAACCAATCTTTCACGTAACCTTCTAATCATTACCTCATAATATTTCACATTTCCTTAAACCAAAATAAAACAACATATGTGAAAAACACAGCTTCAAAATAACCCAAACTGGCAAAATGCCATCAATTGATTCCATGTCAATGGATATTTGATGTGCACGTGGTTATTAGAAATCAGATGTAGTAATAAAGTTACATTTTCAAATAAAATCAAACCCTTAAACAACCCACATTGCTTCGCCAAATAAAAACAACCCTCCTGTCTGAACACAAACTTCCCATAAGTTCCCATAACACATAAGGTTGCAATTATCGACTGAATTTCGCCGTTTGATTTCAAAATTAGCCCTCTAGTAATTCTCTGACCCATATTTGAATTTGCTTTAAACTATCGTTAACTTTGTTTAATTTAACAAGTGTAACATAAGCCCGTAAAACACAAAACACTTTAATTTCTCAAAAGTCTTATCAAAGCATGTAATACAGAATACTCCTTTGAATATTCCTATATTATTCACCCTCAGCATGCATAATGCAGGCTCAAATTTGCGGACCAAATTAACCCAAAATGAAAATATGTAATTTGAATATTTAGTAGCCTAGTCTGTATATGATTTAATGTAACACTTCTCATTTCTCAATTACTCTTAGTTTTTACTCAATGAATCAACTCAAATAAACAATATCTATCAGCGCGCATTTTCAAACTCGATTCAAACACACAGCCTCTCAGCGCGTGTTGGAACTCAAAACAAACAACAAAGCGCTCTGGGAAAAAAACCTTCCTTTTTCCTTTGACCAACACAGCTGGTTGGCGTTTACCTCCTATTCACTTAATTTCGCTAAAGTATAACTTTTCCAATCCAATTAGAACCAATTTATGAACCAGGGGTTTAATTTCTGCATTCTTATGGAATAACATCACACATTACAGATTCTCCGCTCATAAATACAAGTTCTGGTCTGAAAGGCTTTAAAACCTTCCTGTTTGGCTAGGAATTAGAACAAATGTTGATCATGCATTTGTAAACCTCCAAACTCCGAATTAATCTAAACGGACTCATCTTTCAGCAATAATACTCACATAATTATGCAGAAATACACCCTCTGGGATCACCTTTGTAAGATCTCAACGTAACGGGACTCTTTTAGCCCCCACCTTTCTCCATCTCTCCTCGGATTTTCTGTAACTTACATTTACATTTAGTCATTTAGCAGACGCTCTTATCCAGAGCGACTTACAGCAAGTACAGGGACATTCCCCCCAAGGCAAGTAGGGTGAAGTGCCTTGCCCAAGGACACAACGTCATTTTTTTGGCATGGCCGGGGAATCGAACTGGCAACCTTCAGATTACTATCCCGACTCCCTCACCGCTCAGCCACCTCATATAACTCATATAAAATGAACTCAAACAACCAAATATCTTGTTAGCAAATGTATCAAAATGCTCATCACGTAACATATTTCAAAAGTAACCAAATTAATATGTAAAATTCGCTCCAAATTCATCTATTTCTCTAAATTTGCGTCTTTGTCAATTTCTCAATTTCCGTCTGCGCATGAGTCATGCGGTTACTCATCCTGGATCTCAAATGTCCAGCTGCAATTCCTTTACTAGCCTTTTACCCGCCGCCATCGCTGTTGAGTTAGTCTGTTAGTTTGTTAGCCAATATCGTTGCCATAGTTGCAAATTCAACTTCCTGGACTCTCCTCGGTCTCAGGACAGAGCAAAATGCACTTCCTCCACGTTTTCACCATTAGACATTAGCTATTAGCTAACAAAGTCACAGCCTGGATCTTCTCCTCTCAGATCCCAGCTATCCTAGCAATTTGTAAAAGACTTTGTTCAACAGACAGCGGACTGGCAAATTCGCTAGAATCATGTCAGCCTTCTGATTTCTTTCTAGGGTCAATTCTACCCTCTTATTCTTTTACAACATGTAAAACAATTACCCATGGTTAAATTCACAACAAGACCGCGGTTTACACAATTAACTATACACTTAGTCCTCATAGACTATTTAGTACTATTTTCCCTTTTACGTGCGCACGGATTAATTTATTACCTGTAGTCTTCTCACAACGACTTTGGCAGCCTACCCGCTTCACTGGTATTCTACAGAACTTAGTAAAATAGGTTACTAACACTGCTTGCCGGTCTCCGGCACCACATCTTAGCGGGTATGACTCAGTGATTAGTCTTCACTATCTCACAACTTGGATCTGAATTAAGCAAATGTAGGTGATAGAACTGCACGTGTAATTTAACTTTAACTTAAAAATCGAGAGTCCAAATTCTGCATTGTACACTGAAAAGTCCTATCTTCTGTTCACACATATCTGAGTCCTGGTCTCTCAGGCCTTGTCAACCTGTTCGTTTGGCTAGGATTTACTAACACATGTTTGTAAGGCACGTGTCTACCACCAGACTCAGATCTATCAAAACAAACACATTTCAGCAACAATATACGCACTAATGCAGAACTCCACTCTCTACTGGCATTCAAACCCCTTCTACCATGTGTAAATTACAATTCCCAATTCATCAGCAATAACAATCAGTTATTGTGTCAATTTCAACCAATATACATTTACAGGTCAGAATCCATTGTGAGTTTAGTGCACAACTTCACAGCGGAGTATTTCATCCAACTCTGTTTTGCTGCACTGGCATTCCCACAGAAATCAGCAATAATCTTTCCATTTGGTTAGGTATTTAACTACCACCAAACTCAGATATATTTCAAATATCTCAGTTCTGGTCGGTCAGGCCGTAACTAATTCTGTTTCCCGGATCTCCCGGCGCCATTTCTTAGCAAAACATAGTATTTCATAGATATATATATCTATGCAGTCTATTTACTTCACCGATCTTTCTGCTCCCGATACGTCACAGATCACGGGTCTCAGTAAATATGACGCCCTACTCACTGCACTGGGGTCTCACCAGATCTTAGCTGATAGGGACCAGAGTGCATCTTTAACGACTACACTATGGAGTTTTTAAAATCAATTTGAAACACAAAAGTCGACTATATATATATATATATATACAATGTTATTCTTACCTTGTCCATCGAAAGCTGTGCCTCTTATAGCTAGTTCAGAATTTCGTCACCTTCCATCCCCCAGGGAAAAACTCATTGGAGGGCAACTCTTTTTAAACAGCAATTATTTGCTGCGAGTTCTTTCTCCATTGTGCTCGATTTCAGTTCTTCCTTGATGATGGAAAGGATATTGAAATCCGGCTCGAAGGACCATTGTGTCAGAAATATTACCCTATTAAGCATTGCACAGTCAGTCGGTGAACAAGTTTAAGAAAGCTTTATTGCTTGCGGCCGGCCCACAAGGAGACAAAAACATCACACGCCATTGTGATACAAAGTTTGTCTGCTAGCATGTTGTGCTAGCTACCTATTTAAGCAGCCCCGCTCTTTACAGTCATTGGTTAAGACAAAGGCATGCAAATGTCCCATGGCTCTTCTTCATTGGCTCCTTGCATAGACCTGGCGCGCGTGCGTGCTTGAGTGTGTGCGTTCTTTGACCCCTGTAAGCTTGACCATATGATTCACCCAACACAGATAAGGCCAGACATCTTTTATGGCCTCTCCAGTAAGAGTGAGTGGTCAGCCCAGGTCACCTTGTTTACATATGCCTCATGCTACCCAAAGTTCAGATTTGGGGGTTGGCCTCTCTCTACACACAAGGAATGCTGAACACAGAATCATTCTTATACAGGATAAATATGTTACATCTTCAATTTTTCCAACACATCTACACCATGTTTTGGGGGTTATCAATAAACTATTAAGATTATATGGTTCCCATAACATAGGTTGTGCAAATATAATTTAAGGTAAGATCATAGCATTAGTTGTATTCAAAAATCATAGGGCTGCAACAACGAATCAATAACATTTGATAAGAGTTGGCAACGAATTTCATTATCGATTCGTTGTGTCGCGCGACTATTACGGCGCTCAATAAGTCGCAGAGATGTTTGAGTATTATTTATTTTTTGAGTTGAGCGGAGGTAGAGGAAAGACCATCGGAGAGACCCGTAACGTTGTTCTGAAACACATGGCAGAGGCAGAGAAATCAGTATGACCAAGTCATCCAAGGTGTGGGAGCATTTCACATTAAACACGAGAGGGTACAATTTCTGGGGAATTGTGGGATGTGTTCCTGTATTTTTGTACGACTTCGACTGGTTAGCTGCTGCGGTTCCCACACAACAGAAGTGTAGTAGTTAGCTAGATCTACAATTTACCGGGGCTAGGTCTGAATCTAGGAGCTAAATGGAGCACAGCTGCCAGCTGTAGGTATATGCAGGAAGCAACGCTAGTGCTAAATAAGTATTTAGCTGGTCAGCTCCATGACGCCAAACTTTCCTAGACTTTTAGCTAAGTTACTAATGCTGAGTACTCGCTGATATAGATGTCTGTCTTACTAGAACGGCGTATCTATGCGTCGTTGCTAACGTGTGCTGAAGTTGTGTTAGGCTAGCACTGAGGTCCCTTCTGCCACACAAGGCACTTTTTGCCACAAAAACTTTATTTCAGCCTAAACCGTGCAACGGAACGTAAATCCTTATACAAGCAACGCAATCGGGACCAAGACGATCATTTTGACACCGACGTTGTCTATGTAGTCCAAATATTGAGGGATCCTTAGGGGTGGGAAAATAATAATAAATATATATGAGAGAACAATGGTTGTGCTCGCCGAAGGCTTGAGCCCAATTTTTATCCGATTCATCGAAAAAATAATCGACAGATTAATCGACGATTAAAATAATCGTTAGTTGCAGCCCTAAAAACATTTCTAACATGCTGGCAATTAAGTAACAACACAGTAACATATTTTTTTTATTGTGTAATAGTAAGTTCATGATGTATGATAACACCAGTCATCAGATATAAGATTTACTCCAGTGCAAATCAAATATCAAGATGTTGGTAGAGGCTAATTTTTGGGTAAGCAGCAACCAAATACCAAAAGAGATTTTGTTATAGCTCAATGGTAGAGCATTTGCCTGAATATTTCAGAGCTTATAGATTTAAACTTCTCTCTGTATGTTGCTTTGGATGAAACCGTCTGCTAAATTAAATTAATACATTACATCTAATGCTTTCTCAAGACAAGAAGTGGTGCCAGGTGGAAGCTCTCACCACAAACATATGGCTACATTAAAGCTGTCAAAGTATAAAATGTAAATTTTCAAAATTGCATGTGTAAATGTCAGTCTCATTGATACCAGATTTGACTACATCCTTGCCTGGTGTGTTTTTGTAAAATAAGTTACTGCTTATTAAGCATATGGTAGCAAAAATCTCAACATAAGTTATTAGTCAGTTATAACTTATATTATAACTGACTATCAACACAGAGACTACTCTCTCCATTCAGGAGGGAGAAGTAAACAGATTTTCAAGAGGCAGAACCCCCGCAAAGCAGCGGGGCCGGATGCTGTCTCTCCAGCCACTCTCAAGCACTGCGCTGACCAGCTGTCTCCGGCTTTCACCACCATCTTCAAAACCTCCCTGAAGACATGCCATGTGTCAGCCTGTCTCAAGTCCTGCACCATCATCCCCGTGCCCAAAAAGCCAAGGCCAACAGGACATAATGACTACAGACCCGTCACCCTGACCTCTGTGGTATTGAAGTCTTTTGAGCGCCTGGTGCTGGCACACCTCAAATCCATCACGGACCCCCTGCAGTTTGCCTACAGAGCAAACAGGTCGGTGGATGACGCAGTGAACATGTCCCTTCACTTCACCCTACAGCACCTGGACTCCCCAGCATCCTACGCCAGGATCCTGTTTGTGGACTTCAGCTCTGCCTTCAATACCATCATCCCCGCCCTGCTTCAGGACAAGCTCTCTCAGCTGAACATGCCTGACTCCACCTGCAGGTGGATCACAGACTTCCTGTCTGACAGAAGTGCGTTAAGCTGGGAACACAAGTCTCTAACTCCCGGTCCATCAGCACCAGATCACCTCAGGGCTGCGTCCTTTCCCCTCTGCTCTTCTCCCTGTACACCAACAGTTGCACCTCCAGTCATCCGTCCGTCTAAAGGCTCTTGCACACTGAGTGCGAAATTTTCGTATGCGTTTTTTCGCAATCGTCAGCCTCAACATTCGGTGGCTCTGAATTGCCAAAAAAACTATAAAAATGCTGGCTATGGATGCGAATACGCAGAAAATCGAACCCGATCCGAACTTTTTTTTGACGGACGAAAGTTTCGGAGGCAGTGTGCAAGCGCGATTGACATAACGTGAGGTCGTATTTATTTTTGAACGTGCGAACATTTCGGATACGAATTTCGGACTCAGTGTGCAATGGCCTTAACTCTTGAGGTTTGCTGATGACACCACCCTCATTGGGCTCATCTCTGGAGGGGATTAGTCTGATTATAGGTGGGAAGCTGACAACCTGGTGACCTGGTTTAGCCAGAACAACCTAGAGCTAAATGCTCTTAAGACAGTGGAGATGGTTGTGGACTTCAGAAAGAACACAGCCCCACTCATCCCCATCAAGTGGGAACTGAACATCAGCTCCCTCACCAAGAAAGCACAACAGAGGATGTACTTCCTACGGCAGCTGAAGAAATTCAACCTGCCAAATACAATGATGGTGCACTTCTACACAGCCATCATTGAGTCCATCCTCACCTCCTCCATCACCATCTGGTACGCTGCTGCCACTGCCAAGGATAAGAGCAGACTGCAGCGTATCATCCGCACTGCTGAGAAGGTGATTGGTTGTAATCTGCCTCCCCTCGAGGACCTGCACACCTCAAGGACCCTGAGGCGAGCGGCCCTGTGGCCGACTCCTCCCACCCTGGACATACTCTTTCAGCCACTCCCCTCCGGCAGAAGGCTGCAGTCCATCAGGACCAATACCACAAAAACAGTTTCTTCCCATCCGCTGTTGGCCTTTTGAACAAGGCCAAGGGCTCACACTGACTCTAATAGCAAACTGCACAATGACACAATGCCACATTGCAATTTGCACTATTTGTATATTTTGTACTATTTGTATTCTTTGTACTATTTGTAGTTTATGTATTTTTATATTGTAAATTATGGCTACTTTATATTCTTCTTTTTACATTTAATAAAATGTAAAAAACCTATGAAATGTTTTTATAAAATGTTTAACTGATTGTATGTTCTATCGTGGTTTGTTGTACTATAATGATTAATTTGTCATTTTAAGATCTAGTATTAATTTTGACCATGTTTTGGTAAGCACAAAAACAAATCACCACCGTATTTTGGAAATAAAGCCGCAGCCTGTTAGCCTGGTCCTAACCAGACTCTCGTACATTGCATTTGTACAGAGAGTCTGGCCTCGCTCCATTGACAAGCGTTGACTTCCTTGTAGGCGGGTACTCTGTTGAAGTTTAAAACTATCGGATCTGTCCAGAGCCACTCTGATCTGCCATAACCAATCGCTAGCGTTCGCCTTAGCCAATTCCTTCACCACTACTGTAACAGAGCTAGCTGCCGTAGCTGGAAAATCAAACTGTTCCCGAACCCCGTGGGGAGGAGGGCCACAACATCATGGCCACCAACAAAACTCAGCAAAACTTGTTCTTGCTCCGGCTTTAGCTGTTGGATATTCGGCAGCGTTGCCACAACGGACCGAATGGCTTTGCTCGCATCTTTCTCCGCCGCCATTACGGAACTACAACACAAACTAGCGCACAACATCAACGTCATAGTTCTCAGCCACTCCCTCTGTTCGCTGATTCGCCGGTAGAAAATCAACCTGAAAATTCAACCTGAATGTACGTACCTCATGGCCAGACCTATGTACAGAAGCAAAAGTAAAATTGAGCGGAAGTACTTAGGAGGGCAGAGCCAGGCTAGCAGCCTGTACCCCAATCTTAAAGTTTTCTTGTGGTTGTACGGCTTATATTTCAAGGCGGCTTCGTCCCAAGATCTCTACAGACCAGCTAATTTAATGCTCAACACTTGAACGGGGGCTTATTAACGGAAAGAGGAATTATTTACTGTGTCGTCTCAGTTAGGCCTACACTATCAGGGCTTGGAAATACAGTGACTTGCTAAGGTAGGGAAATGGCTAGTAGAACATAACATTTAATAATAATTTCAGTAAATCAAACAGCTGCAAGACCCAGTGAAATTTACAAACACAAAGTTACCATTCAGTTGGGATGCAGCTTATAGAAAATGCGGCCTATTTTCCGTAAAATACGGTACCACCCCCAGTTTTAAAACCTAGAATCGCCTATGCAGGGGGGTATTCCAGAAAGCAGGATCAACAAACTGTAAACCTAACCCTGAACTCTTCAGTTGATTTACCCTAAAATGGGAAACACTTTTCGGTTCCAGAAAAGCTGATTTGAATTAGTTAAATCAATTCGGAGTACGTCCACTCTGAGTTAAGCCCGTGAATTAAAAGCCAACATCAATGGAACTCCAATACTAGGATCCACCATGGCACCCGGCAACAAAAAGTCACTGCATACTTATATTCTATATAAAAAAACAAAACATAATTATTCATAAGTATGCAGTGGCATAACGACATCTCTGACGTTGATAACAAACCAAACTGTTTAAAAATCGGTTGAAAATTGAGCAAGTTATGGTCATTTAAAAACTACATGTAGCATCAACACAATGTTATGAGTGAGCGAGTTGACTGTAGCAAGATGGCCGCCATGTGCGTACGTTCTAGACGCCGTAAGACATCTAGGGCCCTATCTTGCACCCAGCGCAATTGACTTTGTCAACGACGCAAGTATCATTCCTAGTTTGCACTCGACGCAAAGCGGACTTTTCCCTCCACAGACGCACGTCGAAATGACCTTGCGCTCCCGGGGGCGGTTCAACGAAAAAGGAGGCGTGTTCCGGCGCAAACGTTCCCTGGTGCTATTTTGCAGTTTCCGAAAAACAATTCCGCCACTGACCAGGAAAAACGTGGTCTAAAGTCAATGGCGCGTTATTCAGATGCTATTTTAAGGGCACAAGCTTGGTCCGCACTGCTGGCGAGGCCAGGGTCTTCTTTCTGCAAAGCTACGTTACATTGTTTTGATTTATGGCGTGTTACATTTCTTCAATGATTATAAAAATATTTTCATGGAAAATCTCTATGTATGTGAACATGATTTGTAACAATTGTGGCAATTTTCTCCCACGCCTGTTTAACCGAAGCTAATTTGGGTGGGTTTCTTCTCCCATCTCCATCAGAATTCGGTTTATTCGCCATGTAGCCTATGTTACTCAAACACAGAATTTACTGTGGCAGGAAGGTGCAAACAATAAACATATACGGGTCTTAAATTAAGTAAAAAAGTACAATAGTTAAACTAATTCCAAGAACTAAACAATTAAAAAAATAAAATATAGGGTAGGTGTAGTGGCACTCCGTCTGTTCTGAGTCTTCTGTACCACAATTTTGAGTTCAGTCTTAGAAACTATTAATTGACACGCGAGTGAGACAAGTAAATCTTCCACAAAAAATGTTTACTAGAAAACGTAAAGTTACAAGTTCACACGGTCAAAAAAACGATGTCGCTTCCAACGTCTCTGAGCTCAAATCTAAACTAAAAGTCCAACACGCAGGTATTATACTGACGTAACGTCATCTGATAGAAGCTTACATTCTGACAAGTTATTCAGCTATGTCAGTTATGTCACTTCTCTATCTGTTACGGCCCTGACTAGAACGTCGGTCTTCTCGGCTGTGAACCGCTCCTGGCGCGCGCCTGGCAAATCCGCCGTTATAATAGCAATCCGCCATGGAACAAGCGCTGCTCTTAAAGGGAATGTGAGATGACGCTCTGATTGGTTTATTGCACGTTACGCCCAAACCACACAAATTAGTAATGTAGCTACTTCGGACCAACCCATTTTAGATTTGCGCCAGGCGCAAAGTCATTTATCCCGCCGGCAAAATAGCAACCACGCCAAAGTCACGCCCACAAAGTTACTTGCGCTTTGCGTTTTGATACTTGCGTTTCAGATCGTTAAAATAGGGCCCCTAGTCTTTATATATACCTATTCTTGCCACTCCCTATTAAGCCCCATTGTACCGAATTTGGTTGCAGTTCCAGCAGAGTTCCACTCAGGGTAGGAAATTTATATATTTTTTTGGGGGCAATTTTTGCCCCCACTGACTGAAATCCAGGGGCATTAAAAAAAAATTGGGGGCACTTTTTGAAAATTGTGAAATAACATTTAACCTTTGTTCAAGTTAATAAATATGCTTATTTAGGCTAACAGTATATGAGCAATTGTCACCAAATGGCAAAAATAAGACTTAAGCAGTAGTCTACAGATTCAAAGTGTTTTCTTAGATTCGTTTTACTTTTTTTTTTTTGCTTGGCAACGATCTACGCTTTCGCATTTTCAACAAGGACGTGCATCTTAAAACCAGGCGTAGCTACGACCGTGGTCTGTCAAGCTTGGTGCACTTGGTGTAAATTCAAATCACAAAGTCGGACGTATGACCGACGTAGGAGTTAAGACCAACTTTTTTACGCCCAGCTAGTGCACTTGGTTTATCTGCCTGAGCTCTCCTCTGCTGAGTCCCTTGCTTTGTGACGCGTTTGACGTCAAATGCGTCACAAAGCGAGCAGCGAGTGCTGCTGCCTGTGGCAATGAGCGCTTCTGCCTCCGGAGCAAACATCGAATTTAAGTTGTTTTTGAAGCAAATACTGGATCGATTAAAAAAATTACAAAACGTTTGTTTTGGGGGCAATTTTTGCCCCTCTCCTAGTGATATCAGGGGCAAAATGATATTTCTTAGGGGCATTTTTGCCCTTTGCCCTCGTGTATTTCCGACGCTGGTTCCACTGGTGGTGATCGCAAGCGAGTGCATGTTGAATGGGAGTCTATGGAGCTAAACAGCTAAATTTGTCTCTTTCGCCTGATTGTCGTTGAGAAATCTCTGATTTGATTGTAGTTTTTGCATGTTCAACATGGATTATAGGTCGAAAGTTGAATGAACAAGTACTTATGTCCTTTTGATTTGTTACAGGGTGAGTCGTTGTTGCCCATAACACGCTAGCATTCTGCTAATGAATGCTGATTGGTTAGTGAAGGACTGATACGACCAGAGCTCCCGCTTGATGGCATCCAAAGCGGAATCAGAATGTCAGAGCATTAGCAACATTAGCAACAACATTAGCAAGCCAAAACTCTTTCTAGCATGTGTATTGACAGGGAAAGACTAACTTGTCAGCTGTGTTGTCGATGCCTTGAGAGAAAAAAGGAAGTGACCAGAGCTTGCCGTAAAACAGTAGCTATGGTCATACGATGTGTATGACGTCAATGACATTTTCAAAGGCTTTTTAGAACAGAAAGGCGACTTTAAAAAAATCTAACAGCCAGCAGTGTGTATTTTTTTTGCCTCTTACTAGACAAAAAATTATATCCTGAGAAAAGTGGATTTTGAGGGGTATAGCTCTATAGACCTCCATTCATTCTGCACTCGCTCATTAGCACCCTCACATGGAACTGCAACCAGTTCAGAACCCGGAAGTTTTCCGAGAGTGCTTTCACACCTGACATGTTTGATCCGTTTCAATCGGACCATGGTCCGTTTTCTCTGAAAGTCCGGTTCGTTTGGATAGGTGAGAACACGCATTCGAACTCTGGTGCGGACCAAATAACTGAACCATGGTCCCCCTAAAAAGACGGGACTCGATCCGGTTCCAAGTGAACCATGGTTCGGTTCGCTTTAGGTGTGAACGTAATCGGACATATTATTGACCTATTCCAGGAAGCAAACCAAAATGTAGTGCATTGTGGGTTGAAAAAGGATGTTGACACTTAATAGAGACAGCCGTGCCACTCATTAGCAGCAAAATTAGTTGAGGGAAAACGTGGGGGACTGATGAAGTGAAGGCTCTTCTGCAAATATGGGCTGATGATCATATTGCAGAGATACTTGTGGAGACACATAAGAATAGCGCGGTATTTAAATTATTTAGTGATATACTGAAATAAAGGGTTATTATTGCACAGTGGACCAATGTCGTTTGAAAGTTAAAAAACGTAGGCAGCAATACATAAAAGTGTGTGATGTTCTATAGAAAAGTGGTAGCTCGTCGGACGAAAACAAATAATTCCTATGGTTTGATGACCTGGATATAATCCTGAGTAAAAGACCAACGAGCAAGCCAAAAAACGTGGTCATAACAATTAAAGATAGTATTGCAATCTCAATATGCTGCTGTTGCTCCATTGTTCGTGACAAGGAAGTGATTTCCCCTCAATCATTTTCTGTCCAATAGAATCTATTGGATACTGACACGCGGTCATACAGGTTGTTGATCTATTGAATAGATCAACAACCTGTATGACCGCGTGTCAGTAGGTGCGTTCGACTTCATGCAGCGCCGGTGTCGCCTGCAGCCCGGCTGACTTGAAGCAGCCAATGGCATTCTCAGCTTCAAGGCAGCCGGCTGCAGCCGGCTGTCGGCACCGCCGGTGCTGCATGAAGTCGAACACACCTATTGTTTTTTACAAACGTCATTAGGTGTGTTCGACTTCATGCAGCGCCGACAGCCGACTGCAGCCATCTGCCTTGAAGCTGAGAATGCCATTGGCTGCTTCATGTCAGCCGCCGGGCTGCAGGCGGCTGCAGGCGACAACGGCGCTGCATGAAGTCGAACGCACCTATTGTATTTTTTACAAACGTTGGTTCGCTTAAAATAGGACCGTGTGAACACTAACCGGACCTAATGAAAAATGCAACAAAGTAGCAACTCATCCACTGATTCGGACCAAGCAAACGGACTAATAGGTGTGAAAGCACATTAGACATTCTCTGATACGGACCAATCACAGCCAAGGGGTATCCGTAAAATGACGGACGGACAGACGGATAGTCAGGAAAATCAGGAGGTGCACGTAGAGCTCTCCGAGGGGCTTGGAGAGGGCTCGGAGAGGGCGTTCCCTGTGTCCGTGAAAACGGAGTAGTATAAATTGGCCTTTACTTGATATTAGCCTTTTGATGCTTAGCCCATTCAATTGAACAACTTTTGGAATGACAAGACACAGTGGATAACATGTCAGAAATAATATCTAACTGGTTGACAATGTGTTATTTGGTTTTATGTGGGCTATTGTATAACTGTAACATTGGGACTCCAGTTTCAAGTGTAGATGGCGGGTGACATAAGGGCAGTAGCGCATGTAAAACGAGAGTTGCATTTGTTAAATCAATAGGCGGCCTATCTACTACAACTCGCCTGACAGATCATTTAGAATAGCCTACGTTTTGTTCCCTTTACATCTACGGCGTAAATAGAATAAATAGACTAATATTGGGTAGCCTACTGCATTGTGCACAGGATTTCAATTTTTTTGTTGATCTGGTCATTCGTGGATGCATCTTTCAAAGTTTTTTGTCAGGTGCACAACACAAGGTCAGACTGGGCACTGAAATTCTTGGGACAAGACAACGCAAGCAATCTAGCATAACATATAAGTACTAATAACATACTAATAGCTGAATTAAAATAGAATAAGATAAAAAATAAAAATAATAGTAATAAACAAACTAATATACCAAAAAGTATGCAATATACAATAATACACATTACACTAATACACATAATGACCTATACTAACCTTATAGACAGTAGCGGCTGGCTCATAGAGGGCGCTAGGGCGCCGCCCCACCACTGCTGCATCACATTCCGACCTGAAACTGAATTGAATAAGACTTAAAAAGAAAGAAAAACATGTCTAATGAGTAAAGTCAATATTACATAGCTAATAGAATGTTGAATCTGCAATAAAATGTGGAAGAAAAAAAATCTACGTTGTCTAAAGTTAGCTAATAGGCTACGTATTCTCTCAGAACTGAACTTCTATCTACCGATCTAGCTCTAACGTTATAAAGCTAGCTAGCTAACGTCATGATGGAAACTTGCAATTCAGTCAAGTCGCTAAAAAATACGCCCTTTGAGAAAATACATTTTCAAGAGAAGCTAAAAGTCAAGGAGCTTGGACCTGATCGGCCTGACATATTAATTCAACAACAGTCAAATGACAGGGGAAGACAATACACTAGGTCGTTTTCAAGGACCTGCTATAGCAAGACGAGTTGGCTAACTGGTTGTGGAGAAATAAATGCTTTATTTTGTTTTCCCTGCCTCCTTTTTCAAAAGACAGGATCAGACCCAGCATGGATCCAGACAGGATTGAGGGATTTGAAACACATTTCAGAAAAAAGTAAAAAACATGAGCAAACAAGGGTGCACATGGAAAATGCAATGAGACTAGCCATGTTTGGGAAAATAAACATATCTGCTCAACTTGATGAAAGCTACAGAATAGGGATCCGTAAGCACAATGAGGAAGTTGACAAAAACAGGCACGTCTTGTCTAAAATAATAGTAAAGTTCTGTGGTGCCTTTGAAATAGCCCTGCGTGGCCATGATGAGAGTGAAAGCTCAGAAAATCCTGGCATCTGCAGACTGCTACTGTGTTTAAGGGAACATCGAAGACCGTACAGAATGAACTCCTTGACTGTATGTTGTCAGTTTTGAGAGAAGAAATCATCGAAGAAATCAGGAGTGCTGACTTTCTCTCCATCCAGGCTGATGAAACTACGGACATTTCCACTCAGTGTCAACTGGTGCTTGTGATCCGTTACATTGACAAAGCCCATGATGTGCAAGAGAGGTTTTTTGAGTTTATACCTCTCCAGAGAGCCACAGCTGATTCCATTGCCACAGCCCTTCTGGATAGGTTGAGCTCCATTCTCCCTGATGACCAGAAGAGCAAGCTTATTGCTCAGGCTTATGATGGTGCAAGTGTGATGAGAGGAGCCACAGGTGGTGTGCAGAAGAAGGTGCAAGATGTGTATGTAAATGCACACTATGTCCACTGCTATGCTCACCAACTCAACCTCATCATGCAGCAGGTGACATCTCACATTTCTGGAGTTAGTCAGTTCTTCTCTGACCTGGCTGGATTTTCCACCTTTTTTTCAAGATCTCCCAAGAGAACCAGCGTGCTTGATAGAGTGGTGGCACTCAGACTCCCGAGAGCAAGCACAGTAAGATGGAACTTCCACAGCCGTATTGTGAACACTGTGTGTGAGCACAAAGATGATCTCCTCGAGTGTTTTGAAGCTATCAGGGACTCGGGCGAGTTTGATCCTACCACTATGCGAGAAGCTGGAGGGTTTGTGAGGCTACTGGAGGATGATAGTTTTAGCTTCTTCCTGAAGCTCTTCCATTCCATCATGCCTCATGTGGACATTCTCTACAGTCAGCTTCAGAAGCGGACCATAGACTCAGTCTTTGTCCAGGGAATCATGCAGCAGTTCACAGACAACGTACAAACAATCAGAAATTCCATCCCTACCCTGAGTGTATCTGAGCAGCAGCTGGCCAAGAAACGCCGCACACTGGGCCCAGGTGAACTTCAGAGGTTAGCTACAGAGGTTTGTGACACCATCTTGGGCCATGCAAAACAGCGGTTTGCGTTCACCAAACACCTGATCAGTGCTACACTGCTGCAGGGAGACAAATTCCAGCAGTACAACAAACAGTTCCCTGAGGCAGCACTGAACACCACCATGGAGGCTTACCCACTGCTGAACAAGAGCAAGCTGAAAATAGAACTGTCCCTGATCTACAGCACTGATGAGTTCAAGAACTGCAGTGGTGCTGTGGCTCTGTACCAGCTCTTCATGGGGAACAACCTACAGGACACCTTCTCAGAGACTGTGGCTCTGCTAAAGATCCTCATCACAACTCCCATGACTACAGCTGAATCGGAGAGGTGCTACTCAACACTGAAGAGAATAAAGACCTTCCTCAGGAACACAATGTCACAGGATCGTCTCAATGCGTTGGCCATGCTCTCTATGGAGAAGAAACTCATCAAAAACATCCCCAACTTTAACCACAGAGTCTTTGAGAAATGTGCATCTGTCAAGGAGAGAAGGGCAAAATTTCTGTACAAAAGTTAAGCCACAAGGTGGCTGTCATATGGATCTGAGTCAGTTTACATAACATTTAAATTTGTATATATTTAATTTCTAAAATTGTTTTCTATTATGCCTTACTGTGTTCCTAATTTCAAGTTCATAGGTTTATTGTCTCAGGGTTTTGTGTTGTCAGATTTCATTCACAATTATCTAGACACTTACATTGTTGTGTTTCACAACAGAATTATACAGAATAAAGCCCTTTTCACTTTATTTAAAACTGTTACATTGTGTATTATTCCTGTAATGTTTGACATGAGGAGCGTAGTCAGACACTATCATTTACACAGTATGTGCAATTTCAGCACTACAATTGACAAATTAGTAAATACATTTAGGAATGCACCAAAATACTGCTTTCTGGTGTTGAGATAGCATTTTTTTTTTTTCGGGGGGGCATGCCCCCGGACCACCCGAGCAAGGCTAGGATCTCGGAGCACAATATAGCCCCCCCTGGAAATAAATGCACCAGCCGCCACTGCTTATAGACCTATACCGTATTTTACGGAAAATAAGTGCTTGTGTGGCTTATATTTCGAAGCGGCTTATAGTCCGGTTTTAGAACCAAAAAGTGGCTTCTCTCAAGATCTCTACTGACCGTGCAGCTAATTTTATGCTCAACACTTGAACAGGGGCTTATTACTTGAAAGAGGAATTATTTACTGTTTTCTCAGTTACACTATCAGGGCTTGGAAATACAGTGACTTGCTAAAGTAGGCAAATGACTAGTAGAACATAACATTTCATTAAATTTCAGTTAATCAAATAGCTGCAAACCCAGTGAAATGTTATAGGCTAGGCTAGCTAGCAAAATAACGCTAGCATCGCTAACAACATTACAAATTCAACTTTGGTAGTCGAGCTCTTTGTAAGTTCGTTTTAGATATAATTGTATATGATTGTGTGGACAATAAGACACGGACGCGGTCTCTTTTCATAACTTGTATTTTACCACTGCTCTTCTTGACATAGTCATTCGAACAGCCCTCACTGATTTCACATAATGCTTTCAGCATCAAGCCTACGGCAACTCCCGAGGGACAAAACACCCTTGTCCGTTGTCACATAGAAAGGTCTGCTACAGTAGGCTATCCTCAGGATTTGCAAGCTAGCTAAACTTATAATATATCTATATAATTTAGTAGACATAACAATGGATTCTGCCACTAAATGAGTGACTTGGATTTATTTCTGGACATACTATCCACAAACGAAGTGTGTTACACAATTCTGTAAGATCGCCTATTCCTAGTTTTCAGTCACGTGACATCCGCGGTGACCTGGAGGGCAGAAAGCTGCTGGCATAGCAGCTCACAACGTTGAGACGCAGCAAAAGCCGGCAAATTTACCTCCCACGTTTTTTTTGATCACCTCTTAGCTAAAGAGAAGGCAAGATATGGACACAAACTGCAAGTGTTGGGCACTTGCAATCCATATACAGCACCCGCTGCCATATTTCTGCCCCTAAAAATCCCATGGTTTTTATATATTATGGGGCCTTAAGCAGAATTTATTTGGGGGCCCCTCGGCGTCGCCAATTGTTATTATTTTTTCTTAATTACTGGATTTCTTAGATTAAACTTAAATGTATTACACATTGTTAATTTTTGGTGCGCCGTTTATTCGAGGGCGGAGTTTATTTGAGGGCGACGTTTAATCGAAGAAATGCGGTATTCTAGGCTAGCTGCGCGACCATGCTAACGTGTTAAGGCCGATATATGCTTCTGCGTTTTTCAAAAAACGGACACATGGGAACGCCCTTGTCTCCGTGGAACGCCCTCTATGAGCTCTCCGTCAGCCCTCGGAGAGCCCCGGAGAGCTCGACGTGCACCTCCTGAATTTTCTAACTATCCGTCGTAATTTCGGAGAGCGACGGAGAGCTACGGAGACCCCCTTGGCTGTGATTGGTCAGTATTAAGAACCGCTTGCGTCAGGGGCGTGGTTGCCGTGATAAACAGGACGAACAGAATCCTTTGACCGCCATTGCTGTAAGTTTTTACAATTCATATTTCAGCTAAACAGTACATGTAAATCAGCATCTGAATTAAAATGTGACGAGAAATGGGCAGTGTAGTTGCTGAAAATGTGCGTATTTTATTGATGAAACGGCTAATTTGTAAATTTGCTCCGACTTCTCGATAACCTAGCAAACGGATAACCTAACACTCCACGACGAATTTACAAAAAAACGTTGCGCCACCTACTCTTCTGGCGGTGAATTGTTTTCAGCACCCACAGCCTACGGAGAACCATAAACGAAGTCTATCCGTCCGTATCCGTGTGTATCCGTGCGCCCGCCCATCCGTAAACGGAGACGCAGAAGCATATTTCGGCCTTTAGTTCGCTACATTAAATGTTCTTAGACAGTTTGAACTGTACCGTCTTCTAAATCACCGATTAAGCAACGAGCAAATGTCAATGTTAGTTAGACTAGCTAGCTCTATCTCATCTGCTTTTTATTAACGCTGATTTGCAAGGAATGCAAGAACAGCTAGATAGCGAAAACACCTAGACTACCTACTGTAGCCTGTAAACTAGTTTAGCTTGCTAACGCAAGAGCACCTGCTTCTCCAGTTCTTTCAATAGATAATCTAGACAGGCGTTAACAATAGGCTAGACTGCTATACGTTTTCTGGCTATTTTTTTGTAAGCTTCCCTTCTAATGCCGACTAACAGCTAGTCTCTAGCTAGCTAGAGTAATTTGCTAAGTAAGGTATGTTGATGTGATATTTGAAACGTATTTAGGTAACAGTGGACCCCTAGTGCAACACAAGAGAATGTCCATTAAAATGACATGCTGCTACTAGGTATTTCAGGACATGCTACTCCTACCGTATTTCTGGGGCGGCGTTTATTACACAATGTTCATTTTTGGTGCGGTGTTTAAACGAGAGCAGCGTTTAATTGAAGAAACACGGTACATTAAACTGTAATTTCATGTGCTCTTGGGGGCCCTCTGGTGGCCACGGGGGCCCTAAGCAACCGCTTAGTTCGCTTATGCCTTGGGCCGGTGTAACGACCCTCACTCTCGTGTGCATTGGTGATAAGGAGTCGGACCAGGTGTTCTTCACAATGGCTTTTATTGCCTGCTTTCACAATAAAGACAGAGTATTTGCTGCTTGCGCGACTGCGTACAAATCTAAAAAAATATAAAACCAAACTCAGGACAATGCTCTCCTAACACACAGTGCAGCATGATTGCCGCCAAAATATACTTTCTCGGTTATAAAATTTACAAATCACTTTCATTGTTAGTTTTCTAGAGCATTGGTTAGTGTAACTTATATACATTAGTATGCACTCAATAGTTCGTAAATAAAACATGTTAATTTATTAAAATATTATATTATTCACTCCGTGAATAATATAAACAGCAGTCGCGCAGCCTCATATTACACCTTAATGAATGCAGAATAACATTTGGAACATCTTTTGTTAGAATTCACTTCATCTAAATAAGGTTCATTTCAACTCTGTTACACCGGCCCTGACTGTGATATCATTACTGTAAACTAGCTAACCCCTCTCTCTCTTAAACAACTGCTAACTATTCAAACGGAAAGTCAACTTTTCCTTTAATCTTTACTTATTACGACCTCAATTCCAAAAAAGTTGGGATGCTGTGAAAAACTTAAATAAAAACGAAGGCTCAAATGAGTATGAAAAACCAGTCTTAAAGGTCACATGACATGAAAACTTCACTTTAGGAGGTTATTTAACATTAATATGAGTTCCCCTAGCCTGCCTTTGGTCCCCCAGTGGCTAGAATTTTCGATAAGTGTAAACCAAGCCCTGGGTGTTCTTCTCCGCCTTTGAGAAAATGAAGGCTCAAACGCTCGGTTTGAAAAATCCGCTCTTATTGACGTAACAAGGAGCCAGGCTACCGCCCTTCTCTCTGCTGTGCCCGCCCAGATAATCTGGCCCGCCAATGAGGAATTGAGCTACGATTGTGCAAGGGCGAGTGCAATATCGTGTTTTCCTGCATAGACATCATGCCATGGCTAGCAAACGAACGAAGCATAACAGTTGCTCAGTGCTTGGATGTACAAATCAACACACAAGTCTTTTTGTAGTTCCGTCATCCGAGCCTCTAAACAATCAGTATCTTAATTTTATTTTCGCTGAAAATGCGCCTACACAACTTCTGTTGTAGGCGCATTTGTTTTGTATGTCTGCGCCTAACACTTCAGCCACGACTGTTTCCTCAACTTGAGCTAATACAAAACTGGCCTTGCTGAAATTAAATTCTGGATCAGTACTAACTCTCCTTCGTCCAGCTACTAACCTCGGACAAGTAAGTTAACTAACGCTATATCATTTTGTAGCTTTACTGTATATGGTTACCTAGCTTGCTACCCTTAGAATGTGGCTGTAACATTAGCTCTGCAGCTAACAGCTGAGTTACTGTCGCTATGGAAAGGTAGATAGCATCAAGTATAAGTGTGAATACATATGCTGTACGTGAGTGTTGTACACTTCTTTGTTATTTGGATAAACGTTCTGCTGTTGGTGTTATGGCGCGCGCGATATCTGCCTTTCACCTCATTGAAATGACTGAGTGTGTACCTCTGCAAACCAGGGTTATCAGATGAGAATGGGCAAATTCGAGGTATTTTACAGCAACGGGGTTACAGCCATTGCGATACATCCGTTGTAAACATTAGCGCATGGTGCCGCCCCTCCGCTCCTCATTAGCATTTAAAGCTACAGACACCAAAACAGCGCGTTCTGAGGAAAGCTCCTTGTGGGACTGCTAGTAGTGGCTGTAATTCTGCACCAAGGCTGAATTTCGGGAAAGAGACTTCTGATACAGTATTAGGGGACCACTAAGGCCTATATAAAAGCATCCAAAAACAGCATGTCATGTGACCTTTAACACAAGCCTCACACAGTCTTTGTTTTACATTCAGTTGAATATCGGTGTAAAGGGATTTTCAAATCATTTAATTCCAAATGCATTTTGAGTTTAGTTGTGTCTAACACAACAACCCAACTATTTAGTCAACTAGCTAACTTTATTCACTACGACCACTGCAGTTGGTCGCCTCGATACACAACAAACTATGTCAAGCCGATTACATAAAGATATAAGATGTTTTATGGCAAAAAATACCATAATTAATATACCTGTATATTCTTGTGTTTAACTTTACTTGAGCTTGATGAAGTGTTAGCTGTAAATACGTGTATATTTGGACGGCTGGCATTGTTTGCCCTCCCCGGAGACAGAGGTAACATTAGGTTTAATGGCACAAATCCACAATTTCCTCCTCTCTGGGTTTTCTTCATTGGACGAAATTCGAAAGAAACACAGGCCAGGCTTGTTTCCTCTTCGATTACTGCATCCGATAGAACAACATCTATCCAGCATTTTGGCAACAAAAGCAACAGACTCAAAGCAAATGTATGACTTTATAATGGGTGGCGGGCAGCGGAAAGTCTTTTTTGCCCTCCAAGGGGGCGTGCCCCTTGGAACGTGACGTCACGTGAAAACGATGAATACTCGTGCATTGCTCTTGGTACCCAGAATGCCCTGCGGCAAGCTGAAAAGATACTAAGTTAAGGGCATTAGCCTAGTTAAGTAAGCATTGTTTGGAGTTCTATTGTTGTGTTCGTTCTGTTTTGATATGTGTAATGCTATGGTCTATAGTTTAGATAATTTGAGTGTTCACCCTGATTGGGAATGTTGTCTAGTTAGATCGCTATCCAAGCTGTCCGCAGCCATAGCATGCACGTGCAAGTGATCATTTGTCAGCATTGGTCCACGCAACGGTAACATTGTTTGCGTATAAAGTGCGGCTTGTATTCCAGTGTGGCTTATACTCTGATTTACAAACACAAAGTGCTCATTCTGGGGGGGTGCGGCTTGTACACGATGCGGCTTATTTACCGTAAAATACGGTAGTAATCTAAAACAAGACCTATACTAACCTAAGACAGTGGGGTACAGCTGTGTAGTGAATCAATGCATTTGGTCTCAACAGTTACTTTCAACGGTGTAGCTCAAGCTTACTCAAATCCAGTTACCCAACATTCCAAGCATTCCATTCTGATACGCCTACTTACAGCTCAATAATACATTTGATTTAGCTTACTGTATGCGGGGAATAGCATAACAGGTATGTGGTTTTAGTAGCCTAGTCAAGGTGGAGGCGGATTACGCCCGGGACACACTGACTGTGATCTGCTGCGACGCGCCTGGAAGCGCCGCCTTTTTCTTTCGGCACCCATGTTATCAAATGGGACCGACCACACTGGCTGCGGAGCGCCGCGATCGGCAGCAATTGTTTCGGCACCTGGTCGATTTTTTCGTGAGACGCTTGCGAAATCAGCTGCAGGATGATAAAAGACACCATATTAGTTGATATATTTGAAGAAAAAACATGTTAAGATTTTACTACATTAATTGTAGACTACGGTTAACATTTGTAAAGTTGTAGACTTTATAATGATTTTTTTTATATTACTTTGGAGGCCTACATACTTTACCAATATTCACCCTATATTAAACCTATACACAATGTTGGTAACGGCCTTTACATGTGGTTATCCTGATGAAAACGAGTGAAAATAAACAGATTGATCTGTTGAGCTAGCAAGCCCAAAGTTGTTTTATTTGTTTGAGAGAAACGAGTTGTCACGCGTTGCACACAACACACACGCGTGCAGACATAGCCTGCCGAGAGAGAACCCCCAAGTCGCTTTCTAAAGTCAGCGAGAAATTCAAGGAGATGGACAACATAAAATGAGTTCTCGAAGTTGAAAAGCACAGGGAGTTGTATGACCCCCAGCACCAATTTGACAAGGACAACGTATAGATAAGGATCAATGCTGGGATATAGCCAATGCCATGTTTATGTACCATGTGTCAGCTTAAAGGAAAGCTCAGAGTACTCTCATCTTCCGAATAAAAGTACCCCCCAGAATAAAAGTACCCCCTGGACAAATCCTCAAAATCTAATAAAAGTACCCCCCGGAAATAAAAGTACCCCCCGGAAAATTGCCAAATCAGCACGCAAACTGTCCATATGCTATCAAAATGTCTTCCTACCAGTGTAAGTGCGCATCTTTTACTGTCACTTGCAATCAGGAATAGAAATGGACAGCAAATATACCATTGCTAGGAAAAAACGTCAACACTTGTAGTTTGGAAATACATAATCATTGTTAGAAAATTTCAAAAATGAGGCTGTCTGGTTACAAATATAGGCCTATGGTAGTACTTTTCCTCAAAAACTTAGTCAACATGACTGCAATATAACATGAAAACCACTGGAAATACATAGTTATTACAAAGTAAAACAAAAAGAGGCTGTCTAGTTACAAACATACATGTACTAGTACTATCACTTTTCCTAAAACAGCTTACAGTCAACATGACAACCACTACCAAATAAAGCATTGCTAGGAAAATACTTCAACGCCTGTAGCTTGGAAATACATAGTTACAAATCTGTCAAATAACCATGACTACAGGTATACCTTAACAAACTTATAGTAGACACGACTGCCGGTGCACCTCATATTCCGCGTCTTGTGCGGCATGCAATCCTGAAAGACGCACTGGTAACCACGGACATACCCTGGGATTTGTATTTGACGATGAGAGGCTCGTTGTCTATAGGTTGTGACTGTCATGCTGGTGTGCTGAATGGGAACCGTTATGTGAGTGTACAGTAGCTAGAGCTAACATCAGAGCCATAATGAGGCTCTGGCTAACATTTACTACTGTAGCTTGCACTGACAACCTTCAGTTGGTAGCTAACGTCGTTAGCTAATGTAAGCTACTTGCCAGTAGCTAGCTAGCTAAGGTAGCTAACGTTTTCACATCAAAGAGTTCAAATTTATCTTCCCTTCCGAAAAAAATTCATGGAATTTTCTAAAATTATGTCTCGATTTCCCCCCCAAAAAATAAACGTACCGTCCAAAATAAGAATGTACCGGGTGGATTTTTCGGGTAAAAAAAATAAACGTACCGGTACGTTTATTCGGAAGATGAGAGTAGCTGAGAAATGCGCGTCTGGTGTGAATCGTGGCGTTGTGCGGCGCGTCCAGTACGGTGTTCATTTTACATCCTCAGATCTCAGACTCATTTCTCATTCTCAAACGAAAAGGCGTCAGATCTCAGACCAAAAGTCGTCAGACTCAGGCGAAACGGCTTCAGTCTCAGAAAAACCTCTGTCATTCTCAGACAAAACGCTCTCAAACTAAACGGCCTCATTCTCAGACAAAACGCTCTCAAACTGAACGGCCTCATTCTCAGACAAAACGCTCTCAAACTAAACGGCCTCATTCTCAGACAAAACGCTCTCAAACTAAACGCCATCATTCTCAGACAAAACAACGTCAAACTAAACGCCATCATTCTCAGACAAAACAACGTCAAACTAAACTTTTGTCAGAATTTTTATTTGTCAAAGCTAGCTAATTGAGGGAGCTGTTGACTAGCTTTCTGAATTAGCTAAAGTAGCATCTTTTAAAGTGAATACCATGGTGTTGTTTCTGTTAACTGGTACAGCAAGAAGAACTTACTTTTGATATAATACAAAATAGTTGTTTTCTGCAAGCGAGTTCACTCCTGTAAAGTAAACCCATGTGTATAGTCCTCTAGTTGCCATGGATACTACAAACAAACTTTGCTACTTTTTTTAAACTTTTGCCGATGGGCAATCAATATCAATTAAACAGGCTCTGGCACATAGATATATATATCTATGGGCTCTAGTATAAGTTCTTTGATTATACTGGCGGAACAGTTGTTCAGATCATCGCGCCGCGTGTTGATGACGTTTATGATTCTTTAGCAAAGTTTGTTTGTAGTATCCATGGCAACCAGAGGACATGGGTTTACTTTACACGAGACGAGTGAACTAGCTTGCAGAAAACACCTATTTCGTATTATATCAAAAGTAAGTTCTTCTTGCTGTACCAGTTAACAGAAACAACACCATGGTATTCACTTTAAAAGATGCTACTTTAGCTAATTCAGAAAGCTAGTCAACAGCTCCCTCAATTAGCTAGCTTTGACAAATAAAAATTCTGATAAAGTTTAGTTTGACGTCGTTTTGTCTGAGAATGATGGCGTTTAGTTTGACGTCGTTTTGTCTGAGAATGATGGCGTTTAGTTTGAGAGCGTTTTGTCTGAGAATGAGGCCGTTTAGTTTGAGAGTGTTTTGTCTGAGAATGAGGCCGTTTAGTTTGAGAGCGTTTTGTCTGAGAATGAGGCCGTTCAGTTTGAGAGCGTTTTGTCTGAGAATGAGGCCGTTCAGTTTGAGAGTGTTTTGTCTGAGAATGAGGCCGTTTAGTTTGAGAGCGTTTTGTCTGAGAATGAGGCCGTTCAGTTTGAGAGCGTTTTGTCTGAGAATGACAGAGGTTTTTCTGAGACTGAAGCCGTTTCGCCTGAGTCTGACGACTTTTGGTCTGAGATCTGACGCCTTTTCGTTTGAGAATGAGAAATGAGTCTGAGATCTGAGGATGTCCTAAAATGAACACCGTAGTCCAGGCGCTTCGCAGCCAGTGTGTCCCAGGCATTAGAGCAGTGGTAAATAAAATAGTCTGCATCTAAGGGTGTGTTCACACTTGGCAGGTTTGGTTAGATGAAAACAAACTTTGATGCAATTGCTCTGTTAGCAAACCAAGACTATAGGCTATAATTTAATGTTTTGGTCCGGACCAAGAGATCCAAGAGAACTGAGCTTTAAGTGTGAACACGATGGTCATACTCCATCAGCAATGAGCAGTAGCCTAGTCAGAAACTAGTAAAGAGTTTTAGCCCCATTTCATGTTGACATACACAAGCCACAGTCACATTTTTTGTTCAGGGAGTAAATGTTTGAGAGCAGGATAAACGGGACAGCAAGCAGAGATCGTAGCTTCTAGCTTAGAAGTTCCACCTCCACGGTGTGTAACATTAGCGATGTAAGGACTGAGAATGTTGTTAAAATAAATTATGTGATGTGACGGAAAACAGTAACGCTCACTTAGGTACTCATCAGGGAATTAAAGCACATCTAATCGCGGTCAGTGTGCGAATTACGGGGGGGTTTGGGGGGGTCGACCCCCCCCCCCCCGATTAAGGCTTGGACCCCCCCAAAAGAGGTAAAAACCACAGGTCGGGGGGGTCGATACATTTATATATCGTTCTTACCTGTAATCGTAAATATTACAATATATTTACCATATTCATTCAGTAACAGTTTGGCGATACACAGAAATGTTGACTTTATGGCAGGGAATATCACACACAGTATTACACTGACTGCCATCTAGTCAAAATTCACTCAATAAACACAGCGCGAGTGACAAGTGCCCAATACAACTCAAGAAACAGCGCGAGTGACCAGGCAGTGTGCTGGTTCAATCACCTCAGTGTAGCTACGTAGCGGTATGTTCCGCGTCGTGAGAAAGAAAGGCAAGTTAGTTATCTAATACCCCCAAAAAATCTGTCACGAATGTATTTGTAATGGCAATTAGCTGTAGAATATTCACAAGAATGTTAATGATAGAAACATGGTTAACCACCCACCAACTTAAAAGATAGCTATCGCTAGCTCTGTATCAAGCAAGATAGCTTAATTTATCTGTCTCATTGCTTGTCAGAATCTGGAGAAATTTCCAACTACCGTATTTTGTGATGAACAGTCAGATATGTTCCTTGGGTAGTTTTGTAAAGATCAACTTTTTTTATTTCAGAAAGAAATGACTACAATAGTGTTTGTAGTTTCAGTAGTGCGTTTGTGTGTGCCATTGCCGTTTACTTGGTTGGGGCGGCGGCAGGGGTGAACAAGACTGGGAATGTGGGTGACTACACCATTCTCTGAAATGGCAGCACACATGGTGATGTTGCCCCCGAGCTGGCCTGGGACGAGCTCTATATATTTGATGGAAGCATTTATACTCCTGGATAGCTCCTGTCAGCTAACTAAACTTACTGTGGGATTGGTGATCGGATGTGTCCCCTTGTTTAGTAAAGTTCTAGTTGCACCTGACAATGACTGTAACCAGTTGATCCAAGAGATCCATCTTACAGTATATACCATGATGTTTTTCATGGTATTATGTGCCTGAAAGATTTTGACAGTGGAGTGAACTATTGTGCAGGTGATGATGTACACAAGGAAATTATGCCAATATGTTTTGCAGCGAATAACCACTTGACTGAGAAGCAAAAAGTCAGTTTAGACCAGCAAGATATATTCAATTGGTAATTGGCCTAACTGAAGGCAATTGTACTTAACCATTTCAAAGATGTGCTAAATCATTTGAAATTTGTGCAAACTGTAGGCAATCGCACTTGTCATATATGAGGATGTGCTAATACAATTGCAATTTGATTAAAGGAATGAAAAATTCCAATGAGTTGTGAACAAGTGCCCAGCGGTTTGGAGGTTTGCACGTGTTGTTTTGAGAATGTCATTTCTGTTTCGTGAAATGAGCCAAAGCAATGGAGAAAAACTGTAACAGACAACTAAACTAAACAGAGCGTACTAACCGGCCGAGGTAGCCATCATCGGTGCCATGTCATAAAGTCAGCCATCTCTGGCTGTGCAACTTGCTGCAAACCCTTCTCTGGTCATTTCTAGCATGGCAACAGCATGTAAAAAGTGAAAAGTTGACAGTGAGGGATGCCGCTTTCAGGAGAGATGGGAATTGCAATATTTCGTCACTGAAAATTGAGGCAATTGTGTTTGCCTAATTTGTCAAGAGACGGTTGCCTTGTTTAAGGAATTCAATGTAAAGAGACACTACCAGACAAAACATACGCATACGACAAGCTAACGGCGTTTCCGTGCTGAAAAAGTGAAGCAACTCCAAGCTGCTCTGGCATCACAACAGCTATTCTTCACGTGGGCCTGTGAGTCAAATGAAAACATCACCAAAGCAAGCTACAAAGTGGCCATTTTAATAGCTAAATAGCTAACCTTTTACAGATAGTACGTTTATCAAATACTGTGTCATAATAAATGTGGAAAACATTTGCCCGAGAAGAAGCAAGAATTTATTAATTTTTGCCTGTCTCGTAACACTGTGGCACGGAGAATTGAGGACATATCGTCAGATATTCAGAGACAATGAGGACAGGGAAGTGACTTTTGATTATTTTTCATTAGCCTGCGATGAAAGCACAGATGCATCTGACACTGCACAGCTACTGTTTTTTTAAGAAGAGTTGATGACGACATGAACGTAACAGAGGAGCTGCTTGACCTCCAAAGCCTTAAAGGCCAAACAAGAGGAACTGATTTATTCGTTTCTGTTTGTGCAGCTGTGCATAACTACCATTGAATATCTATGATGTTCCTGTGAGTTTAAACTTCTGCCTGGCGACAACGTGATCGTTGTCAGCCGACAATAGAATGTTGATCATGTCGGGCTCCGCATTTATAGACAAACTACAGTCTAACCAGCAATGTGTGTGACATCCTTTATAATAAATGACACTATGCTGAATGATTAAAGGGCTACAACAAACATTCTAATGAAATACTGTAAAAAAAATCATAAACGCACAATACGGAATTCCGACAAGAGCCCTTTTTCACTGGACCATGTCACAAATATGGGAGTTGACGGGGTGTGGACAAGGAGCTTGTTCACGTGCGCACAATCACAAGTTAAGTGGAATCTAAGAAGACAAACGTGTGATATCAGTAGTGTACGCAGTGTTCATACATCTGAGAAAAACGTGTTCAGAGTTTTCCCGTGTTGACCGTAGGCATACTTTGACGGATGAAGTTTGATACATTTGGCCCCAGGACTCTTCCTAGAGTTGGCCACCCCGCCAAACTCAACGATCGGTGGGAGAAGGACAACCATCTCCGCAACACTCCACCAATCAGGCCCGTATTGTGTGTCCATTGAGTGGCCAGACGGAAGCCATTCCTCAGTAAAAGGCACATGACAGCCCGTCTGGAGTTTGCCATAAGGCACCTGAAGGACTCAGACCATGAGAAACAAAATTCTCTGGTCTGACATACTTGATGAACCTGCTGATACCTGCTCCAGAGCGCTCTGGACCTCAAACTGGGGCAAAGGTTCATCTTCCAACAGGACAACGACCCTAAGCACACAGCCAAGATAACAAAGGAGTGGCTTCAGGACAACTCTCTGAATGTCCTTGATACCCCTTTTCCACCGACGCGTTTTGGGTGCTGGTGCTTAATCTCGAACCAGTTCTTTCTCTTTCAACAGCCTGAGAACCGGCTCCGAAGCTGGGCTAGTGTGGGAACCATGTAAGAACCGCTTGGGGCGGGGTTACCGTGACCAACAAGACAAACAGAATCCTTTGACCGCCATTGCAATGGCAATTACAATTCATAGGTCAACTAAACGGTACTTGTAAATCAGCATCTGAATTAAAATGTAACGAGAAGTGGGCAGTGTCGTTGCTGAAAATGTGTTTATTTTATTGATGAAACTGCTCATTTGTAAATTTGCTCCGACTTTTCGATAACCTAGCTAGCATCGCAGTGCAGTGCAGACACTAGTTGCTGCATTTTATCATAATCCTATCAAATGAGTGAACTGCGAAACAAATGTTATGAGCTATTGAGCCTATATTTAACACAAATGTACTGTAATACACAAGCACTATACAGCAAATGATTATAAAATGTTACGCTGATAATGCCAGTGTTGTCATACTGCTGCGAGTCCAGGGCAGGGCGCAGTAGCCAAGAAAACACGCATCTCAACCTCACGTTCTTAGCGTTCTTCGGGTTGATAAACAGCCTTTAGACGGGCTCTGCTTTGTGTTTGGCGCTGCCGCGCTAGTGTTGCTGGGAAAGATGAGACGTATACAGTGACCTAATGACGTGGCTCTGTGGTGGCTCCGAACCGGCTCTAGCACCAGCTCCGAACTAGCTCCCGGTTCACTTAGGTGGAAAGGGGGTATTTGTGACCCAGCCAGAGCCCAGACTTGAATCCGACTGAACATCTCTGGAGTGATCTGAAAATTGCTGTGCACCGACGCTCCCCATCCAACTTGATGGAGCTTGAGAGGTCCTGCCAAGAAGAATGGGAGAATTTCCCCAAAAATAGGTGTGCCAGGCTTGTTGCATCACACTCAAAAAGACTTGAGGATGTAATTACTGCCAAAGGTGCTTCAACAAAGTATTGAGGAAAGAATGTGAATACTTATGTACATGTTATATTTTTGTTCTTACAGTTTTTCTGAATTGCTAAAACACTAAAACCCATTGGCTGAACAAAGTTATCAGTTGCCTGAGCTCATGTAGCTAATTGTGCAGTCTGCTGTCAATACCTTAAACCATTTCACATGGTAAAACACAATTTGCAGATCTCACAGAGACTTTTCAGCAAAACTCTAAACACATTCTCATTCTCAAAACACATTCTGCACTCTAATGCACATGTCATCCATACTGGTAAACACAAATGGCAACAATCAAATACAAATAGAGAAATCATGTCATTGACTAAACACAACCACTCAAAATTGATTTCACTTGTTTCAAATGATGTGACACAACCAATATAAGCCAGTTCAGAGAGCAAACAGGTTGTTGAAGGTGGGAAAATATTCCTTGTGATGTCGACGAAGTGCTCTGGCCTGACCCAGCCCAAAGACAAGAAGAAGCACATTGATCACATGTTTACTCCTTTGATTTTTGTCCCTTTTACTGTATAGTATTGTATACTGTAGTACAGTGCATTGTAGGCTCTATACTGTACAATGAACAAATGGTATGGCCCTTAACATTGTACTTTCCATTTGTTACAGTAACAGTACTGACTGCTCAATAGATTTAGACTGGTTGCAGGTTCATATCAACAAAGAACAAGAGTGAGTTGTGGGTAGTGAGATGCAGGGTATAGTACTGTATAGGGGTACAAGGAGGAGAAAGAACAAGAAAAATTGCAAAGAGCAAAGCAGAGTAGTAATTTCTGATAAATGTTGAGCTACTATGATAGAACATGTTTTCGTTCATCAAAAGACAATGACGGATAAATATGAAATTTGTTTTGAGATTACGTAAAAATGTACTTCTCCTTGAGAACTATATGTTTTAAACAATGTGTTTTCAATTTTTTGGTGTATTGTTTACTGACTGCTTGATAGTGTATATCATTTTGATCACTTTGTTTATGATTTGAGAGCAGTGTTTGATTTTGAGCACAGGTAAATCTGTTTTGAGGCGAAAGTTTGATTTTGAGGACAGGTAAAACCGTTTTGAGGCAAAAGTTTCATTTTGCAAGAGGATTCAGAGGTTTTGTAAATAGTGCTTGAAGATGAGGTTTTGTGTTTACAGTTTTGAGAAAATGGGTGACTCTTTCAAGAATGTGTTTTAGCAATTGTGAAAAACTGTAATTAATGCAAATCTATAAAAAATATTAAACACACGTTTTTCACTTTGTCGTTATGGGTTATTTTCTGTAGATTTTTGATGAACAAAATGAATAGAATCCAATTTCCTGTAACATAACAAAATGTGGAAAAAGTGGAGCGCTGTGAATACTTTCCGGTTGCACTGTATGTTCAGCTAATTGTCAGCCTCTTACATGTAAACAAATAGCGAATATGCATAAAGGCAGCTGTATGAATAGTCAATGTGGGGTCTGGAGGTGGCATTTATTGTTTGATGCAACGTTCGACTGACGGATGGCTGAGGTATACCTAGTTCTTCTGCGCTGCATAGCTGCATTAGTACTCCTAATATTTCACAGATTTAGGAGCTGGTTTTAGCGCTAAAATTCTTTGTGAAATACTATTACAGCTAAAAAATAAAATCAGGACGCTAATTATTTTTAAGACTTTCTCTTAAATCGGCCAGTTAGGAGCTAGCCTGGCTCTGCCCTCCTACGTACTTCCGCTCAATTTTCATTTTGCTTCTTTACTAGGTCTGTGAATTCGGCATATAAGTCGGTTTTCTCAAATCAAGTTTTTGTAGGTCCAATCAGCGAACAGAGGGAGTGGCTGAGAAAGATGACGTTGATATCGTGCGCTAGTTTGAATGGCGGCGGAGAAAGATGCGAGTGAAGCTATTCGGTCCGTTGTGGCAACGCTGCCGAATATCCAGAAGTTAAAGCCGTAGTAAGAATAATCCTGCTGAAATGTTTTGTGAATACGGCTGCGGTTTGATTTCATTTACCAACTATTTTCTATCATAAATGGTAGCCCATATATTTCTGATGCAATCATTCAGTATAAAAAATATAGCATCACTTTACATTAATACTACATTAACTACAATGGAACTGCATTGCAATACCTAGCTAAGAAATAGCATGTAAAAAAAATTGTTAGGTGTCAGTGGTATATGTTATTACAAAAGTGTAAGAAGGCACAGTAGGGCTGAGGAGTGTAAAGGGTAAGTAGATTTATTTATTTACATATCTACTTAAGTATATTTATTAGGCTTTATTTATTGTGATTTCCAGGAACTCAAATTCTGGTGACTGAGGGGTAAAAAGGAGTTGTAAAAGGTTTTGGGATGCACTCGATCAAATCAATAATATATGTATAGCACACAGCTAACGCTGCTGCTGCTAGCTGTGTGCTTTGCTTGCATGTGATATTTTAGGCTGGAAGTACTCCGGTGATAACTAAACTCAGCCTGACAATCAGTACACAGAGCCTTGGTTTTGTCAACAGAGCTGTCTGGCAACTTTTTGAAATGGAACTTCCCATCGTTAAACTGAGATTGCGTTAACGTGTTATTATTGTGTTAACTTCGACAGCCCTTACATATAATATATATATATATGTTACGAAAATATTCAATAAAGGGACACCATTTGCATAAAACTGCACTGGAGCCCCAAAGGGAATACTTAATTTTCTCCAGATAAATGAAATTAAAACACAACTTAAAATATAGCTGCAGGCAACGATGCGGGTTCCTCCTCAAAATGGCAAAATAGTACAAAATGTACATTGTAGAAGGTCAAGAGTTGGACAACAAGAGAGCAAAATGTATCATGCGTGGCAACCATTAACAGGCTGAATGGAGATTCAAACTCAAGAGCAAATCAGCCTCTCTATCCTCTCTGCTACACATCAACTGTTTAATTTATATTAATAGAAAGGGCACAGTATTAGCTTTGGTCAGCTTTGGACAAAGTTTAAGCAGCTGTAATTCAGTCATCTTTTGACATATCAAGGTAAAATGGCATCCTGTTCAACTAAACAGAAAATCTGAATTATGACAGGCCCCTAAGGCTGTGACTGGTTTTGAATCTATGACATTGCATTTTGCAGTACACCATCTCAGACCATTGAGCTATTTGCAGTGTTGGGAATTACTGTGGTCAGTTACTGTATAAAAAAGTAAGCCGTTTCTCCTGTGGCAAACGTTGTTAGATTCAGCCAAAGTTTAAACAGCTGTAATTCAGTCATCTTTTGACATATCAAGGTGAAATTGTGTATGGTACTTCAGAATGAGGTCATCCTGTTTAACTAAACAGATAATCAAAATGATGACAGGGTCAAAGACCGTGGCTGGATTTGAACCTATGACCTTGCACTTTACAGTACATTGTCTCAGCCCATTGAGCTATTCTCAGTGTTGGATATTGTAGTGGTCAGTTACTGTTTAAAAAAGTAAGCTGTTTCCCCTGTGGTAAGTGTTGTTAGATTCGGACAAAGTTTAAACAGCTGTAATTGGGTGTGCTTTTCCTTCAGCAAGGGCACAACCTTAGTTCTCTCACATACATCTTATTGGGTGTGCTTTGCCTTCGGCAAGGGCACAACCTTTGTTCTCTCACATATATATTATTATTATTCTTTCTTTTCCCACCCCTAAGCCTCAGTCAATATTTGGACTACATAGACAACGTAGGTGTCAAAAGTTTCGTCTTGGTAGCGATTGAGTTGCTTGTATTTTTATTTACGTTCCGTTGCATGGTTTAAGTTTAAATGACGTTTTTGTGACAAAAAAGTGCCTTATGTCAACGAAGGGTACTCAGTGCTAGCCTACGTCACAACGTCGGCACACGTTAGCTACGACGCATTAGATACGACGTGCATAGAGACTGTTGCACAGCAAGTATCGTATCGTGCCGGGGTGTACTAGCAGCATTATACATTTAAGCAATTCAAGACTTGCATGTACAGTAAGTAATGTCACATTAAAGAATGTATTTAAACTCAAGCTTGTGTGGTACGTCGCTGTCTTCAATGTCACAGCCTAAACTTTATGTCAAAAGAAAGTTTTTAATTTCCGTCGCATTCAAACAATCCCCTCAGTGTAGTTTGGCTAGCAACAGCAGCTAGGCTACAGTAGCTTGCTCGTAGCACAATTCAGCTTCTCCAGGCAGGGCTCTAGACTTGAGACCAAAAAGTTGCTTTTGGCTTTGTTACTGACAATGATCGCTTCCAGCCAACCTTTTTTGAATTAGCCATTCCCCCAAAATAAATATCAAGCTTATTTACGTGTTTGGAGCCATATTTTCTGTCAGCAGATGGTACTAGTACTGTTTGAATCGCGATTCCATCTGAAAAATACTGCCAGTGACAACGTGGTTAGAATAGCTTGTTTCAAAGGGGGTTCAGCTTGTTTATTAAATGGACCCATCTGCAACCGACGCAAGCATACCCTACAAATTCCCCAGAAATTGTATCCTCTCTAGTTATTATTGGGTGTGCTTTGCCTTCGGCAAGGGCACAACCTTTGTTCTCTCACATATATATTAAACTTATTTCTTTTTGCCCCCCTAAGCCTCAGTCAATATTTGTACTACATAGACAACCTAGGTGTCAAAAGTTTTGTCTTGGTAGTGATTGAGTTGCTTGTATTTGTATTTACGTTCCGTTGCACTGTTTAAGTAGAAATTAAGTTTTTGTGGCGAAAAGTGAAGCTAACGGTGGCTAACTTGCTAGCCACAGTCACTGACGCTACTAACGTCACTAACGTCACGAAAACTCCCGTGATTATCTCTAGCAGAACATTAGTTTAGCAGCTCGTGAACTTCTGGGAGATGGCTAGGCTAACTGCTTTACTGCAAGGCAGCTGCAGAAACGCCACAAGCAAAGAGGCCTGGGTGATAACTATTTGCTCATTTTACCTTGTGACATGACACACAATTGTGATGTGTAATGTACAATATAAGCTGATATTATTAAGGAAGTACATCTACTTTCGGAAACAGTAGTCTATTATTTCACTGAAGCATTAGCATCATGACATTAGCCTCTGTGGCCCGGGCAACACATACTACAGCGGTCTATGATGCATCTGTTTTCAATCGTTAAAATAAACATTCCTCACAAATACATTTTCGTTGTAGGATTTATTATGACATTAGATTACAAGTAAACAATTTGTGGGTGAAATTATCATTACCTGTGGTTTCAAACCAGTGTAGCTCACTGCAACGCTGTAGGCTACAGCCTGTAGCCTACGCGAGACACTAGTAGCTAGCTAACAAAAACATCTCCACAGCTGTTAACAGTAGGAAGTCAAACGGCGTCAGAACATGTTCGGCACTACCCTTACTTAAATCAAAAGTCTTTCAATAGGTGAAACTATCTGACTAGTGACTACTAACCTGAACTCCATTGCCACAGCCTAAACTTTGTAGCCTGACTCTGCCCTCCTACGTACTTCCGCTCAATTTTGATTTTGCTTCTGTACTAGGTCTGGGCTTGAGGTACATAAGTCAGATGTCTCCGGTTAATTTTCTACCTGTCCAATCAGCGAACAGAGGGAGTGGCTGAGAATGATGACGTTGATGTCGTGCGCTAGTTTTGTTGTAGTTCCGTAATGGCGGCAGAGAAAGATGCGAGCAAAGCCATTCGGTCCATTGTGGCAACGCTGCCGAATATCCAGAAGTTAAAGCCGGAGCAAGAACAATCTTTGATCCCCACGGGGTTCGTTTGATTTTCCAGCTAGCTCCGTTAGTCGTGAAGGAGTTGGCTAAGGCGAACGCTAGCGATTGGTTATGGCAGATCCAGAGTGGCTCTGGGCAGATTCAATAGTTTTAAACTTCAACAGAGTACCCGCCTTCAAAAAAGTTAACGCTTGTCAATGGAGCTTGCCCAGACTTTCTGTACAAATGAAATGTACGAGAGTCTGGTTAGGACCAGGCTATAAACTTTGTCCATCTGTTCATGAAAATAATTCATTTCAGCCTAAACCGTACAACGGAACGTTAAATCGAATTCAACCAACGCAATTGCTACCAAGACGAACAGCTTCTCCACACAGGGCTATATCGCATTTTGCGTTATTACTGAAAATGATCGCTACCACTGAGCTTTTTATGAATGAGGGATTTTCCCCTTAATAAATGTCAAGCTTATTGCCAAATGTATTCGTTTTGATTCAACTATGAGGCTGCTGATCACCATTCCCTCTTGCAGGGGAAATGATAAGACAACTATTTCATTCTAGCTACTCTTCACTCTTAGTATTTTGAGTTGTGAATGAGCAGAAAAAATTATGCTTTTAAATCTATGTCATCTTTATAAATAATAAGTAGGCTATGCATTTTTATATAAAATATACCGAAATATCAGTTGTAAAAATGTCATAAAAAATGGGACCCCTCTGCAACCGACGCAAGCAAGCACACCCTACAATTTCCCCAGAAATGTTACCCTCTCTAGTTACTTCTTGTATGAATACCTTTGCCAGTGTATGCATTACACAACATATATAGAGTATTTGATATTTTTCTTTTATTCTTTATTTGAAACACAAAAAATTGTATTGCATTGCATTGAGTAGTTCGCTGAGTGGCAACTAAGGCTGTGCTTCTCTTTCCGTGCTCCACATTGGTGGAATGATATTGCCATTCAATTACCCACCTCTCCTTCACTACAGTCTTTCCAATGTTGTTTGAAAACTCACCTTTTAAAGCTCCTGGTCTAACTAGTATTAACTTGGCCTAAGCACAACCAGAGCTGCACTACATTACTTCTTGTGTCTGTGAAATTGTCCTTTTCGCCATGTTTTCTGCATTGAGATTGTGGTGTAGCACCGTCTCAAGATACTGCACCCACAAATTTGGACTGTAGTTCCATTTATGCTCTTTTTGTTGCACTGTACCAGGCGTGTTGCTATACATATAGCTCTACTGGAGCACAGGCCCATACTGTTCAGGGAAGTAAGTTTGATATCAGCTTTGGTAGGGACATCAATAGTTAAAGTGAGAGCACACAGACAATGTTGTTATTATGTTTGAGTCAAAATAAGATGATCGGTTGGCCTATTCTTTAGAAACTTTAGTTTCTTAAAAGGTGTCATTGACTGGGTTTTTGGGGTATTTCACACTGTTCCTTAAGGTCTCTGAATAGGGTATATAACATTGGTTGGGCTGAAAATGGCCCGGGTGCTGCTCTATGATCCCTGATGCATCCTGTGAAATAGCCCTGGGACAAAACAAGAGGTTTTCTTCTTTTATGGTATGCTCATGAATATATAGATGAGCTGCACGCTGATTGGTTGGTTTACAACGAATGAAGCTGCAGAGCAAAGATGCAAAACAGCCAACAGCATTCACTGAAACATCGAAGGTGGAGACTTGAAATAAAAACGTACAAATAAATCTATTGTCTACACAACACTGTTTTCAACAGATTGACTAGATATCATTTGAAATGATAACGTTAGTTGTTTCCACTTCTGTTGTTGAAGCCAACGGGATCGACTTAGGTGGGTAACATTAGCACTACAGCTTAGCAAACAAACTATCGTGATTCAACTCAGCTTCAGTTAGCTCTAGCTATCTTGCTGAAAAATAGATCTGGACAAACATGCATCTTGGATTGTAGATTTACATGACAACACAGGTTATTTATTTGAATGAAACACAGTCAGGAACATGAAATAACGTTAGCCACATTGCCAATAAACTAAATCATCACACATTCTACCGATGCTAGATACAGGCAGGATACGTTAGCATTGCTAATAACTGTTAACGACAACATACTACAGCTTGCGGTTGTGATGAACATAAGGTCGGAACAGCACCTCTTTTCAGCAACAGCTTCATAGCAAATCCTGATTTACATTGTCCCAGGTTTTCAAAACTGTCCTCGGTGAAATGGTTTGAGCAAATGTGTAATTGAGGGTCGAACTGCACAGGGATTTTCTCATAGACAAAAAACACAGCCTGTCGAGTGTTTGGTTCCTTAGGAAGACTCTGAAAAGTGTCAGCATTCCCTGTACAGCCTGCATATGCATTTACGATGGTCCATTTTCAATATCCTTTCAAAACTTCCAAACTTTCTCCTTTGTAATCCCCGTGGAAGTACACAGAGCAGCGCACAGCTAAACTAGTGTCTGAGATCCTGGGCCAGAACACCAGGGGGCTGGTCTGTATGTAAACATTGGGGCGTGACAAAGGCGATGCTACATTTGTGACATCACAAATTCAGCTTTTTCGAAACTGATCGTTTTACAGCTGCAGTTTCAAGTTGTGAGATTTAGATAGGAAATAGGTGTCAATGGACTTTAAGGTTCACTGTATGTCCATTTTACCCACTGAACTGTCGTTATTCAACTATGACAAGGTAAAATCGGTTTTGCAATCAATGTCCCGTTTAATGGTTTCTTAGCCTACCTTAATTATGACTTGCGTGCCGACACCTGGACTTGTGTGAGCGCTGCAGTGGCTATTATAGCCAGTGTTGGGGAGTAACGGAATACATGTACCGGCGTTACGTATTCAGAATACAAATTAAGAGTAACTGTATTCCGTTACAGTTACAATTTAAAAAGTTGGTATTTAGAATACAGTTACATTGTTGAAATCAATGGATTACATGACAATATGTATCCGTTTCATGAGTTTATTCACTCTCTAAATAAATGAAGGCAACTCCATGCATTTCCCGAAAATATGAGCTATTTGCTTGATCAGTCACAATGGTGTCGGAAGATGAGCAGCAGGAGCTAGAGATAGAAATGGAGCCGGAAGAATGGTGTTCATCGCTCTGGATAAGAACGTCTGCTAAAAATGACTAAATGCAAACTACAAATAACTAATGTTAGGGAAATCAGTTTGTTTTGTTACGCGTTTCTGGATTTTTAAAATATTTTTTTATATCGGCCTATATCGGAATATCGGATTTTGAAATCACCAAATATTTGTATCGGTATCGGCCTTAAAAATCCTTTATCGGTCGGGCTCTACTATCTATGATGTACTGAGTGGGCCGCGCGCCGTGTATTGAGTGGGCCGGTCTGACAGTAACTCCCGGGCCACTTTTTTCCCCCAGTCCACCCCTGCCTAAAATGAACACCGTACGGAAGGGGTCTGCTGTAGTTTTACTGGTCACCTTGCCATTTTATAGTTGTATCAGGTTACCTGCTTAGTTGATGTGCGACTTTACATTCTCCTTTGTGCTGATTTATTAGCCCCAGAGCAGTTGAAAGACTAGAACTGTTTGACATGCTAGCTAACGTTAGCTAAAATTAGCTCATGGTAGCTTAGGCTGCGGCTAGATTGTTGTAGTATGCAGTTCAATTTGCAGTTAGATGTTAGATGTAATAGCAAATTCTGTACAGAAACAGAATATTTTATGTTTGTCTATTTTCCCACTTTTAACAGCTGAGTAGTTAAAGAAACTGAAAAGGGATTTTTTTAACCAAGCAAAATATATTTTGCATAAACATACCCTTATAGTCTTTTTTCCTCTACAGCAAATTATAATAGGCTATATTGCACTTTCAGGGAGACTTGGGCCTAACACATTCAGCCAGTTGGAACAGAAGAACACACCAGAATAGGTCAGTGTGGGGGTATTCATCCTCTTACTAGCCTCCCTCGTGGAAACCTGGCCAGCTCCTTTAAAGGAGGGCTGATCAGGGGTGATTGGGGTCAGGTATGCCTCATCGGCCTCTGCCTCTGCCGAAGGACTCCCCGGGTCCTTCTGCCTGTTGGGTTCAGTGAGTAGTTGAGCTCTGGAGAGGACCAGAGCCCACCCCGCCACACAAGTAAATACAATGATTATCTCTGGCAATCATAAGCTTCAAAGAAGATGATTTCTTTAACCAAGCTGAACCACATATAGCTGGTCTCAGAATCACTTTATATATGTAATTCTGACTCACTCTTCACTTCAACAATTTTACAAACAATTCAACTGTCAGAACTCACCAGGAATGTATTTTAGTAAGTGAATACAGGGTCACAGATTCAAAATGTTAACTTGTTACTTGTGTTTTCTATTTTCTTTCACAGTTCCTCCGAAGATATATGACATTTCTTCTGACATCACAGTTAACGAGGGCAGCAATGTATCACTCATCTGTACAGCCAGTGGAAAACCAGAGCCCACGATCTCCTGGAGACACATAACACCATTGGGTGAGTTCACATCCTGAAATAGACTTTCTGCTTATTTAAAATATCACATTTAAATTTTTGGAATAATATTTTTTACCGAACGCGTCTGCGGCGCGTAGTTGTCTTTACAGCAGAAAAGAGAAGCTGCGAGGTAGCTGTATTGGCGAGTTTGCAAGATACATATGTGTAGGTTATTTATGGATTTGTGGTGTCATACAGCTAGTGTTGCTCTTCTAGAATAAATCTCTCATCGTCCATGATGTAAAATCCATAGATTTCTGGCCTTTTGCCACCGAAGTAATGTGAAAGTGAAATTAAATCGGGAATCTGCACACAGCAGTGTTTCCCATACATAGATTTATTAGTGGCGGCCGCCACACAAAAAAATAGACTGGCAACATGTTTTACTTTTTAACATGGCAAAATAATATTTAATTGTGGAGCTGCGTGTAGCGCATTGATTCACTCAGCCCTTTCTTGCCCAACTCGCGTTCCATCTCTCTCACTACAACGGACCAGTCTGTGAATAGCCCCCTCTCTTCGTGCATGCTCTGAATCAATGTGTGGGACTGTTTTTTACAGAACGGTTTTTACCCTCAGAAAAAACGGCTGGAGAATCAATCTGGAGTTAACGAACTGTTAGGCCCAATCCCAATGTCTACCCTCACAGACTTTTAGGTGTGTTCTCGCTAAATATGTGATGGCTTAGGCAAACCCGCCTCATAAAACAAGAAAGAATAAGAAAGGCAAACAAACAAGCTTTTTTGTTGTTGCAAGAATACAAATGACAGACACCTATTCATCAATAATTCAGTAAGTTTTACTTTATGAAAAGGAAAAAATGAAAATTGGAGTCATTACTCTTCCTTAAAAAGTAACTCATACAAATTGACAGAGTTATGAGTGTCTTTACATATCCCTTAAATTCACTCCCAAAAATTGGGTTCTCTCTCGTAACTTTACATTTAAGTATATGAAATTTACCATATAACAAACACATTTACAATAAATTCACTGTATGGGCTAAGTCTACACTTAAAGCCCAGAGGGATTGCTGACTGAGCACTTGATTGACGCGCTTGTTAGATGTAAAATAACGTTCCAACCTTGCGTTCTTGTTCTTGGTAAGGCAAACTTACCCAACTGAGCCCAATTAAGGTGGAGCGCCATCTAGTGTCCCAAACAAGATTAAAACATGAACCGAAATGGCTCCTACATTCACTATCGTGTTCCTCATGCTCAAAAAGAGTAATCACATTCTTACACTCCAGTTTGATATTACAATTAGTCTTGCACAAAATATAATCTTCCATTCCGGTCCAAAAAGTAAACAAATGTATACAATGGTAAAACAAATGTGGTAAAGATTCTGGATCAGTATTGCAAAAGCTACAATTACTTTCAATATCTAAAAACTTGGTGAAATGCAAATTTGTTGGATATATGTTGCGTAAAATTTTAATATGTACTTCTTTAATCTTATTTGTAATAAAGAATTTGTAAGGTAGAAGCCAAGATGTTTTCCAGTTAGTGCCTTCAAAAATATTGTTCCAAAAAGCTTTTCCTTCTTTCATAAAATGTGTTACGAATGTTTATTGTTGTATTTAGAACTCATATCAATGCCATTTATCATAAAACAAGATTCTATTCTCAATACTGCTTGAAACTGAAGATGACATTTCAATAAAAGTGATAGACCAGTAGGGATAGCTTTCACTACATAATTAAACTCTCTACTTGTTACAAGAAGTTGTAATCGTTCAATTTCGAGCATTCTAGGGCGAGGTGGACACATCTGGCGTGTGACTAACGCATGACTATGGTGGGACTGACGCATAACTAGCGAGGGACTTACGCATGAGGAGCGTGTAACAGCGACCAAGTAAGACACCTCTGAAAACTATTACCGTGTGATGACGTGTCACTGGCGTGTGAATAACGACAGAGTAGTGTTTTGCTACGCACGACAAACTATTAATCAACGTTAGTCGAGGGTGTTGAGCGTGTGACTTACATGTGAATAACGACAGAGTAGCGTTTTGCTGGTGTGTGGGTTTATGACCAAACGGGTATAAAACACTGGAAAATCAGTGGATTCAGTTGTCCTGAACAGTAAACATCATGCCGCCTAGACGACATAAGGGTGCGAGGGGGGCTTCTGCTACTAGCAAGTGAGTTGTTCGCTTCAAAGCAAATGATGAATAACAACCAAGTAACGCTAGGTTAACGATAGCCAAACGTGTGCAACGTTAGTCAAACGTTCCACAAACGGTCTTCAGCGTTATCCACCGTGTAAAATTTAACGTTGAAGAATGCTGGTCGCCATGAGAACTTTTGTGCATGTTCAAAACGTTTTTTTTGGACCAGCGTTCTCCGCCGATCACCAGCGTCACCAGCGTCCACATAACACTCTTCTGGCGCTATACCAGCGCTATACCTAGCGACCATGGACGATTACCAACGTTTCCTCTAACGTCATAGAACGTCGACCAGAACGTTATGGTGTGACGGGGCCTTAAACAAATAAACAGTGCCATCAAATAGATAATGTACATGTACAATACCTTTATCAATCCAATTCTGTTTAAATATAGACTTTTTCCCAACCATAATGTCACTATTGTTCCATTGTGAAAAGTTATGCACATAAGTTTCCAAGCCAGAAGAGCCTGTAGGTAAAATTTGTATAACTTTATAGGCAATTTAGTAATGTTAAAATTACATATAAGCAGGAATGGAAGACCACCCATTTATTTAAAGATATTGTTTGGAATAAAATACAGAATAGAGTCTGGAGTTTTACGACATTCTTTAACCCATTTGATTTTAAACGTATTATTTAAATCGATAAAATGTAATAATTCAAATTCCCCTTCTTTTCTGGATGCAGAAATTATTTCTTTTTTAGATGGTGGTGTTTGTTTTTCCAGACAAAATGTATAAATATGTTGTTGATTTCCTTAGAAGTCAAGCCTTGGACGTAAACAAACAAGCATGCATGGAAAAAACCAACCCTGATGAAAACATATTTAGAAATAAAAGTTAACACGTAAGTTTAAACACAAAGCTTGCTGATGGTAAATATAGCCAGAACTGTGTGTTGGTTGTCCTTTGATGATAAATTCGAAGTTTGAAACAACTATCTCAGTATACCTGCGCCTCTTCCATTAATTGTATATCGCGGGACAAGTTATCCCTTATTTCTCACGGTGAGAAATGGTTGAAATGCGTGAGAAATACAAGGTGTTACGTGAGAGCGTGAGAAATGGATGGAATGTGACACTTGAGAGCCCTGTTCATTGTTAAATACATTCGGCAAATATAACAATGAGTAATGTTTATATTACATAAAGCTCAAAAAACTATTTTAGATTTACATTTAGCAGACGCTCTTATCCAGAGCGACTTACAGTAAGTACAGGGACATTCCCCCCCAAGGCAAGTAGGGTGAAGTGCCTTGCCCAAGGACACAACGTCATTTGGCACACCCAGGAATCGAACTGGCAACCTTCAGATTACTAGCCCGACTCCCTCACCGCTCAGCCACCTGACTCCCTATTTTGAACACGTGTAGTGAGGTCAGCAAGACCAGACGGGGCCAACATCTTGCCACACCTGAAAAGTGATTTAATCACATCAGACAAACCTAATCAGCCCTCGTGACACCCTCAGTATGCTGATTACCCACCAAACACCAATGCAAAGGAACTATAGAATTGGGGGAGGACCTCCCCAATCTACCTAATCAGCCCTCCTGCTAGCTTGCAAGCTTCAAAGGGCCTGCTTGAGACAACACGTCTCCAGCAACCATTTGCTATCTGTTTCGGCGGCGATTTGAACAAAGAACATACCTTGATCAGAACTTTTGAGGAAAGTTCTTGAGATTTCACCTTTACCACAGGAGTACAAGGTGGAGAATTATGAGAGGGATATTTGTGTCATGTTTGTTACTTTGTTTTAATGTTGTGTTCACTGAAATCTTGATTCTAGTAACAACTTCTTCTTCCTGAAAGATAACCACGTCATTCTTGGTATCTACACAAAGCTATCATAATAAAACAATCATTAAACTATATTTTGTAACTGTACCAAGATGTCCAGAACAATATTTGAACAATCGAATGAACCAGCCAGAGATCAGATCACACCTTTGGTAGGTGTGAAGGAAGGGGTGTAGTTGAGAACCCAGCTTCCCCCAATCGACATCTGACCCCAGACAGGTCCTCCCTCGAACTCTGAACTGTATAAAGCCCTAAGATGACCATCAATCTCGGACTCCAGCGAAAACCAACCATGGCATGAACGCCATCAGGATTGGCGTTCCAAAGGACGTCGCCAAGCTTCTCCTGAGATTCAACTTTATAGTGAAAGCATTACTATCTGGACGTTTCAACAGAAGAACCAAAAACGCAATTATAATTGCGACTTCACTGAGATCCCGCAGACTCAGTCACATGACCCAGCGCAGCCGCGCTTTGACTTCAGATTCTTCAAATGGACCTTTGGCGCAAACCGCCCTCAACCTCAGTGATCAACCCTGATCAAACGTAACTATGGCTAACGCTCTTTCCTCCTCGACATGGCATTGGCGTGAGCTCTGTTTATGATTTGTAAGGATGTGAGGATCATTGACTACAATTTCTGTCTTTCTTTAAGTTAGACCATTTCATTCTGTTTATTAAAACCAATCTCTCATATCAAACCCATAATCTAACTTGTTCATAAGATCTGTTTACCTTACTTGAATAAATTAATTGTGTTCACTGATGTTACGATTGGCTCTACACTCTACACACGAATTCATTCCTAAAGATGAGACTGATTATTACATATTAAACATAGGATTCCCTAATGTCCTAAACCAATATTAGGATGGTGCCCCGAGACTTTATGATAAATTAAGTATTTCTATCTTTAAACGAGCAAACCCCGCTACACACGCATTCATGCCAAAAAAAAATGGCTTGTGCACTCTGCGCGCTCTCTTCACGCAAGAAATAATGTCATTTTAACTGTTTTCAAAAGCCATTGGTTAATTGACATAAAATAAGGCCTAAACTAAGCAGAGTGTCTAGACAAGTTACAATCAATTATGGCATATCCGTTCTTCAACAACCCTGTGGATGAAGGTGCTCAGATTATACAAAGAGCGTTTATCCCTTCAGAGACAGAAGTAATGTTTCCCTGACCAGCATCTGTGGAAGAGGTATAGGTTCAGCAGGCCCAGCATAGTTTATCTAGGTAGATTAGCAACTCTTAAGGATGGCAATGAACACATAAGAGCAGCCTACCGTCCTTAGTAGAAAGTAGTAGAAAGGAGGGTAGTAGACTGCAGTCTATGTAGGTAGGCCTAGACTATGTAGTCTGCTGGAATCACACATAAGGAAGCAAACTCACTGCAGTCAAGCCTTGCCCACTGTTCAGTCTGTCTGCATGTGTTCCTTTGCATGTGGGACATTCTTGTTGTAGCGGGGTTTGCTCGTTTAAGATTAGCAATACTTAATTTATAATAAAGTATCTAGTTCTTGGGGGCACCACCTCTTATTTGTTAAAGGGACAGAGGAAACCTTATTGAATAATAGCCTTCGTAATAATCAGTCTAATCTTAAGTAGTGGATTCTATGAAAGTAGGGCAGATCAGATAACGTGAGAGATACGCGAGTATTATACACAATGATGTATTTAGGAAAATGTAATTATAATGAACAAATACCAGATAAGTTATGGGTTAGTTTGGCTAGAGTAGTACAGTGGCTAGGTTCTAATGAGAGCGAGCTACACAATGGCTGTGTAGAGCGCGTGTGAAGGGGGGAGGGAGAGAGAGAGTGGGAGAGAGGTAGAGAGGGAGAGGTAGGCCTTTATAGTAACAATGGACGATCAATGGCAACTGACCTAACGATGGTTAGGTTAAATCATTTGTAAAATACAATCAAACATCAACAATTAAATTACAACATGCCAATATGTCACAAGTAAGAAATATTGCAAATCGCAGTTACTTTTGTCGGTTTGAAGAAAGGAGTCAATGGTTCGTTATGTCCAACGAATAGAAAGCGGAATCTCTCGTCAAAGTCCCGGGCGCTCAGTGAATTTGCAGGTTGGGAGGAATAGGTTAGAGAGTGACACGTTCACCTCAGTTTAATCCTACGAACAAGCGGGGGTGATTGTACGTTTGGGGGTTTTATACTCCAAAGAACAGGGGGGGTCCCCTTGAAGGTGACCTCTTTCATCGGTCAGTTACTCCCCACCTGGGCGTCGTCCTGAGATCTGTCCAGGTGTGAAGTGGCTCTTAGCTTTGAGTTCCGTTATTTCAACTGTCCATGGAATGCTTAAACTTCAGAATATAACAATACAACAATCATAAATGGTTTTGTTAGTATGGTACAATCATTTTGATATCAAAATTGACTGACTTAACCATACCTGAAGGGAAGTTATAATCAAACCTCAATTAAACAACGTTCTCAGTAAATGAGAAAAGCACACATTATAACACATCAACTACTGTCATTGAAATAGTGTCCATGAGCCATGTAGTCCTTGAGAATATGTTTGTAAATCCACAAAAGAAAGTTCTTCCTTATTAATTAGGGGAGTCAGGTGGCTGAGTGGTTAGGGAATCGGGCTAGTAATCAGAAGGTTGCCGGTTCGATTCCCTGTGCCAAGTCTGTGCCAAAATGACGTTGTGTCCTTGGGCAAGGCACTTCACCCTACTTGCCTCGGGGAGAATGTCCCTGTACTTACTGTAAGTCGCTCTGGATAAAAGCGTCTGCTAAATGACTAAATGTAAATGTAATTAATCCTTTGTCTGATACTGAGGCCATGTAGCCTCTGTTTCTGACCCCATGCTGGGCCAGAAGCTTTGAAGGGGAAGACCCTTTCCTTGTCGGGGGTAGGAGAAGGTGTGATGGTACCGTGCTTTGTCTGTTGACTGTGCTACATTATACAGGATTGGTGACTGAAAGGTTTTGCAAAGGCAACTGTATGCCAGGAAATAAGAAGGGTATACCTTGCTTCAAAGCAGTACCTGAATATTTTTATCAGTTTTCCAGGTCATCTTGAAACAAAGAATCAAGGAGACTTTTTATTCAATTGCATAAAGTATGTTGACAAGCCTCTATATTACTTAATCCTCTCCTTCTGGCTTCCCCAATGTTATAGGTGCAATATACTGTCCCCATGGGTGTAACCAGGCCCACTGGAAGACTCAGGGGGTGACTGCCTGGTGCCCCCAGGGTTGAAAAAGCGTTTAAAAAATGCCCTCTAGAGTGGCAAAAATTAGACCAAGCGCCCTACTGTCTGCCATTCACATTGTGAAATATGCTTGAGTGCCCAGGGTGCCCCTAAACGCAATAAAAGATAGTGTGCCCTCTATACATTTAAAAACATGTCTTAATGAGTTCCTTTATAGTTCAGAAAATGTGATGCAGTACCCTATAAGGTGCCCTTACAATGGTCTATATTTGACTGTTCCCGTGCCCTTACTTCCAATGTAAAATAGTGCTGTTATGACGTGCCCTTTATGCCCTTTCCAAAGAAGACGATTAGATGCTGTGCCCAACAGTCTCCCCTACAATGTGTCCACTAGGGCATGCTTTCCCAAAGTGAGGCTGTGACGACACTTGGGGTGTCGTCCCATTCCCATTGTTACACTGGTGAGAGCCCATGTCGTGCAGTAGCAGCCCTTTACATTTTTCCACCCCTGCCCTACAAAAAAAACACAGTTTGCCACTGTCCAAGCCCCAACTGGACCTGTGGAGGCAGACTATGTTAATTGGAAATATGGAAATATGGGGCAGCTGTCCATGCATAGTAATAATTGGATTAGGATTAAATATGTAACATAATAATTATATATTCTTTGTCATGCTGAGCAATTTTAAATGACCGTTCTGCCAAGCAAGTGTGCTACGGTTTTGGTCACCTTCTGATCTGAAAGTCTGCTGGATCTGTGCAATAATACTTATTTCAGTGAATCCCCATTTTAGTCATAGTTATCTTTCCCTTTTATTTTAAAGCTCAGCATATAGCCTATCAGTAAAAAAATGTGTGTGGCAAAGTCATGTATAAGTAATTAATTAATGTTGTTCAAGATGTGAAGACAAAAACATTATTAGCCCACATCAAGTCCAAACCAGGGCCTTCTTGACCATGGACACATACTTGACCATACATACCCTCCAAATAAAAATTGTAATTGCTGCCACGTTCTTTTTTTGGCTATTATTCTCAACCTCCTGTTGAGGTTTGCCAGATCGTTTACCTTGCCCTATTAATTGCGGCAGTATTGCAATTTTTCGGGATAACTCCAAAAATCCAGTTACGGTGCTGAAAATAACACCGCTCTGCTGGTTTACGCTCTGCTTTTTGCGACATAACTCTTATTTTCGACAATCTCCTGATCTGGGCTGCTTTGGTTCTCCGTGTGCACGCACAATCTAAGCTTATTGAGGTCTATCTTGAATTAGCGTTGCCTGTTAGTGGAACGAAACGTTAGTGGAACGGCTTGAGGCTTAAGTCTGAGTTGATGTTAACCCAAGTGAGACTTTTTCATGTAGGCCCGACTTGCGTTAGCGACGAGTATAATCATAATGGTAATGTTTCATTCTGCTGGGATTTCTACTCAAGAAGAGCCAGAACTATTGTGCTTTGTAGATAAGATGCTGCTAGTCAGCTCATCGGATTTCTTGCATCATGTGTTATAGAAAACCTGAAACAACACAGTAGAGTCAGCGGTGTAATGGATTAGATGCATGTATACAAGTCTGAAGGTTCGGTCCTGGGATCTGCCATTTTTGTATTACATTTTTTTGAGCAATTGACAACTGTTTTGTCAACAAAATCAATGTCAAATTAACCTTATGTACTTGGTATGTGCAACCCTAAAAGAAGACTACAGCATTGTAGTGGAGACGCTATTGGTTCCCAGCATGTCTTGTCTTGCTGCAGGACAAAAAGGATACGGTTGGGGGATTTATGTAGTTCGAAAAAGCATTCTTTAATTGTGTTTTGCTGAGGTTGTGTTGATTTACATTTGTGTGTTGGTGGTAGCTGTTAGCTTGGGTAGTTAAGTTAGTCACTCTAAAGGTGTAAGCTAGCAAACTAATTGGCTTGCAAAATCTTTTGCTAGACCTTCAGAATTCTTCTTGCTGCGAGTACATTTTCAAGAGCAGCGTTGCTTCCGTTACAGGTCCCAGGCAGAGGACCCATAGACAGATAAGAATGTCTTGAAAAACAGGAAAAGAATTGAGACTGTCAAGTTCGCTTAATAATGCGCGTGAGACAGACTGTGTACTAAGCTTGGCATGTTTATTTCGTTGCTCAACACGTAACTGACCCCGCACCCCACATTCACTCCCTCATCCTATTGGTCCCCAGTCTACCAACATAGGGCTCCCTATTGGTTAAACCTACATGTCAATCAACATTGAACAACACCACAGAGACCAGGCGACAGGTGCTTCTTCTAGCTTTCGCGCCGCTCAGCATATTGAGGAAGCACCGACACCGGCCTGCCAATAAAGTCCCCGATGAGAAAACAGCGCCACATTAGTTCCTACTGGCAACAACACTGAAATGTTCCGTTTTTTTCCTTATAATTGGCCTCTATGACCCCTATTTCAAAACATTGCTCAAAATAAAACTAACAAAACCTAAAAGATTTGATCACACATCTTGGGTGTCACACTTCCACTCTGCTGGCAGCGATATAACGTAGTGTGTGAAAGAGAGATGTAATATATTTTGCTTAGAGATGTCTTCTGTCTGAACTTCTATGTGCAGAATCACCTTGGTGTATCGAAAGACATATTTGGCCGAAGCTAAAAAAGTGACTGCACGTTGTAACTACAGGGCAATAGTAACTCCCACAAAGGGCCCACATTCGACCGTACTGACTGACGTACGACTTCTACATCGAACCATTCAAATCCTTATTAACTTCAACTAAGCTTTCACATAACCATGACACCATAACACAACAATAACTCAACATATTTTTCAGAGATTTCTTTAATTTCATTTAGTTCACAAGTTAAGCCTAGCGGGCTCAATGATGGCTCTCCCAGACCTAGTTCTGAGATTGGGAGTCTCTGCAGGTAAGACTGGAGATGTCGAGGCAGGTGACATGGGAGCCTGCTCTGACATGTGCTGCTGTGGTGGTGTCCTCTCTTGTGTAGGCTCCTGTAGAGGTATCAGATGCAGGCGGTTGCGTCTCACCACCCCCTGAGGTAAATCCACCAAATAAGATCTCGGAGTAGAGTGGTTCTGAATCACAGTTCCAGACGTCTTAGCGTCGGTGACCCATACAGGTTCTCCTGGTGATAAGACACTGTGCGTTTTTGCACGGTGACGCCTGTTGTAGTGAGCAGCATCTGACATCCTCTTCTCCTTTTCCTTCTGAGCCAGTGCGTGGCTGTCAGGCAGTGCAGGGTCCAGATGAGAGGGAACAGTTGGCACCGTGGTGCGTAAACGTTGGCCCATGAGAAGCTGAGCCGGGCTGTATCCATTCTGAAGAGGAGTGGCTCTATATGCGAGTAGAGCCAGGTAGGGGTCATCTGCCTTCTTTAAAAGGTTTTTCACTGTCTGGACCGCCCGTTCCGCTTCACCGTTACTTTGCGGGAACCTCGGGCTGCTGGTGACATGTCTGAATCCGTATGCAGCTGCAAACATGGCGAAGGCCTGTCCAGAAAACTGAGGTCCGTTATCTGACAGCCATGGCGAGCGAAGATCGACTTTAGATGAGTGATGATGTCGGTGGACCTGGTGTGAGATAAGAGTGCAATCTCAATATATCTCGAGAAGTAGTCGACGACAAGTAAGTACGTCTTACCTAACAGTTCAAAGAGGTCCGCCCCCAACCTTTGCCACGGTCGATCAGGGTGCTCTGAGGGCATGAGTGGCTCATTGTGATTGTGTCTCTCTTGTATGCATGTTCTGCATTTGAGTACCATGTCGTTTATCTGCTGACCAAGTGCCGGCCACCATACAGACTGGCGTGCACGTGCTTTACATTTCACGACACCTTGGTGTCCTGCATGCAGCCTGGCTAGCACATCGTTCCGCAGTGTTGCAGGTATTACCAGCCGTGAGTCTTTTAGGAGCAACCCGTCTTACACTGTGAGTGTGGCTCGCTCCAGCCAGTAGTTTTTCAGCACTGATTCCTGTTTGACATGCGCTAGCCATCCTTCACTGCAAAGCATCATGACCCGTGAGCAGACACTGTCAGCTTTAAACTGCTCTTTCAGATGTTCTATGTATGAGGGACTGGCAGGCAGATTTTCCATGATACAGTCCACATATATGTTTGTGCTCTCCATCAGTTCGTTTTCATCTGGGGACATGCACGCTGTCACAGGCGAGCGTGACAGCGTGTCAGCTGTCCAGAGTGACTTCCCTGGCACATGTATGATTGTATATGAGTAGCGCATGAGCCTCATTCTGAAACGCTGAATTCTTGGTGGCAGAAGATCGAGTGCTTGGGCTCCCAGTAGGCTCAGAAGAGGTTTATGGTCGGTCTCCAGGATGAAATGCTTTCCCAGGAGGAAATCCCGGAACCGTTCACAGGCCCATGTGAGACCCAGAGCCTCCTTTTCAACTTGTGCATAGCGTTGTTCAGTTGGAGAGAGTGACCGCGATGCATAAGCCACAGGACGCCATTCACCGTCCGCCTTCTGGAGAATAACGCCTCCCAAGCCATACGAAGATTCATCGGCTGATACTTTAGTGTCTCTGTTTGGGTCATACATTGCGAGCACTGGAGGAGAAGCAAGCGCTTCCTTCAGCTCTTTAAACGCCATTACCTGGTCCGTGTCCCTCACCCAGCAGTTCTTTTTTGAGAGGAGATCACGGAGTGCTTTGTCCTTTTCAGCCAGCTGAGGAATGAATTTTCCCAGCTGGTTAACCATGCCAAGAAAGCTCCGTCATCTCCGTGATAGCCTCCGTCTTCTTCGGATCAGGCCGGATGCCCGTGACTGAGATGATGTGGCCCAAAAAGGCCATCTCGCTCTTGGAGAGTTCACACTTTTCCACATTCAGGGTGATGCCTGCTTTCTCCACTTTTTGCAGCACAGCATGGAGTCGAGTGTCATGCTTGTCTTGGTCCCGCCCCCACACTAGTAAGTCATCGATGTGGCAGACCACACCCTCCAACCCCTCTATGACTTCCGCCATCATGCACTGAAAGTGTTCGGGTGCAGAGTTGATGCCGAAGGGAAGGCGATTAAAGTGGAACCGCCCGAAGGGTGTTATGAACGTGGTGTACATGGCTGACTCTTTAGCTAAGGGGATCTGCCAGAACCCCATGTTGGCATCCAATTTACTGAAGACTTTTGCTCCGGCAAGCATTCCGAGGGACTGATCCACAGACGGCAGAATATACTTTTCCCGGCACACAAACTCATTCTAGCCGGTATAGTCCACACACAGTCTCAGGCGTGGACTGTTTTTCTTTGGTACGACAACCATACCGGCACACCAGTCTGTTGGCTCCTCCACACGGCTAATGACGCCCAGCTCTTCCATTCGCTGGAGCTCCTCCTTGACTTTCCCTACCAGCGGCAGGGGAATTCTCCTAGGGGTTTTCAGTGAGAAAGGCACAGCGTTTGGTTTAAGTTTGATGTGATATGCCCGTTTCACCTCACCTAGCCCACTGCAGTCTAGGGCAGACCTGGGCATTGTACGGCCCCCGGGCCACTTACGGCCCCTTTGGTTGACTCTGACCGGCCCGTGTAAGGTTTTTTAGACATTACAAAATAAATGCATTTTCTAATTTTATGTCATGCGTGGACTGAAGCTGCATTGCTTTTATTTTGAAATAGTTTTTTCCCCATTAAATGTTTTTTTTTTTTGCCGTGTTGTTTTCTGATTTGCATATTTCCCCCTCAAAAATGTCCGCTTACGCTAAAAAAAGAAAGGTTGATGCCAAATGCAGAGTTTTCAACAAAGCATGGACTGCTAAGTATTTATTTACTGAAGTCAAAGGTAAAGCCGTGTGTTTAGTTTGTGGAGAGCAGATCGCCGTGTTTAAGGACTATAATTTGAGTCGGCATTACGGGACAAAACACACTGAGAAATACAAAAACTTGACCGATGCCGAAAGAGCGCGAACATCGGAAGCTTTGCTAGTTAAACTACAAACTCGACAAGGCTTTTTTACCAAGCATCACACATCCAGGGATGCAGCGACCAAGACCAGCTTTGTGATATCCCACAAAATCGCTAAAAACAGTAAGCCATTCTCGGATGGGGAGTTTATCAAAGAGTGCTTGAACAGGTCCCGCTGTCCAGGCGGACCGTGACGAGAAGGATCGAGGACATCGCGGGGAATCTGGAGCTTCAGCTGCAAAGTGAAGTGGCAAGTGTTTACTTTTTCTCCTTGGCTTTGGACGAGAGCTGTGATGTCCGTGACACAGCCCAGTTACTCATATTTGTCCGTGGGATAACAAAGGACTTCAAGATTACAGTGGAACTGGCAGCAATGCGATCAATGAAAGGGACGACTACAGGGAGCGATCTCTTTACAGAGGTAAACGCATGCATGGACAAACTGGGACAGAAATGGGACAGACTGGCAGGTGTCACAACGGATGGTTGTCCCAATTTGACGGGGAAAAATGTCGGACTGTTGAAACGTATGCAAGATAAAGTGACGAGTGAAATCGACGCAGAGCAGAAATTGATATTTTTGCATTGTATTTTACATCAGCATGTGTTGTGTAAGTCAGTGCTAAAAATTAACGATGTCATTGATGTTGTAACTAGGATAGTTAACTTTATCAGAGCGAGAGCACTGAATCACAGGCAGTTTGTTGCACTTCTGGAGGAGCATGAGACTGAACATCATGACATCGGCTACAACACAGCTGTCAGGTGGCTCAGCCTGGGCAAAGTGCTTAAAAGAGTTTGGGACCTGAAAGCAGAGATCCAAGAGTTTTGTGAGAAGAAAGGCAAAGACATCCCAGAGCTCTCAGATGAGGACTGGATGGCAGATTTTGCATTTGCTGTTGATGTGACTGCACTGATGAATGAACTTAACACCAAACTGCAAGGCAAGGGCCTTTTTGTTCATGAAATGCACAGCCTGGTGAAGGCTTTCATGAGGAAGTTGCAGTTTCTTTCAAGCCAACTGGAGAGCAAAACTCTTACTCACATGCAAACCCTGAAAGAAGTCACACCATCAGCTGATCACCTGTGCAGGTACTCATCCATGTTAGGAGCACTGCATGGTGAATTTTCAAGGCGATTTGAAGATCTCAAAATAATTGAGGATGAAATGCACATGATTTCCTCTCCTTTTACCTGCAATGTGGATAATGCACCCAGTGATGTTCAGCTGGAGCTCATTGACCTGCAGTCTGATGCAGTAATGGCAGAGCGCTACAAGTCAGAATCACTGCTGGATTTCTATTCTTCTCTCAAGGAGGAGAACTTTCCAAACATAAGGAGACATGCTCAGAAGATGCTGGTTCTCTTCGGATCTACCTACATATGTGAACAAACATTCTCAGTGATGAAGTTTACCAAATCCAGGTATAGATCCTCTCTCACTGATGATCATCTGTCAGCTGTGCTTCGCATCTCCACCTCAGACATTCAACCTGACTTTGATACACTTGTTAAAGCTCAACAGAGACTAGATCTCTCTCACTGAGCAAGAAAAAAGAACTGAAAAATACCAAATGAGGTAGTTATAATACAAATGTTGGCATGTAAAGGCATGATACCAACTAGCAGTGAACTGGGACACTTTCTTTGGAGGCCTTTTCCCAAAATTACAGTTCAGTGACAAATGTTATATTAAAAAATGATGCATCTTGTTTAATATTTGGAGTACAAAGACAATACTGGGATGTCTTTAGAAAGCTAAGAACAGTATATGAAAATCAAAATGTGTTTTGGAATTGCATTGAAATGTAGTGAGTTCAAATGGTAATAACGTTCATATTTTGTTTACCACTGTTTTGGGAAATTTGATGCAATAAATTACATTTTTTGCAAGACAACTCACTTTTTCATTCCTAATTATAACATAAACTCTTAGCAGCTTACCATCTTGGCAAAACAATGCCATTTACTGTTTTTAAATAATGAAATGACCCAGCCCTTTACAATATTTGCTGTTTCTCATGTGGCCCTATGGAAAAAATATTTGCCCACCCCTGGTCTAGGGTATGTCGACTTGAGAGAGTCCAAATCTACGCTGTCAACACGTTTGAGCAGGCCAAGGGCTGTAATGGCTGGAAATCCAAGCAAGGGCGTGCTCAAATTTTTGACCACATAAACCTTCTGCATGGTCTGCTTGCCTCCACTCCTCAGCTGCAGTCTGGCGAACCCTGACATATCCAGCGGAATCCGTCCCCGGACCGAGCAAGGGTCTCTCTGCCTTCTGGAGAACAGGCTGCTGTGTATCGGAAAATATGCTGTTTATATCAGTCTGTGACACAGCAGTGACATCCGCTCCGTTGTCGAGTTTGAACCTGATTGTGGTGTTAATTATTCTTATGTTAGTGGTCCATGCAGCTTTGTCGGACGTCACAGAACCCAGGAAGAAACTTTCATCCTCCTCCTCCGTCTCAATACCATCCACGTTTTCGCCTGCACAACAGACACGCTGAAAATTACCTTTTTTCCCACATGAATGACACTTTGCATCGTTGGCAGGGCACTCATGTCTAGGATGAGGTGGGCCACCACATTTGTAGCACTGGGAGCTGTGTGGATGTCTACTCTGGCTGCTGAAGTGTGGCTTTGCTCCATCACTTTTGTATTTGTTGAATTTGTGCGTCTCTCTTTGCCTTCTGCCTTCAAACACGCTGTCCACAGTGGCAGCATCCATCTGCACTACACTACTGGCATCACTCCTCAGTGTGTTTTGTTGCTTTTTTTATCTCCTCTGATTGTCTTGCCATGTTAATGGCTTTTTCCAGGTTTAAATACTTCACCATTTGCATACGTTCGGAGAGCTTTGTATCAGAAAGTCCCACTACGATCCTATCTCTGATTAGCTCGTCATGCAATGTCCCAGAATTGCAGTGCTCTGCTAATGCATGTAGGGCAGTTACAAAAACGTCAACTGTTTCATTTGCCTCCTGTTTGCGCATGTTAAAACGCGCGCGCTCATATACGATGTTCTTTCTAACAATGAAGAAAGACTCAAATCTGTCTCTCACTTTTGCGTATACCTGCTGGTCTGCAGCACTTAGTTTTAAGTGCTGCAGCCTCTCAAGACGTCATCTGCGTCGTCTCCCATGCAGTATATCAAGGTATTCACCTGGTGGACTTCGGAGCTTGCAGACAGGTTACTTGCCTGACGGAATCTCTGAAATCTCCGAATCCATTTTGTCCAGTCGTTCGGCTTGGAAAAATCAAAGGGCTCCGACGGCTGGATGTTGAACGTAGCGCTGGGAGTGTTAGCCGCCATGCTAGCTGCTTCCCGGTCTTGCTCGTTATCGCTCATCTAACTTCACCAAACACTTCTGCCGAACTATAACCTACGTCCCTACAGTTACACAACTTTTACATATCCTGCTTTAGCTACACAGCACTTCTGACACCATGTCAAGTTCGCTTAATAATGCGCGTGAGACAGACTGTGTACTAAGCTTGGCATGTTTATTTCGTTGCTCAACCCATAACTGACCCCCGCACCCCACATTCACTCCCTCATCCTATTGGTCCCCAGTCTACCAACATAGGGCTCCCTATTGGTTAAACCTACATGTCAATCAACATTGAACAACACCACAGAGACCAGGCGACAGGTGCTTCTTCTAGCTTTCGCGCCGCTCAGCATATTGAGGAAGCACCGACACCCGCCTGCCAATAAAGTCCCCGATGAGAAAACAGCACCACATTAGTTCCTACTGGCAACAACACTGAAATGTTCAGTTTTTTTCCTTATAATTGGCCTCTATGACCCCTATTTCAAAACATTGCTCAAAATAAAACTAACAAAACCTAAAAAATGTGATCACACATCTTGGGTGTCACACTTCCACTCTGCTGGCAGCGATATAACGTAGAGTGTGAAAGAGAGATGTAATATATTTTGCTTAGAGATGTCTTCTGTCTGAACTTCTATGTGCAGAATCACCTTGGTGTATCGAAAGACATATTTGTCCGAAGCTAAAAAAGTGACTGCACGTTGTAACTACAGGGCAATAGTAACTCCCACAAAGGGCCCACATTCGACCGTACTGACTGACGTACGACTTCTTAACAGACCGTCCCCAGTCAGTTCGGCTGGGCTCCCAACTTTCCTCTGTCCTCACACTCAGCACTGGGCCCCCCCAGGGTTGTGTGTTGAGTCCCCTGCTATACACCTTATACACTCACGACTGCACCCTAGTTCATGACAGCAATATTTTTTTCAAGTTTGCGGATGACACCACTGTGGTAGGACTTATTCACAACAATGATGAGTCTGCCTACAGGGATGAAATCCCAAAACTCTCCACCTGGTGCTCCACCAACAACCTGTCTCTCCACACGTCTAAGACCATAGAGGTGGTGGTACACTTCCGTAGGAAGAGGACTGACCTTGCCCTGGTCTCCATAAATGGGGACGCTGCAGAGAGGTTAAGGACTTCAAATTCCTGGGGACACACGTCTCACAGGACATCACCTGGGCAACCAACACCACAGCCCTTGTGAAGAAAGCACAGCAGCGACTGTACTCCAATCAACCTCCCCCAGAAGCTGCTTTTATCCTTTTACAACTGTTCTGTCTGAAGTATCATCTCGCACGACATTCTGGTGTGGTTTAGCAGTTGCACCACTGCTGACAAAAAGGCGCTGGACAGAGTCAGGAAATCAGCACAATACATAAATCACACCAGATGCCTGCAGCAGGCAAAACACATAATTATGTTGTTTGCTGAAAGCAAAAACACTATTGTTATTTAACATTAATATAAGTTCCCCTAGCCTGCCTTTGGTTCCCCAGTGGTTAGAAATGTCGAAAGGTGGAAACCAAGCCCTGGGTATTCTTCTCCACCTTTGAGTTCAGGCAGTAGTGATGTGTCGTTTGTGAATGATTAGTTCATTTTGAACGAATCCTTACAAGGACTCGGGAGTAACGAGTCCTCTCAAAGAGTGATTCGTTCATTTTCTCGTGGCTGCGCATCGGGACTGTTGCATAGGCTCGTCCAAGTAAACAGAAATTATTCGTTTATTTCCCGACTCAGTCTTCGGGTACGAGTCTTTGGATCATTTTTCACGTGACCTGCATAGGCTCTGTAGTGGTAGCTAGAGGAAACGAACAATTCGTTCATTTCCCGACTCGGTCTTTCTACGAGTCTTTGGATCATTTTTCACGTGACCTGCATAGGCTCTGTACTGGAGGAAACAAACGATTCGTTCATTTCCCGACTCGGTCTTTCTACGAGTCTTTGGATAATTTTTTCACGTGACCCGCTGATACGCAGATTTTCTATACATGTGTGAGGTTGTCTCTTGTAGTGGTCAAGAGGTCACGTAGAAGGCCCTGGACAATACACATATAGATCAAGGAATGTGCTCTGGTCAACTTAGGTTAAGTACAAGATGCAGAGAATAGTACCAGCAATGATTGATGACCGCATCACCTGTGGGTTGTCCCTTCTGTGCATTAAGTTGTGGAATCCGTACCGTTTAAGGAAATGTGTTTGTGGTAAACTATATTTGTACAATCCAGCAATATATAAGGGACTTCTGAGAGACATGTTTTCTCACTCATGCCAACCACTCTGCCTGTCGTGGTGACGTGAGCCGAGCAGCTCGACCTAATAAACAAAGTCAACTCTTTCCATTGTGGTGTTCTCCTTGTCCCATCCTCTGACAGAAATTCATCTTACACCCGCATTGTATTTTTTAGTAGAGGAAACAGTTTCCTCATTCCCACTGTTTTAGTAAGACGTGAATGATATTCGCTCAAGTCATCATACTGACTGGTTTTGTTATTTTCACTTTACATTTACACTTACAGTTTAGTGCAGTGTAATTGTTTGCCGTGATAATTAAATGCTAGTGTGATAATAAATGACCAAATCATACAAACTGTCATGATACATTATTTTAATGCAGGAATTTCTTTTAAAATAGTATCTGCTGGTGCACATGTCATGCACTAACCTGTCATGCACTAACGAACGAATGACTCGAAAAAAGATTCGTTCATTTTACTGAACGAGATTCAAAGAACCGAATCAGTAAAATGATCCGAACTTCCCATTTCTATCAGGCAGGGCAATCGGGCAGCGCAGGTCATCCGCTCACTACCACACGTGTGTTAGCCAGCACGAGCCCATTGGGCCACGTCCAATAAGACGGCCTCAAAAGGCCACGCGGATATGCACACACTCACCCCGGTTGTTGTATGATCAGTGCTGCTGCCACCCTCCACTTCTCCCCCTTGCTGTCTGTAGGTTCTATCCGTCAGTGGGATTATGTGTCTATTGTAGGGGTGGTCGGTATACCGGTATGAACGTGAATACCGGTATGGCGTTGTGCCATGATATGGATTTTGCCATATCATGGATATCACGATATATTAATAAATGTATTAAGTAAAGTGTTTCTCGTCGTTTGGAAATGGTTTGGTTTCAAGTTATCCGACATCGACCAACAAACAGTAGCCTACTCTGTAAATTGTGTCGTCGAATTGTGCTAGCCAAAGGTGGATACACTAGCAATCTTTTTCACCACCTGAAAGCCATGCATGTGTGCGAATATGAACAATCTACCAGAATGCGTTTAACAAATCCAATGCCAGGTTGGTTAGAATTGTGAAATGTTTATTGTAGGCCAACAGAATCGAATATTCAGCCATGTAATCATTGTTTATAGCTAACTCACTACAACTATTAAAAACGTTTCCTTGCGATCCCATAAACATAGGTCAGTGCTTACGAATTATACCGTGATAAACATTTTCGGCCATACGGCCCAGCCCTACTGTGTTAGCCGGTCAGCAATGTGGTGTGTACATTATTTTATGGGTATTTATCATGGTGAGTGTTAAAGGTGACATAACATGCTGTTTTTGGATGCTTTTATATAGGCCTTAGTGGTCCCCTAATACTGTATCTGAAGTCTCTCTCCCGAAATTCAGCCTTGGTGCAGAATTACAGCCACTACTAGCAGTCCCACAAGGAGCTTTCCTCAGAACGCGCTGTTTTGGTGTCTGTAGCTTTAAATGCTAATGAAGGGCGGCACCATGCGCTAATGTTTACAATGGATGTATTGCAATGGCTGTAGCCCCGTTGCTGTAAGATGCCTCGAATTTGCCCATTCTCATCTGATAACCCTGGTTTGCAGAGGTACACACTCAGTCATTTCAATGAGGGGAAAGGCGGATATCGCGCGCGCCATAACACCAACAGCAGAACGGTTATCCAAATAACAAAGAAGTGTACAACACTCACGTTACAGCATGTGTATTCACACATACTTGATGCTATCTACCTTTCCATTAGCGACAGTAACTCAGCTGTTAGCTGCAGAGCTAATGTTACAGCCACATTCTAAGGGTAGCAAGCTAACCATATACAGTAAAGCTACAAAATGATATAGTGTTAGTTAACTTACTTGTCCAAGGTTAGTAGCTGGACGAAGGAGAGTTAGTACTGATCCAGAATTTAATTTCAGCAAGGCCAGTTTTGTATAGCTCAAGTTGAGGAAACGGTCGTGGCTGAAGTGTTTGGCGCAGACATACAAAACAAATGTGCCTACAACAGAAGTTGTGTAGGCGCATTTCCAGAGAAAATCAAATTAAAACACTGGGTCTTCAGAGGCTCGGATGAAGGAACTGTAAAAAGATTTTTGTTTTCCTTTGTACATCCAAACTGAGCAAATGTAATGCTTTGTTCGTTTGCAAGCCATGATGTCTCTCGAGGATAAAAACACTTGCACGGTCGTAGCTCAGTTTCTTATGGGCGGGCCAGATTATCTGGGCGGGCACAGCAGAGAGAAGGGCGGTAACCTGGCTCCTTGCGACGTCACAAGGAGGAGATTTTCAAACCGAGCGTTTGAGCCTTCATTTTCTCAAAGGCGGAGAAGAACACCCAGGGCTTGGTTTACACCTATCAAAAATTCTAGCCACTGGGGGACCAAAGGCAGGCTAGGGGAACTCATATTAATGTTAAATAACCTCCTAAAGTGAAGTTTTCATGTCATGTGACTTTTAAGAAACAACATGCCAGTGATTTATTATTGTCTTGACAAAAACTGGAAAGTACTGATGTGCATTTAGTCACATGGGCCAGCAGACTTGACTGTATTCCAGTATGTGGGTCTGAATGAATAATTAGTCCAAAGTCACCTGTTTAGGTCTCTATTGATATTGTTTAAATATGTTACGTGTATTTGATAACACTTTTTATCTTCCCTTCTCTTTGTTTCCAGCCAAGAAGTATGGCAGTGGAGAATATCTAAACATCTCAAGTATCACCCGGGACCAAGCAGGGGACTACGAATGCAGTGCTCTAAATGACATTGCCTCTCCAGACACCAAGACGATGAAAGTCACTGTCAACTGTAAGTGAACCCATCTTTGTATTCCACTGTAATCTAATACAGTGATACAATTCCTCTTTGAAATCAATGTTTTATTGATCGATAAGATATCATGGTCATTTGGTGAACCAACAGTCAGAGTTTCAAGTTTCTTTATATTTAACAAGAGAATTCCCCCTTTGACTGTACAAAGGTGTTTAATTCATAGCAAGGAAGTGTCTGGCTGTCATAAGGACTATGACATTATGTAGGTAATGAGTCTTTCAAAGTGTGAGGGGATGTTAATGAGCACCCAGAGCATTAATGAATGATACTAGCTTTAGTCATCACTGTCACATGGAAATTAGCTTTCTCCTCTGCTTTCACTCTTTGTCCCCCGAATTTCACTCCCCTAGACCAGTGGTTCCCAAACTTTTTGCAGCACGCACCCCTTTCTAGTGTTTGACACCTGTCAAGCACCCCCCAACACCTTACTCTGGTTAAACTTAAAAATTGTAATTGCTAAAAGACTCCTACAGGCTTCACTCCTACTGTTCCTTGATTTTTTTTAAGTGACCGTTTTTAACCATGTGTCCATTTTGATGAATGTAGTAAGCGAAAAAATAAATGAATGAATTATCACTTAGCGCCTAATATGAACAGGGTGGGGCTATTGTGACACAGACGTGCTTGTAAAATGAAATTAGTAATTTACAACTTGTAATGTGAAATTGTATTGCTCAATAAAACTTTGGCATGTGAATTTTTACCTCCGAGTTTATAAAGTCACAAATTTGCGGGAAAAAAAAGTAATTTTGCGAGATTTTTTTTTTTTTTTTTTTAAGGAACCTCATCGCTTCACTTTGCATGGTCAACCTCATCACATCACAGACGCCGCCGCTTGCCATGTATAAAGCCTGCAGTTATGGATGCCTGATCATGAATTATACTTTTCAATAGGTTTGTGGTTCAACAGGACACAGCCAAGACGCTGCGCTCTGTCGTATTGTGTCCTGTTGAACCACAAATTGAATTTGAATTGCCCGTAGACGTAACCAGCGATATCATTGCATCTGTCCATTGCATTGTAGTTCCTGATGTACAAAAGCAATCACCTCATCCAAATAAGTATGATGTTTCCTTCTGAATAGGCCCAAATCACGGCAATGTCTTTTCAAAGTCTGAATGCTTATTACAATCTGGTGATTCTGGGAAAAATTAGGAGTAGAGCTAGCCTATTTCCTTATTGCTGAATCCTGAAAAGTATAATTGACTTTTTTCTCGCAAAATTTACGACTTTAATCTCAGAATATTACCCCCCCCCCCTCCTCCGGATCAGTTTACCTCAGTTTTTTTTTCGCCATTCATTTGAATCAGGTGTGTTGGAACAGGGAAATATCTAAAACATGCAAGACAGGGGGTACTTGAGGACCAGGGTTGAGAACCACTGCCCTAGACTGATACATAATGCCATTGTGTTGTTTGTAAGTGCATGTATCAAATGGCGACTAAGTATTTTTGTGAATGGTGCAAACAAGCTTGACTTGAGATAGATTTTTTTATCCAATCTTTTACAGCTCTTCTGAAACACAGACTAAGTTAAAATATGGCGTGCCAATTTGTATTTGTTTGTACATGTTTGTATTTATACAAAACAAAGAGGATAAACGTTATTATTCAGCTGGCATGCCATGGGCAGATTTTGCTGGGATTCTAGGTATGTGGTGAGTTGTGGTGAGTTATATAATTTCAGGATCTGCTTTTGATTCAGTTTTGCAATGAGGCATCAAAATCACTGCATGGTCATTGTCTACCAGACTTGTGTTATTGGAGCAAAATAATTTATTATAAAAATAAATATAGTTGCAAGGAGCAATGATGGATTCCTCCAAAACATTGCAAACCATTTAAAAGTGGAAAATCCTTCACAAATTGTCACTGTATAGAAAAATCCATGCTGCAGATATTATGGGTTCTATAGACGTTTTTGTTCCCCATGAGTAATAAGGCATACCAACGCAAAAATTATAAGCCATGTATTTACCAGTGTAAGGAATGGGTCGGCTAATATCAGCCAGGTTGAAGTTGAGTTGTTAATTGTCAGCATAGTATCATTCTCTTTCTGGACATCTGCACAGGGGTCCTGTAATTACAAAGGTACAGGTAAACATGCTGGATAGCTAATAGTGAATGACTGTCCAATGAAACAATTACAGTTCTTTCTTAAGAACAAAAGGAAAGCTTACAGGTTTAATTGTAGCAGATAATGGGGATATGTATTTTATGTGGGTAAGAAAACATGTTGTAGCCTACTCATGTTGAGATGTGGTCTATAGGGCCTATGCTCTGGGTTGGCTAACATCAGCCAGGTTGAAGTTGAGTTCTTAGTTGTCAGCATAGTATCATTAACTCAGAGTGTTCAGCAATGTGTCAGGGTTTGGTTTTGACATCTGGACACTTTACACCATTTTGAAGAAAAGAAGTAGGGCTTTCTAATGACTAATATTTGTATGATTATGTTAGACAAATCATCCTTTATCAAGAAGATTTCACGCAGCCATTTTTACAAAAATCTTCTCCGTCCACCATAATTCAATAGAAAACATAATTTTCAACCAGTTTCAATACAAGATAGAGGAAAACGTAGAGCGTATGAAACATACATAATTATGTGGGTAATGTAGAACAGCAGACAGATTATAGATTTTAAAAGTTATAAAAATGTTATCGCCATTGTTTTAGTGTTTGCAGAGCCGGGGGGTGTTCCATCAACGCCGCTAACGCAGTCGCGCTTACACAAAAAAAGTCTCACTTAGGTAAACGTCAACTTAGACTTAAAGGTCACATGACATGCTGTTTTTGGATGCTTTTATATAGGCCTTAGTGGTCCCCTAATACTGTATCAGAAGTCTCTTTCCCGAAATTCAGCCTTGGTGCAGAATTACAGCCACTACTAGCAGTCCCACAAGGAGCTTTCCTCAGAACGCGCTGTTTTGGTGTCTGTAGCTTTAAATGCTAATGAGGAGCGGAGGGGCGGCACCATGCGCTAATGTTTACAACGGATGTATCGCAATGGCTGTAACCCCGTTGCAGTAAAATACCTCGAATTTGCCCATTCTCATCTGATAACCCTGGTTTGCAGAGGTACACACTCAGTCATTTCAATGAGGGGAAAGGTGGATATCGCGCGCGCCATAACACCAACAGCAGAACGTTTATCCAAATAACAAAGAAGTGTACAACACTCACGTTAGTCGTTACAGCATGTGTATTCACACACATACGTGATGCTATCTACCTTTCCATAGCGACAGTAACCCAGCTGTTAGCTGCAGAGCTAATGTTACAGCCACATTCTAAGGGTAGCAAGCTAGGTAACCATATACAGTAAAGCTACAAAATGATATAGTGTTAGTTAACTTACTTGTCCGAGGTTAGTAGCTGGACAAAGGAGAGTTAGTACTGATCCAGAATTTAATTTCAGCAAGGCCAGTTTTGTATTAGCTCAAGTTGAGGAAACAGTCGTGGCTGAAGTGTTTGGCGCAGACATACAAAACAAATGCGCCTACAACAGAAGTTGTGTAGGCGCATTTTCAGCGAAAATAAAATTAAGATACTGATTGTTTAGAGGCTCGGATGACGGAACTACAAAAAGACTTGTGTGTTGATTTGTACATCCAAGCACTGAGCAACTGTTATGCTTCGTTCGTTTGCTAGCCATGGCATGATGTCTCTGCAGGAAAACACGATATTGCACTCGCCCTTGCACAATCGTAGCTCAATTCCTCATTGGCGGGCCAGATTATCTGGGCGGGCACAGCAGAGAGAAGGGCGGTAGCCTGGCTCCTTGTTACGTCAATAAGAGGAGATTTTCAAACCGAGCGTTTGAGCCTTCATTTTCTCAAAGGCGGAGAAGAACACCCAGGGCTTGGTTTACACCTATCGAAAATTCTAGCCACTGAGGGACCAAAGGCAGGCTAGGGGAACTCATATTAATGTTAAATAACCTCCTAAAGTGAAGTTTTCATGTCATGTGACCTTTAAGCCTCAAGCCATTCCACTAACGTTCCGTTCCACTAACAGGCAACGCTTATTCAAGATAGACCTCAATAAACTTAGATTGTGCGTGCACACGGAGAACCGAAGCAGCCCAGATCAGACGATTGTCGAAAATAAGAGTTATGTCGCAAAAAGCAGAGCGTAAACCAGCAGAGCGGTGTTATTTTCAGCAGCGTAACTGGATTTTTGGAGTTATCCCGAAAAATTGCAATACTGCTGCAATTAACAGGGCAAGGGAGACGATCTGGCAAAACATTGTTGACCATTTAAATTAGTAAATTGTAGGCCTACCAAATCTACTTAACATAACTAATGCATTTAGACCTACTGATAATGAGCGTAATTTGATGAGCTGTCTGAAACCTTTCTGACAGTAATCACTGGCCGATATTCTCAACATGAGGTTGAGAATAATAGCCAACAAAAGAACGTGGCAGCAATTGAAAATTGTATTGAGGTTATGTATAAATTCAACACACTGCAGAAGGCCATGGTTTGGTGTGGGCTTGCTGTGGGCTAATCATTATTTGTCTTCACATCTTGAACAAAATTAATAAATGACTTCAAAAAAACTTTGCAACACACATTTATTAACTGATAGGCTATATGCTGAGCTTTAAACTATAAGGGAAAGATAACCATGACTAAAATGGGGATTCACTGAAATAAGTATTATTGCACAGATCCAGCGTAGACTTTTAGATCAGAAGGTGACCCAAACTGTAGCACACTTTGCTTGGCAGAAGTCATTTAAAATTGCTCAGCATGACTAAGAATATATAATTATATTACGCATGCATATTTAATCAAAATCCAATTATTACTATTCTGGCTGACAGTGTATGGACAGCTGCCCCATATTTCCATATTTCCAATTAACATAGTCTGCCTCCACAGGTCCAGATGGGGCTTGGACAGTGGTAGACTGTGGCTGTTTGTAGGGCAGGGGCGGAAACATTTTAAGGGCTGCTACTGCACGACATGGGCTCTCACCAGTGTAACAATGGGAATAGGACGACACCAGGGCTGGACTGGCCATCTGACGACGCATTTTTGGGCCGAATCGCCGATATAATTTAAAGGCTTTATTTTTGGGGAGGTCGGGCCGGGGCCCATAAAGAACTGACAGCGACCCATTGGTAAAAATGTTTTGGTCGGGCCGGCCCATAGAGAACTGACAGCGGCCCATTGGTTAGTTTTCTTTATTGGCACTGGCCTGACCCAATCAAATCCAGGAACCCCCTTCCCCTGATTCATAATATCGCTTCCCGCGATAGAGAGACACACGAGCTGTTGGCTAATGCGTATGCTGGTTTGGCGTCGTTAAAGTTTAGCATCGCTAAAATGGAGAAACAACCACCAAAGCCAAAGACAGACGAAAATGTCCAATGATACTAGACACAGAAATGGCTATATTTGATTGGCTTAGATGGTTTTGGGAGCAGTGTTCCCGCCTTCTTCTACGGAGACAGAACTTTTTTTTACAAGTACACGAATCTTTTTCTTCTACGGAGACACAACTTTTTTACAAGTACACAAATCTTTTTCTTCTACGGAAACACAAAACTTTTTTTTACAAGTACACAAATCTTTTTTGCAAGTTACAAATCTTTTTTGCAAGTACACAAATCTTGCCTTCTTCTACGGAGACACAACTTTTTTTTGCAAGTACACGAATCATTTTCTACAGAGACACAAATCTTTTTTACAACTTACAAATCGTTTTTACAGAGCTCGCTCTCCTGGCACTAATTTCACGCCATAGTGCTCCGACTGCGTGATATGACGAGATGCAAGTGACGCGCGGAGTCTCCTGCATGAACGAGTTCTGCCCGATTAGCAAACTGTTTGGACCATAGATTTACATATCTATGGTTTGGACAACAAACTCTGATGCTAGCAGTAATTGAATCATTGGTGAACATAAGGCATGTTAAAGCACAACTCCGTTTGAGTGAAATTGGGTAATAATCCGCGCTGCTAAGAAGGTGTGCCCCGACTGAGTGATATGATGAGATGCTAGTGACATGCTAAGGTCTCGGAGTCTCCTGCATGAACCAGTTCTGCCCGATTAGCAATTAGCTATTTTTACCAATGTTTGGTTAGCGATTGAATGGTAATGCAAGCTAGCTTAGTTAGCTTGGCTAAACTTCATAGCAACTGAAATCAACAAGTCAGATCAATTGAACTTTATTCAGAAAGTGTGTGTGTGTGTGGGAGGGGGGTGGGGGGTGGCGGGAACATTAAAAGTGTAGGGTACAGTAAAAATGAAATGGAACGCATCTTTTTTAAACACAAGACCCCATCTATATGTAAAGATAACATCCAAGCCAAACATTTTGCCAAATCTGACTGCAGCTTTGTATACATATATATATGTACTGTGTTATGGTTGTTTGAGTTAAACAACTTTCGAAATTAATTAAATGTCTGTTAAATGTCAAATCCAACTATAAATGTATTTATAGTTGGATTTGAAAGAGTTTTTTTTTTTAAACCTAGATGTTTAAAAGGCTACCTTTGCCTAAACACCCATCAAGTCAAAGTGAATAGTAACTGGTCCAATTCCATGTCCATGCCCATGGTATCTGTGGAGGAATACAATCATCACACTTGTCAAACCCTCCCCACACAAGTCTAATGACTTTATAACTTTCGTGTAGGCCCAGCAGTTTGCAGACATACAACACAGATGAGACTCAGGAGAGTGAATTAGAGATAATGGTAGTAGGAGGGTGTTGCACTTTTCTGCTTCTTTTTTTCACCACTTCTATTAAAGATTTCTGGAGCGCCACTGCTTTTGCCTGTTAGTGCTTGAAATTCTGGGAAGAAAACGATATGACAACAATAGTGTTTAATGTAACTGGCCTTTCCAACAGTACAACTGGCCCCAGCTTGGCCCCCCATGGTCTTCGACATCCCCTAGTTGCAAATCAAGACAAGAGCCTTTTCATAAGGCCCAGTAGCGGACTCATACTGTCTGAGGCCGTCAAATGTCAGCACTCATGGAATGCCTCTTGTCCGATGAAAGTAGACCTACTTGGTTGTATGTGGACAAAGCCGCCCTCCTAAGTGCATTCACTCCTATTTCCATAGCTATTGTGGTCTCAAACTAGCATAACTACACATACATACCGTAAGTTAATTGGAGTCATGGTTCATTAGAAGATATTTGTACGTTTTACAAAATTGTCACCGTACATGGCGGACTGTATGGGTCACCACTGTATGGTTTCCCATGATAAATAAGGCATGTATAGTTTCCGACATTTTAGACTTGTGCATACGCATACGTGACTCAGATTCACGTATGCACGGCACGCTTGTGGGTAATCTGTGATTTATAAAGGGAACATTGCTTACAGGTGTGCGTACGCACGGTTTTATAAGTCAGATTTTTTTTTATGTACGCCATTTTAGGCTTTTGGACGTACGTACACTTTTAGTATGAATCCTACGCACAGTTTTATAAATGAGACCCCTGGAGAGGAGGGTTCGGCCGATTGCCGAACCTCGGATTGAAGAGGAACAATGTGGGTGCCGTTCTGGCCGTGGAACAGCGGACCAGATCTTCACACTCGCAAGGTTCCTGGAAGGGGCCTGGGAGTATGCCCATCCGGTCTACATGTGTTTTATGGATCTGGAGAAGGCGTATGACCGGTGATGAAGAAAGTGTTTTGTCCGTGTCTTCATAAACGGAGTGACAAAGTTAAGTTGAGTTCTGGATTTTTTGTATTATCAATCTGAAGATTGGGAGAGAAACAATGAATGACAACACTCCACCAGGCTTAGGTCTCAATCATGTCGCTCTCAGCTCAGAACTGTTTCAGACTCATCAAACTACGCTAATTATCAGTAAATGCATTAGTTATGTTAATAAGTAGCCTAGATAGGCTAAACTTATTCAGTTATGGTTTGAATTAGCGTTGATTGTTAGTGGAACAGAACGTTAGTGGAACGGCTTGTGGCTTAAGTCTAAATACCTAAGCAGGGGCGTTGTTAGACATAAAACTCTACTGGGGTACAGGCCCCTATTCATATCCCTTTTTTTTCTTTCAAGTTTGCTGCGCACAATGCACTACTAGGTTATAGAATCTTCCCTTGCTTAACCCACTATACAACAGTTCAGGGACACAAGTTTGCTATCAGCTTTGGCAGGGACATCAATAGTTAATGCGAGCGTGCAAATATTTTTTGCATTCATTTGAGCACAAACACTGTTTTTTTGAGCTTCATGTAATATTGTTTATGTTTTAGTCAAAATAAGATTATTGGTAGGCCTATAATTTAGAAACTCTTTATAGTTTTGTAATGTTTTCTTAGCCTACCTCAATTCTGACTTGTGTGCCGATTCCGACACACAGGCCCGGAGTGGCCAGGAGAATTCCCGGTGGGCCACTCCGCTCGCTCATAAATTGGGCCGGCAGATCGCCTGCTTTATTTTTTATTTTTCACACACCGAATAAAACTATATGTGTTAAGTTTGTTAAGTTGCTGCTTGCAGCTATATTAATAATAATACCAACAATTACAATAGGGTTCCTCCTGACGGAGGAATCCTAATAATAACAAAGTGCTTCTCAACAACATTGTCTGCCCTGCTTTAATGTTACAGGGTCTATGGGATATCTCTCGGCTGTCATCCTGCATATTCCTACACAATATAGCTTTTATTCTTAAAGCCTGCTTTTATGAAGGAAAAAACACAATGTTGCTCAAAATCTTTCTACTAGAATTGTAATTAATTAATAAATCTTGGCTGCCTTGCTATTGCTGGCCGACAATCAGGACAATGAGGCACACAGACAGCATTGGGAACTATCTGTGTAAGCTGATAAATCAAAGACTGATGAGTCCATTTCTGCAAGTGCAAATAACGCATTTTTTTATATGGCTGAAGAGGTGGGTTATTAACTGATCTTTTAATTAAATAGCTTGTTTTACTATTAAAATAATACTAGTTTACAGAAAAATCTATAATTTTCTGTTTAGAAACACTAATTAATCATTAATGAGACTAAGGAACACTTAACGACAGAGGTTCCCCCGCATGGCTGTGTTAAGGTGAAATTGTCACAGTAGAAACCCAGCCATTCATTTTAGATTGAGAGGTTGTGTTTATCATGTATGCTTCCACTTATCACTTGGACACACCATCATCTTTGTTTTGGTGATACTCTGTTTAATGTAAAGAAGGTTGGTTTATGATCACATTGCAAGTATCCATTTGTCAAACAGTTGACCCTTGCAGGAACTATTTCTTACCCAGCCTGTGCTATTTCGGGGTGCCTGCATTTTGAAGCTCACTGGTTATAACTAAATATGTCTACATCTATAAAACACATGAAAGATATTTCTTTATTTAAGGCCCAGTTAAGCTTTTTCTCCAGTTTGGCAGACACAGCAGGCTTATGATAGGTGTTATGCGCTGTTAATGTAAAATATTTTATGAAATTCCCCTGTGGGCTTGCAGTATTGGTACTGTCTCTACTGCTGTGTCCAGCAAAGTAGATACCCCTACCAGAGATGGACGAATGCAGGGTTTTCTATAACAGCACCTACGTCAAAGAGACCTTTCAATCTGTTAATCAATGTCAACAGCAGAAGATATAAAACACTTGCAAATTGGTGGTGTTCTGCTGTGATTGTGCTGGTGGGAGTTATAATTGCTCTGGTTTCTTCCTTTATGATGTGCTTACCACTACCGTATATTTCGGAAAATAAGCCGCATTTTCTATAAACCGCACCCCACCAGAATGGGAGCTTTGTGTTTGTAAATCTGAGTATAAACCACACTGGAATATATGCTGCACTTGATACGGGAACAATGATACCAAGCAATGCACCAGTATAGGCGATCTTACAGCATGCCATTGCAACACACTTCGAAAATAAAAGTGTAGTGTATGTTTTCTATTGCCAGGGAATTAACTAATATGTACCTTTAGACACGTGAGTTCTAAATATTTCCGACGGTCCCCAAAGTGTAAGTTATTTTTCCAAATTAGTTTTAGTTAGCTTCCGGTCTAAGTTAGCTAGCATAATACTGCATGGTAGCATGGTAGTAGCAATGCTACTACCATGCTATTGTTACTTGTTAGCAGCCGGCCCAAAGCCCTGCTAACAGCGAACTAAGCGGCTGCTTAGTGCCCCTGTGGCCACCAGAGGGCCCCCAAGAGCACATGAAATTACAGTTTAATGCATCGTGTTTCTTAAATTAAACGCTGCTCTCGTTTAAACGCCGCACCAAAAATGAACATTGTGTAATAAAAGCAGCCCCAGAAATACGGTAGGAGTAGCATGTCCTGAAATACCTAACGTCACTGTGTCCAATCCCGACCGGTTTTTAGCCAACATTCTGATAAAATGCCACTTCAAATATTGATAAATCGTATCACGTGTTCAGCTGATATACTGATTTCACGTTAAGCTTTAACTTCTTACCTTTCGAGCTAAATATTGTTAAAAAAAAATTAGAGTTAGCTTAGCCTTTACTAGAGCCGGTAAAAAGACGCTGGCGCCGGTAAATTAGCCGTGCGCTACCCTTGTGCTAACCCGACCGCACTTCTATCCTCGTAGTAAACACTCGCCGCGGTCGGGATTGGACACAGTGACGTTAGTAGCAGCATGTAATTTTTATGAACATTCTCTTGTGTTGCACTAGGGGTCCGCTGTTAGCTAAATACGTTTCAAATATCACATCAACATACCTTACTTAGCAAATTACTCTAGCTAGCTAAAGACTAGCTGTTAGTCGGCATTAGAAGGGAAGCGAAAAAATAGCCATAAAACTAATAGCAGTCTACAGTAGCCTATTGCTAACGTCTGTCTAGATGATCTATTGAAAGAACTGGAGAAGCAGGTGCTCTTGCGTTAGCAAGCTAAACTAGTTTATAGGCTACAGTAGGTAGTCTAGGTGTTTTTGCTATCTAGCTGTTCTTGCATTCCTTGCAAATCAGCGTTAATAAAAAGCAGATGAGATAGAGCTAGCTAGTCTAACTAACATTTGCTCGTTGCTTAATCGGTGATTTAGAAGACGGTACTGTTCAAACTGTCTAAGAACATTTAATGTAGTGAACTAACACGTTAGCATGTTTGCTCAGCGTCGCCCTCAAATAAACGCCGCCCTCGAGTAAACGGCACACCAAAAATGAACAATGTGTAATAAATTTTAGTTTAATCGAAGAAATACAGTAATTAAGAAAAAATTATAACAATTGGCGACGCCGAGGGGCCCCCAAATAAATTATGCTTAAGGCCCCATAAAGGCTTGGGCCGGCCCTGCTTGTTAGCCTTCTCTTTAGTACATTTTGAAGCCTGTTTTGTTATAAAACCGTTCTGTAAGCCGCTTCGAAATATAAGCCTCACCACCACATGAAAAAATTAAAATCAGGGTTTAAACGTCTGCTTTATTTCCGAAAAATACAGTAATGCTGTTGTAATTAAACGTTCTTCCTTAGGTTCAGCTTGAACTGTGAGTAAAAGACAGGTGTTTGTACGGTGGCCGACATGTCCAACCGCGCTGCAAATTAAGAAAACACATGCAAATAGACAAAACACAAGCCAATTAAGAAAACATCTTTATAAAATTTGACAACACATGCGCAGCATTCAGCAAACACGCCCGCAAATACACACAACACAACCAAATACATAAACGCGCTGCAAAAACGCTGCAGTACATAAACGCGTTGCAAAAACGAAAGCACGCAAACCAAAAACGCTGCATACAATTTTCACATACAATTTTTAATACGGCGCTGATTCTTGATATAAATGATGGAACCAGCAGTGATTTCTTTTTTGCTGTTGTGTCGGCGATCAAAGGCACGCTTCTGGTGTTCCTGGGCAGAGTGGATGTTGGTACTGACGGTTGAGTGGAGCTTTTTATGGATGGTTGTCAGTGTATCCAGCACATCAAGAATGGCATCATCTGAAAGGGGCATGGGGTCCACAGTGTCATCTTCTGAGGGTTTGAGGTCCATAGGAAGCTTGGACTTCCGTCCATACATCACCTCAAATGGAGTGCACTTGGTTGAGGCATGCACTGATGTGTGATAGGCAAACAGAACACCAGGGATGAACTGATCCCAGTTGTTTCTTTGGTCATTGACAAGCTTTCTACATTACATTACATTACGTCATTTAGCAACATTTGGAAACAACAATGACTGCAGGCATAACACAACCATTAACAACGGCCGCATGAAACGCTATCAGTGAATGCCGAGAAACTCAGGTGAACAGGCTTACGGTCTACTCGAAGGACAGCGGAATGGCCAGGTAATCTAACGCGTCCTAAACATTTACTTTTAGTCATTTAGCAGACGCTCTTATCCAGAGCGACTTACAGTAAGTACAGGGACATTCTCCCCGAGGCAAGTAGGGTGAAGTGCCTTGCCCAAGGAGACAACTTCATTTGGCACGGCCGGGAATTGAACGAACAACCTTCTGATTAATAGCCCGACTCCCTAACTGCTCAGCCATCTGACCCTGTATACTACGTTACTAAGAGACTCTGAGTGTTCGATTGTCACGTTCCCATTGGCCATTTGTTTGTGGGTGGTAGGCAGATGAAATGCGGTGATCTGTTTGAAAATGCGCCATCAGGTTGTCGATGATCTAGTTCACAAACTCTCGTCCCTGGTCACTAATCAGAGTGTCCATACAGCCAAGGCAAATAACAGAGTACAAAAAATGTGCTACTGACTTGGCACTCTTATCTGGAACAGCTGTTGCTTCAGTCCACTAGGAGAAATGATCAGTGGCAGCAACTATAGATTTTGGGATTTATGACAAAAAAAAATTAACAATCTCTGACATGTTGGTGAACGTCGATCTTCATTCCCTTCCAGTAATAACGGTCAGAGATTTTGGCCAACTATCTCTGCCAAAAATGCCCACCAGAAGTTGGGGTGTCATGACAGGCCTTCAGGCCTCCTTCTGCTCGATATGGCTTAGCCGTTTGTCTGAACTGGGACTTGGTATTTACTCGTTTCTCTGGAGGTAGATCGTAGATCCACTGGGGATACTTTTGTTGTGTTACAGTGTAGAATCTAACAATCTGGTCATACAGTTGGTCTTCCATGATCAAAATTGTGTTAGAAGAAGCAGCTATCCCACCTCACCTCAGCAATTTCTACTCCTCTGCTTGCATTAGGGAAGCGGGCTATTAATCAGAAGGTTGCTGGTTCGATTCCCGGCCGTGCAAAATGATGTTGTGTCCTTGTGTTGTGACAAGGCACTTCACCCTACTTGCCTCGGGGGAATGTCCCTGTACTTACTGTAAGTCGCTCTGGATATGAGCGTCTGCTAAATGACTAAATGTAAATGTTTAGGACGCGTTAGATTACCTGGCCATTCCGCTGTCCTTCGAGTAGACCGTAGGCCTGTTCACCTGAGTTTCTCGGCATTCACTGATAGCGTTTCATGCGTCGTTAATGGTTGTGTTATGCCTGCAGCCATTGTTGTTTCCATCCCCGCTGCCTATATTGCCCTTGCGTTGCATCACCTTCACACGTCCCAGGAAATCTGCACATCCCAAGGGCTCAGTCGGCTGAGTTAGTGAACATTACAAGTTTTGTCGCCAACCTCCTTGCAGTCTCCCATAAGCGGTCAGGGTTCTCCGATGCCCACAGAAGCTGCCTTGCCAAGCCAACCGTCTGAGCATTAGCCCCTGTAGCGGAGTTTGGGTGTTAAGCGTAAGACATACTTCTTTTATAAAGAAGTATCGATTTTACTGGACACCATCTTGATATTATTACTGGTCCGTGTACTTTCGCATCCATTCCTTTATCCTACGAAAAATTGGCTTTCTTCTTTATTTGTTTTTGATTGGTGAAGAGAGATAACCCAGACACATTAGACCATTAGCCCTCCGAACGAGTCTGGCAGTGTATGTTAAGACATGACTTATGTTTAAAAAAATAGTAGGGACATATCCTTGCCACCTCATCAGCACATCCAATTCATTTTCAATGAGACCGGGCGTTGACGCTCGCATAGGAGCATCAACGCCCAGTTTCATTGAAAATGAATTGGAAGCCGGCGCCGCCCGCTCCGCTGTAGTGGACACGCACCGTTAGCCTAATACCGTATTTACTTATTGTACTGCTGTCGTTATAGCTGTGTCCAGCTGAGTGTCAGAAACCTCCTGTCTCAGACTGTGAATGGCACAAAATCTTCTGACATTCTTTGCCGTACAACCTTGCCCAACACCAAGTTGAGACAGTGCTCTGCAATTTCCATGTGCATTTTTTGTTTGATTGTCATGTCACAAATCACCTCTCTGTATGGTTCCAAAGAACTCTAAGTCACAAACAAAAATCTGTTAATAAGTTAATATAAAATTTTGTGCGTCGCATTTTGTGTATACGATTAAATAAAAAATAAAAATGTCAGCATTGCATTAAAAAAAATCTTTTTTCGTTATTCAATTGAGAATCCAAACCCACCCTCCCACCCCAAATTTTTTTTTTGGCCACGGAATGAACTTTTGAAATTGTGTTTTTAGTGACTCGGAAGTTATTGACTTTGTGTTGCCGTACTGTCTCAAACTTAATGCACACAGAATCATCATAGGAGAAGCACATGCTTGTCTTTGCAATCATGGAGAGTTTTATATTGTTCAGAGGATCAAAACGCTGGTCTGTGAAGGAAGACGACATGACAGCCGAAAAAATAGGCAGGATCTTCCAGGTAGCTATTCTATTTTTGTTTGTAAATACGTCATACATATTCTATTAAATACACACAGACGTAGCATTAGTTTATAATAATTCTAATGTCGTTTTGGAGCACCACTTCTCTCACAGCTCTCATTTCATTATAAAAAGGTACATGGCCCCAGTTTCTATGTCACTGATGACAGCAATGTAGCCATATTTCCGAGTACTGACAGCCCTTTGGACCTCTTAGTTAGGGGGCATTACGAGGTGCACGGCGAGAGTATTAGTATGGAGGACTCATCTAGTGCTAAATACATCTTTAATTACATTGAGGTGAGGTTCCAGTGCGGCCATGGTGTCGATACCGTAACAAATTACTCACTGTTTGTGAATCTTCTGCAAACTTAGCAGGTTCAACACATGAAGAAATCAATAATGTCCAGGTCACAAAAACAACATTTAGAAATTAAGTTTGTTCCGTGACCAGTTTTTAGTTTAGTTTTTTTTGTTTTTCAATTGAATAATGAAAGACCGAATGATACCCTGATTGCTACTGACCGAACTTGATTTGGAAATTTTAAATGTGTTCGACATTGTGGCTGGATGGAGGAGTTGAAAACGGAGCCGCCAAGTCAGACGTTTTCTGCTTCCCGTGGTTTGCTGCGTTTACGTCAGTCATCATGGCCAATCAAGCGCTGTTTGCTCACTTTATTGCTGACAAACTTGACACGATATCAAATCAAAATATGTAATGAAATGGTACTGTTTGGTCTGGATTTGAGCATTAGCGGATCTGCAGGTGTCAGAGTAAACACAAAACACACCCTGGTTGTCGTGTGTGAGTCTGGCCAATCATGAAATAGCTGTGTCGTCATCAGAACTTGTGCAGTTGTTCTGCAGAAGCTGCGCTGGCTGACCCAGCTGGCAACTATCGAATGGCACTTGTTTGTGGTATACGTCACAGTGATGTGGAGTCGGCGTCACACATCCCTGGTTTAAAAACACAGTCAGTTGGTTCTCCCGGGGAAACTCTTTTGCTTTCCCCCACATGGACAGACACTTTGTTCATGCATACCTTACTTAGTATGAGTATGTATTTGTTTGGTGTTGTTTAGTCAATTGTTTGCTGTTAGCTGTTTAGTCCCTGTACAGCCTGCATGTTTTGTTTATTCCTGTGTCCCTGGAAAAAGTTTTTTTGTATGCCCAAGTCGCCCTTGGCATACACAACCAGCAGGAAAACTTTGTCTAAAAACACTAGTTAGAACTCAGCGGACCACCCACTGTATTTTTGTATAGGTTAGTAGTCAACTAAGTGGTTCTTGAGGCAGGCAAGTTCAGTTTAGGGGTGTTTTGGACTACCGTATTTTTCACAAAAACATTTTTCTTGTGGTGGTGCGGCTTATATTTCTATGCAGCTTATAGCTCGTTTTTATAACAAAACAACAGTAGAAACACTTTTTTCATGAATTCCATTTAAATGAGTTCATTCCCAGGCAATAGAAAACATACATTACGTTTTCGTACGTAGTTTCGAATGATCCGTCCCCAAACAGCATGTTGTGCAGACCTCATCTTGGTCAAACTCAAATTGAAAGGGCTTACGTATGTAAATTAATCCATGATGATTTTTATGTTAATGTATCACACTCAAAATGTGCAGGTGCATCCTGTTTCCACTGATCATCCTTGAGATGTTTCTACAACTTGATTGGAGTCCACCCGTGGTAAATTCAGTTGATTGGAAATGATTTAGAAATGCACACATCTGTCTATATAACGTCCCACAGTTGACAGTGCATTTCAGAGCACAAACCAAGCCACGAAGTCCAAGGAATTGTCTGTACACCTCCGAGCAGTGGGGAACCGTCAGGGCCCTCTAGGCCCTCAGAGAGGGCCTAATATATTCTAAAAATATATATTTTAAACGTAATCTGTTATAATTGTATTTTATCAATCCATAAATTGACAATGTTTCTGAAATAAACCCTTCAATCCTGCCCTATTCAGTTTATGTTGTAATGTGAAGAGTTAAATGAAAAAATCCCGTTTTGTCACCCTATCAGAATTTTGCTGCCTCCGTTGTTGGGAGGAAAATGCTATGCAGCTAGCTCTGTGATTGGTGGTCCAGCTATGAATTTTACAGAGGGCCGCTTGATAGAAATTCAATGAAAGACTAATTTCCATTGACAGTAAAATTGACCAATCATATCTTCCCTCTAAATGGGTGGGCCTTGTTATCGCTAACTTTATGACAAGTTCCGCCCGCTGTGGGAACGGAGAAACGCGATCACAAGCCTAATAAACTAGCTAGCCTGTTTCGTTCATTTCACAAGTAAAGCTGCGAGTAACGTTCCCGCTAGTGAGGAGGACATTGTTTTACATTTGTTATGCGCCGTTTTCTAGGTTAACTTTTAATGAGAAGTTGGAGTTAATCGGCAAAGGAAGACCTACACCAGAACTTAATTTTGTGCAGAAAACCAAAGCTTTTGAGAGCCTAACTATATGATATAGTATTGTGCAGAATGACCGGTCAATCTGTAGGTACCAACGCAACGTCATTGTGCACAATTACGTGAATAGTGCCGCAAGGGCTGGCTCAAATAGTGCTTAATGACCAACACAATTTCATGTAGGCCTTAATGCTGTGCGCGCTGTATCTCGTGTTTTTTTCCCGACGAGTAATTTAGGTCAGAGGGCCAAGGTTTAAGAGTCACGGTTCGCTACTGCCTCCGAGACAGGATTGTATCGAGGCACAGATCAAGGGGAAGGGTACAGAAAATGTCTGCAGCATTGAAGGTCCCAATGAGCATAGTGGCCTCCATCATCCGTAATTGGAAGAAGTTTGGAACCACCAGGACTCTTCCTAGAGTTGCCAGACGGAAACCACTCCTCAGTAAAAGGCACGACAGCAGGTCTGTGGTTTGCAAAGAGGCACCTGAAGGACTCTCGGACCATGAGAAACAAAAATATAGCTGCAAGCAGCAATGAGGTGGCCAAACCGGTAAAGCAGGTAAAATGAACAAAAAACATTTTAGACATTCTCAGAACAGGGTTCTGAGTAAATGCAGCTTTTAATCCATCAAAGATTTGCTGAGATACGACCCAACTTCCTGTTTGCCGGCTTTGCCGCAGATTTTGATTGGCTGTACCGATCAAACCGTTCAGAAAATCTAAAATAATTTTGATAGTTTGTGTGAGGATTGCCATGACTATATACAGCTAGACTACAGGTAGCTAGCGACTGCGTTGTACCTAGGGATGAGTATTGATAAGATTTTAACAATTCTGATTCCATCAATTCCTGCTTATCGATTCGATTCCTTATCGATTCTCTTATTGATTCTTATTGGGCAAGGGGGGGGGGGGGGGGGGAGCACAAACGGGTTAATTTACCTACACATTTTGTCGTTGCTCTTCTTCTACACTTCTATTTGACCTTGGCTGAAAATTGAATATTCTATAGCTAAGCTATGTCAGTTATAGCTACAGCTAGCTTAGCTATAGAATCTTCCATTTTCAGCCAAGGTCAAATCATATAATATGACAGTGTCGCTCAGTTTAGCTAATATTGGGTTAACACGACAACGCGAAAGTTTGCTGATAACACACGCCCTCCGATAATTAACGTGAAGTGATCAATAATGGGAGACGAATGTCAGAGCAAAAATGTATGCTTCAAACGACGGGACAGAAGATAACTTGATCGACTACACACAATAAAGGAAAATTGCTTCACACAGTGACAAGTGGTTGTGATCACTTTTGAGGGGTTTAGCTCACCTTTATGAAGCGCGAACGTTAGTTGCGCTGCTGTGTGCATCGAACACATGACATTCCAGTAACTTAATTCCATGCTGTGTGTTCAAATGCTTCTTCATATTTGTGGCATTTCCTCCCTTCGACGAAATAGACTTTTTACACGCGTTACAAGTGGCGTTGTTGTCATTTTGTTGTGTGAAATACAACCAAACTTTAGAACGCTTCTGCCTAGTTGCCATGTTTGCTGCAGTCTGAATAAACTATAAAAGTTTGCGCATGCGCAACGGCACAGAGAACCGTTAGCAGAATCGTTAGAATTTGGCTGACTGGGAACTAAACTTCTAAACAAGAACCGGTTCTCGATACCCATCCCTAGTTGTACCTGGCTTCCTTTGCAGTGGCTTACAGTCTCGCTAAACAAAAAAAGTGACATGGCAGGCTCGTTGGCTTTGGCTGGATTTGAACTTCTTACGTTGCCCTTGCCAGGACACCAATTTATCCTAGTGAGCTATTCTCAGTGCTGGAAATGACTGTGTTCAGTTACTGTGTAAAAATATAAGCAGTTTTTCAACTGGTGTGGTAAAGCAGGCAATTAGTCAGAGTCTTTTGGATGAAAGCGCACAAGGTCTTTACTTGAGAATAAACAAGGTTTCACAAAACAAAGGTCAGACGCCACACAGCCATAACATGAAACAAGAATGAGACTCCACAACAAAGTCGGAAACATCTCGGCTTATATAGCCGTCCTAATTAGTCCCAACACAAAACAGGTGCGTATTAGAATTCCGGTGACGCAGACCGGCGCACCGTCGCCGTGCGCTTCGTGACAACTGGCAAGCGGTTGTCAGATTTGGCCCATGTTTAAACAGCTGTAATTCAGTCCTATTTTGACATGTCAATGTGATTGTGGTCTGAAGATAATCTGTGCCAAATTTGGTGAATATTGGAACATTTTGTTGGAGGAATAGGGAAAACACTTTTTATAAAACGTAAAATGGCGGCCGCATCAATTCATCTGGTATCACAAGTTAACATGTGTCAGACAAGGGATCGCCCCCTAGCGGTTAAATGACACAACCTTTTGTGGTCCTCTTTGGAACAGGGTCCCGAGCACCTGTACCAAGTTTGATGTCAATTCAGCAAATATTTCCTGAGATATGATCTCACTTCTTGTTTTGGCGGCTTCATCGCCGACTTTGATCAGCTTTACCGGAAAAACTGTTTTTAAAATCAAAAACCATGTGAAAACGTTTGTGAGGCTTGATCTGAAGATAATTGGTGCCATATTCTTGCTTATTGCAGCGCCACCTAGAGGTGAAATGGCTTGACCTATTGGACCTCTTTAGAACAGGGTCCCTAGTTCTATACAAATTTGGTGTCAAAGCAGTAAAAAGGTGCTGAGATATGACCTCACTTCTTTTATGGTGGCTTGGTTGACGACTTTGATTGGCTGTTCCAGTCAAAAGGTTTAGAAAATCAAAAAAACGTGATGTATTTTGTGAGGCTTGGTCTGAAGAGGATCTGTGCCAAATTTGGTGAAGATTGGACAACTTTATAGGAGGGGTAGCGAAAAAACGTTATATTCATTCAAAATGGCGGCCACATCAATTTGGCTGGTATCACAAGTTAACGTGTCAGACACGGGATCTACTAAGATATCACGAGACAAAGGAATCACTTAAATAAGACAAACATTTCTATTTGACCTTGGCTGAAAATTGAATATTCTATAGCTAAGCTATGTCAGTTATAGCTACGCTAGCTTAGCTATAGAATCTTCCATTTTCAGCCAAGGTCAAATCATATAATATGACAGTGTCGCTCAGTTTAGCTAATATTGGGTTAACACGACAACGCGAAAGTTGTGATCCTCCAGGATCACAATGACTCGTATTGAGAGACTTGTTGCTCCTGTTGGTTAGTTGTGACGGTTTTAAATTCTTGTACTCGCTGTGAAATATTTTACTGTTGACTGTTGTTTTTGTCTTCTCCTTTACAGGTACACTCTTGCACTTTTTTGAGTTTCATGTTGTTTAATTGTAACTTGTTTAACTGCATGCTCTTATGGTTCTTCCCCTTGGCACTTATTTGGTTTTTCACAATGTATACTTCATGTTTTGGCTGCTTGCAATGTTTGGGGCTATCTCGTTGTTATGATCAGTGACCTATGCTCTTTTGTAATGCTCTCTCTTGGAAGTCGCTTTGGATAAAAGCGTCTGCTAAATGCATAAATGTAAATGTAGTTATTGGTCAACACACAATCCTGCCTATTGTAGTGCCCCCTAGAGGTCAAATGTCACTACCTGTCTCAGACCTCTTAATACGAGGGTCCTGAGTCCATACACCAAGTTTGAAATCAATGCATCAAAGATTGACTAAGATATGACCTCAATTCCCTTTTTCCAGATCAGTTGCTCAATTTGATTGGCTGTAACTAACAAACGATTTCGAAAATCAAAAATCCATACGATAACTTTTGTGGTGCTTGGTCTGAAGATGATCTGTGCCAAATTTGGTGAAGATTGGACAAACTTTATAGGAGAGTTAGCGAAAAAACGTTATATTCAAAATGGCGGCCACATCAATTCGGCCACATCAATTTGATTGGCTGTAACTAACAAACGATTTCGAAAATCTAAAATCCATACGATAACTTTTGTGAGGCTTGGTCTGAAGATCATCTGTGGCAATTTTGAAGAAGATTCGACAAAAATTGTAGGAGGAGACACAAAAAAACGCTTTTCCTTAACATTCAAAATGGCGGTAGAATCTATATAACTGGGTATGACGTCATAGAGTGCGTTGGACTCGTCTTGATCCAGGGAATACAACGATACCTCATTTTTGAAAATGAGACATGTGGTTCAAAAGTCAAGTGTGTAAACACACCTTCAACTTTGACCCATTGGTGGCGCTAGAGGGTTTGAAATGGAGACATGAAACTTGGTGAAATTGATGAGGGGACTGGCCCCAAAGAGTGTGCCAAATTTCACAACTTCTGACAATACGGTTCTAGGGGCTGCCATAGACTCCCATGGCAGAAGAAGATGTGTAATAATAATAATAAATATAGCTGCAAGCAGCAATGGCGGATTCCTCCAAAACATTGCGAACCATTGAAAAATTCATATTCTTCACAAATTGTCACTGTATAGAAAAATCCATGCTGTAAACTTACCAATGGGAAACCAAATCTGAAATGTAATACCATCAAGATCCACAAGGGCTTTTATTTCAAGCCAAGGAGTGAAGGGAAGGAACTTGGTGAGCCTACCCATTCCAGAAAGCCTTGTATCTTTGTGTATCAGGGCGTGGCCTGTAGCGTCACCTATGGGTGATATTGGGCCATTTGTGGTGTGGTAGTTACTCTTGGCCTGTGCTATCAATGTTTCAGGATTTGGAGAACTTGCTCTGGAGCAGGCTAGCTGCAAAGAATAAATCTCCATGGTTACTTGGCTGGGTTTAATTCAACCTGCTTTCGTGCAACCAGGTCAAAGCTAAATTCATCCAGGATAACTTGAATATCCCGGCTTAATCCCTTATCCTGGTTTTGTGCGATAGCCCCCAGCTTGACAATACTTTATCATGGTCAGACTCTTTGATCCCATTAAAACTACACAACATGCACAATCAGGGTGACCAACAGTATTATCTTAACTAAAAAACAATAACATAACACACATTTAAGTGAACAAACACCAACTGAAATCCCTGCACAGCCGTTGTAACCAAACAATTTTCCACAACTATTTGCGTTTTTGGTGTGCACTGCATGCTGGGTACCCAAGGGCGCTGACGCTACAAAATGTATCTAGCTGTCTTCCGACTGCGTAATATGACGACGAGATGCTAGCGATGCAAACATGAAAGCTTGTCCCGGGGGGGTCATGCATGTGATCTCACTACAAGCTTTTGATTAAACATGAGGACCCTGTTAGCAAGGTATTTCTATTCATGTTTTGTTTGTGATTGAATGGTAATGTCAGCTAGCTAGTATATATGTTAGTTAGCTTGGCTAAAATGTTTTTCATAGCAACATATATCAACAAATCAGATCAATCAAACTTTATTTAGAAAGGGGGGGTGGTGGGAACATATACAGTAAAGGTGAAATGGTAGGCATTGTTCTGCCTTGAAGCTGCGTGCGCATCCTCATTGTTTGTAACCACCAACCCATCTATATGTAAAGATAATATCCAAGCTAGCAATTTCTCCAAATTTGACTGCACCTTTTTTACACCATGTACTGTTATGGTTTTTGAGTCAAACAACTTGCTAAATGATTAAATGTCAAATCCAACTTTAAATGTAGAAAAGAGAGAATTAATCCTAGAGGTTTAAAAGGCTACGTTTGTCTAAACTGACATGCACAAACTCAGAGCACTGCGTTTCAACATTCATGTACACATTTTGTCTCTATTTTTTACTCTACTCTTAACGCATGACTATGTTTAACTTAATGTCAGCACCTCTCTGTCATCAATTGTCTCTGGAGTGGGGGTTGGGGGCTTCTTATCCAACAAATTACATCCCTGAACTTTTCAAACATATCAATGGCCTACTACAATTGTAAACATCATTTGGCCTTTTCTGCAATTGGACCTTGATACAATCTAATCTATAATCCAATATTTGTTGCCCATTCTGCACAGTTTTGGGGGACTTTCCACACCTGCACAATTTTCCCAGTTCCTCTATTCTGCACTAGTACACTAGTTATTAAGACCAACTGACCAACTGAGAACAATTTATGTTGCAAATGGTTTCCACTTTAAATTAATGTTTCACCAAAAGAATCATGACAGTTTAGCACAAATAACCAAACCTTACTGTTAAGATACTGCCAAGCCACTGACTCACATTAGAAAATGTAAACAAATAAACATAGCCTATAAGATGTACCTGTAGGTACATTACATAATCAAGAGCATGGAGTAGGAATGAATGAATGACAAAATACCCAACTTTTACTTGTCATTACAAAATACTCCACCGAGCCCAAACCATTGAATATTTCCTACCCATTAGTTAATTTCCTGAAATGCAACAATTCAACATCTTGAACAATTTCATGCTCCAAACTTTGTGGGAACAGTTTGGAGATGGCCCCTTCCTGTTCTAACATGACTGTGCACCAGTGCACAAAGCAAGGCCCATAAACACATGGATGAGCGAGATTGGTGTGGACGAACTTGAGTGGCCTGCACAGAGTCCTGACCTCAACCCAATACAACACCTTTGGGATGAATTAGAGCAGAGACTGCGAGCCAGGCCTTCTTGTTCAACATCAGTGTTGGACCTCACAAATGCACTCCTTGTGGAAAGCTTTCCTAGACGAGTTGAAGCTATTATAGCTGCAAAGGGTGGGCCGACATCATATCCTATGGTTTAAGAATGGGATGTCACTCACGTTCATGAGCGTGTAAAGGCAACCGAGCGAATACTTGGCAATTTAGTGTATAAAATAGATACAAATATAAAATGTTATCAAGGAGATAGGAAATCGTGCAGCATAGTACAAAATGCCGATTACAAACGTATTGTAGCTCTATAGGCTTTCAATGGAACTCCTAAACGATCAAACCATGAACCCACACAAAGCTAGCAAGTAAAACAACCATGGTACCATTGCTACTTGTTTAATGCTAGGTAGCTCTAACTATGCAGCAAACTAGGCTACCTAGCTACAGTTTCGAAAAGAATAATTTATGATGTGAAGACCGTCAGAACAACTTGGAACGCACAAACAAAATTACATCAACAATGACATGTGAAAATAGAACAACCCAACCGCAAAATTACGTACAGTATACTAATTTCAACGAAGCAAGTATAATGTTAAAGATTTTACGGCTTGCTAGCCTGTAATACTGTCTGTACAAAGAGAAATCCTTAGCTCAGCTAGCCTAGCTAGATTAGCTGCTATCCTGTTTACAACAGTATAAAAGTCTTCAAGTTATCATACGAATACAAACGCTAAAATACATGTTTTGTACTGCCGTTGTAGGCTCTTATTACTCACTGTCAAATGTAACAATGAAAATCTCTGAGAGCTGCAGGAGTCTCGTCAGTCGTTGTCTTCAAGTCTTCTCCAACAATAACATAAAATGGTCTTCTTCTTGTGCGTCGTACCAAGCTTGCGCGTGTGTCAAGGGGCTCTGGCCCCTTGTGTGTGTGAGAATGTGGAGCACGCGCGCACAGGAGCAAAGGGAGAGAGGATTTGGGTAAACAGCCCTAGAAATTAGCCAAGCATGCAAGTTGCCAATTTTGATTGGCTGTACCGGACAAACGGTTTTGAAAATCAAATATATGAATTTGTTTTGAGTGAGGGTTGCTCCAACGATGATGGATGCCAATTCTGGGGAAGATTGTAAAAAGATTGTAAAAGGAGTAGGCTTTCAAAGGTTTTTTATAAAACCGGATCCACAAGGGCTTTTATTTTAAGCCAAGGAGTGAAGGGAAGGGGCTTGGTGAGCCTACCCATTCCAGAAAGCCTTGTATCTTTGTGCATCTGGGCGTGGCCTGTAGCGTCACCTATGGGTGATATTGGGCCATTTGTGGTGTGGTAGTTACTCTTGGCCTATACTATCAATGTTTCACGATTTGGAGAACTTTTTACCATTGCATACAAAATCGGAAATGCAATACCATCAAGATCCACAAGGCCTTTGCTAAAGACCAAGCAATGAGTGGGGGCTTGGTCAGCCCACACTCTCCTGAAATGTTGCGTGTTCGTCTTGCCAAGCCTGCGCGTGTGTCAAGGGAAAGGCTGAGTGTGTGTGAGAATGTGGAGCGCGCGCGCTGTGGAGCAGAGGGAGACATTACATTGCAAATTTCCTTAGCAATTAGCCAAGCACGCATGTTTCAAATATTCACCAAAAATCTAGTGATGGGCAAATCGAGGCTTTTCGAAACACCGATACAATTTAAACATTGGAGTCGGGGCCTTTGAAACGCTCGAAACCTTTACTCAACAGCGATATCTGCTGATAGCTACGAGTATACCATAACTAACAGTCTTATAGCTAATTCCACATCGTAATCTTAAGGATCCTTGTGGTTGAACGGAATTATTGCCGCCCTGCAATGCATTTGGTATGATATCGAATACGGCAGCGATGGCTTTCATCTAACAATACATTTAAGCCCAAATATGATTTTCGAACTGTATGAGACAATAAACACAGTATAAGTTGTTTCATATTCATATATATATATTAGCGAAATTCTGTTTGTTTATTTGTCTGTTTGTGTGCTGTTGTGTGTACAGCACACAAACAGACAAATACACAAACAGGATTTCGCTAATGGCACACAAGTAACTCACTTTCTCTGATGTTCTCTAACTGTCTCTGACGTTCTCTAACTGTCTCAAACTCTCTCAAACTGTCTCAAACTCTCACAAATCTCTCAACCAAGGTCTCACGCATTCAAAACCATGGCTTTGTCGCCTCATTTTATACCCCGACAAGTCAGTCTTTTGGCAACGAGACAGGTTTCGTTCAAGATAAACGTCACAAAACGTTTCGAAACACTTTGACACGTGACCGGAAGTGTGTTTAAAACCTGTCTCGAAACGTTGTTCCGATGCAGTGAGTGTTGAATGTGTCGGGACAGTATCGACACCGCAGTACCGAGCGGACCATCACTACAAAAATCTACTTTTCATGTTACAGTCAACTTTTCCTCAGATTTGTGTACTAAACATTCTCAAGAGTCTTCATATGAACTTGTGATTGAATCAAAGTATCAGTTTTTGACTGGCGAATGTGTAAAGCATTATTTTAGCGTTAGCGATAAATTCGATTTCCTTTATATCAATCATTTTTGGAGATATGAAGTTGCCTTTGCACATGGTAACATGTTGTAGTGTCTTTCACCGATATACCAAGTTTAGTGTTGATATATCAAATATTTGCTGAGATTTGATCCAAATTCCTGTTTGGTTGCTTTTTTGCCAATTATGATTGGCTGTACCGGACAAACGATTTAGAAAATCAAAACGCCATGGGATAACTTTTGTGAGGATTGGTCTGAAGATCATCTCGGGTAATTTTGAAGAAGATATGACAACAATTGTAGGAGGAGTAGAGAAAAAACCTTTTTCAATTAATTCAAAATGGTGGCCGCATCAATTCGGCTTTTATCACAAGTTATCATGTGTCACACACGGGATGTCCCAAGATATCATGAGACAAAGGAATCACTTAATAAAGGCAAACAAATCAATAGTTATTGGCCAAAACACATGTTTGCTTCCTGCGGCCACGCCCAGTGATCACATGACACCAAATTGTGTGGACATCCTCAGAAGAAGGTTCCGAGTCATCATACCAAGTTTGGTGTTGATATCTCAAAGATTTGCTGATATATGACTTCATTTGCTGTTTGGCGGCTTTTCTGCTGAATTTGATTGCGTTGAACTCGTCTTGATCCAGGGAATCCAATTGTACCTAATTTTGGAAAATCAGTCATACTGTTCAAAAGTTGCGTGTGTAAACACAAGTCCAACTTTGACCCATTGGTAGCGCTAGAGTGGTCTAATGGGATACATGAAACTTGGTGTAGGTATAGAAGGAACTGTCCTTAATGAGTGTGCCAAATTTCACAAAAAGTTATTGAAGGGTTCTAGGGGCTGCCATTGACTCCCATGGAACTAGAATAATAACTAGAGAGGGGTACAATTTCTGGGGAAATTGTAGGGTGTGCTTGCTTGCGTCGGTTGTAAGTTTTTCCCTTCTAGTGATATTTTCAAGCATTTAGCCTACTCATATTGCATATTTCATTAAGAACACCCTTTGAAACAGCTGCAAACCCCCTTTGAAACAAGCTACTGTAACAACGTTGTCACTGGCAGTATGGAATCGCGATTCAAACAGTACCGTCTGCTAACTGAAAATATGCCCCCCAAAACGTAAATAAGTTTGACATTAATGTAGGGGGAAATGGCTAATTCAAAATAAGTTTGCTAGAGGCAAGCTAGCTGCTGTTGCTCCACATTTCACTGATTGTTTGAAAGCGCCGGAAATGAGAACGTTTCTTTTGACATAAAGTTTAGCTGTGGCATTGAAGACAGTACTACACACTGCCAGTGGGTGAGCCGAGTCTGACTGAGGCTAACGTCAAAACAAGCCGTGGTGTCACTCAAATTCCAAGTTTTACACAAATCACAAAAATATGCTGACGCGCTGGCTGTCTTCGCAATCGCCATATCTTTATAACACTGCCCTCCTTCTGATTTTTGATGTAGAATTGACCCTGGTACGAAATTAAGAAAATACTCATCAAAGATCGACAACAGCTGACGCAATCGTCAACGGAGGCTGACGGGGCTCTCACGTAGCAAACCAATCAAAGTTTTTACAGCAACCTACATTAAAATCTCACCATCTGGCTGTCTTCACAATAGTCATATCGTCATAACATTGCCCTCCTTCTGTTTTGTGGTGTAGAATTGACCGAACTATAAAAATACAAAAATACTAAACTACTATGACGCTTGCATGGCTGCCGCCTAGGCAGTCTCACGGGCGACCCGCACTCGCTCAAATTACAAAGACTTTCACAACCTAAATAAAAAATCTGAGATGGCAGTTCCACTTGAAATTGCTTTCTCAACAAAACCCAATGGTTGGTAATTTTGGGGGTTGGCATTTTTCACTCATAATCCAAGCTCCAATTTGCGTGCTAGAACGTCTCTATCACGTTGTATCCATGCGTCGTTGCTAACGTGTGCTGACGTAGTGACGTAGGCTAGCACTGCTACCCTTCGTTGACAGAAGACACTTTTTGCCACAAAAACTTTGTAACCTCCTAAACTGTGCAACGGAGTGTAAATAAAAATACAAGCAACTCAATCGCTAGCAAGACGAAACTTTTGACACCTACGTTGTCTATGTAGTCCTAATATTGACAATTTTTTAGGGGTGGGAAAAGAAATAATAATAAAGATATATGTGAGAGAACAAAGGTTGTGCTCTTGCCGAAGGCAAGCACACCCAATAATAATAAAACTAACAATAACAATAGGTTTCCTCCTTACGGAGGAATCCTAATAATAATAATAAAACTAACAATAACAATAGGTTTCCTCCTTACGGAGGAATCCTAAATATAGCTGCAAGCAGCGATGCGGGTTCCTCCGCAAAATGGCAAAATATTACAAAAACGTACATTGTAGAAGGTCAAGAGTTGGACAACAAGAGAGCAAAACTACTTCATGTTTGGCCAACAACAATAGGCTGACTGAGGATTTGAACTCATGAGCATAAGGTTACAAGTCAGTCTCTTTATCCTCTCTGCTACACACCAACTGTTGAGATCTTATGAATAGCTTTGGTCAGCTTTGGGACAAAGGTTAAGAAACGGTTGACATTTCAAGGTAAAATTGCATGAAATTGCACATGGTACATCAGAATGATGTCACCTTGAAGTCAATAAGGTTTGAAAAACCATCAGTCAAAATTACATTTTATTTATTGACACAAAGATATTGAGGCAATGTGGACATTTACATAAATACACCCCTTTCAGACATTTTGTATTGCATTTCTCATTCCATTTCACCCTATATAAAGACACATCTGCCCGCACACTATCCCCACCCATGCTTTTTCTCTCTCTCCCAGCGCAGGTCATGCCAAAGCAGAAATGCTGCAGCAGCCGCATGAGGTTTAAGTGTAGTCCAAAAATTGCCTCACTCAAAGAAAAACATTAACCGCATAGTTGTTTTCAAACTTTCTCAAAAATGGCTTGATAACCACAGATATTGACTCTCTTCTTGAGTAGATCTCTTTCCAGAATCTCAGTCAATTCAGAATCAAGAGTAACCTCGTGGGCAATTGGTCTAGGGCACAGCCCACGTTAAGCTCCTTGCAAGAATAACCTGTGTTAGTCAAATGGCCGACTCTCTGTTCCAATGAAACTACACAGCATGCACACTCAGGGTGACCAACAAGATTATATTAACTAACAAACAATAACATTACAAACATCTAACTGAACGAACACAACAACTGAAATCCGTCACATTGTCGTTGTAACCGAACTACATGCGTTTTTTGACATGCCTCATTGCATGCTGGGTACTCAAGAGCGCTGACAGCTGATTATCTAGCTGTGCTCCGACTGACGAGATGCTAGTGGCCGCTAAGGTCTCAGAGTCTCTCCTGCATTAACAAGTTCTGCCCGATTAGCAAGCTATTTTTACTAATGTTTTTAGCAATTGAATGGTAATGCAAGCTAGCTAAAAACAATGTTAGTTAGCTTGGCTAAACTGGTTTTCATAGCAACAGAAATCAAATCAGATCAGTCGAACTTTATTCAGAAAGGGGGGGATGGCGGGAACATTAAAGGTGTAGGTACAGTAAAAGTGAAATGGAACGCGTCTTTCTGCCTTGAAGCTGCGTGCGCATCATCATCAAGACCCCATCTATATGTAAAGATAACATCCAAGCTAACAATTTCGCCAAATCTGACTGCAGCTTTGTATACCATATGTACTGTGTTATGGTTGTTTGAGTTAAACAACTTGCTAAATGAATTAAATGTCTGTTAAATGTCAAATCCAACTATAAATGTATAAAAGAGAGAGTTCCAATCAAATCTGAATTTGTTTTAAACCTAGAGGTTTAAAAGGCTACCTTTGCCTAAACTGACATGCACCAACTCAGAGAACTGAGTTTCAACACCCATTTACACATTTAGTCTCTATTTGTTACTCTACTCTTAAGGCATGTTTAACTTACTGTCTGCACCTCTCTGTCACCAACTGTCTCTGGAGTGGGGGGTGGGGGCTTCACAGGGTGTCTACAGGTATAAACAAGTTAAATGTAAGACCTTTTAATACCACTTCCAAATGAAGTTAAAGACCAAACTTACGATGGAAATACAAATCAAAAGTGGAAATATACAGTAATCTTTCCAAGTAAACACTGATGTCTGTTCAATATGAACAGTATGGTAAAATGACAATAATCGGTTGAGTTTAAGAACATTGACTAAATGTGTGTAATGCGAAAGGATAACACAAAAATGTAATTGCTGTCCTAAATTATATTTATTATTACACTATAGTGGAAATGGTGGAGCAGAAACTAGCAATTCCATGAATCCCATGGAAACAAAGGCAAATGTGTGAGATGTACTGATGTGGAGCACAAATCATCCAAGAAGCAGTACTTCTCTTGAGTGGTTTTTATTCAGAAGAAAAATCATTGGATTCAGGTCAAAAGTCTATCACTTGAACTGGTTTCATCACTTAAGACACTCAAAGTCAGCAGCTTGGCATACTGGGACATGGAAAGGATTAAACATTTAGACTTTCATCAAAGTAAAAAATGCTGGTTTGTCCTTTTTCATCAATGTCCTCAAAAAAGTAGGCTGCAGAGCTACTGTGTCTGTGGGGTGACTGTCTCTGGAGGGCTGGCAGGCAGGGGCAAGCAGGGCCTGCAGGCAGGCAGGGCAGGCCAGCTGGGTGAAGCTGTCCTGGGGTCAGGGCTGAAGAGAAGCTGTCCAGCTAGAGAGGGGTAGTCCAGCAAGGGGTCTGTGTTGATCTCAGCATTCTCTGTTGCATCCTCTGTTACGCTCAGCATCCACTGTTGAACTCTGTTGAGCAGGCCTCTGCATGACCCTCCAGATCTGTCAAAGTGAAGAAAGGATCCATGTCAGTTCAGTTGTGAAAAACAAAGCTTTTTCCATCTACACTTGACATAAACTACAGTTTTGACTGTGAAATGCAGTGGCATTACTTGAACTTGAATCCAAACGTGTTGACCTGATGGAGACCCATGCAAAGTCACTCAAAACACGGGTTAGATTCTAGGCTCTGGCAAGAGTATTTAGCTCTAAACTGGTCAATATACACATCTGACAAAAGACCAGCTCGACCTTTGCCTGTAAACAGTGATTCTGACTGTCAGAGACCTTTAAATAGCCTGACTTACTGAAATTGGCAAAACTAGCCTGGCTAACGTGGGTCGCTTTCTCAGCGCATATGACGAATGAAACAGGCTCGCCTTGAAAAATCAGATATACTGGCTATCTTTAGCAGGGCCTTGTCTACAAAAAGCAGTCCTCCCTGACGTTTTTGGAGTAGAATTGAGTGAAATACAAAATTGTTTACACACTGCAAGTGGGCGAGCCGAGTCTGACACTGAGGCTAACGTCAAAACAATGTACCCCCGGGACGCAGTATCACTCCAATTGCAAGTCCACAAATCACAAAAATATTCGGAGCATCTGGCTAAAAGCACAATTCCCACATCTCCTAAAGGCTGCCCTCCTCGACCTTTTTCGTGTAGACCTAACTGTAAAATGGTGAACTTATGAACATGACGCAACCAAAACATGCCTGCCGCCTAAGCCTATGCGGCCTCCCTGGCGCATAGGCTTATTACAAAGACTTTCACGCCCCAAATCAAAATTCTGAGCCGACAGGTCTGTCGGGAATTGCTTTTTGTCCTAAAGGCTGCCCTCCTCGACCTTTTTGATGAACAATTCGCCGAGATGCAAAATGATTCACTAATTAAAAACACAGAGGAAAAAAAGCTACTGTAGGAGCTACAGTAGCTACTTTTCGAGTTCGGTTTTCCGTCACTTCAGACTCACGATCTAAAGGTCTAAAAGTGCTAAAACCTTCACCATAATTCAAGAGTGGTGTACTTTCACGAACCAAATCATTGATTCTATCTTAAAATGTGTAAAAATAGGACTTACCGAACGTGGCTGCCTCCAACACGGCTATCAAGCGATTCCAGTTGAAAACAACAATGGCCGCCGAAAAATAATTTATATTCGTAACGGCGAGCTGCGATTGGAAGCGAAATGAAACAGGGGCTAAAAACCGAGGGTGGGGGCTTGGTCAGCACATCATTTCCAGAAAGTATGTGTGTGCGTCTCGCCAAACTCGCTCGTGTGTCAAGGGGCAGGATGAGTGTGCGCGCGCTGTGGAGCCATTCAATTGAATTCAATCATATATTCACATATCAAGGTGAAATTGCGTATGGTACTTCAGAATTATGTCAACTTGAAGGCAGTAACGTTTGAAAAACCATCAGTCAAAATTATATTTGATTTATTAACAAAAAGATATTGTGGCAATGTGGACATTTACATAAATACACGTCTTTCAGCCATTTTGTATTGCATTCCTTATTCAATATCACCCTATAGAAAGACATATATTCTACAAATCTGTAACAAATTTCAAGTCGATTGGATCTACGGTTCATGAGGAGAATGGATTTGAAGGTTGTACCAAATTTGGACAGTACAGCAAAATCTATCATGGCGGACCTTATGGGTTCTTGAGGCTTTTTTGTTCCCCATGAGAAATAAGGCATGTATACCAATTTTCAGGCATTTTGGAATAATGGGGCGCTGGGGAAATCACGTAGACTTTGGGCGTGGCTTATAGCGCCACCTATGGGCGTACATGGGCCATTAGCGGTCTGGGAGTAGTGAGTGACCTGGTGTATCATTGGGCCAAATTTGAAAAAATCGGGTCAAGGACTTTTTGAGCTATTGAGCCATTTAGCGGAGAATAATAATAATAATAATACTAACAAAAACAATAGGTTCCCTCCTACCGGAGGAACCCTAATAATAAGAATACTAACAAAAACAATAGGTTTCCTCCTACCGGAGGAACCCTAATAATAAGAATACTAACAAAAACAATAGGTTTCCTCCTACCGGAGGAACCCTAATAATAAGAATACTAACAAAAACAATAGGTTCCCTCCTACTGGAGGAACCCTAATAATAATAAGAATACTAACAAAAACAATAGGTTTCCTCCTACCGGAGGAACCCTAATAAGAATACTAACAAAAACAATAGGTTTCCTCTTACCGGAGGAACCCTAATAATAAGAATACTAACAAAAACAATAGGTTTCCTCCTACCGGAGGAACCCTAATAATAATACTAACAATAACAATAGGTGCCTCGCAGCTTCGCTGCTTGGCCCCTAATAATAATAATAATAATACGTAGAAACACTTAAGGTTGCTTCGCCGCTTGGCCACCAATTCTATGGTCTGATGAAACAAAGATTGAACTCTTTGGCCTGAATGCCAAGCGTCATGTCTGGAGGACACCAGGCACCGCTCATCACCTGGCCAATACCATCCTTACATTGAAACATTGTGGTGGCAGCATCATGCTGTGGGGATGTTTATCAGCGGCAGGAACTGGGAGACTAGTCAGGATCGAGGGAAGATAAATGCAGCAATATACAGAGACATACTTGCTGAAAACCTGCTCCAGAGCGCTCTGGACCTCAGACTGGGGTGAAGGTTCATATTCCAACAGGACAACTACCCTAAGCACACAGCCAAGATAATAAATCGATTTGGAGTGGCTCAGCCAGAGCCCAGACTTGAACCCGATTGAATATCTCTGGAGAGATCTGAAAATGACTGTGTACCAATGCTCCCAATCCAACCTGATGGAGCTTGAGAGGTCCTGCAAAGCAGAATGGAAAAAACTGCCCAAAAATAGATGTGCCAAGCTTGTAGCATCATACTCAAAAAGACTTGAAGCTGTAATTGCTGCCAAAGGTGCTTCAACAAAGTATTGAGCAAAGACTGTGAATACTTATGTACATGTTATATTTTAGTTTTAATTTGTCTTAATTTTTGCAAATCTATAAAAAAATATTAAACCAACCTTTTTCACTTTGTCATGGTGGGGAATTTTGAGGGGAAAAATGAATTTAATCCATTTTAGAAAAAGGCTAACATAGCAAATTGTGGAAAAATGAAGAGCTGTGAATACTTTCGGGATGCATTGTATATATATATATATATATATATATATATATATATAAACATGTTTGTGCGTGTCTTTAAATTCCTTTGATATTGATAGTCTTTCATTGATTTTGTCTTTGAAATGAGTGGTTCACTTCATACAATTTCCCAATGCAGGAGCTTGAATTGTGTTTCCTTTTAAGATAATGGCAGAAATTGAACCAGCTTTGCCTCCTAAAGGAATATATTAAAAACGACTTTGAACACTGCCAGTCCGATTTAAACTGTCCTTTTTATTCTCATTCATTGACAATTAGATCATTCAAATTACTACACTTGGTTAATGAATGGAACACCATCCTAATAATATTATAGCACAAATACAACATTAGAGGGAAGAAAATAAAGCAAAAATGCAGATTTAGTGAATGAATGAATTTTACAGACTTTGATAATACGAACACCGTCGACCAACTCCTATTGTTACTAACTACAGTATTAGAGTCAGCCTAATGCATTGCACATATTCAAATTTCAACCCAATAATTAAATGTTTTGTAACCACAAGCTCTTAGAACGTTTAATGTACAAAAAGCGCCCAGGCAGCTTGAGACCATAGTTAAAGCTTGCTCTCTGGCACTGCCAAATAGATTTATGTTGCATTTCAGAAGCATATAGGATAAGGATAAGGATACTGATTTTCATTTGAAGGACCTGCCACTGCCATACAGTCTTTTAATATATGTTAACCAATTTATAACCATGTCATAGTCAAGTCATATCCTTTTCCTTCACGGATGGATTAACTTTCCTACTACCTGCCCCCAGTGTACATTATGTGTATTAAATCACTGACCACAATAGGATACTGGATCAAATCATCTATCATATTAGAAACGTTTTTTATGAGGACAAAATGGTTGTTACTTTTATAACAATGACATTTTTTTTCTTGGTCCCAGTTGCTCCAACCATCCATGAGACGAAGAGCCATGCAGTAGGGCTAGGTCGCACTGCTCTGCTGAGGTGTGAGGCTGCATCTGTTCCTGTCCCAACATTTGAGTGGTACAAGGGAGAGAAAAGGTGAGACCCTACTCCTTTCACTTTTAATTTTGTATTTATTTTTTTATCCGGAAGGGAAAGTAATTTGCACCTTATCGCATGTTTACATAACAGTATTGTAACCCAGGTTAAAAAGAAATATGATTTACTTAAGTGAATAAATAGTATTAAAACTTACCTGAGTAAAGTTATAGTAGTTATACAGTCCATGATTTAATCTGATTAAAATGTTAAAAAAAATTAAAAAAGTTATCCTGGTACTTTAAGATACTGCTGTTGTATCAGCCAATCAGAATAACTGTAGCTCTTCCTGTGGCGGGAAGAACGAAATTGGAAGAGATTGAAGACAACGATATAGAAGAAAGACGCTTGTTTGAAACCAGTGAGCTAAATAACTTGAAAAGACTGAATTTGTATTGTTGTAAGCTTTTATTTTATTTTCTAAAAGTGTTTTGAGTTGTGTTATGTCTACGTCGGTAGACTGTGGTTATTTTGGCATTAGTTATTAAGTTATTGAGAGACACCGAGAAATCGCGTGTAGCTAAGCATCCATGCGGCTGCATCCATGCTAGCATCCTAGCTCCATGCTTGCAGAAGAATCGATGGCGAGCCTTCCCAGCGAGTAACCGCACTGAACTGAATCCTGTTACATCGGAGGAAAGTACCTGCTTTTCTGTCACGAGCATCAATCCTTTCGTCCAACGAATGGTAGGACTGACAGAAACCTTCATTATTTAACTAGAAGTTGGCGGGAACATTGGATTTCGTGGTAAGAGTGAACATCTCAGATCGACGGACTGTTTCTACCTCAAGTGGAATTCACAAACTGCACAACGTGGTCGTAAGAAAGAATCCGTCTGAACTTGTTAACAAGCCAGTTACCACACACTGAACATAATATACACCATTACATTCACAGTATGTTTAGTATGTGTTCTTTTGATATTTGAATGTTATACTTGAAACTTGATTAGTGTGTTTCCTGAAAGCAAAAACACATGTTATTCTGCATACTTATTTTTTGTGTGTGTGTGTTTGCTGAAAGCAAAAACACTTTTGTTATTCTGCATACTTATTATTGGGTGTGCTTGCCTTCGGCAAGAGCACAACCTTTGTTCTCTCACATATATATTTATTTATTTATTATTATTGTTTATTTTCGCACCCCTAAGGATCCCTCAATATTTGGACTACATAGACAACGTCGGTGTCAAAAGGTTCGTCTTGGTAGCGATTGCGTTGGTTGTATTTTTATTTACGTTCCGTTGGATGGCTTAAGTTCAAATTACGTTTTTGTGGCGAAAAGTGAAGCTAACGGTGGTTAACTTGCTAGCCACAGTCACTGACGTTACTAACGTCACAAAAACACGCGTGACTACCTGTAGCAGAACATTCGTTTCGCATCTGTTAACTTGGGGGATAGGTAGGCTAACTATAGCTTTACTGCAAGGCAGCTGCAGAAACGCCACAAGCAAAGAGGCCAGGGTGATAACTATTTACTAATTTTACTTTGTGATGTGAAACACAATTGTGAAATGTAATGTACAATATTAGCTGATATTATTAAGGAAGTACATCTACTTTCGGAAACAGTAGTCTACTATTTCACTGAAGCATTATGACATTAGCCTCTGTTGCCCGGGCAACACATACTACAGCGGTCTATGATGCATCTGTTTTCAATCGTTAAAATAAACTTTCCTCACAAATACATTTTCGTTGTAGGATTTATTATGACATTACATTACAAGTAAACGATTTGTTGGTGAAGTTATCATTACCTGTGGTTTCAAACCAGTGTAGCTCACTGCAACGCTGTTGCCTACGCGAGACACACTAGTAGCTAACAAAAACATCTCCACAGCTGTTTAGGAAGTCAAACGGCGACAGAACATGTTCGGTTCTCCCCTTACTTAAATCAAAAGTCTTTCAATATGTGAAACTATCTGACTACTAACCTGAACTTCATTGCCACAGCCTAAACTTTGTCAATCTATCATGAAAATAACTAATTTCAGCCTAAACCGTACAACGGAACGTTCAATCGAATTCAACCAACGCAATCGCTACCAAGACGAACACAGCAGTAGTCTAGTACTGTACTTTAGTAGTACAATTTACCGGGGCAGCTTTTCCACACAGGGCTATATCCAGGGCTCCAGACTAACTTTTTTTACTAGGAGCACAGTAGCCCCTGACTGAAAATATTAGGAGCACAACACTTTTTGTATTTTGAATTGTACATGAGCAGCAACAAATGTAGGCTATGCTTTTAAATCTATGCAATCTTCATAAATAATAAGTAGGCATTTTTATATAAAATATACAGAAATTACAGTTAATAAACGGACCCATCTGCAACCGATGCAAGCAAGCACACCCTACAATTTCCCCAGAAATTGTACCCTCTCTAGTTGGGTGTGCTTTGCCTTCGGCAAGGGCACAACCTTTGTTCTCTCACATATATATTTATTATTATTTATTTTTACCCCCCTAAGCCTCAGTCAATATTTGGACTACATAGACAACCTAGGTGTCAAGTTTCGTCTTGGTAGCGATTGAGTTGCTTGTATTTTTATTTACGTTCCGTTGCATGGTTTAAGTAGAAATTGGGTTTTTGCCAAAAAGTGCCTTCTGTCAACGAAGGGTACTCAGTGCTAGCCTACATCACTACGTCAGCACACGTTAGCAACGACGCATGGATACAACGTGATAGAGACGTTCTAGCACACAAGTTGGAGCTTGGATTATGAGTGAAAAATGCCAACCCCCAAAATGACCAACCATTGGGCTTTGTTGAGAAAGCATTTTCGAGTGGAACTGCCATCTCGGATTTTTGATTTAGGTTGTGAAAGTCTTTGTAATTTGAGCGAGTGCGGGTCGCCCGTGAGACTGCCTAGGCGGCAGCCATGCAAGCGTCATAGTAGTCTAGTATTTTCGTAATTTTATATTTCGGTCAATTCAACTCCAAAAAACAGAAGGATTTCTGTTTTCTCTTCACACCCCTAAGCCTTCGTCAGTATTTGGACTACATAGACAACGTCGATGTCAAAAGTTTCGTCATGGTAGCGATTGAGTTGCTTGTATTTTTATTTACGTTCCGTTGCACGGTTTAAGTAGAAATTACGTTTTTGTGGCAAAAAGTGAAGCTAACGGTGGCTAACTTGCTAGCCACAGTCAATGACGCTACTTACATTTACATTTATGCATTTAGCAGACGCTTTTATCCAAAGCGACTTCCAAGAGAGAGCTTTACAAAAGAGCATAGGTCACTGATCATAACAATGAGATAGCCCCAAACATTGCGAGCAGCCAAAACATGAAGCATACATTGTGAAAAACCAAATAAGTGTCAAAGGGATGAACCATAAGAGCATGCAGTTAAACAAGTTACAATTAAACAACATGAAGCTCAAAAAGTGCAAGAGTGTACCTGTAGAAAAGAAGACAAAACAACAATCAACAGTAACATATTTCACAGCGAGTACAAGAATTTAAAACCGTCACAACTAACCAACAGGAGCAACAAGTCTCTCAATACGAGTCATTGTGATCCTGGAGGAAACTAACATCAGGTCCAGCCAAGCATTCCTAAGTGCCGTTGTACTCCCGGAACAAGTGCGTCTTGAGCCTTTTCTTGAAGGTGGGGAGACAGTCAGTGTCCCTGATGGAGGTGGGGAGTTGATTCCACCTTTGGGGGGCCAGACAGGAGAAGAGCTTGTGTTGGGACCGGGCGCTCTTGAGCGGTGGGATCACCAGACGGTTGTCAGAAGAAGACCGTAGGTGGCGGGTGGGGGTGTAAGGCTGCAGGAGAGACTTGATGTAGTTGGGTGCAGTCCCGTTCACTGCTCGGAAGGTCAGTACCAGAGTCTTGAATCTGGTACGGGCCGTGATGGGAAGCCAGTGGAGGGAGATGAGGAGCGGGGTAACATGGGAGCGTCTGGGTATATTGAAGACCAGACGGGCTGCCGCATTCTGAATCCTCTGGAGAGGGCAGGGTTGCGCATGCTGGGAGACCGGCGAGCAGCGAGTTGCAGTAGTCCAGCTTTGAGAGGACAAGTGCTTGGACTAGCAGCTGGGTGGAATGCTCAGACAGGTATCTCCTGATCTTCCGGATGTTGTAGAGGGTGAATCTACACGACCGGGAGACCGCAGCAATGTGGGCTGTGAGGGACATCCATGGTCACCCCGAGATTCCTGGCAGAGGATGAAGGGGTCACCGTCGCCGATCCCAGGGTGATTGAGAGATCGTGGGAGATGGAGGGTTTGGCCGGGATGATGAGGAGTTCTGTTTTGGCGAGGTTGAGCTGGAGGTGGTGCTCGGTCATCCAGGCGGAGATGTCTGTGAGGCAGGCCTCGATCCTACCTGAGATCCCCGGATCAGTCGGGGGGAACGACAGGTACAGCTGCGTGTCGTCAGCATAGCAGTGGTAGGAGAAGCCATGGGAGGTGATGATTGGTCCAAGCGAGGTGGTGTAGAGGGAGAAGAGGAGCAGTCCGAGGACAGAGCCCTGTGGGACACCAGTGGAGAGCTGGCGGGGGCCTGACACTTTGCCTCCCCAGGAGACCTGGTAGGACCTTCCCGACAGGTAGGATGAGATCCACTGAAGTGCAGTGCCAGTGATGCCCATCTCAGAAAGTCTGGCCAGCAGGATCTGATGGTTAACCGTATCAAACGCTGCAGAAAGGTCCAGCAGAATGATGACGGATGACCTCGAAGCCGCTCTGGCAGACTGAAGGGCAGTGGTGACTGACAGGAGGGCAGTTTCTGTGGAGTGACCAGTCTTGAAGCCCGATTGGTTGGGGTCAAGCAGGTTGTTCTGAGAGAGGAAGTTTGACAGTTGGTTAGATACAGCACGTTCAATTGTTTTAGAACAGAAGGGTAGTAGTGATACCGGTCTGTAGTTCTGGGAGGACGGCTGGGTTAAGGGAGGGTTTTTTGAGTAGAGGGCTAACTCTGGCCTGTTTGAAGGCAGAGGGGAAAGTGCCGGAAGTAAGAGAAGAGTTCATGGACATGGACACAAGGACATGGAGAAGAAAAGTTATGATGGAGGGAGAGATGGTTTGAAAGAGAGGGGAGGGGACTGGATCAAGGGGACAGGAGGTGGGGCGATGAGAGAGAATGAGGTCAGAGATCTCTGCCTCGGACAGGGGAGAGAAAGAGTTCAGACATTTAGTTGGGTCAGTCATAGAGGGTGAGTGGGTAGGAAAGGTGGGTTCAGGGAACCGACTGCTAATGTCAGCAACTTTTTTCTCAAAGAAGGAGGAGAAGTCGTCTGCTGTCAGGGTGGTGGGGGAGGTGGGTTAAGAAGGGTGGAGAAGGTAGAGAAAAGTTTGTGAGGGTTAATTTTGTTAAGAAAGTAGTGGGTTTTAGCATCAGTTATGCGGGTAGTGGGTTTTAGCATCAGTTATACGTAACTAACGTCACAAAAACTCGCGTGACTACCTCTAGCAGAACATTAGTTTAGCTTGTTAACTTCTGGGAGATAGCTAGGCTAACTGCTTTACTGCAAGGCAGCTGCAGAAACACCACAAGCAGACGCCAGGGTGATAACTATTTGCTCATTTTACCTTGTGACATGACACACAATTGTGATGTGTAATGTACAATATAAGCTGATATTATTAAGGAAGTACAATTACTTTCGGAAACGGTAGTCTACTATTTCACTGAAGTATTAGCGACATAAGCCTCTGTTGCCCGGGCAACACATACTACAGTGGTCTATGATGCATCTGTTTTCAATCATTAAAATAAACATTCCTCACAAATACATTTTCGTTGTAGGATTTATTATGACATTACATTAAACGATTTGTTGGTGAAATTATCATTACCTGTGGTTTCAAACCAGTGTTGCTCACTGCAACGCTGTAGCCTACGCGAGACACACTACAAAAACATCTAGCGTTACACAGCTGTTTAGGAAGTCAAACGGCGGCAGAACATGTTCGGCACTCCCCTTACTTAAATCAAAAGTCTATCTGACTACTAACCTGAACTTCATTGCCACAGCCTAAACTTTGTCAATCTGTTCATGAAAATAATTAATTTCAGCCTAAACCGTACAACGGAACGGTAAATCGAATTCAACCAACGCAATCGCTACCAAGACGAACACAGCAGTAGTCTAGTACTGTACTGTAGTAGTACAATTTACCAGGGCAGCTTCTCCACACAGGGCTATATCGCATTTTGCGTTGTTACAGACAATGATCGCTACCAGTGAGCTTTTTATGAATGAGCGATTTTCCACTAAATAAATGTCAAGCTTATTTAGGTTTTTGGGGGCATATTTTCAGTTAGCAGATGGTACTGTTTGAATCGCGATTCCATCTTCTACTGCCGGTAACGTCGTAGAATAATCTTCAAAGGGGATTCGTTATTAATGAATGAATGCAATATGAGTAGGCTAAATGCCTGAAAATATCACGAGAAGGGAAAAACTTAAAAGGACGTTTAAGTCATAGAGATTAGGTACATTTTTACACCGGTCTGCTAAATGTATTCGTTTTGATTCAACTGAGGCTGCCTCTTGCAGGGGAAATGAGAAGACATCTATTTCATTCTACACATCACTCTATTTTGAGTTGTAAATGAGCAGCAAAAAAAAAATGCTTTTAAATCTATGTAATCTTTATAAATAATAAGTATGCATTTTTATATAAAATATACTGAAATATCAGTTGTAAAAATGTCATTAAAAAACGGACTTCTGTGCAACCGACACAAGCAAGCACACCCTACAATTTCCCCAGAAATTGTACCCTCTCTAGTTTTTTTCTGTTTTTTTTAATTAATTTTTCGGACACGTTTTTTTCTCGCCTACTAGTTTCACACCGTTTAATATGTTTTGCTATCTGCTAAATGCATAAATAACTTTGCAGCTTGTCGGGCGCACAGTTGGCAAATCAAGAGTCGAGTAGTGAGTGACGAGTGGTTGTCAAATTGTAATTCTCTAATCTCGATACATTTTTTAACAGCTGGCGCAAGACAATAAAGTGAAGATGGCAGCAAAGTAGAGCTACGAGCTCAAACGGAAGCAATTTTTTTTATGGAATGAAGATGCACTGTGTCGCCTGTCGTATGTTCCCGTCTAAAGCGGACAAAAGTAGGTCTTTTTACACAGGCACCGACAATTTTCGAAAACAATCCCTGACCAGCCATGCTAGCAGACAGTACCTGGTTTCCAGGCCGTTGACCATGCTGGTCAGCAATTTAAATGTAGATGCCCATCGTGTTATTGCACGACTTATAACAACGGCATATCACGTAATTAAGACGGGCCAGCCGTTCGTCTCGTTCCCCCAGGCTATTGAACTGCAGCAGAAGACTGTGTCGACTTGGGTAGTTAGTATCATACTGATGAAATGCTATGGAAGCTTTTATATATTAGCATTGAGGGACCAGAGGTTTCAGTTTCTGCCAGACAGAGTTGTGCAGAGATGGCTGTCAGCAGGGAAGAGAGCACTTCATGTTTGAGGTTAAAAGTCAATTGTTTTGCTGACTATTACCTTTTATTTTTTATCACTAGAAATGTGATTTCATTTTTGTTCTTTTTATATCCAGGATGTGTTTACAGAATAACACAACTTTGTTGTGTTATTCAAAGACTGTTAAGTCTTTGGTTTTGTTGTAACAATGATAAATTACAACTTTTGTAGGGGGGGCCAGTAAATTTTTTTATGTTGAGCCCTGTTGTCTTTAATCAAAAGATCGTCTCCGTTTTCAATTTGAAGCAGAAGATCTAGCTTACTGTAGGAAATCTCCCCATTGCATCCTCTCTCTAGCTTCGCTTCGGCTAAAGATGGACGATGCATGTACTATTCACGCCTACGGTGTTAATACAGTCTGTAAAATTACCACGTTGACACACTTGCAAGAAATGATCCGCTGGTTAGATGTAGCATGATCTTATTTACTACCCACAATAGTTCCGCTTTTTTTGCAGCAGCATTTTAATCAGAGTTAGAGTAGCTTTTGCAGTTGCACAACAAAGTCACGTAATGTGACGAGTTTGAATTTAAAAGTATTAAAAAAACTCACCAGGGACAACGACAACATCGGCAACCCTGCACTAGGGCTGAACGATTAATTGCGTTTGCGATTAATATCGCGATGGGACAGAACGCGATTTTGTAATCGCAAAGGCTGCGATTTTACTTTGGTCACGTGACACGCATGAGTAACGCAGTTTACAGACAAAGGATCAACTTGCACGCTACACTGTACCTTGACCTGTACGATCATGGCCTCAGGCTCGACAGAACCTGAGACTACAATCACTTTTCCAATTTTGCCTTTAAAAAAAGATGCTGCGCAGTGTCAAGTATTGTGCAAAACCTGCCTGGCTAACGTTGCTACCTCACGGGGCAACACCACCAACCTAATTCGACCCTAAAAAAACACCACAAGCCATGTACGATGCATAGCTAAAATTCTGAACACCAGTGTGTCAAATAAGCCAAATAACACCCGACAGGATCACTGATCGAAATGTTTCAAAGCCTAACTCAGTGTAGCCTACTACAAAATTACTCAAGCAGTAAGCATTCATCACGAAATATATGATACCCCTCGGTGATACACATACAGTAGGATCACTATGGCTGACTGTGCCATACTGTTTCTGTTAGGCTACTGACTGGATCAGAAATGTTCAGACAGTGTCTCTTTTTCTTTTAAAGGTCACATGACATGAAAACTTCACTTTAGGAGGTTATTTAACATTAATATAAGTTCCCCTAGCCTGCCTTTGGTCCCCCAGTGGCTAGAATTTTCGATAGGTGTAAACCAAGCCCTGGGTGTTCTTCTCCGCCTTTGAGAAAATGAAGGCTCAAACGCTCGGTTTGAAAATCTCCTCTTATTGACGTCACAAGGAGCCAGGCTACCGCCCTTCTCTCTGCTGTGCCCGCCCAGATAATCCGGCCCGCCCATGAGGAACTGAGCTACGATCGTGCAAGGGCGAGTGCAATATCGTGTTTTCCTGCAGAGACATCATGGCTAGCAAACGAACGAAGCTTAACAGTTGCTCAGTGCTTGGATGTACAAATCAACACACAAGTCTTTTTGTAGTTCCTTCATCTGAGCCTCTAAACAATCAGTATCTTAATTGTATTTTCTCTGGAAATGCGCCTACACAACTTCTCTTGTAGGCGCATTTGTTTTGTATGTCTGCGCCTAACACTTCAGCCACGACTGTTTCCTCAACTTGAGCTAATACAAAATTGGCCTTGCTGAAATTAAATTCTGGATCAGTACTAACTCTCCTTCGTCCAGCTACTAACCTCGGACAAGTAAGTTAACTAACGCTATATCATTTTGTAGCTTTACTGTATAGCTTGCAGCTAGCTGAGTTAATGTCGCAAGGTAGATAGCATCAAGTATGTGTGTGAATACACATGCTGTACGTGAGTGTTGTACACTTCTTTGTTATTTGGATAACCGTTCTGCTGTTGGTGTTATGGCGCGCGCGATATCCACCTTTCCCCTCATTGAAATGACTGAGTGTGTACCTCTGCAAACCAGGGTTATCAGATGAGAATGGGCAAATTCGAGGCATCTTACAGCAACGGGGTTACAGCCATTGCGATACATCCATTGTAAACATTAGCGCATGGTGCCGCCCCTCCGCTCCTCATTAGCATTTAAAGCTACAGACACCAAAACAGCGCGTTCTGAGGAAAGCTCCTTGTGGGACTGCTAGTAGTCGCTGTAATTCTACACCAAGGCTGAATTTCGGGAAAGACACTTCTGATACAGTATTAGGGGACCACTAAGGCCTATATAAAAGCATCCAAAAACAGCATGTCATGTGACCTTTAAGATTTAACCTTTAGATGCGTGAGTTCTAAATATTTCCGACTGTCTCCACAGCGCAAGTTATTTTTCCGAAACGGTAGCTAGCTAGCTAGCTTTAGTTAAGAAAGTGCAACTAAATCTTACGTTTCTAGTTTAGCTTTGATTTACCAAAATATTTTCGATGAGGTAGGCTACCGGTGGTATGTTCTCCTTAGTTTTTCTGAACTTTGTGTGTTATGTTGCTGACTGGAGATCAGTAGGCTAGTATATATCTATATTAATAATACATCATAATAAATCGCAATTACAAATTATTCGCGATTATCTTATTTTCCAAAATTGTTCAGCCCTACCCTGCACTATGGATTATATTTTTTATGTCATCTTTAAATTCAGTGTCTGAACAGGACTGGGTGTGCAGGCACACATGATTAGTTTCTCCTCCATCTTGAACCTAAAACCTAGATTCTAGGTTAGAAATGTTGACAATGACCAACGGTTGCTACGTTACAAGAAACAAGGAACCAATCCGATTGTCCAACGCTCTTCACTGTTCCACTGTTCAAACTTTTTTCTGTTTCTACATCTTTCAATTATTAATACTTTTCAGAATGGGTTTTATTCGCCAAGAAACATCACACAGACAAGGAATTTACTGTGGCAGGAAGGTGCACACATTAAACATATAGGAATCTTAAATAAGAAGTGTACAAGTCTAACTAATACTAAGGGGCTAAAAATGTAAAAGATTTAAAATTAAAAAATAAATAAAATGGCTATAGTACAAATAGGGCAACATACTGCAAGGTGTCTTGTGCAGTTAAAGTGATAAGGGGGGGGTCAGATGGCTGATCGGTTAGGGAGTCGGGCTATTAATCAGAAGGTTGTTGGTTCGATTCCCCTCTGTGCCAAATGACGTTGTGTCCTTGGGTAAGGTACTTCACCCTACTTGCCTCGGGGAGAATGTCCTTGTACTTACTGTAAGTCGCTCTGGATAAGAGCTTCTGCTAAATAACAATGTGAAATGTGAATAAGTGGTGAAGTCAGTGTGAGTCCTTGGCCTTGTTGAAGAGGCCAGCAGCGGATGGGAAGAAACTGTTTGTGTGGCGTGAGGTTTTGGTCCTGATGGACCGCATCCTTCTGCCAAAGGGGAGTGGCTGAAACAGAGTGTGTCCAGGCTGGGAGGAGTCGGCCACAATCTTCCTTGCTCCCCTCAGGGTCCTCGAGGTGTGCAGGCCCTTGAGGGCAGGCAGATTGCAGCCAATCAGCTTCTCAGCAGCGTGGATGATACACTGCAGTCTGCTCTTGTCTTGTGGCAAAAGTGTACCAGATGGTGATGGACTCAACGATGGCTTTGTAGAAGTGCACCATCATTGTCTTTGGCAGGTTGAATTTCTTCAACTGCCATAGGAAGTACATCCTCTGTTGTGCTTTCTTGGTGAGGGAGCTGATGTTCAGTTCCCACTTGAGGTCCTTGGAGAGGATAGTGCACAGGAAGCGGAAGGACTCCACAGGGTTGACTGGGGAGTCGCACAGGGTGATGGGGGTGACTGTCTTAAGAGCATTGAGCTCTAACATAACGCTTTAACATTTATGAAATTAAATAAGATACCCTTTTCATCACTGTTTTTTTCTCCTCTTTCAACCGTAAGAAAATATTGCAATGCATAACAATGACAGATAGAATTTTAACACCATGTCTCACCATGTTGGTTTCAAAGCAACACTTTTTCACCTTCATACTGCTGACATACTTTTGTCTGCTATATTGATAACTGTTATGCAATATACCCTTTATCACTATTTTCTCATTTTTCCAACTTCAAACCTTTTTCTGTTTCTCAGTCTTTCATTCTTTAATACTTTTAACGCTTAAAACTGTATGAAAGTCAAGAAGATACTCTTTTCATCACTATTTTTTCTCCTTTTTAAACAGTAAGAAAATATTGCGTTGCGATGCATAACAATGACAGATATACTTTGAATACTTTTTCTCACCATTTTGTTTTTAAAGCACATACGTCTTTTAAAATCTTTGTAAAACCTTCTCCATTATTCAAGCCATCAAAACAAAATTGTTTCAACTGCTTTCAGCAAACACACACATTTTCTTCAGGAAATGTACCTTTCTAGTTTTGATTGTATGCATATTATTTTCCCTATGTATGTTGGTGAAGCATATGTTTGTGTTATGCTGATGCTATTATATTGGTGAAGCATATGGTTGTGTTATGCTAATGCTATCTAATAACTCAATGGTTTAGCTGAGGTGTAACATAGGAAAGTAAACTAGTTTAAATAGGCCTAATTCAATATAAATTGAGAACTTAATAGAACGTATTAGGATTCATAAATGGAGTTAACTCAAATAGAAAGTAAACAATAATTACAAGTTTACTGTTTAAAAACCAATTTAAACAGAAGTAAAATTATGAATTGATAAAACCAAAAAAATAGTAAATCTTTTCGTTTCCTAAAAGAAAAAGATTGAGCTTGAATTTAATTCAAGAATGTGTATGTAACATGTGTGTTATGTAACATGTGTGTTATGTTAATTGTATTGTAAATGTGTCATATGGTACCAATTCTTTATTCCATCTAAACAACTCATTTCTTTTTTATTCTTATATAAAAGAAGCCGGTATTTCAATTCATTCTATGGTCTGTTTACTATATTAATATTTCCATTGTTAAACTATATTACTGCTCCTACGAACCTCGACTCTGGTCCTCTTTACCTACTTAACTTGCAACTAGTAGTAAGTGTTACACTATCCACTGGTTTAATAATTCTCAGCACATACTGTATTTCAATCAGTGTAGATTCAAGTGCTGGTTCTTGAATTTGAAAAACAAATTATACCCTGTTACCCATAATTTATCCACTCCTAGAGAGCACAGTTTCAATCATCAGTTCCCACTGTGCTAATTGTAATAACAGGGTTGATTCAATTGATAAAAATGGCTAAAGAGGAATTTTTGAATGATTCTAGTGTTTACATACAAGGCCTTGCTCTTCCATGAAAATGTTTGTATTTTTCCAAATTCTTTCATCATCATCATTTATACTTGTATTATTGTTTTTATTGATTTGATGTAAAGCACCTTGAGCTGCAATTCTTGTATGAAATGTGCTACACTGTAAAAAAAAAAAAAGATTAAATTACAGTACTTTTTCTGTAAATTATACGTGTTTTTTTCTGTATTTCTGAATTACAGGAAATACAGATAGAAAGACAATGGCAAAATGTAAATGTATATTTACATTAAAATTACAGCAAAATATTGTTACTTAAAAATACACTAACATTTCTGGGGGTTTTTTAACAAATATTATAAACATTTTCACCAAAATGTTCTGTTAAAACACATAATTTCACTTTATCAAAACTATTTTAGCTATTTTAACAGTTATTTTGCAGGAGATATATATGCTTCTGTTTCCCAGAATGCCCTGCAGCAAGCTGAAAAGCTACAGAGTTTAAGGTTTAAGCTTAGTTAGATAAGCATTGTTTGGAGTTTTGTTGTTGTGTTCGTTCTGTTTTGATATGTGTAATGTGATGGTCTGTAGTTTTGATAAATTAAGTGTTCACCCTGAGTGTGAATGTTGTCCAGTTAGATGGCGATCTAACCTGTCTTGTGAGACAACTGTGAGGAGAGCAATATTACTCTCCAATTCGTACAGCTTGTCGGCGCTACAGTTGTAAATCTCTGGATACTGATTACAGCATCCGGATGCTGTATGTTGTGCACACGACTAGTTTTGAATGTTAAATCGTGATATCTTGTTTTGGCTTTATTGAATATTTGTATTTATTGAAAATGCTTTATCTTTACATCAAAGTTTAATTAATAAAAGTAGTATTTACCGGTAAAGAACAGCCTGTAATGTAATATCACATATATATCCTGTAAATTTGGTACTGGAACGTGTCATAACATGGGTTTATAATGTGAACGTACACAACGTACATATATTTGTACAATTACAAATAGTTTTTTCCCCCGCAAATCTGGTTTATTCAGGATAATAGTACACATTTAAAATTAGAAATGCTGTTTTTTTACAGAGAAGTTCAATTAATAAAAGTCAAATTTAATCTTTAATCTGGCGTCCCAGCTGCCAGATTGTTCCTGTTTTTTTTTATAGTGTATGAGAGCAACGTGCATCAAGTCAAGCAAGTACACTCAAAAAGCAACTGCACAGTTGAGATATATCTTAACTTAAATGTTATTGTATTGATTGACCAATTCATATTTAGATTAGACTGTGTACTGTAACAATTGTTTGATACACAATTGAGACTGTGTGACGGGGAGTCTATGAAGCATCCGGCATAGGAACAAAGTTATCAACAGCCAACTGGTTTACAAATGAGTATGTACTAGCATGTAGGTCACCTGTCCTCCCTCCCTCAGTGATTTGCTGAAGAGGGTTATTTAAGCTCTGTAGAGATCTATTGAGGATGGTAAACATTTTCTTACTCCTTGACTCGGCACGTTGACATTCTAGAGAAAATAAGCAGCATTATTTGTATTCTATTGCGTTTCAGGATTAACAAGGGTCAAGGCATTGACATCAAGAACCTCAGCTCCAGATCAGTGCTCACCATGACCAACATGACAGAGGATCGCTATGGTAACTACACGTGTGTAGCCGTCAACAAGCTGGGGACAGCCAACACCAGTGTCCCTCTCATTCGTAAGTAGACACAGTATTTTTTCAGTATAGCTAGCCTTGACTCTACTCTTGAAAGTCAAAGAGTTGGCAGTGTTTTGGATATGCATATGTGGAATATGTGACCAGTCCGTTTGTGATACACTGATTCTATGAAATGTTGTCAATGTATTTGTTCTCTGGTTTTATCTGGCAATTGCTCTGTGTGCGTGTGTTTGTGTAAATTTCAAGAGGACAGAAGGCGGTGTTGTTAGACAAGCACTTATAAGATGAGCTGTTATGTATATGTAATTTAACAATATTTGTCCTTGATGTACATTAACAAGGAAACATGAACAGGTTTTTTCAATTGCTTGCTAGGCTGTGCTTTCGGCTCTTAATATTGGTCTGTCCTCATCACACCAGTCCCTGCCATTAAAGATAAATGTACTATAGATAGTGCATGTTGTCAAGGGCGAGCTTGAGTCTCCTGTTTGTGTGTGCACAAATAACAACATTAATAAACTTCCAATGACAGCTCTCAATGGGACACTGTTGAGATCATAAATACGTCTCTTTCTTTCTCAAATTCTCTCTTTCTATTACTTTTGCTCTTCTCTGTGCTTTCTTCATGATCCACATGAATCGTCCAATTCTTTTGACCCTCTAATAAAAAATGACAAGCAATCTGTGCAGCCTGCCTACTGGAATGGGAAATTGTCACATGACATGGAATAGCTTTTCAGTCAATATAGTTTGATGAGCCAGGTGCATTTTAAATGGAAACAATAGATCGTTGATGTTATGTGGCGAAGAAATTGCTGATTTTTCTTTCTTTGCAGTATTGACACTGCTAAATGGTTGACTGTTTTGGTTTGCTTGTTACAATCACACCAAATGCCATTTTTCAAGATCATTTGCAACCCACATTTCATCTAGGGTTGAACAGAAGTTCTTCACCCCTTAGTTTTATACTAACTGCTATAGAAGCAATATAATATGGTTAATGTAAAATAAAGGAAAATATTTAAAGCAATATTATTTTGAAGATCACAGTCAGTTTCAGATTCAGATTCCAAAGGGGTCTAATATCGGTTATTTTCCCTCACCTTCAGATTTGTTAGATCTTGTGTACAGCACTTAAATAAAAAAAATTGTATTGAAGGAGTTCCTCATCGCTTAACAAACAGGCTTTAAAGCAGAACATTTGCTTGTGTTTTGAAAGAGGAAATAATACGTTGTCTCAGATTTGTATCTGCTTTGTCATTGATGTCCTATCTGTCCTGTTTTGTCCTACAGTTTTTGGACAAGCTTCTCATGAAAACATTTGAAATGTACTGTTTTGAATCATTATCATCAAGTACACATACTCTACTTGTACAGTGTACATGTCCTTAGCTCTAGCATGGTCAACCTCAATTAAAATAAACTCTGCTTTTTTCATTTTCTTATTCATAGATACAATAAATTGTCTCTTGGATAACTCATCTAATTTATCCCTTAATCTAGCTCAAATTTTCAGCCCACCTTGTCATAAAGCTGAAAGGGCTTCTCTGTCTATGCCACCGTACCTTACTCCCACTGCTTAGGGCTAAGATGAGAAAAGACCCAAAGGTAGTGGAATGAAACTCTTCAACTGCTAAATCCTGCAGGCATGTGTGCTAGTGGGATGATGAATGTCTTGTCCGATTTGTTGTGATTATCAATCACAGCTTGAAAGAATGTAATCTCTTTGTGCCCCCTTAGTCCAAATTTGCTTTTGTTGTTGTTTTTGTTGTTGCCAGGCAATGTGCCTTTGATCGTATACAAGTCATAAAGTAATTTTGAGGATTGGCAAAAACCGTAACCCTTGTGTTGTCTTAGGCCGTGTTCACACTTGACTTCTCTTTTCAGAAAAAAGCACTGCCTTCAATGCCTTTTTACATGCAACCCTATGGGAAAAGGAAAAAGCGGCCGCCTTTTCAAAACTTCTAAAAAAAGCGATGTGCCCGACGCCTTTTTTATTTCAATTTTCTCAACTTTTCAAAAAAGCACTGGGTGACATCAAGCGCCTTTCTGACAGCTGACCAATCAGGACGAGGAGAGTAGGTACGCGTGTACCTTCCCTAGTAACCTTCTACCATAGTTACCGGTGCCCCCAAAATAGACCAAGATGGACAAGGTACCAGTCGAACCACTTATAATTGCCGTATCGTACTACTCAGAGTTATATGACATGAGTAATAAAAGATACGCAAATATACAAATAAGAGTCCATCTGGGAACAGATCGGTAGGTCTTTGGGGTTTTCTGGTAAGTACAGTACACGTAAACTCTCATATACTGTATATTCTGTATACTATATAGAGCTGTAAAATGTAAATATTCATTGATATCGTAACCCGACCTATTTCCGCCCCAGTTATTAAACAAGTGACAAACAGTTATAAACCTTTTATAGATCGAAAAATCTTTAAACAAGCAATCTTACATTAGTGGCTGGTGTCTAGATTACGGCTAACTTGTTTGGATTTCAACTGAAACGCGTGTTCCGTTTTGAGTAGTCTTATGCCAGGTTCATTTTTATCATAGGACTGTCATGCAGTAAGAAGTGGAAGTATTTGAGAGACAAATACAGGAAGGAGAAGAGAGAAGAGCAGGAGAAGGCCAGGAGTGGTGCCGAGGGGGTAGTCAAGAGGAATTGGAAATACCTTGACATGCTAGCATTCCTAGAGCCCTATAACCAGGACAGGGAGACCACCTCCAACTTTGATTTGTCACAGTCAGCAACCGTTATTTTAAATAACATTTGTTCAATTAACTTCAAAATTAACCAGCTACTGAGATATAAATTCACACGCCACTCAATAGTACAGTAAATCATTATTCTGTGTCTGAAAATCTACCAGCCACGCTCATATTTTACCAGCATTTGGCCCCGGTATGGACACATGATTAGGATGGGGTTAATAAATGTATAAACCTGGAAAATGTTAATGTTCTAATAAGTGCTGTGTTGGGTTTTATTTTCATACAGGATCAAACTGAGGAAAGTTTAGATTTAGAGCAGTGGTCACCAACCTTTTTAGGCCAAAGATCACCGACCTTTGCCTTGGTGACCCGAAGATCTACCTATTGAGGCGTTGAGAGACAGAACAGACTCCAGACTGAACTTACAACTTAACTTTATATTTGGCCTTATTGTAATTGAATGAAATCAAACACTTTGTGAACAATATGAACAAGAAAAAACACTTTTGCAATGAGCAGGCTGGATATGAACGGTTTTATTTATAAACTGAAGTTACAACACAACACTGACAAATTTCTCATGTGACAAGTCAGTGTGATGGCTGTGACTGAACACTGTCTGTGAGTGCCTTGTAGTTTGGCTCATAAGCAGAGACAGCCAGTCTGAGGCAGTCTGTGAGGTGTCTGTCAGTAAGCCGGCTCCTGTACTTGGATTTGGTGATTTTCATCTGTGAAAATGCCATTTCACAGAGGTAGGTCGATCCAAAGTAGGCACTCACTTTTAGTGCACATGCACTGAGGAGAGGAAACTTCTCTCGGCTGACAAGTCCCCAAAAGTCACTGTCCCTTGACCTGGCTTTCAGCTCAATGTCATTTTGCAAATCAAGCATCTCCATGTCCACTCCACTTGGCAAAGCAAATGCTTTCTCGAATTGGTCTGCAACCTCCTCTGTATTAATAGGCAGGAATGGGTTTGAAAGAAATGCAGCAATATCCTTCATGATTTCTAACTCACCAAAACGTCGACTGAACTCCGCTGCCAGTTTGTCCAGGTGCACACAGTACTGCTCAGGGTGAAAGTCAGAAGAGTCTTTGATGGACTGTGACATTTTTTCCAGGTTTGTAAAGTGTGTCAGCGTCCCTTTCCTCAGATTCGTGGTCCAGACACAGAGTTTGGCCTTGAACGCATTCACTGCGCTGATCATGTGGAGGAGGTGCCGGTCTTTTCCCTGGAGTTCGTGGTTGAGCGAGTTCAGTTTTCCGGTTAGGTCCGTCAGAAACCCCAGGTCCAGTAGCCACGCATCCGTTGAAAGTTCCTCGTGCTCCTCGTTCCTTTTCGACAGAAACGTCTTAATCTCAGGCAGCAAGTCAACAAATCGCTGCAGCACTTTTCCGCGACTCAACCACCTGACATCAGCATGCAGAAGCAGGTCTCCATACGCCGAATCGAGCTCATCCAATAACGCCTTGAATAAGCGATGCTGAAGCGCTTTTGCTCGAATCGAGTTTACCACTTTGACCACCAGTGACATGACATGAGAAAAGTCCACAACTTTCCCAGCCAAGGCTTGCTGATGAATCACACAGTGATTACATTACATTTACATTTAGTCATTTAGCAGACGCTCTTATCCAGAGCGACTTACAGTAAGTACAGGGACATTCCCCCCCGAGGCAAGTAGGGTGAAGTGCCTTGCCCAAGGACACAACGTCAGTTGGCATGACCGGGAATCGAACTGGCAACCTTCGGATTACTAGCCCGACTCCCTCACCGCTCAGCCACCTGACTCCTTGATACTTCATGAAGTCGGGGAAATCCGGATCATTACGGCACAGTGCTATAAAACCAGCGTGCACACCGCACATTGCCGGTGCCCCATCGGTAGTGATTGCCACCAGTTTCTGAATGGGGATGTTCTTTTCATGGACATAGCTTTTAAAAACGTTGTAAATATCCTCACCTCTCGTTCTCTCTTTTAATTGGAGAAGAGTGAGGAAGTCCTCCTTTGTTGTAAAGTCCTGGAAAGCCATTCTGACAAATACAACAAGCTGAGCCGTGTCCATTACATCCAGCGATTCATCAAACTGCAGTGAAAAATATTCACAGAGTGACAAGTCCTCCAACACCTGTTGACCAACGTTATCCGACAGTAACTCGATCCTTCGTGTCACTGTTGTAGGACCAAGAGGCACAGCACGGAATGCAGCTTTTATGTCCTCTTTGTTTTTGAAGGTGCTGCAAACAGTCTCTGCGGTGACGGTCAATAGTTCCTTAAACAAATCCCCATCTGTAAAAGGTCTCTTGTGTTTAGCCAAAATGTGGCTAATACGAAATGACGCCTCAGTTGCAGCCTTACTTTGAGACGTAGGTTGTGAGAAAAGCGACTGTTGAGCCACTTTCAGCTCCTGAACTTTTTTGGCGCGGATTGCGCTCTTTGGTGGATAGCAGTCTTTGAATTTCGGATGGTTAGTGTTGTGGTGCCGCTCCAAATTCCCTCGCTTAGACAGTGCCTGTGGCTGGTGGCACAACATACACACACTCTTGTCTTTTACCAAGGTAAAGATGAATTCCTCCTCCCATTCATGATGGAAACTGTAGTTTTTCGCCCTCTTTCGTGGTGCCTCTGCCATGCTTGCTAACACTATGTGGACAACACGGCCGGGTAAATAAACAAACCAACGGCAACCACGCCCACAGGTATCCTGGGATAGCAGGTCTCTCAAAGGTCGTCTTCGGGAAAAAACGCCCATTTATTCTGTCGGTGAATTGCTTTGCAACACGCACAGGCCAATATGCAAATCCAGGTACAAGAGAACGCGCGTTCAGTTTAAGAATCCTCCGCGTTCATGAATTAGTCGGAGATCAGTATTTCTGAAATTATTTTGGAGATCGACAGGGAAAGTCTCCGAGATCGACACGTCGATCGCGATCGACAGGTTGGTGACCTCTGATTTAGAGGGTAGCCTGATGTTGGAAGTAACCCCAGATAACCCGCCTCCCTCACTGACTTTTACACCAAGTCCTCACCTGGACCCTTCACCTAGAGCTACGTTTAGTGGCAGGGGGAAAAGGAAGGCATCTCCAGAGATGACACAATACCAATGTGCCCTTGCCTCGGCAAGGGCACAACCTTTGTTCTCCTTTGTTCTCTCACATATATATTTATTTATTGTTTATTTTCGCGCCCCTAAGGATCCCTCAATATTTAGACTACATACACAACGGCAGTGTCAAAAGGTTCGTCTTGGTAGCGATTGCGTTGGTTTTATTTTTATTTACGTTCCGTTGGATGGTTTAAGTTCAAATTACGTTTTTGTGGCGAAAAGTGAAGCTAACGGTGGCTGACTTGCTAGCCACAGTCACTGACGTTACTAACGTCACTGCGTCACTAACGTCACGAAAACACGCGTTTTCGTGACGTTAGTGTAAATACGTAAATACGGCGGAGTCTAGAACGTCCGCACATGGCGGCCATCTTGCTACAGTCAACTCGCTCACCCATAACATTGTGTTGATACTACGTGTACTTTTTAAATGACCATAACTTGCTCAATTTTCAACCGATTTTTAAACGGTTTGGTTTGTTATCAACGTCAGAGGTGTCGTTATGCAACTGCATACTTATATTATTATTATTTTGACGAACGACACCTCTGACGTTGATAACAAACCAAACCGTTTAAAAATCGGTTGAAAATTGAGCAAGTTATGGTCATTTAAAAAGTACATGGACTTTCCACTCCGTTGTCCGGCAACGCGGACGAGACATTTAAGCCTAATTTATACTTATGTCGCCGACACTTTTGAAATGGTCGCCGACGGGAAAAAAAAGTGTTGGTCAGGCTGCTGCATTTATACTTCGGCAAACAGTCGCCTGTGCTCAAGGTTCGCGTGACGTAAACAGAATCATTTTACCGTTACATTCATAGCTATGGTTACATTGTTAACGCTTTGTAGCCTAGGTGATCAATCGAAGAAAATGGCTGCAGCTAATTTTGAGAGAGAGGGAGAGAGAGGGGTTGGAGGAATAATAGAGACCATGTCAGTGGAGGAGGAATTTGAATTTTTATTAAAATAACAACACTATCTATAATAGCTATTTTATTTGTATTCTGACTGTTGTTAGCTTCATTAGCCACCACCAGGAGGAATTTAACGTTAGCTCTACCTGTCACGCAGTTTCTTCCACCGGGCCTTGCACTCCACTACTGTCAAGCCAATCGTTTGCGAAATCTCCCCCCATGAATGTACTAGCACTTGATGATCTTTATAAAATGGCAGAGAGGCATTATAAAGGTGTGGATATTTTCTAACTTGCTCCGCCAATCTTTCCTCTATTCCTTCCATCATAAACAGCTGTTAGAAAACAGCTGTTGGAAAACAGCTATTGAGCGCTCGCTGAAAATTCGAAACAATGAAGTCAACGACGCGTGCCGTCTATCTAGCCAATCACACTTTGCCCGACACTGTGACGACATCAGCGCCAGTAGAAATTTCTCCTGGTAGGCGACACTTCCAAGCGACGGTTAAAAGTGTCGACCGTGACGTAATTTCTGTCGGCGACCTTTTCAAAAGTGTCTGCGACCTAAGTATAAATTGGGCTTTACCCTTTATATATATCTATGACTAGGCTAACTATAGCTTTACTGCAAGGCAGCTGCAGAAATGCCACAAGCAAAGAGGCCAGGGTGATAACTATTTACTCATTTTAATTTGTGATGTGAAACACAATTGTGAAATGTAATGTACAATATTAGCTGATATTATTAAGGAAGTAGGCCCACATCTACTTTCGGAAACGGTAGTCTACTATTTCACTGAAGCATTAGCATCATAACATTAGCCATACTACAGCGGTCTATGATGCATCTGTTTTCAATCGTTAAAATAAACTTTCCTCACAAATACATTTTCGTTGTGGGATTTATTATGACATTACATTACAAGTAAACGATTTGTTGGTGAAATTATCATTACCTGTGGTTTCAAACCAGTGTAGCTCACTGCAACGCTGTTGCCTACGCGAGACACACTAGTAGCTAACAAAAACATCACAGCTGTTTAGGAAGTCAAACGGCGACAGAACATGTTCGGTAGGGGAGACCGGGGCTGGTTGTCACACTTTTTACTCTTGCCAGTATTTCTCAGCACCAGTAAACTATAGAAGCCAAATTGTATTGTTGGTCCAAAGCTTAAGGTCTTGAGTGTGAATTAATATAACTATTGGCATAACATGTTTTTACATGAAGTAATAAGCCACAAAATACACTCTGAGGAAGTGTGACAACCAACCCCATTACGGGGTTGGTTGTCACAGTGGGTGGGGTTGGTTGTCACTGTCAATTACAATGATATTTGCAATTTATTAACCTTGTGACACAAAACAATTACAAATATTCTTAACACAAGGTGTAATGTATTAATCTATAAAGTTTCTGCAATATGTGTTTCAATCCCATTGTGTTTATCCACAGATATACTCTAAGAGGCAGGCAGGGAAATATTAAGGCTTTTAATATTATAAAATGTGAAAAACTTTTGTAATCAACGGAATACAAAATGCTAACCAATTAATTTAATTCAAAATGTGTATTATTTATATTTTAATTAGAGCCCCAAAGAAAGAAAACAGCCTATTCAAAACAAGTTGTATTTATGAACAGTTATTAATATGTTCAAACAATACTGCCAAAAAAAAAACAATGCCTTCTTGGTACAAGCTTCAGATTAAATTATCTCTAAATTAGCTAGTAAATGTGTATTTTACTCCGAATCACAATTTTGGCAGATGTAGTTTGAGATTCCATAAGGGGTCCACTCTTTGTGTGCCCAATTCTTGCACATAATGCACTGTAGCCATGTTTCCTTTGGTCGGCTGTTAGCAAAGGGCTCAACGCACACAAGGCAAAAACATTCCTCTTCGTCCGAGGATTCAAGAAGCTTTTGTCTGGCCTTCTTTTTTTCCTTCTCCACACTAGAGAGCTGGACATTACATTTTGTGGACCGTTTTTGGGGGAAGATTTTCTTTTTTGCCTGTGCAGTGGCTTTCTCCCTCTCAAGGTCTTCCTTTACTGGTGTGTCTGTCAAGATCACAGTTTTCCTTTTTCTTCTCTGAGCTGTTTTCCTTGGTCCAGCTTTTGGGTATGGGCGGATTTCTTCTGGAGACGGACCAGGCTGGTCTGAGGGCTGTGTTGATGGTCCGAGATGGTCGGGGGGCTGTGTAGATGGTCCGGGATGGTCGGGGGGCTGTGTAGATGGTCCGAGATGGTCGGGGGGCTGTGTTGATGGTCCGGGATGGTCGGGGGGCTGTGTAGATGGTCCGGGATGGTCGGGGGGCTGTGTAGATGGTCCGGGATGGTCGGGGGGCTGTGTAGATGGTCCGGAATGGTCTGGGGGCTGTGTGCTGCTGTTAGGGGGCAGAGCTGGCTGGATGGGCACAGGACGGTCTGTGACAAATGATGGCAAAAACTCAGACTCCTCGAAAACATCCCTGTTAAAGGGATGGATGCCAGTGACTCTGAAACCTGCCTGAATATTCACAGGAGATGCAGCGAGGGGATAGGCAAGGGCAACAATGCCAGGAATGTCATAAATAGTCATTGTCTTGCCAGGATTTCTTACCATCCATGCATCACTCGCTGAATTTACATGCTTTTTGAAGGGCCCATATACTGTCCGGTCCAGTGGCTGCAGTTTGTGGGAGCAGTGAGGGGGGAAGGACAGCATCACCAAGCCATTTCTTTTGGCGTAGTCTAGGCCGTCAATGGACAAATGAGAACCATGATTATCCAAGGTCAATGAAGCTGGTTTTTCCTGGTTTTACCTTCGTTACATTTTGTTTGTGAAACAAAGTGGGTCAAGAACTCCAAAAAATTATCTTCCTTCATCCAACCAGATGGGTTTGCACCTCCTTTGCATCCAGGTGGGCCATTGTTGATGAAGTGGTCCCTGAAGTTGACTCTTGGAAACACAAAGTAGGGGGCAATGCTGTTTCCCATTGCTGACACAGCACAAGCTACTGTAACCAGTGTTCCCCTCTCTCCAGATGTGAGAGATCCCACTTGTTTGTGACCTCTTTGAGCCACTACCTTGTCTGGCTTGTGAACAGTAGTCACACCTGTTTCGTCCATGTTCCAAATATCATTTGGTCCAAACCCATGTCTTCTCATGACCTCTGCCAGGTTATTAAAGAAAGACTCAACATTCACTTTGTTGAAGCTAGTTGCTCGTGCAAGGCTTGTAGGCTGTGGGGCACGAATGGAGAGACTTGGGTGGCGTTTCAAAAAGCCTGAAAACCAATCTGCCCCTGCAATACTGCACTCACTCCATGGCTGTGGTATTTTAATGTTCTGAGCAACTGCATACTGGTATGCAAGTTTTCGAACTTCCTTTGGTGAGAGGCCGTAATATATTTCAGATGCCCTTATTAAATATGTAGCTATTTGCTGCTCTTGGTGTTCTGTGAAAATCTGGCGATTTTTTACATAACCAACATGGACAGATGGTTTGTCGTGCCTCCCTTCTATGTCTTCACTGCTCATGGTTTTACAGTAACGAGCCAGCGTCCTGTAATTAACATCAAAGACTGCTGCTGTACTTCGGATACTTTTTCCCTGCAGCTTCACCTGTCTCACTGCCTGCAACATGACATCTGGGGGAGTCTCCCCTCTCGTGGTCATTTTTTTAAACTTCCTCACCATTTTTCTGCCAACAAAAATCAAGTAAAGTGTGACTATACTTTCAAAAACCTCCATTGATATACTATGGGGTTGGTTGTCACACTGTGACAACCAACCCCATCTGAACTCCTGAGGTAAATGTTTGGCTAGCAACCACATAGCTTGACCTAGCATCTGATACATTTACTGAAACTCTAGCTATTCCCTTCCATTCTTAAATAAAAGTTACAAAATGAAGATAGGCTAAATGTACTAAGTTACGGAAAACATTTTAAACAAAAGTAAATACTTACTATTACCTATTAGAATGTGAAATATCTCTCTAGTGTCCAGGAATGCTTGCTCTCTTTTCAAGCTGACAACATGAATGAGGTCAAAAAAAGCGGCAAAACATTTGATGAGAATAATTTTACACAGCGCCCCCTAGTGTGTCTGTAATTAGCTCTGTGACAACCAACCCGTGTGACAACCAGCCCCGGTCTCCCCTACTCCCCTTACTTAAATCAAAAGTCTTTCAATATGTGAAACTATCTGACTACTAACCTGAACTTCATTGCCACAGCCTAAACTTTGTCAATCTGTTCATGAAAATAATAAATTTCAGCCTAAACCGTACAACGGAACGTTATATCGAATTCAACCAACGCAATCGCTACCAAGAGGAACACAGCAGTAGTACTGTACTGTAGTAGTACAATTTACCGGGGCAGCTTCTCCACACAGGGCTATATCGCATTTCGTGTTGTTACTGACAATGATCGCTACCAGTGAGCTTTTTATGAATGAGCGATTTTCCACTAAATAAATGTCAAGCTTATTTACGTTTTTGGGGGCATATTTTCAGTTCGCAGATGGTACTGTTTGAATCGCGATTCCATCTTCTACTGCCGGTAACGTAGTAGAATAATCTTCAAAGGGGTTTCTTTATTAATGAATGAATGCAATATGAGTAGGCTAAATGCCTGAAAATATCACGAGAAGGGAAAAACAAGGACGTTTAAGTCATAGAGATTAGGTCAATTTTTACACCGGTCTGCCAAATGTATTCGTTTTGATTCAGCTATGAGGCTGCCTCTTACATTTACATGTATGCATTTAGCAGACACTTTTATCCAAAGCGACTTCCAAGAGAGAGCTTTACAAAAGAGCATAGGTCACTGATCATAACAACGAGCCCCAAACATTGCGAGCAGCCAAAACATGAAGCATACATTGTGAAAAACCAAATAAGTGCCAAAGGGAAGAACCATAAGAGCATGCAGTTAAACAAGTTACAATTAAACAACATGAAACTCAAAAAGTGCAAGAGTGTACCTGTAGAAAAGAAGACAAAACAACAATCAACAGTAAAATATTTCACAGCGAGTACAAGAATTTAAAACCGTCACAACTAACCAACAGGAGCAACAAGTCTCTCAATACGAGTCATTGTGATCCTGGAGGAAACTAACATCAGGTCCAGCCAAGCATTCCTAAGTGCCGTTGTACTCCCGGAACAAGTGCGTCTTGAGCCTTTTCTTGAAGGTGGGGAGACAGTCAGTGTCCCTGATGGAGGTGGGGAGTTGATTCCACCATTGGCAGAAGGAAGAGCTTGTGTTGGGACCTCTTGAGCGGTGGGACCACCAGGCGGTTGTCAGAAGAAGACCGTAGGTGGCGGGTGGGGGTGTAAGGCTGCAGGAGAGACTTGATGTAGTCGGGTGCAGTCCCGTTCACCGCTCGGAAGGTCAGTACCAGAGTCTTGAATCTGATACGGGTCGTGATGGGAAGCCAGTGGAGGGAGATGAGGAGTGGGGTAACATGGGAGCGTCTGGGTAGATTGAAGACCAGACGGGCTGCCGCATTCTGAATCCTCTGGAGAGGGCGGGTTGCGCATGCTGGGAGACCGGTGAGCAGCGAGTTGCAGTAGTCCAGCTTTGAGAGGACAAGTGCTTGGACTAGCAGCTGGGTGGAATGCTCAGACAGGTATCTCCTGATCTTCCGGATGTTGTAGAGGGTGAATCTACATGACCGGGAGACCGCAGCAATGTGGGCTGTGAGGGAGAGCTCGTCATCCATGGTCACCCCGAGGTTCCTGGCAGAGGATGAAGGGGTCACCGTCGCCGATCCCAGGGTGATTGAGAGATCGTGGGAGATGGAGGGTTTGGCCGGGATGATGAGGAGTTCTGTTTTGGCGAGGTTCAGCTGGAGGTGGTGCTCGGTCATCCAGGCGGAGATGTCTGTGAGGCAGGCCTCGATCCTAGCTGAGATCCCCGGATCAGTCGGGGGGAACGACAGATACAGCTGCGTGTCGTCAGCATAGCAGTGGTAGGAAAAGCCATGGGAGGTGATGATTGGTCCAAGCGAGTTGGTGTAGAGGGAGAAGAGGAGCGGTCCGAGGACAGAGCCCTGTGGGACACCAGTGGAGAGCTGGCGGGGGCCTGACACTTTGCCTCCCCAGGAGACCTGGTAGGATCTTCCCGACAGGTAGGATGTGATCCACTGAAGTGCAGTGCCAGTGATGCCCATCTCAGAAAGTCTGGCCAGCAGGATCTGATGGTTAACCGTATCAAACGCTGCAGAAAGGTCCAGCAGAATGATGACGGATGACCTCGAAGCCGCTCTGGCAGACTGAAGGGCAGTGGTGACTGACAGGAGGGCAGTTTCTGTGGAGTGACCAGTCTTGAAGCCCGATTGGTTGGGGTCAAGCAGGTTGTTCTGAGAGAGGAAGTTTGACAGTTGGTTAGATACAGCGCGTTCAATTGTTTTAGAAAAGAAGGGTAGTAGTGATACCGGTCTGTAGTTCTGTAGGACGGCTGGGTTAAGGGAGGGTTTTTTGAGTAGAGGGCTAACTCTGCAGGGGAAATGAGAAGACATCTATTTCATTCTACACTTCACTCGTATTTTGAGTTGTAAATGAGCAGCAAAAAAAAGATGCTTTTAAATCTATGTAATCTTTATAAATAATAAGTATGCATTTTATATAAAATATACAGAAATATCAACACAAAAATGTCATTAAAAAACGGACCCCTGTGCAACCGACGCAAGCAAGCACACCCTACAATTTCCCCAGAAATTGTACCCTCTCTAGTTATATTTACTTTACTTGCTTGTGTGATATTACTTAATTACAATTTACTATTACTTGCAGTCATTATTGCAACTTACACTGCACCAGATTAATTTTTTCTTTAAATGATAACTCACAAGACCACACCTCAACTGAATTAGTTTTGAACAGTTTACTGAAGGGAATGTGGGATGTGCAGGGGGCGGTTCTGCCAGGGGACTTGACCAGCTCCAGATGAGAAGTATTCGGTGAACTTGGTCCTCGCAGTGATGGCCTCTCTGCTGGCATTGTTGCTGTCAACCCTGGCAATATTCTGCATTCCAGAAGATGGTTCTGCTGGACCAGTAGGTGCGTCTGGTGAGCCTCCCCGCCGCAGAAAGTTGTGAAGTACACAGGTGGCCGAGTCAGTTGTGAAGGCCACCAAGCACCCTCCGGTATATCCTCCATTGGGCTGCTAGGATGCCGAAGGTAAACTCTACCATTCTCCTGGCGTGAGAGAGGCGGTAATTAAATACACGCTTTTCCCTGCTAGTGTGCCCAGGGTAGGGGCGGAGGAGATTTCTCCACAAGGGGAATGCCTCGTCTGCCTGGAAAACATGCAGAATGGGCCCCAAGTTCTCTGCTCCAGGCAGAGGGGCATCCCCAGGGAGGTTGAGGGTCCCCTGCTGCAGGGCAGACCCAAAGGCAGAGGCAGCTAATGTTCCTCCATCGCTATTTTTGCCTTTTTGCCTCAGGACCAGCCTGAAGCGGTAATGGGCATCAACGACAGCCAACAGGACAATGGAGAATGTCCCCTTGTAGTTGTAATACAAGGAGCCCCTTGATGGAGGTGCCTCAATAACAACATGCTTTTCATCCATTGCACCCACGCAATTAGGAAATGCCCACATGGTTTGAAACTCTGTGCAATCTTCCTCCACTCAGCCTCAGTGGGAAAAGCCATGAACTCCCCAGACAGGCAGTCCCAAATGGCCTCACACACACTCCTAACTATGCCAGCCACAGTGCTAACTACCACCCTGAAGTGGAAAGCAATGGATCGGTATGAATCCCCTGTTTCCAAATACCTAGGAAAAAACATGAAAAAAAACATGGTTGTTAAAATGTGTATGATGTACACAATGTATGCCAATGATGTACTTAGCCCCCTCCTTCACCTGGGTTGTCTCTCTAAGACACACACACTCCCTGTACCCCCTCCTTCACCTGGTGTCTCTCTCTTAATGTTACCCACCTTAAACAAATGCAAAGATGCTCCTCTGGGCTGATGGTCTCCCTGAGTTTCGTCTGCATCTTTGAGATGGCTGGTCCAATCCTCCTGAGGAAGTCCTCAAACTCTTGGCTCTTGTCCAAACGAAAGAATGACTTGAACCTAGCATCGTCTAGGCGGAGCTCCTGGACCAGGTTGCGGAATGCCCCCTGCGTCTCCCTATTGCGGAAGATTTCATGCACCAATAAACGGCGCCTTGGCTGTTCAACAACACCCTCCTCCTCAAACGCCAAAGCTATAGCAAGTAATTGCATTGTATTCGCCATAGCTGTCATTACATAACCAACGGAAAATAACGGATAACAATGTATCGCTAGAATATATAGATGAATGATTCCCGTTGTTAAGGTTACAGAATTCTCACGCTGACGGCGCTCAAAAGGCGCTCAAAAGGCGCTGAAGGCAGCGCTTTTTCAAGTCAAGTGTGAATGTCAAGTGTGAACACGGCCTTAGGGGTCAAAAGTGACCCGTCACTATGTTTATCAGCAGAGAAAATCCCATAAATGTTATTTTTTTTACCTGAAAATGTATGACTTTTCCTAGAATGACCCCAACATTAGAAAGTGAAACATTGTCTTTGTTCACATTTCCATGAAAGCTGCACACCACTAGGGTACAAAGATTGTCTTAGGGGTCATTTTTGACCCGGCAGTTATAAAACCATTATACACACCACAAAAACAAAAAAGAGAAACACATACACTCACACAATAAGATAATTACATTATTTGTGCTACTGATCTCAGATCTACAGGTTGTAGATCTGATATTTTCAGATGTCCAGAAGGAACAAGAGGAAAATGATTTAGAAAAGGAGGTATCTGAAGAAGAAGATGGGGAATAATACAACCCAGAGCATGAAGCAATAATACACCTCTACTTTAGTAAAGAAAACAGTTATAACAGGTCTGCTGTAATAAAAACTAATGGTTGTCCACTGATTAAATGCAGTCTTTAGTTTAAAATTCAATTAAAGGGGTGATTGACTGGGTTTTTGGGGTATTTCACTCTGTTCCTTAAGGTCTCCGAATAGGGTATGTAACATTGGTTGGGCTGAAAATGGCCCGGGTGCTGTTCTATGCCCCCTGATACATCCAGTGAAATTTCTCCTTTTATGGTATGCTCATGAATATATAGATGAGCTGCGTGCTGATTGGTTGGTTTACAACGAGCGAAGCTGCAGAGCAAAGACGCAACACGGCCAACAGCACTCACAAACAACAAAGGTGGAGACTTGAAATAAAAACTAACAAATAAATCTACTGTGTCTACACAACACTGTTTTCAACAGATGACTAGATGTCATTTGAAATTATTACGTTAGTTGTTTCCACTTTTGTTGTCGAAGCAAACAGGATCATCTTAGGTGGGTAACGTTAGCACTACAGCTTAGCAAACAAACTATCGTGATTCAACTCAGCTTCAGTTAGCTCTAGCTATCTTGCTGAAAAATAGATCTGGACCAACATGCATCTTGAATTGTAGATTTACATGACAACACAGGTTATTTATTTGAATGAAACACAGTCAGGAACATGAAATAACGTTGGCCCCATTGCCAATAAACTAGGCTAAATCATCACACATTCTACCTATGCTCTTGCGTTAGCAAGCTAAACTAGTTTACATGCCTACAGTATAGGTGTTTTCGCTATCTAGCTGTTCTTGCATTCCTTGCAAATCAGCGTTAATAAATAGGGAGATTCCCAAACATCAGCCATGCCTGTCTAGTGTCTTGTTCTTTGGGAAGATGGTGAAAAGTGTAAGGATTCCCGGTACAGCCAGAACACTGCATTTACGGCGCTCCATTTTCAATATTAACTTATTAACTTTCTTATTTGTAATTTCTGTGGAAGTACAGAGCAGCGTGCAGCTAGCTAAACAAGTGTCGGAGATCTACACGACCTCCGTTTATGTTCCTGGACCAGAAAACCAGAGGGCGGGTAAATGTAAATTTTGGGGCGTGACAAAGTTGATGTTGCAACTTGTGACGTCACAAGTTGCACCGTTTCAAAAGCTAGCGTTTGCAAGTTGCAGTTTCAAAATAGTAGTGAGAAGTGAAATTTTGATAGGAAAGAGGTTTCAATGGACTTTGAGGTTCACTGTATGTCTATTTTACACACCAAACTGTCCTTTTTCAACTATGACAAGGTAAAATCGGTTTTGCAATCAATCGCCCCTTTAAGCTGCTTTATTTTAGGGGTTTGGTGAAGGTGGGTCATTTTTTACCCTTAGGACAAGGGGAGTATACAGAATGTTAAGACAACATGAGGGTTAAGGTATTGGATTTTGGCAGGTTGAATTGAAATGACTGTTGATGCACTCACCTCGCACATCTTCATTATTGATGTTTTAGCATGTCTTTTTTTTTCAAGTGCTTGAAAGTATAGTTATACATATGCTATTGGTGCATTTAAGCTAGTCAACTTAATTTGAACATATCCAAATCTGTACAGTATGATTATATTTGTTAAGAGAGGGGGCATTGCCACACTAAGGGCGTAAGCAAGGAACCGTAAAGGCACCACGGTACCAGCTAAGTCTCTGGGGTAGAAGCTAAGGCACTGGTGTCATGATTGCAAAATTTCAAAATGTCAAGAATATTTAGCCCCTTTGATTAGCTCTATAAATAAATGTGCTTGGTTGACTGATGGCCTTTATGTGAATTGTGGTTTTTGAAACAAATTACAATTGCTGATGAAGAAGTATGTTTGAAGGAGGAGCAGCACTGCTCTAATATGCTGCTATTCCTCCAGACTCGTCACACACTGAACTTTCGATGCCTACTTCGTGGCACATTTTGCGGAATCTATGCAAACGATCACAGACCACTTAAGTTGCTTGGTCTATACAGTTTAAAATGGTTTGCAGTCAAGGTGAAATTGGTGATGATTGCAGCAACCTTCTGTAATCCCACACAAATCTTCAATAGAAGTTGGCAAATCCAAGGAATCTCTGGAGCTCCTCATGGGTGTTGGAGACAGGCCATTCAGAGACTGCCTTGAACTTACTGTGTCCATTTGGATGTCAAAGGAAAATATGGAATAAGTAGCTGAGTCAAATAAGGCAGAAACGCAAGTGGTTTTGAGATTATTATTTCTGTCAGGTATGGGGCATGGTAGAAGGCTGATGGGCGGCTCAGGCTGAGGTACTGACAGGAGGGACAAGAAACAAGTCATAATCTTTGTTCTCAAATTCAAGTTGACCTGCACACTATGCCATGGAAGTAATTACTCCTTAAATAATGAGGGAAGTATGAGACAGAATAGATGTAGATTAAATAGCAGAGATGAAGATGGGGATATTTTTAGTTACAAACTTTTGGTCAACCGTCAGCAAGCAACTGCCTTGATGTGAAGCAGGAGGTTCCTGCACAGAACACGAGTGTAGAGCAGTAACAGCACAACACAGCAAAATGCATTCTAAATAAATATTTTGCCATTTCCCCTCCCACCTGGACACAAACTGTTTCAGACACTCCCCTCCTGCAGGAAACTGCTGTCCATTAGGACCAAAACCTCACACCAAAAGAACAATTTCTTCCCATCCACAGCTGGTCCATAACAAGGCCCGGGACCCCTCTCTAACACTGACTTTGACGTTATGCTAACATAAAATGTACCACACCTGACAATGCGTTATATTAACGCACTTTTTCTGGATTACTTACTTGTACATTGCATCTTCGTTAATCTTCATACTGTGAATGTTGGCTCATCCCTGCCAAAGCTGTTTGGCTCTTAATTTTAAGTAATAGTCATATTGTACACATTTTATATTATTCTTAATAATTTTTTGTATCTTATTGTAAGTTTTTCTATTATACATTTATGCTATTGACTTAAAGTACCTGTTTTATCTTTCTTTATATTTTGTACTTATTATGTTTATTGTTATGCCCCAACTTACCATAAACTTGATTCTGATTCTGAGGGCAGAGAGGGGAGGACATGCAGGAAATGGCCCAGGCTGGAATCAAAATCGGGCCCCTGTGATTAGGCCCTAGCCTACCTGGTAACCGGTGAGCCACCACGGCACCCCAGCAACGCACATTCACACCTTTTAAAATGTGTCACTTTAATTCAATATTAGCAGATATACATTTTGACAGCCTGCAGGACTCATTTGTTTTTGTCTCCTTGTCTCCTCATAAAGTGCAGTAGTCATTGTTCCTTTTTGTCTAAACTTGTGAGAAAAGTATCCTGTAGTTGCACCCCAGTGAACCTTTGGAGGTGGACTGCCATGCCAATCTCCTGGAACAGGAATGGTCATTCCTGAGGGCATCCACTTAAAATAAGATAATCCTTTATTAGTCCCACAATGGGGAAATTCGCAGGATTACAGCAGCGAAGAGATAGTGCAAACTACAAACAAGAGTAAAAGAACAACATAGTGCAAAACAACAATGTAGCAAATCAAGTAAGTATAATAATAATATGACTGAGTAATTAAAATATATTGCACAGATTTTGGGTTTGGTGGTCTACTGGGAGCTAGGGCTGGGCGGTATGGCCTAAAATGTTTATCACTGTATAATTCGGAAGCACTGACGGTAATGGTATATATATCACGATAGTTATTCTTAAAATGTCATGACAATGCAATCCACACCACAGCGGCTAATCTACCGCACTTGGACGGATTTGGATTGGGTAACTCCGGTGTGTCGCATGAGTTGAATTTTCCAACTTTTGCAATGCTTTGCCACTGAAGAGCGAATTCAGCGTTCAACAGTAGCCCTATGTTTATGGGATCGCAAGGAAACTTTTTAAATAGTTGTAGTGAGTTAGCTATAAACAATTATTACATGGCTGAATATTCGATTATGTTGGCCTACAATAAACATTTCACAATTCTAACCAACCTGGCATTGGATTTGTTAAACGCATTCTGGTAGATTGTTCATATTCGCGCACATGCATGGCTTTCAGGTGGTGAAAAAGATTGCTAGTGTTTCCACCTTTGGCTAGCACAATTCTACGACACAATTTACAGAGTAGGCTACTGTTTGTTGGTCGATGTCGGATAACTTGAAACCAAACCATTTCCAAACGACAGAAGAGGCCCCCTTTTGTTTACCAATTCTTCTTCGTCCGGCAAATCAACCCCACTGGCGTTACTTTCAGACGTCATTAAAAGCTTGCTTACACTTGCCAACAAAAGCAGTTTACTCCAATGAATGTTTGCTTCCTCTGGAGTTGCGCTAGCTTGTTTGTTAACTTTCATTGGCTGGCACAATGCTTGCAGCGTCCATGCTTAAATGTTTTTTTTTTGTAAAAGATACACATTTGAACTAGCCCACTAGGCTGTATCACTTGATTTGACTATTTTATACCAAACAGAAACACTTTACTTAATACATTTATTAATATATCGTGATATCCATGATATGGCAAAATCCATATCATAGCACAACGCCATACCGGTATTAACGTTCATACCGGTATACCGCCCACCCCTATCGCTGAGCCATTAAAAAAAGATATATAAAATGATCTTGCTATACTACCGCAATTAACAGGACAAGGGAAACGATCTGGCAAAACATTGTTGACCGTTTAAATTCGTAAATTGTAGGCCTACCAAATCTACCTAACTAATGCATAATGCATTTAGGCCTAATGATAATTAGCGTAATTTGATGAGCTGTCTGAAACCGTTCTGATTGTAATCACTGGCCAATATTCTCAACAGGAGGTTGAGAATAATAGCCAAAAAAAGAATGTGTCAGAAATTGAAAATTGTATTTGGATGTAGGTTATGTATAAATTCAAGACACTGCAGAGTGCCATGGTTTGGACTTGATGTGGGCTGATAATGTTTTTGTCTTCACATCTTGAACAAAATTGATAAATTACTTAACTTAAATTGATAATAACTTTGCCACACACATTTATGAACTGATAGGCTAAATGCTCAGCATTGAAATAAAAGGGAAAGATAACCATGACTAAAATGGGGATTCACTGAAATATGTATTTATTATTCATTATTGCACAGGTTTTCAGATCAGAAGGTGACCGAAACTGTAGCACACTTTGCTTGGCAGAACATTTAAAATAGCTCAGCATGACTAAGAATATATCATTATTATATCATATTTAATCCTAAACCAATTATTACTATTCTGGCTGACAGTGAATGGACAGCTGCCCTATAACCTAAATGTACACCTGTACATTTAGGCTATGAAAATATTTCCAATTAACATAGTCTGCCTCCACAGGTTCAGATGGGGCTTGGACAGTGGCAGACTGTGGCTCTTTGAAGGGCAGGGGCGGAAACATTTAAAGGGCTGCTACTGCACGACAGTGTAACAATGGGAAGGGGATGACACCAAGTGTCGTCACAGCCTTACTTTGGGAAAGCATGCCCTAGTGGGGACATTGTACGGGAGACTGTTGGGCACAGCATCTAATCGTGTTCTTTGGAAAGGGCACCATTTGGGACACTGTCATGTAGGGGCAGCATAAAGGGCACTTATAACAGCACCCTTTTCCATTGGAAGTAAGGGCACAGGGCACTCAAGCATATTTCCCAATGTGAATGGCAGACAGTAGGGCACTTTAGACACGCGTTTTCAACCCTGGGGGCACCAGGCAGTCACCCCCTGAGTCTTCCAGTGGGCCTGGATAAACCAATGGGGATCAGTATATTGCACCTATAACATTGGGGAAGCCAGTTACTTACGTTGACTGCTGCCACAGAAATGGATGCAGAGATGCTTAAGTATGGTAGCTACTGGTAGTTCTCTCCCCATGTAGCCTATTTTATTTTACAGGCTTGTGTGGAATTTTCAGTTACACTAAAATGATGAGAATAATGAATAGAAAACGATTTGCACATTCTGATCCTGTTGAACAGAGCATGGATGCTGTACACAGTGATATTTTCATTTAATGGCAGGTGAATTCTGCATGAGGAACTGTGGAATTTAATGTAATCTCATGTAATCCCAGTTACCAGTAAAGGAGTTGTACAAACTGCATCTCATGAAGCAAGTGCCAAAAACTGACCAAGAGATGGTGTAGTTAGGGCAGAAGAATAAAGGCTGATCTTGTAAGGCTGGGTGTCAACCTGCCACCACCTCTCATATGCTAAAATCTGGAGGTACTGGATGGAGTCTCAATTTGATGGCACTCACACCTCATTGTGTCATTTACTGTTGCATTGCGGTTGTTTGGCCAATATTAACCCCCTACAATCTTGAAATTGATTTGCTGGAACACCAGTTACAGGAGGGTACATGGTCACTCACAGGCAGGCCCGCCCATGAGGGGGGAAAGCTTTCTGGGGTCCAGCCGCGGTGCCAGCAATAATCTTCGGTCCCCCCGACATAAGAACAGTAAGGCTGGCGGAATTCTGCAGATTTTCAGTCTGAATACCGCAGAAAATGTGAAAAAATCTGCAGATTTAGTTTGGGGTTGCTCATCACTGAGTAAGTCTCTCTCAGTTTATATAATGTTTTATGTAGGAGAGAGAGAGCACACACGCACGTGCGTTAATATAAGTAAAGCCCTACTTGGGGTGGGCCCATTCACTGGACCTTTTCAGGGGCCCAGCAATTTCTATGAGCGGGCCTGCAATGTAAATTTGTAGGATCAATAGCCGATAGAAATACTAATTGTTGTATTTCTATTTGTAGGCAACGAAGAAGACCAAATACAATTACAATGAGTTGTCTTTATTTCAGTGCCAAAAAGCATTTGGTCTGTTCTGAATGCACGTCTACAATGTGTAACATTATCGATGTAAGGGCTGAGAATGTTGCTAAAATTGTAACGTTCTCACCCGGCGTATAACTAAGTGAATTACATTTTGTGGTAACAAAATGGTAACAAAGTTATTGAAAGAAGAGCTTGCTAGCATGAAGTTAGGTTTCTGGTCATTATCAGTGTCAAGTAATACTAGGTGGTTGTCAACGTATGTATGTTCAAAATACATTTTATCATCAACACGAAATATTTAATGTACATGGTTCAAACAGGCTAAGTTTGTGTAGTGATGATAAATAATATGCCTATCCAGTTGTGAATAGGCCTATCCAGTTGTGGTTAGGCCTATTATTGACCTCTTGTTACTAAATACTTTGCGTTGTTTACTTATAAATAGTTTATTTGTTGAACAGATTCACAGCCTTTGCATAGTTTTTTTTGCACTTTGTTGTAAAACTTACAGACATCTGGAATAAATATGATGTGATTTGTTTTTCCGTTGTATACACAACACTTGATCAGTCTAAATAGGAAGGTAGGGTACTTATGCAAAGTATATAGGCAAATTGAAAGGACAATATGTAGGAGGAAAATGTTATTGGATGGTACAGTACTTGTAAAACTTGTACAAAACTTACAAACTTACAAAACTTGTACATTTGTAATTTATTACATCTGTGGGAAGTTATTATAATTGTGAAATCTTGAGATTCACCTTCCTGTAAATGTAACAAATTACAGCAATTATTACGGGAAATGGCGTGTTACGTTTGTGGTAGGCAACTGCTATTATGTTTGTGGGAAACGTATTATGTTTGTTGGATTGTTAAATCAAAAACTGCAGATTTGTATTACGTTTGTGGTTTACTACATTGGTGGGACTTTGTTACGTTTGCGGGTCTAACAGGCACCCGTTCCTAGCCTAGTGTATATAACAATCAGAGATGGGCAAAAATACATCAAAATGTATTTTGATACAAAATACAAAATACCCCTCAAATAAATGTATTAAAATAAACTACAAAATACTGGTGCCAGAAAATGTAACAAAATACAATACATGTACTTTGTATTTAAAATATAGGAAATACTTTTTCTGGATTTTCAGTTTTCTAACAATTTGGTATAGCAGGGCATTCAGGTTTGGGCTATGTACACAAAGCTCTGGTGAACCCCACAAAAAGAAAGAACAGTCACAGAATGTCAGTGTAACTAAGCCAAGCTATTAAAAGACAACAACTTGATTGATTATGTTACATAATCAATACATACACATAATTTATGTATATATATTTTTTATTTATTAATGGGACTTAACAGCCCATAAACTTACAAACGTTGATATATTTAGTCATTCAATATTGTCTCAAAATGATCTGATAATGTTCTTGTGTGATTTTTTAAAGCTTATAATAAATAGTTGTTGAAAATTCAAAATTCTCTCTCTCTCTCTCTCTCTCTCTCAAGCTTTCGTGACGCTTTGACAAATCCATGGGTGTTTTCCCATAGGCATAGGGGAGTGTGTGTGTGTGTAATCCACACTACCTGCCCCTCCACAGGGATGCTAACACAATAGCAGTGTTGCATAAGTCCTTGATAAAGTCCACTACTGCACCTGGAAAGAGGACCCTCCACCTGACGAGTCACACAGACTCTCCCTCACACACACACACACACAAACACACACACACACTGAGGCATCAGAGTTTGAGTAGGCACTCACTCACTCTCACACACTCACTCACTCAGTGAACACATAACTTAACAAGTGAGTTGAGACCCAACCACTGAGTAGCCAGTTTAGTTGCCTTTAAGAACAACTAACTTTTCCAATATTTCTGGGGTTAACCACCTCCTGTGCGAATTGAATATTATTCCTGCAAACGAGAAGAGTCTCTCAACCGGAGCTGAAGAGGGGAGGGTTGTGTTAAATCGAACAAAAAGGAGCTTGATAAGTGGGTACTGCTGAAGAGAAAGCAGGTCTTTTCTGGTGTCCTCCAGAAAACGAAGGGTCTCTAACTCAGCTTTGATCTAAAGACTGACTTTTTTGATTCATCAAGAAAGTATTTAGAGTATTTTAAATACAAAATTACTCCACTCTAAAGTATTTTGTTACAAATTACTTTTTTTTTTTAAATCGGCCCTATCAAATACAAATTACAAAATACTCAAAAGTCTTGAAATGTGTATTTCAAATACAAGTAATTTAAATACTGCCCATCTCTGATAACAATGATACGGTTATGTGATGAAAGAGTAAATCCATGGGCGGCATACCTGTCCTCTTGTCCCTGCGCTTAGGACAAAACAAAAACACTATATAGTTCAGATAATAGTAAATAAAGGGGGGGGGGGGGAGTGAATACCAACAGAAGAATATTGCAGGGGGGTTTTGGCAATTTTTTTGGGCCACTAACCACACCGTTAGCTGTGTTGCTCATTCCACAAATGCACGATCCTTACGAGTTGTACCTCGTTGTAAAGGGGACTAATCAGGCTTTCCAAGGATATAAAATACATTTCAATAATACATACAGTATTATTGAAGGGGAGGAATAATCGACCGAAATATAGTTTCAAAACTTTTTTGGAGGAGTTTATTACTGTAGAAAAAGATAGATCCTTCTTGGATTCCAATACTCATACGCAAATTCAATATATAACTTTTTAAAGTCTCATTTCAACTCTAGGACTTTAAAAAAGTAACAGAGGCTAAGATTCTGAAGTGTTAAATTGACATTGGGGCACCTCCATTTGCCCTGAAATTGAAATGTATGCATGGAGTGCCCATGTAACTGGATTACAAAGGAGATTTTAAGCAGGTTCTTACATACATTTGGATGGCCTAGATCAGTGTTTCCCAACCGGGGTGCCGCGGCACCCTGGGGTGCCATCTGATGAGAGCAGGGGTGCCGTGTAAAAGTCCTTCAACCAGTAGAGGACTGGCCATCGGGAGCACCGGGAGAATTCCCGGTGGGCCGAGACACGTCTGGGCTGGATAATTTTTTTAACTACTAATAAAATGTCGGCAGAAGATTGAGCAACACGGTTGGCCGTCTTCCATTTCCCCAAGGCCGGTTGGTCTATTCCAAATGAACATCTGTGCAGCCATTACCCCGCCCCCTTTATCTCTCGTTTACACTCGACAGTGACACTGAGATCGAAAGCTAGCTAGTAGAGACTATATAACGATCGAAAACAAGGCTAAGAAATGTAAGGGGCTGAAAAATAAGAGACAAAAAGGCATAATCTTCACTAGACAACGTTTTACCAATTGAAAAACGGCTATGTTTATTTTACATAAAGCTCAAAAAACTATTTTGCGCTCAAATAAAGGCCAAGAACTGTGCGCCTTTTGGCGTACAGTTCATGCGCGATTGCATGAACTGTGAAACTTCCTAACTTGCATTACATCAAACACAGGATGAGCATGCATTGGCAGGGCAGCTGTGGTGGCGTATACGGGGGCCGGTTCTGGTGGGCCAGTCTGGATAAAAGTCCAGGGAATTTTAACCCTTTACTCCCAGTCCGTCCCTGCCTTCAACAAATTTTCCTTGTAGCTGGATGAGTCGACTGACATTAGTGGGCACGCACGCTCAGCTCCTGGCAAATGCTCGATTCATAGATGGCTACAGCATTAGAGAAACCTTTTTATTTAGTAAATCAATGCCTGACAAAACAACGGGAGAAGAAATATATTGTGTGACAACAGAGTATCTTGAACAGGGGGGGTTGAA